>OY756406.1:1056193-2256193 GCA_963576865.1 Anania hortulata
TTTTTTAAAAATTTAAAGATTATCGGGCACGGTAATAAATCACTTTCACCTTACAATTGGCACAGGTGAGCAGCGCATGACGCAGATAATGACGCGTTTTGGGTCAAACTAACATATGGTGGCTTAGCCGGCACGTAAGGGGGTTGTATTGTATACCTTTGGAATCCTTAGGAAACAACCTATTTTATTATGTATTAAATTATGCAATTCGAGTTAACTACGCGATTTATGAGCGACATGAATCCAGCTGACCTTAAATTTCCCCGATTTTTGCAAAAAAAGGTAATTGTCTACCAAATAAACAATATTATATCGAAAGATTGCCTTTCATTTATTTCATTATTCATGAATACGAATTTACAATGGATTTTAAGCACAAACAAACAAAAAGTCAACTTCATAAAAATTTTGCTAAATAATGGCTTTTTTTGGCAAAAGTCTTTTGCAGACCACCCGCCAACACGGGACAATAAATTTTTGCAAAAAATTAAGTTGGCCAATTAGCCTCACTTAGTTGGCCAAAAAACGACTGAATTACAAAGAATGATTCATAATATTGTTATTCTTGAAATAATAATGTAAGAAAAGTAAATAATTAATACATAATTAAGGTAAATGAAAATACCGCTGCAAAATCACCCTAATATCGGTAGGTACCTCGAACAAATGGTGTGTAGAACAAAACTCATATGTATTCACACAATATGTATTCATAAAGCTTATCAAATTTACTTTAGATTTATCATAAAATAAAGGATAAGGATTAAACTTTGATATTCTAAAAATGACCAACAAAATCATACATTTTTGTTGTCAAGTGCCGTCGCGCTAAATATTTCGATATTGTAAGTAATTATGGCTTATTAAAACAAATCTATTAAATTAATTACGTTGCTGTCTTTATAAATAGATTTATCAAAGCTTTATTTGATATGAATTTATCGAATTAATATTGAAACTAACCAAAAATCTCGAGCAATAGCGGCCGCCAAAATATTTGTTTACATTTTATAAAATTTACCTTGAAATATCATTCCATTATGCAAACTAATGCTGCAAATCCATCTAAACATACTCCTTTATCGATTTAAGCACTATTCTCATGTATTTTCACTTAAACATTGATCAAACAAAATTATTTATCAACACGCACCCACGCACGCAATGTCAGAATCATATGGTAAACTTTGCACGCACAGATTAAACAGACCTTACACGCAGAGATCATAGAAACCCTTTCAATCTATTGACAGTACTCTGAACTTTTTTTTGGTATGCGATACACGGTTGAGACTCCCGTCTGTCACCGTCCTATGATTTTTTGAACGCGACTCGACGTAAGCATGACGTCAGTGGTGTTCTGCAGGTTAGTGCCACAAGCGAACCTTTTTGACATTGCGAGAAGAACACCAGATGCCACCTCACGAGTTATTGCAAGATAACCTAAAGTAAAACTAAAGTATGCCTATACTACATACCTACGTCCCACTATGGCGCAGGCCTCACCTCAACTATGAAGTGGTTTGGGTCATACTCCACCACGAGGGGCCCATTGCGGATTTGTGGAGGGGTGTTGTAAGGCCAGTGACTTAACCTTACTGTCAGATGTTATTAGGGCCGCCCTAAGGCCTCTGACTAGGCTCCACTAGTATGATGTGATGTGAACTTATGCGGTCAGAAGTAAAATTAATTTGATAACAGGGCAGATATGACAAAAGGGATGACGACTTCCCAATACTTTTTGATAGATTACCTGATAGACGAAGAAAATAAAATTGTCGTTATCCCTATTATTTAAAATAATAATACCATGTGAAGGAGAGCCTTGTGGCCACAACAGAACAATAGGATGCAAGAAAGGAATGGCATATGTATGATGAAAATACAGTATTTCCATTTCAATTGGTAAAAACTGTTATAAATACTTTTCTTCTTCCCACCACTTGTATAAAATAATTGGTTGTAGAAAGTGTCTTTTTCACCACGTAGTGAGAGGTCGTTCAGCGATCAATTCGGGTGATCGCGAACTCGCCGCTAAGCCCGAGTGGAGAGATCGTTCGGGGAATTAACTTTCAAACCAAAGCCTAGAGTCTATAGGTGCACTTTACACTGTACGATTTGATGAAAAATCTTAAATAAGAAAAACAATATTTTTATATAACTTAATTGAATTTCTTTTAAATTTTCATTGAAATTATCGTAAGTAAACGGAATCAATCACTCACACGAACAAAATCACTTTGCTATCCGTACATACGTTTATCCGTCTATACGGTGGTATAGAACATACGGTGTTCAAATCCGACTCGATTTTGTGCGATTCTTCTTTAACTTCTAGTTGGATTAAAGTAACTACTTATTATTTGTAACAAGTAAACACTTCTAAGAGATTACTTGACATTTTGTTACAAATCGAATCAGAGAATATATGAAAAAACGTTGCCATTAATTTAATTCTTCATTTGCATGACCATAATGTTATATGAGTTGGTAAACAAGTCCTAAAGCTAGACAAAACATTACCGTCCCCAGTGGCTATAATGGGTTTGGCCTACAGGGTCTATAATGATCTGTTTTATGTACTTATAATTAGAATTTTAAGAACTCTGCAACAACTTCCCCTTTCTTTAATGGTTGTCCTCTACCTAAAGGTTGTCTGGAAGAGATCGCTATTAGCGATAAGACCGCCTAAATTGTACATCTTTCTGTAAAAATCATGTGTATTTTACTTGTATGGTGTGCAATAAAGAGTATCTATCTATCTATCTTATTTATAACACCTGTGTAACATTATAGAATGCAATAAATATATTGAATTGAATTGAATTGGCTTTAGGGCACTGCAATTAGAAAAGAGAAGGATTATTAATTAGGTAACCGGATTGTGAGTTAATCATCTAAAGTCACCTTAGCAAACCGAACGAAGAGGACGCGAGTATGAGCGAGACAATAAATGAAAACATAAAATTGTTTTGTTTTTTTCCTTCATCAAAAACCTTAATATAATCCGGAGGTCATATTGAAAAGTCTTAAGTTACCGAAACAGCTCATAAAAAAGATTAAGCTAAGGTGGCCGTGGCCAAGGTATGTTTGGCGACGAAGTGATGGTGACCAATGGTCGTTGGAACAGACGAGTATTTGCTTGAGAAAATTTCAACTCAACGATCTTAGATCGACGACGATCGTCAGATTCCAAATCAAACTAGATAGTTAGTTAGTTTGTCTAGGCTGTTTATGTACTTAGCCTCATGATTAGGCCATTTTACGTTCTACTTGTTCTTAAACCGTAAGCTATTGGCAAAGGCTTAATTAAATTAATCGTTTCTAAATCGCATGGTGTAAAGGCCCCAAAAGAAGCCACTAATACCAGCGACACCCAGCCATCTCCAGCGCGGCGAGAAAAATAACGTTAAGTCGTTGATTAAACTGGCACATCCGTCTAGTGCCGAGACACTTCGTGCGCGTCTGCGAGGGCGTCACACCTTACGATCTCAGCGTTTTTGGCTCTTGTATGAAGAGATCGTCTGGACTCTAGTGTTCTTTTGTGAAGGGCAATTATTAAGACCAAACTTCAAAATTAATAAGATTTACTCTGTAAATTTCTTAAATAGCAACAAATAATTATTATTGTTTAAATTTACAGGTCCTAGAACATGATTTTAATCAGAATTGTACAGTCACAGACACGTACACCAAAAGTAGCGGATCAAAATCATTTTTTTAAAAGTACTGACTCTTCTAAATGTCACAATAACCTGACGGCTTTATTTGACTTTTGCGTAGTGATTCTGTAAGTCTATTGTGATATGTTTTGCAATGAGATTCTTGATTAAAATTATTTTGATGTTGACTGTACTAACTTGCTTGTTATGTCAAACTATTCGCACTCCGTGTAGTGTACCTTTACTACACATGACGTGCAAATAGTTTGTCGTTTTCCTAAGTGTTTTGGTATTCTGTTCACAACAAAAAGCGTCTGTATACACGTTAGGAAACAACAACCGACCATCCCTAAAACTGGAATTATTTCGCCTTTGGTCTAGAAGTGATCTAGGGAAATTAATTATTCATCGTTTTCAAGTTACAGTTTGTCAAAATTTGTTTAACGCATTAATTGTTAAAATTCAACTTAAAGCGGTTCAACTCTCGTATATAAGGTATTAATACTTACTTTTCAGAAATTCTAGGACAAAATTCGAACAATATCATCATAGTTAGGACTGACAAAAGATGATTGATTAAATCATCATCATCATCATCATTTCAGCCATAGGACGTCCACTGCTGAACATAGGCCTCCCCCATTGACTTCCAGATTGGCCGGTTGAAAGCGGCCTGCATCCAGCGTCTTCCTGCGACCTTTACCAGGTCGTCTGACCACCTTGTGAGTGGACGTCCTACGCTGCGCTTGCCGGTACGCGGCCTCCATTCTAGAACCTTTCTGCCCCATCGGCTATCAGTTCTACGTGCTATGTGTCCCGCCCACTGCCACTTCAGCTTGCTAATCCGTTGGGCTATGTCAGCGACTTTTGTTCGTTTACGGATCTCTTCATTTCTGATTCGATCTCGCAAGGAAACACCAAGCATAGCCCTTTCCATAGCACGCTGTGCGACCTTGAGCTTTCTTATGAGGCCCATAGTGAGAGGCCACGTTTCAGTTCCATATGTCATCACTGGTAACACACACTGGTTGTAGACTTTCGTCTTGAGGCACTGAGGTATTTTTGACGAGAAGACGTGGTGTAGTTTCCCGAACGCTGCCCAGCCGAGTTGGATTCGACGATTGACCTCCTTCTCAAAATTGGATTTACCCAACTGGATAACTTGTCCTAAGTAGACATATTTGTCAACAATTTCGAGAGTAGAGCTCCCAACGGATACTGGGTAGGGCGCAACATGGGCATTCGACATGAGCTTGGTTTTGTCCATGTTCATTCGCAGGCCTACTTGTTGGGAGACTCGAGTAAGGTCATCGAGCATTGTGCTGAGGTCTTCAAGCGATTCTACCATGACCACAATATCATCGGCAAACCGAAGGTGAGTGATGTACTCGCCGTTGATGTTGATGCCAAATCCTTTCCATTCCAGGAGCTTGAAAGCGTCTTCCAATGCAGCGGTGAACAGTTTCGGAGATATAACATCTCCCTGTCTTACGCCTCGCTGCAGAGGAATCGCCTTCGTGCTCTGCTCCTGTACTCGGACCGACATGGTGGCGTTTTTGTATAAACACTTCAACACCTCGATGTACCGATTGATTAAATGATGATTTAATTTGATGATAAAGAAAAACCGAACAAGTGCGGGGCGGACTCGCCCACCGAGGTTCCGTACAAAGTAGATACATATTATTATAAATAAGTTCAGGAATCGAGTCTCGCAGTTTAATTACAAATTAAAGACACCATTTTACTACAAATGTATAGTTTTCAGATTTTTCCCTGTATTTGTAGTATAAGACGATATACTTGCCAAATTTTATAGTTATTACATTTTATTGTATTAGTTATACCACCCGGTATGTCGTTAGGTCAGTATTTCCCTTTAAACTAACACTAGTTAATTAAAAATATATTTGAAAAAGGTGTATAGTGACTACAGCTTTTTTCAATTTTGCTCATTATGAAATTACATTATTATAGTACCTAAGTAATTATAGCAACAGTATACAAAAAATTTACAAATACGACTGTCATTTTGTTGTCAGTTCATGAACCATAGCTGCGAAGTTCATTGCCGACAGTCAAATCTACTTGAAAATACGATAAGAATACTGTTAAGGCTGGCACGAACCCTGCGCACCAAGTGTGCATCTTACGCATAGTTGTGTAAAAACAATCAAGTGAATTGTGTTGAATGTGTGTGTGACAAATTACCGTGTAACAATACTAATGCGGAACAATCTGATGTTATTTATTCACGTAAAATTTTGCGAAGTAATTAAATATACTTACAGGAAAATTCCGCCTGTCAATTGTAAAACATTTGGTACTTATTTGAAATAGACCTTCAAAACAATACTTCTTACATAGAGGGCGAGGTCACATGAGAACCCTTTAAAAATATATTATTTTGGTAATGTTTTGGTATTAAACTCACGTCCCACTTGAGGTCATTCGGAAGCGAAAAAACGTACATTAGTAGAAAAACAAGGATAATACGAGTAAGTACCTTAGTGGATATTATTGGACTTGCCATGTACTGCAGTATCATGTTGCCTCGATACCACAGACCAGAAGAGTTTAGAGGCGACAACTTTAAAAAGCTTGTAGCTCAGTGACGGCAGCGCTTTGGAAGCGATTACCAAAGTTAAGCCACCTACGCCGCGGTTGTGATTGGATGGGTGCCCATTCCAACCATATTAATTTAGTTACATTTATCACAAGCATGTCCGTGCTTTGGAACGCACGTTAAAAGTTGGTCCGGCTAATATCGTTTGATACTAGTCGTGAAGTCTAGTCAGAGGCCTTAGAGCGGCTTAATAACATCTGACATTAAGGTTAAGTCACTGGCCTTACAACACCCATCCAATCTACACTGGGGTCGTGTGGTGCAGTATGACCCAAACCACCTCATAGTTGAGATGAGGCCTGTGCCCTGCAGTGGAACGTATACTTTTTTTTTTTAACTTTAAAGTAGAGAAATAATTCAAAACTTGGTCTAGTCACAGTCGCCGAACCGATAACTGATGGGGAAAAGGTGTTCTTGAGTGGAGACCGCGACTAGGCGAATGCAGCGTAGGGCGCCCTCTAACAAGGTGGAGTGATAATAATATATGAAATTTAAAGATGCTGGCCGCGGATGGAAAAGAAAGTTGAAGATCGGCTCATCATCATTATAAACAGCCCACGTAAGTCCACTGCTGGACTAAGCTTCTCCTAATGAACGGAATTGAAGCCGATCCTCGGCTATTCTTTTCCATCCAGAAGATCAGCAGATCGGGCTCAGTGGCATGCTTTGGGAGAGATCTATGTTCAGCTGTGCATTCGCGTGGGCTGATTTTGATTAAAAAGTTTCTGTATTTAAGCATTAGACTTAACTAATAAATCTGGACCTTACACAAGACCTTGAGTACAAGCCTCAAACTTAGTGTAAAGTGTGAACTAAAAAAGTAAAACAACAAATAACCAAAACTTGCAAAATGTTAGCTTAAGTAATATCCATAAGGAATTTTCGGAATTAAAGAACGTGTTCGATCTACCACTCGCTTAGCTCTACACAGCTCAGATTTCTAACAAATGTTCCCCTTTCTAAGGTTTCAGCGAAACCGCTGCTCTAATTTTGTTATAATGAAAGAACTTTTTCCATTTCTTTCGAAAACTTCCCGGGAACGCTTTGCGGATTCCCCGTCTTTTTATATTTAGCTAATTGACTCAATTATATTGAAAAACGTATTTATGTTTCATTACAAACGTAATTAGGGTTAAATTAATTATAAAAATGTATCTTGGTGGTAAATAAAATCTTCCAACTTTATCATCAATAGGGATGACAACTTACTTTTTTTTATTTGTCTATTAGGTAGATTATAAAAAAAAATTAAACACGTATTTTTCTTTTTTTACGTAATCAAAATATTTTAAAATTATATTGATATGAAATATCGCATAACGTCACGGCTTAGTACAATTTTAACTTAGAAGTGACGTCACGAGTCCCTGCCGCCACTCCCGAACTTTGACGCGCTTTATCTTTGTCAATTTTTGATTGATTGACAAAAGAAAAAATAGGTGTCCATGATTTTTTGATAATCTACCTGATAGACAAAGAAAAAAAAGTAAGTCGTCATCCCTATTAGTGTGATAGTTGGAAGATTTTATTACATTAAAGGTACATTTTGCCTGATAAATAGAATTTCATTTTCTTTACCCAGTCGTCATTCCTATTGTCTAGCCTCAAAACTAAGCAAAGCTGAAGATGTATTATGGTGAATGTAATAACAGATAAACATACATTATTATACATCCTGTTACTCCGAATACGCAAAACCTCTTGGGCCTTACTACAAAAAAGATAGACTAGGTTTAGACACTGCCTAAAGATTAGCCAACCAATTAAAAAGTATGGTAACATAATTGAGACATGTGTGACGTGTCAACATTCTAAATTGTATGGCTATTCTTTAGACATGGTTTAAACCTAGTCTATCTTTTTTGTAGTGAGGCCCCTTAGGTCCAATTGCGCACCACCGAATCAGTTTAGTACGGGATTAAGACATATATCTGTCTCTGTCAGCGCCATACAACCTGACAGCTATATAATGATGTTTAATACCGTGTTAGTGGATAGTTCAGGATTAAATTCGTTAATCCTGAGATGCGCAAGTTGGCCTTAGAGGCTGATTCTAATGCTCTAATAGAACAACTTTTGATATCGGACCAACATCGAAAAATAAGGTACGACCGTCTGGAGTAGTGGTTCGAATTCTGGACTGCAAAGCTAGCGGTTGCGGGTTCAAATCCCGCAAGAGGCAAATGTTTGATAAGCACAAGCATTTGTACCTTAGTAATTTAATTCACCGAAACGAGGTTATCCGGCAGCAGACCAAAGTAATGGACATAGTCCAGAAATGTAGCGTGGCAGAGGGCCGGCCACATTTGTGGCAGAACCCATGACAGGTGAAGTAAACGGGTCCTTGAGTGGAGACCGCGCCTTGGCAAACGTAGTGTAGGACGCCCCCTGGCTTGATGGACCGACGACCTTAGGAAGATGGCTGGCAGTGGCTGGGTGAAAAAAAGCGGGAGATCGTGCTCTTTGACGCTCTGCTTACGTTCAGCAATGAACTACAATAGGCTGACATGACATGATGATGATAAATTTAATTAAATGTTTACTTTAAAAAATAAAAATAAAAGTTAAGTAAGTTGTTTCTTCAACAAGTCGCAATAATACAAGTTTTGCTCAGTTTTGGGTCAGATAATTGGTGTGAAGATGAAAACAATTAATAATGTATTGTTCTGTATGAAGGCCAAAAACCTCTCGCCTCTTGCGCGGTAATAATCAGCAATAGCATAGTTGGGGGATTAGGACAAAAGAGATAAATCGATAAAATAAATAATCGAAAGATAAATCGTGGACGATGCGTATATCAAGCATCACCGCCTTCTGCATCTTGGCTGAAAGCGAGCCACAGACGAATCCTCTTCAGGTGTACACCCAAAGTAGCTGGGATTATCTTTTGACGACCTAGTGTAGTGGTTTCCGCTCCGAACTACAAAGATTCAAATCTCGCAAAGGGCAAATGTTTGTGTGATGACCACGAGCATTTGTACAAGTAATGAATGATTATAAACGTAACGGAAACGTAATCTAACGGTTATCGAGTGGCGACCATGAACTGGAAGACAGCGTGGGCAGGCGTCCCACGTGGTGGTGATGACCTAGTAAAGGTTGCGGGCAGCAGCTGGATGCAAACGACCCAGAGCCAATCGCTGTGGCGTTCTATAGGGGAGGCATATGTCCAACAGTGAACTTCTAGAGGCTGATGAGTGATTTTAGGGTGTATTTGATATTTATTTAAATATACAGGAATAATTGGGTGATATTAGCAAATGTCGCTCTCCAGATGCTCGCTGTTAAATCCTAAGCGTTCTAAAATAAAGCTGGGTCATTTTTGCCCAATTAATAGACTCCAAGCTGATTATAACACTGTTTGCAAGAATAAGGATGTCGATATATTTAGCCTTAGTTTACCTACATTTAAAAAGAAATTACGCCTACTAATGTCTAATAACAAGTAATTTTCTAAGTAGTAGCTAATTAAGTAGCATATGTTACATATTTTAACGATGTTTAAGCTAATGGATGCCTTATGCTCCCAATCCCAACTATATTTGTTTGCGCTTTCCGTGGCAACCTGTAATTAAGGCCGCACCATCCCTTGTATCACCAATCTTCTAACTTTTAGCTTTTAAGGTGTATGATCTTGTTGGTTGTCCAAATAAATAAAATAAAATAAAAATGTCCACGGATTTTCATAGGGTGAAAGATCCTTCTCAGAACTTGCCGAACGATATTTGACTGAAAATATACACGTAAATTCCGTCGCAAAACCAACTACTGAACTACAAGTTCAAGTCAAAAAGGGCAGTACGACCAATATTTAATTAAACGAGTCGTCCCGGTGACCTGCAATCGTAGGGCTGCCTACTGCGTGATACTGGCAAAAATTGAAATCAAAAAGCATTTTTTAATAATAACATTAACATAAACATATCTAATCCGTTATGTTTGGAGTTGATGCGAACAAAACCATTTCGACTCCTTAGGTGGCAGCGACTCCAATAATAACTGATCAATTGATCAGCGATGAAGCGATCTATTTCAAAAACAATTATTTATGCCTTAAGAAGACAAGCACGAGGCATGGTTTAAGATGGAAGAGGATCGTTTTAGTACGTCCCAATCATTTCGACCCAATCCTACCTCTTTGATTTTCAAATCCTGATATTTAGAAAAACGGATCTGAAAACACTGCCAACCCTAACTCGCTCGGATACCACCCATCCAAAATTAACCCAGGCCGCCCGGTGGCCCTTGAAATCGCCCAGTCAATAATGGTAAACAGCGCAAATAAGGAGCAATTATAAGAACTGCCCTTTAATTTTATTTTTGAGTCACTTGATTAGGTCACTTACGGGAATCTGCTAAATAATTAGAAGTTCATTCACCGCACAGAGGAAAGGTTTCTCTGAAATCCTGTGGTAATTAGACGACACACCGTGCGCACATTTTAAATTACACATATGATACCTACATAGTAAATATTAACTAGATTATGCCTGCGACTTTGTCTGCGTAGAAAAATGGGTTATCCTTACTGTATTTTTTTTTTATCAGGACCAATTTTTATTATTTATAATCACCAAAAGCATTCGTTTCATGATCGACCATAAAGTTTGTTATACAAGCTAACTATTCGCGAACAAAACATCATTTCATTGTGACAACGGAACCGTTACTGACTTTGTGACCTTGCGTTTTAAAGTTCATAGTTAATGGGAAGTACCCTTTATATTTTAATTTTAGTATCATATAGCAAACATACTCAATGTTTGCTATATGATACTAGTTTTGCCCTCAGCTTCGCCCGGTTGATCTTTTCTTGACAACTGATCAGCGACATGAATTAGCAACAATAAGACGTGGAAATCGCTTTAACATTATATTGAGTCCAAAAATAAGTTAACTTCTTAACGCTATACATTAGCATCTGGTGCAGCGACTGAGACAGCGGGGCTTAAAAATATTCTAAATACAGAGACCTAGAGTCCATTTATCAGTTTGTCCCATTTACTGTTAAAACTACAGGCTGTTGGGAGTCTGGGGCAAAGAGTTTTGTAGCAGAGGTAGGTCGACAACTGTGGGTGAGGACTAGTGATCCTCTTCTGGATCATTTCTGGTGCGCAACCTTGCCGTAGCCATTCAGCGGGGCAATGCTGCAAGTGTTATGGTCACATTTACTCCCGATTTGACATTGTATTGATTTTAAATTGTAGTAATCAAAAATTGTGATAAAAGTAATTTAGGTTAGTGTAATTGACACTTAAGAAATATGATTAATGTAAATAAATTGACCTAATATGAATGGTAATTCATCAGATAAATTAAAACTCAGTACAACTAAGTTCAGAACGTACTACTAGTATGCAATTAGAGTAAAATTTCTAAATAACTTTAATAATAACTAAGTAAATATTAGACAACATCATATACATTGCTCTGATGCTTTGGTAAGTAGACAAAGAACTTGTGTTAAATCAATAAAATAAATCACAACAGTTCGACAACAAAATCCTTTAAAACAAACCTCCGAAAGAGTATCAAAGACAAATTCGCATTAGACGAAATTTGAAAGAGCTAACATATGTAGGGGCAGATAGACCGTTCATTACGGGCCGAGTTACGAACAGTGACCCTAATTGTGTCACTTCGTGCGTGAAAGGGACCACTTAGTTACCAGGGCCGTGGCTCCTACTATTGGAATGTTGAATATTTTAAGAGATGAAAATACTGTTTGGTCGAGCAATTAACAATTTTTTTTTTGGATCTCTTTGGAAGAAAGCTTTTGGATTTAAAGCTAAAGACAGACTAAAATTGCGATTACGGTATAAAACTACGTTCTTTCACAACCAATTGCAGATGGAGTTGAAGACAAAAGCTTAACGGCATAATCAGAACAAAAGTCAAATCAAAAACACAAGCTTTTCATACAAAATCGGGTAGCTATACCATTTATTAATCAAGATTTTTATGATCTTTGATTTGTTTGACAAATTGAAAGATGGGGAAAATTCATTAAAAAAAAACAATTTACTCATAAATAAATTATTACGTTATTATTTTTCTTCAATAGACATTTGCATGCTACTAAGTTAGCGAAACATTTTTAAACATTATTTTTAAATGTAAAACCTTATATGTACCGTGTTTCTTGTGAATAAATGAATATAAAGAGGCAGAACGAAGTTCATCGGGACAGCTAGTTATTTAATAAACGTGAAAGCAATTAAAGAAGCAACCAGTTTGTCTGACCAACTTCTTGTTGTGCCTTTCTAATTAATGGAGATTAGCGACAAATTCCTGAAACTTGATTTTCGCAAGATGAATCAATTTTGTTGCACTTGTTATTTTTGACCATTCCTGGATGTTGTAGAGAAAAATGACCAGTTTCTTTCGCTTTTAGTTTTTTTAATGGACAAGAGCTCTCACTGCCTTCCGGCTATAATTGGTAGCCGAGAAATTTTATGACGATATTGATAAACCCATTTAAAAAATAAATATCAAAACGTAATATTTTAATTGTTCTACTGAGTCTCTTTATCACACTTCAATAATCTGTACTTCAATTTAGACTTACTGCAATAAAATTCATATCAGAAAAAAAATTTATGAAAATTCGAGTGACTTTAATTCGAGAACCATTATTACTCCTACAAAGCTAACCTAGCCAAGCGTAGCGTGTGCCTTATGTGAATAGATGGAGTCATCAGACCCTGGCCTTCCCAACTATTTTAGGGACAACCCCACGAATCACAAATACCGTCTAGGACAATCGGAACTTTTTAATAGTTGTACCGGACTGACCTATTTACCCGGCGCTGACGTGATGGATCAGGAGAATTTTAGGGTTTCACCTTGTGTAGAATTACCATCTCAAATTCAAATGTGTTTTTTACTAATATTTTTAGGTGCATAATATAAGTATATTATGAATCAAAGAAAGTGTCCACATAAGCAAAAAATTCTACTCTTTACATGTTCGTTTAGCTCACCGGTTACCCCGCGGCATCGCCACAATTAATTTATATTGTGTCTAGTTTTTAGGCAGTTATAGAATCGTTAATGTTTGTGTTCGAACAAGAGACACAGTAACTAAATAAATCCATCAATGTTTTAAATTGTGATTAGGTTTTAAGGGCCAACTTCTACTCGTTGGTATGAAGATAAAAAGATAAAAACTTAAAATTAATCTTTTTTAGATTGTTTTAAAAATGAAATAGGTATTACAATGATTATAAGCCAAACAACACACCGATTGTCATGGTCAATCCTTGCATAACGAGGTTCTAGTATCTCTAGTATCTCTAGTATCTCGAAGATAGTTTTGGCGAGCTGTCTTCCAGCACATCCTAATGTCTTAATAGGTCTTATAAGCCTTGATAACTAGGTACCCCGAATTTGATTCCGATTTCCGTCGTTGGTCAAAGGTTGTCAGTCCACTGAAGAAGAAAAAAGCATTCTGTCAGCCATATTTGTGGTATTTTTAACCAAATTAAAAAAGGAGAATGTTCTCAATTCGACGAAATCTTTTTTTTTATGTATGTTCAGCGATCATTCGTTACTACGTTGACTGCTAGCTTATACGTCAAAGATAATATAGTAAAAAAAAACACCCCTAAGGGTGGAAAAATAGGAAATAAAATCGGTATTCAGCAGTTAAATTTTGTTTGCACTCTGAAATTTTTTTTTGATCAGGATATTACTAAAAATAAATGAAATAAGTGAATTTTATAAAAAAAAACCGACATCAAAAAACTAAAAGCCAAAAATAATCAGTTACTTTTGGAGTTGGTGCCAGTTGATGGATGGATGGAGAGATTCAATGTTTTCGTTTGCACCGACTCCAAAATTAACTGATTAGTTACTTAAGTGTTAAGACTTTTTTACTTTTCTAAGTCGGTTTTATTAAAATAGTATCGCACAATCAACTGTACTTATGTTCCTGACAAGTATATCTGCGGCAACCGCATAAAGATTGCCTGATTTCAGTAGGATTCAAGTCCAACCCGAAGCAGAGACGCAAGGTAGATCCACTGTGCCTTAACTCCTTAACATCTAACGTTCAGACAATCATTCTAACTTTATCTCCGACCAAAAGTCAACTGTTGCCTTAAAACCAAATTTAAGTAAATATTTCCAGCCACCTTTGTTTTTGCCGCCCTTCCCTGTGGCAGTAAGCCGAAGGTTAAGCAGCGGGATTTTAAGGGTGCGTTACCTGGGTCCAACCGCTAAGTCGGAACTTTCTTAAGTGAGGGTCTATTGTTAGCTTACACACTAATTAAGTTTTGTTTTAAATGCCCACTAAACAGACTCTGAACCTGCAATGATTGTACTTAAGTACAATAACAATCATTATAGGTGGCGGGTTTCTAGGGTTAATGTACCAAAACGTGATTTACAAACGAATCCACCTCCGTAGCCGAGAGGCGAGCATACTGGACTTGGTTTCGCTATCTCTGAGGTTCCGGGTTTAATTCCCGTTCGGTCAATGTAGAAAAATAACTTTTCTATATTGCCTCGGGTCTGGGTATTGTGGTACCGTCGTTGTTTCTGATTTCTGTAACACAAGTGCTTAAGCTACCTATCATAGGCTCAGAGCAATGTGTGTGATGTTGTTCAATATTTATTTATTTATTTACTGATGACCCGATTAAGTAGTGGTTCGTTTCCCGGTTCGGGTCAATTTAGGAAATAAACTAATCCAAATTGGCTCTGATCTGGGTGTGCCAGGAGACGCTTCTGGCAGAATTTGCTGTCTGGTTGGTACCTCGTTTCACAAGGATTTATAATCATTACCGCAGGACCATGACGATTGGAGTGTTGTGATGTGTAGTGTTTACTGGTTGTAAATTTTCTTTCATTATGTCTATCCTTCTCTAGTAAGGTGGGTAATACGCCTTTGACTGGAATCCTTCAGATAAATCCCTAGCATAGCTCTTTCCATGGCTCGCTAAGAAACTTTAAATTCGTGTAGTATGTCACCCTTTAAAAGGGTGAACAAACAAGGGAGATAAATAAACTAAAAGAAAAATAAATAATAGTATTATTTTTAATTAAATACAAGATGAGGGTAGTTGGGTCGGCCCAGGTCACAATTGCACTCAGTCTTGGTCTAAGTAGCCTCACTCCCCTGTCGTGTCTGGATTCAAGGTAGTCCATTCGGTCCTTAAGTCCATTAGTCCCCTATCTCCTTACCCTCCTCTCTGTTCAGTGTTCAATACAGATCAGCTCCGATTAGATTTTAAAATCCAAGATGTGTTTGTTTGTTTATATTTTTATTTACTTTTACAAATTCTTAGTTTAAACGAAAACGTATTTGAAATAATTAAGTATATATTATTATAATAGTATTCTACCAATTTGTAAAACAATGTTACGACTAGTCGCACCGTGAGTGTCCATATCTCTAGTCTTGGGATTTCTCTGAATGATAAATAGAAATGAAGTAATCCGATAACAAACTAAAGTAATCGATAAACAAAGTGACTTCAGTTTGTTTATCGACTTGTTATTGACTCGACTTGCAAATTTGTCCAGCCCACTGCCAAGCGGGCAATTTGCCCTAAATCCGATAACCGATAACGTAAACCGTAAGCTCGAGTGAAGATTGCAAGGCAAGGCTGAGTCAAGCGCAGCGTGGGGCGCCCTCTGACAAGGTGGAGCGACGATATACGCAAGGCTGCTGGCAGTGGATGGAATAGAATGGCCGAGGATCGGGCTTAGTGGCGTGCATTAGAAGTAGACTATGTCCAACAATGGACTGACATGATTATCATGAAGATAGCTTCCAGAAAGTACCTTCCATAAGAAAACTGTTTGCTAAAATGTTTAAGCATTCTTTACCATTATAATACATGTAATAAAATAAATTAAATAACTAACACCTCTACTAAATAACCAACTTTAAAACTAGTTTCGAAAAGCACAATACTTTGTCCAAAAAGGAAAGCATCGCAAATAGTTTTTGATAAAGCAAAAGTCCTCAAGAATAACATGAAACGAAATAGCGAGTACTCCGAGATAAGGAATATCTCGGCATAAAAGGTTTTGTCGTGAAACTTATAGAGGGCGCTGTGTCGACCGTGGCGCCCTCTGTTAACGAGCTCGGTACTACTAAATTAAAATACTCCAAGTAATTACAAGGTGGCAAATATTTTAAACGGCCTTTTTAGGAAGTATCTCTAGATTATTTTACCCCGTTTACACAATACTCAAGAGGTTCTTGTAGCTCAGTGGCGACAGCGCTTCGGTGGCGTTACCAAAGTTAAGAAAACTACGCCACGGTTAAGAAAAAGTGTTATTTATCAAAGCATCTTCGGGATTCGGAAAGCACGATAGATTATCCCGGCTAATATTGCTTGATACTAGTCGTGAAGCCTAGTCAGAGACCTAAAGGTGGCTTAATAACATCTGACAGTAAGGTTCAGTCACTGGCCTTGCAACACACCTCCACCGCACTGGGTCCGCGAGGTGGAGCATGGCCCAAACCACCTCATAGCTGAAGTCCAGGCCTATGCCCTGCAGTGGGATGTATATAAGGTCACCGAAAATTTTTATCTAGCGTATAAATTTTCGAGAAAAACGCCAATAACTATTTTGATTTCAACGTAAAATAAAACACCCCGTGCCCCGTGCGTGCACCCCGAGTGAAGAGTGGGGCACGATTGATTTTTTTTTGTTAGGAATAAGAAATAAAACCTAACTCGTTTTTAAGAACGAAAATAATAGGGCCCGGTTTCTCTAAAATAATTAGAAGTTCAGTTAAAGTTTCACCAGTTTTTAAAAGGGGACCTTGTATATGCATACTTTACTTTTTTTACAATCGCAGTAGCTTGTACTGTAAAGCTTAGTTTGCACTGTATTAATAATTTAGTCGAGTGACGAGTGATTTAGTTACAAAATTAGCTCGAAGCCCCCCCCCCCCCCCCCCCCCCGAACTACTCGAGTAAGTCGCTGGTCGAATATGTCAACTGCATTCGGTTTACCTGAATGGGCTTGTTTACCTACATTCGTCGATGGCCGAATTCGTCGACCGTTTTAGACTAATAGTTGACCGAAAACAAGCAAGTTTAATACGGCCAACTCGTAATATCAGTTTATTAGGTACCCCTACCCGGCAACTGAATACGAGCTGCAATCAAATAATGTAAACTTACGCAACATTACGCCTCGACTAAAAACCAATTATGGCAAGGGCTGACTTCAGGCATGCGTTAGCGCAGTCGCTGCTTATTTAACCTTCTTGTCCCATACTCACTACCCGACTAAAAATCTTGTTTATTTTTTGTAACACATCCTTCTCCTTTCTCCAATGGTTGTCCTCTACCTGAAGGTTGTCTGGAAGAGATCGCTATTAACGATAAGACCGCTTCAATTGTACGTCTCTGTAAATATCATATGTAATTTACTTGTATGGTGTGCAATAAAGAGTATCTATCTATCTAAAATTACAACCACAACAGTTCTGAAAATAACAAGTTAGAGACTGCCAAAACTTTATGCGCAGTTAAAATAATTTTATTTAAACATCGGCGTTGCATATTATTATTATGTAGCTGAATGTTCATTTATATTTTTTGCGGACAAAAACCCGCGAAAAAATCCAATAGGCAAAAATGCAGTGGATATTTTGAAAATATTATTTTCATGTTCGAGTGGAAATTCTTTTGGAAACTATGTGGGATTGAATACCCGAGCCCCGGGCGACGAGTGGCCTTATCGTGTTTTAGGAACATTGTGCTCTAGTGATGCGAAATCGTTATCGATATCGATATTTACAAAGGCCAATAAAACCATAACAAGCACGCAAACAGTAAAATGATAATATTTAAGTAGCTAAAAGTTTCTTCGTAACTAATTCGAATATATTCACAATGACTATTGACTTTTGTATTTGAAAATAATGTGTTTTCATGGGCACACAGAGCACGCGTGAATCATCTCTGGCCATATTGTTTTGCCCAACAGGGTCTATAATGGGTCTATAACCTATTTATAATACCCGTGTAACATTATAGAACGCAATAAATTGAAATGAATTGTACAATTGTAATCAATGCTAACAAGATACTATCAAGACTATATGGCCGTCTTACAATAATAATTAAAAAGGCCCTTTTTAAGCTGGTTCACAATGGATTGCTAGTTTGAAATGACGAATAACAAACGACATAATAAAATAATCTTTTTTTTTTCAGTTATCTTAGGCTGTAGTATCTTAATAATCTCAAGAAGGCTATCCTCATCGAGAAAAGGCGGGGCAAAACACTACGCGTCCAAAGACCGATACGGTGCTCGACATACTAATAAAGGTCCTGAAAATGCTGTTCTATCAATCATTTAAAGGGGCATTTTTGTGATTCGTGATGGCTGGAGTTATCTTCGAGGCGACTAAGTAGACGGGGTCTCGATTCTCAGCCACTGAGGAACCGACTATGGAGGAAGATGATGCTTTAATATCATCGATATTAAAACTGTCGAATAAAAAATACCCTACACACCATCACTATTTCATATATCTATGCTCGAAAGCTGTACATACTTCGGATTTTAGTGTCTACAAAAGATATTTTCTACGTCGAGAAATTCCTTCAGAGTTATAGTCTTTGAAGAAGTTACTCTTGAATTCAAGTCATACAAATGCTTTGGCGTTTATTTTATTTCTTATATTACATGTTGCCAACTTAAACGTATTTTGATGTCGAATATCGAAAAGATCTGGATTGTGATACAATGTTTTATTTTTAGTTTTGACTATCATTGTACGAAACAGCGCCAAACAACTTATTTGGGTAATATGTTTTGATTTTTAACAACTCCAGACATTATAATTAATTAGGATATTATTCGTTTTGTTTGTACCATGTGGGAACGACCATAAAGAATACATTTCCCCACCGCCAACAGGAGGCGTGTAGTAAAAGGCGACTAATTCCTGTAGCACAAGACTGGCAGCAGTGTCTACGTGTGAAACATTATAAATAACTGAGCTGGCCAACCCGCATGCCAAACGTGGCAAGTATTGGCAATTTGTTTTCAGTGAGGCCTATCTTCAGCAGTAGACGTCCTACGGTTGAAATGATGATCTTTTTTTTGGCATATAAACTTATCCACCGGACATATTCTTTCTCTATCTAAATCTTTGACGACCGTCTGATCTAGTGTTTCGCTCTCCAAACTACAAAGCCAGCGGTTGCGAGTTTGAATCCCGCAAGGGGCAAGTATTTATGTGATGAGCTCGAACAATTGTACCTGAGTCATTGATGTCAGATATTTTATTATGTAGGTATATCTATCCGTTATCTTGTTACCATAATACAAGCAATGGTTAGTTTGGGGACTAAATAATTAGTTTGATATTTATTTAAAGTGGGAGTGGGCAGGACACGTGTGCAGAATGCATCCGGATAGGTGTGCCCAAATCGTCACTCGATGAGTACCTACAGACGGCTGTCGCCGAAAAGGTAGACCCAAGAAAAGATAGTGTGACGATTTGGTTAACCTGACGAGGGATTGAGAGTCATTGGCGATAGATAGAGATCGATGGAAGAGTCTGGGAGAGACCTTTGCCCAGCAGTGGGATTGAACAGGTTAAAAAAAAGTCCTCGACTATGGTCGATACACATACCTACTTTATATCTTATACAAACAGAGAGCAACCCTAATCCTATAAATTTAAGTATTCCTAATAATCTACGCGAGGTTTTGACGGGTACCGAGTTAAAATAACGAAATGACACAAAGAACACATTGTCATAATAAGAACACGTCCCATGCGGCGCGAACTATCCCAGCAAGTTAGCGCGACAAGTTGTTCCCGCGACTGCGCGTGCCCTTATCAGCGGCGCGACAAAAGCGACGGCTCCCGCGGGACGAGACGGGACAGAAAGTTGGGGCCAATTCCAATACGGTTACGGTAATAATATTTTCCGTTGCTCGTTGCATCATGGAAACTACGTAGTCGTGGTCAGTGTTAGGTATAATCGGAAAAGCAAGTCAACAATTAGATTACAGATTTATCTCAGTGGTCAAATTGGATTACTATCTTACAAGCGTTATGCGTTATAACATGCGAGCCGGACTTTCACTCCTAGAGTTCCGCAAAAACTTGTTATATATTCGTCCATAAATATATATTTTTTAATGATGTAACTACAAATTTCGATTTTCTGCTTGCTTCTTGTCAAATTTCATGATTCGAGCCAACAGAAAGTATTCTATTATGTTTTGATACCCATTCGAGTGTCAAAATATGTGGCATAAACGATCGAATATTTACAAGCTTAATTTACGTTGATATAGACTGTCTCCAATTACCACTGAACAAGTAATACTACGTTTTACAAATTACAGTTGTAGGCATCTATCCTACACTTAGTTCACATTTAACACATAACATATGAAACTACTTACAAATATCTTAAACATATTTATTTAGATTAATATACAAACTTAATGTCCAAAAATACACATAATATTTATTACTTTCTAACATTATTTATTTATCCACCTACTGCATCACGCCGACACACCATTACACTGGTGACCCCGTTGGAACACATGGAGAAGGAATTTGAAGATGCACATGGGTCCGCGGACTTTGGACCCAGCGAACAAAATGGCGCGCAAGCTCCACCAAACCCGACAGAGGTCTACAAAGTTGCCGCTAGAGTACCACCATTCTGGCCAGAGGAACCTGAAATTTGGTTCGCCCAGGTGGAAGGTCAGTTCGACATAGCCGGGATTACGATTGACTCAACCAAATTTAATTACGTCATCGGCCAACTCGATAACCAGTACTCCCGTGAGGTTAAAGACATCATTATTAGCCCACCAACGACCGGTAAATATGAGAAGTTAAAGGCCGAGCTGATTAAACGCCTAACCGTCTCCAATGAAAAGAAGCTGAAACAGTTGCTGATGCATGAGGAGTTAGGCGATCGTAAGCCATCGCAGTTCCTTCGGCATCTAAAGAGTCTCGCCGGAATTGATGTGCCAGACGAATTTCTGAAAACCATTTGGATGAGCAGACTACCACATGGCATTCAAACAGTGCTGGCCGGACAACCATCGACATCGACTATCGATGATCTCGCTGACCTATCAGATCGCGTAAATGATCTTGCATCATCAACGCCTAGAGTTGCTGCCATCAGTGATGCCGTTCCCAGTTCCGTGCTCGTCGACCTCAAAAAGGAAGTCGCAGAACTAAGGCGACAGTTGCAGAATATGGCGTCTAACCGAAGCAGCAGACCGCAAAATCGTTCGACGCAACAAAATAACAGCAGATCCTCGTCCAGACAGCGGTCGAACTCCAACTATAGAAAGTACCCGCTGTGCTGGTATCATGGCAAGTTCGGTGAAAAGGCGAAGAAATGCGTACTTCCTTGTGATTTTAAGGCGGGAAACGCCACTGGCAATCGATAATGGCGACTGACGATTGCCCATCAACTTCTGGTCGCCTGTTCGTCACCGATCGATCTACAAAGACGCAGTTCCTGGTCGACACTGGAAGCGACCTCTGTGTCTTTCCTCGGTCGGCGCTACGAGATCGTCGTGCCAGGACCAACTTCTGTTTGTGTGCTGCTAACGGTTCGGACATTGCTACGTATGGTTACGTACATTTTAATTTAGATTTTGGCCTACGTAGAACTTTTAATTGGCGTTTTGTAGTTGCAGATGTATCTAAACCTATAATAGGAGTAGACTTCTTAAATTTCTATCACCTTATTGTAGATTGTCGCAATAAGCGCTTGATTGACAACACTACTTCTATATCAGCTGTTGGCGCTTTTGCTTTGTGTAAAAACGTACATTCAGTAAAGGTTTCGTCTGGTGAGACTCGGTTTCATAGGATCCTAGCCGAATTCCCAGATATCACACGACCATCTGGTACATATCGCACTACACCACCACACAATACAGTACATCACATACGCACGACACCAGGTCCTCCAGTTTCTTCTTCCCCCCGCCGTCTAGCTCCGGACAAATTAAAAATTGCCCGCCAGGAGTTTGAAGATATGTTGGCCAATGGTACAGCCCGACCTTCGGAGAGTCCATGGTCTTCACCTCTCCACCTGGCGCCAAAAAAAGACAACGGCTGGCGACCCTGCGGCGATTATAGGATGCTGAACGCCCGCACTGTGCCCGACAGGTACCCCATCAGGCACATCCACGACTTTGCCCACAGCATTGCAGGATGTAAGGTCTTCAGCACGCTGGACCTCGTGAAGGCGTACAATCAAATCCCTGTTAGCCCAGACGATATTCCGAAGACCGCGATCACTACACCCTTCGGACTGTTTGAATTTCCGTTCATGACTTTCGGTCTGAGGAACGCCGGTCAAACATTCCAAAGGTTTGTGGATGAGATGACCCGAGGGCTCGATTTCGTTTACTGTTTCCTTGACGATTTCCTGGTCTTCTCAAAAAGTGAAATCGAGCACGAGGAACATCTTCGCAAGATCTTTTCCAGGCTGCAGGAGTATGGCATGCTGATAAACACATCAAAGTGTGTTTTTGGGGCACAGGAGGTAACCTTTTTAGGATATTCTATCTCGGAGCGAGGCACCAGACCGTTGGACGCAAGAGTACAGGCCGTTAAGGAGTTTCCTGCTCCAACCAATGTGCGACAACTCAGGCGATTTTTGGGCATGATTAATTTTTACCGGAGATTTCTCCCACAAGCTGCCCAAATCCAAGCCCCGTTGCACGCACTTTTAACAGGTTCGGTAAAAGGATCTCATCCCATAACCCTGGCAGGACACACCTTAGCTGCTTTCGAAGCTTGTAAGGAAAACCTTGCACATGCCGCTCTATTAGCCCATCCGAGCTGTTCAGCAAAATTGGCGCTGGTCACTGACGCATCTGACATGGCGTTAGGCGCAGTGCTCCAGCAACTCAGCGATAAAGGCACATGGGAACCCTTAGCTTTCTTTTCCCGCAAGCTCAGTCCCTCGCAGGTAAAATACTCACCCTACGACCGTGAGTTGCTAGCCATTTACGAGGCCATTAAATATTTTAGACACATGCTCGAGGCCAGACACTTCACTGTCTATACTGACCATAAGCCGATCAGTTTCGCATTCCATGAGAGGAAGACGAACTGTTCGCCTAGGCAGTATAGACACCTGGACTTTATCGCTCAATTCACAACCGACATTCGACACATATCCGGCAAGGACAATGTCGTAGCCGATACTCTGTCACGTATCGAAGAATTGAGCGAACCTGTCAGCCTCGAGACATTAGCAGAAGCACAAGCCTCAGACCCAGAACTTCGCATGTTGTTAGACGGAGGTTCTTCTCTGCGCCTAGAGAAGCGGCACGTACCTGGGAGTCATAGCTCACTGTACTGTGATATCGGTACACTGACCCCCAGGCCTTTTGTCACCAAATTCTTCCGCAGGCAAGTGTTCGATAGCCTTCACTCATTGAGTCACCCAGGTGCCAATGCATCTGCTAAATTGGTTGCAGAGCGTTTTGTTTGGCCTGGAGTTAGGAAAGACTGCAGAGACTGGGCGCGTGCTTGCCTATCATGTCAACGTGCGAAAGTTACACGACACGTCAATGCTCCTTTAGGAACCTACCACCTGCCGCGTTCGAGATTTAAACAGATCCATATTGATCTAATTGGACCACTTCCACTCTCACAAGGCTGTCGGTATTGCCTAACTGCCATAGATCGCTTTACGCGATGGCCAGAAGCAATACCGATAGAAGATATTACCGCAGAGACTGTCGCAAAAGCCCTCCTGTCGTGCTGGATATCCAGATTCGGTTGTCCGACGGACATTACTACGGACAGAGGCCGGCAATTCGAGTCCTTTTTATTTAAATATCTGTCACAAATGGCTGGATTTGAACATAAGCGCGCAACAGCATACCACCCGGCATGCAATGGTCTGGTGGAGCGGTTTCACAGGCAGCTTAAAGCGGCAATAGTCTGCCACGCTGATAGCAGGTGGACTGAATCACTGCCGTGGGTCCTACTGGGCGTGAGAACTGCTTTCAAGGAAGACTTGCAGTCTTCTTCAGCCGAGCTAGTGTACGGGGAGTCCCTTAGGCTTCCTGGCGAATTTTTTGAGCCCACTATTCCTGTTTCTACAGATACATCCGAGTTTACCGCTAGAATTCGCAATTTCGCTGATAGGCTACGCCCTGTACCTACTTCGCGCCACGGTGAACAAAAGGTCTTTATTTACAAGGAGTTAGCTACTAGCGATCATATCTTCCTTCGTGAAGATGCTTCGCGTGGCTCACTTACTCCGGCATACTCTGGTCCACATAAAGTCTTGGCTAGAGGTGACAAAGTTTTCAAAATCATCCTTAATGGTAAGGAAGCCACTGTGTCCATAAATCGGATAAAACCAGCTTTTATCTTATCCGACCGCAATTATGAACCAGCACCCTCTCAAACTGTACCAAAAGACGTCATTATTACTCGATCTGGACGTCGCGTACGATTTCCTGATTATTATCGACCTTGACGGTCTCTGGAGGGGGGTGGTGTAGGCATCTATCCTACACTTAGTTCACATTTAACACATAACATATGAAACTACTTACAAATATCTTAAACATATTTATTTAGATTAATATACAAACTTAATGTCCAAAAATACACATAATATTTATTACTTTCTAACATTATTTATTTATCCACCTACTGCATCACGCCGACACACCCATTACACAGTCTATGTCAATATCAAATATCCGATCAAATTTTTGCACGTCTGCGAGCAGACTGAACACATATACTTTTTTATCTGTGTTTTTGGCAAATAAACGTTTGATTCAAATTCAAAAAATTTAGTATTATCACAGCTCCAAAAGGATTGAAGACTTGAGTATATGTATGAATATCATCTTGATACTTCACGCGTTCCTGACAAAAAATCTTAACAAACAGACAGAGAGACAGACGGACAACGAAGTGATCCTTTTTATCTTTTGGGTACCCTAAAAAGAGGAAAAAGTGTGAATAAAACGTACCGGTGCGCAGCGTGAGACGACCCATAAGGTAGACAGACGACCTGGTAAAGGTTGCAGGAGCCGCTCGATGCAGACCGCTTCCAACCGGCCAATCTGGAAGTCATTGGGGGAGGCCTATGTTCAGCAGCAGACGTCCTATGGATAATATAATGATGATGAAAACAGATTAGCCTCTTAGCTTGTGCTTACGAGATACAATTATATTTTATTGTTACACGCACAAATCTGTCCAGTCTCCAATTCAGAACCCTTCTGTAAGAAATTGTCGATAACCACGTGACACTAAAGGATTTAACATTATTGTCACGTGATTTACCGGTTGTCATTTCGTTATCGAAGGTTTCTGAATCGGGGCTCTGATCCCAAAAACATATTCTTCATATAAGGTCAGGGCAATGTTTTTCTCTTTTATGCAATCGTACCAGTTATCGAGTCATATTCTCTTCTCACTCATAATATCCATCTTTCTCTTCTTAAGTCGACTTCTACCTCTCCACCCATCACTCAAATACCCTAAATAGATTCATGTACAAATACCTAAAAACAGTTTCATTTTTACTTCATATTTTCAACGCAGAACGCATTTTAAAAGTAATATACAAATTAAAACGGTAATCCTACATAAGTATGAAACATTCAAAGGCGGGCGGAAACCATCTGTGTAGTAAAAATTAGTGGCGATTAAAAATTCCGCCCGCCGCGGCGGAACCGGGAAGGGCGGGCGGAATACGGAATCGTTGCAACCCGCCCCGGAACAACCCGGCGGATCTTAAAGCTAGTTCTAACTAACAATAATAGTTACATTATAAATAAGATGGATGCCGGAGATCGCTGATCTTTGCGTTTGAAAATCTGCTTACGGAGAGTGAACGTATTTAAAAAGTCAAATAGTTTATTTGACTTTTTAGGAATTAGGTTTTAACGTAAAAACTGTGTTATTTTATTAAAACTAGCTGTCCCGGTGGACTTCGTACTGCCTTTTTATATTTCTTTTGGGAATTTCTCCGAAGTTTTGATAGTTATTCTGCTATTCGGGGCGGATACAAATCTTGACTGTTTTATATACAGAGTGTCCCTAAAAGTATGGATCAAATCGAACAGGCGTATAGCGGGGATCATTCTCGAACTTTTTTACTCTAAAAAGTTACGAATTATTTTTAGTTTTTTTTATAATATCGCATAGAGCCCACACAAATAAAACATACAATTAGCAACTATCAAAGAGAACAGTTTCATTTTTTTTAAGAACAATGTAGAAAGGTTTGCCTTTCTGTGGGTAATTCTTTTGATCAAGTAGCAAACCTATGTACATTGGAAGGAAAAAATAGCACTCACATTTTGCTCTAACAAACAATTAACTTTATTTAGTAATTTTCGTGAAAAAAAAATGTACTATTGAAAACTATTCATGTATTGAAAAAAGTTTCGAAAGTTTTCTTACTCGTACCTGAAAAAAAAAGAGAGTAATATCAGTACTTCAGTCCTTAGGGCCTCTTAACAAATGTCAAAGATAATGAATGGCTCAGACAAACAAACTAGATCGATCTAATGGCACGGTGGTGAAAGCAGTCGCGATCCATTTTCTGCAATTGTGATTGAAACAATGTATTTAAATTAATACATTTAAATTAAATTATAATAAAATAGTTTAAATGTCAAGTTATTCAATTATGTTATCAAGTTATTTATTAAGTCAAATTTCAAGTCATTATTACTGTAAATAACATTTTAAACGCAGGAAGTTTGTTTATTTAAATTTATATGCATTTACATTTAGTTCTTTTATAGATTTTGGAATTTTATTTAATATAGTAGGTACCATACAGAGAACGCTCCGACGCATAAGTGCAGTTCTCGAATTGTGAACAGATAACATTTATTGTCTCGTCGACTATGATCATCCACATCTGTAATTTTTTTTAAATGTTGGGTTAGTCTTTGCAAACATAGCTATTTATAACTCGTATAATGTAAAAAGATTTGTCTCGATTTACATAATTTCGCAAATAATGTAGCTTATTAAACTTTAAGTACACAAAATGTTCTTGTCATAGCAACCAGTTTATCCAATATTTACTCTTTCAACAAATCGCAAAATCATCGGCCAATGCAAGTTCACTAACAAATTTTTAGCCAAACGTTCATACACAGTAGCAAAGGTATTCAGTTGGATCTGTCATAACCAAATCTTGCACATGATAACGCACCTATACCATGTTTGTCTCGCCTGAAACTTTTCAGTGGTGTTATTTAGACCTGTCATCATAATTTGAACTTTATACTCTCTTGCAAAGCTAAAGTGGCAGTGGGCAGGCCATATCGCTCGCAGAACCGACCAGAAAGGTCCTCCTTCGGGGTAGAAAGGTCCTCGAGTGGCGACCACGAACTGGAAGACGCAGCGTGGGCAGGCCTCCCACGCTGTGGACTGACGACCTGGTCAAGGTTGCGGGTAGCCGCTGAATGCAAACGGCCCAGAGCCGCTCGCTGTGGCGTTTTATAGGGGAGGCCTATGTCCAGCAGTGGACTTCTGGAGTGACCCTTTTAATTAAGACTTAAATATGTATGTATGTATGTATGACTATAATATGTCTAATACCAGTTAAAGGGTTTACCTGTTATAACTTTAAAACAGAAAACTTTTTTCTTTGGATAAAGCAAAGATTTCATTTACGCGTTTGAAAAGTAAGTTAGTGTACAAGGTGGTACCACCCTGAATACCATAAAATCCATACTTTTTTCAATTTAATATTATAAATGCGAAAGTAACTCTGTCTGTCCGTCTGTTACGTTTTTACGCCTACGACACTAATGCAATTTTAATTAATCTTAGTATAGAGATAGATGGGACCTTGGAAAAGGACATAGGCTACTTTTTGCCATTAAAGCTGAACCGATTTTAATGAAATTCCTTTTTGCTGCTGCAACACTGCTTACCGTATTAAGAATGTGTAATACTGTAATGTTTATTACTGTGCATTTGTACTACTTATATTTTGTAGCAGCGAAATAAACGTAAACGTAAACGTAAATTTGGTACAAAAAAATGTTTACACTAGGAAACGACATAGGCTACTATTTTTATTTCACCTCCTAAGCGAGTAAAACAAGACGAGTTACAAACCGTATTTCACGCGAGCGAAGCCGCGGGCACAGCTAATAAATTATAAATTCCAGTTTTATTTTCGATCATGTTAAAGTTCAAAAACTTGTACCAGGCCCTCTGGTGTGTATGTTGTTCCTTCCCTCAACAAAGCCCAAACTCGTAAGTAAGCGCAAATTATGCGCCTCTAATCTTTGCAACAGGCCTCCCCCCTCCATAACCAGTAACTTTAACGAATGACTAACTCTTACCCCCATTAACAACACAAGCGGCGAAGAAAAGCCAAACCAGTAAATAAATAAATAATAAATATTGGACAACATCACATACATTGCTCTGATCCTGTGGTAAGTAGCCAAAGCACTTGTGTTACAGAAATCAGAAACAACGACGGTACCACAACACCTAGACCCGAGACAATATAGAAAAGTTATTTTTCTACTATTGTAAACAATTTCAATTTTTCCGTCAACGTGTTACTTGATTTTGAAGCACTATAAAAGTATTTAATAAAAACTCACCCATAACCCATACTAATATTATTAATATTTTTAATATTTTTTTCTAAATAATTTTCACGCATAAACCGCTGAACTAGTTTTGATAAATTTTGGCATAAAGATAGATGGAACCT
This sequence comes from Anania hortulata, assembly GCA_963576865.1. NCBI lineage: Eukaryota > Metazoa > Arthropoda > Insecta > Lepidoptera > Crambidae > Anania > Anania hortulata. Next base: position 1,085,206 of record OY756406.1, read on the forward strand.
TGGAAAAGGAAGGTCCTTTTTGCCGTGGAAGCTAAACCGATTTTAATGATTTTTTTTACGGAAAAAACGTGAACCTTAGGGAAAGATATAGGTTACTATTTTTTAATTAACCTTCTAAGGGAGTAAAATAGGGGGTGACATGCTATATTCCGTGGACATAGCTAGTTCTTTATAAATAGCTTTTTTGCCGAGTTGATAATACTTGTACTTTAATGAATTTCAGGAAAAATATCTTAAGTAAGAAATAACACGACTGCAAGACAATTTAATGTAGGATTATTTTTCAGGATGCAATCAAAACTTACAAAAATATACTGTCAAACGATGCGCTTGAAACATAGCAGTTAGTCTTTTATGGATATTATTATTACACTATTATGTTATTGTACTGTATTGTATTGTATTGTGTTGTATTGTACTACAATCTTAGGAAGATGGCTGGCAGTGGCTGGATGAAAAAATCGGGAGATTGTGCTCTTTGGCGCACAATTTTTCGTCAGTTTAATCTGATTGCAATAGGCTGAGATGTTGTTGATTATATATATTTAAATATAAATTATTTTTTCAAAAAGTAATGTAAATTTTTATAAACTGCCTACGTTAGTCCACTGCTGGACATAGGCCTCTCCCAATGCACGCCACTGAACCCGATCCTCATTCGATTCATGATGATGATGAATTTCAATTTTATTGATGTAACTCATCAGTCATACGTAATCGAGACACAATAGACATTCCATTGGTGTATGGTCTCATAAGACCGCTTAGTCTTGGTCACCGATGATGTTGACGAGTTAAGAATCACCTTTAGTAGTAAATCTTTAGTAGTAAATACATCATCATTATGACATTACATAACGATATCAAAACGAGATGGCTGATCTATTCAGCCATGAGCGTTCATGACAAATGAATGGATGGAGTATTAAAACGTATTCCAAATGAGCAATTACCCTCTAATTAGCCGCTTCATTATGGCGACGCGTGTTTAGACACATTTACATACATACCAAACGTTGTCATAGCGGTATTAATTGCGAAATAGTGAACCTTGTCAAACATATTTGATTTACAAAATATTTATTAAATCTGTTTGTCATCCTGTAAATCAACTATATAACCTACCATAGGTTATGTAAAATCATATAATCTCCTATAAAGTTTCTTAACAAGTTTACTCTAACTTAAATCACTTACCTTAATGTTGAACTTCAGAACACAAGATTCACACACACAATGTCAACGCTTCATCAAAACGAACTTGCAACCACTTTCACTGATCTTATCACTATAATCACTTACTACAGTTTATGAAATTTTAAAACAATTCATATAACTCTACTGCAATGCCATTTTGATTAGATTACTATCACGTAGATTTTCTATAAATAAATATTTGAGAAATCAGGGCGTGTCACAAAATGACTCGCGGGCATTGACGGTATGAATTGTCAGCGCGAAAATGATTCTACCTGGAAAATTAAAAAATAGGTGGTAGTAGTATTTTGTTATAAAATAATACCACCAAAGAAAAAACTGCAAAAAAGTGTGTAGGCTGCATGGCTGTATATTTTAATGCCTTTGTTGGTTTTATTCAGAGATTCAATAGTAGGTAAAGGATTCAAAATTCAAATTTGTTTTGAAATAACAAAATGCGTTATTCAAATCGTCACTACTAGCGCCATATTGCGTCGTTTGTAAAAACAAAACTATTAATTTTGAAAGGACAAAAGACAAGTTCTAATATAAAGTTGTCATTTTAAATACGTAAACTTTTTTTTTACATTTACAATAAGGCCGCTTCCATCTGGCCAATCTGGAAGTCAATGGGGGAGGCCTATGTTCAGTAGTGGACGTCCTTTGGCTAATTTCAGCCATAGCCATCATTTGATGATGTTGATGATAATTCACAATAATGCTAGTTTACTATATCAAGAATATATCTTAGGAGCAGGGCAGGCGAATAATGATATACATTTCAAAGCACCTTTATTAGGATGAGCAATGGTGAATAAGAATAAGATTGATTTACTTGACACAAAAGAATACAAAAGAAAAGATAATTTTGCAAAAAAGGCGGACATTGTAAAGACTACATGCTGCTCTCACTCATTTGTTTGCAATACCTGCTATGTAACTAATGTTATGTCTACATCATCATTATCATCTATACGGTCAATCCCGGTTGCGTCCAAAGCCATTGCTTTGGAGCCCAGGGTCCGCTTCCCTTGATTTGCTCCTCCACTTCGCGCGGTCTTGAGCGTCTTTAGTTGTGAGATCATTGGCACGCATGTCAGCCCTCACAACGTCAAGCCAGCATTTCTTGGGTCTACCCCTTTTGCCAGGACCTGGCGGTGGCGGCATGGCCAGACATTTGTTTCCTACGTAGCTTGCCGGTTTCCGCAAAACATGGCCGTACCAGCGTAGGCGACTCTCCTGCAGTTTGTCTGCAATATCACGGATACGAAGGCTACCGCGGATGCGCGAGTTCCTCACGCGGTCCTTACGCGTGACTCCGCACATCCACCGCAGCATATTCATCTCCGTGACACGCAGCTCCTGCTTGTGTCGCTCAAGTAGCGGCCATGCTTCGCCTGCCATATAAAAGAACAGGCCTAATGATGGACTTATAGATCTGTCCTTTAAGCTTAACCGGCATTCTGGGGTCACAAATGACACCAGTCACCTCTCGCCATTTGGCCCACGCAGCAGCAATGCGTGCTTTGACGTCGCAATCGATGTCTCCGATGACTAATGTTATGTCTACATATTTAACAATAAAAAATCGAATAGTATGAGTCGTGATAGTATAATGTTTTCATGTTCTCTTTAAACTTAAGACAGTGACATCTATGTCATCTATATACTGTCATAATTAAGATAGCTTTTAATTTCCTGTTTCTTTTATTTAGCTTTTATTACTCACGCTTTATTTTAGTCGACTTTTGTATTGCTAGAAGAGCGGTTCTTTCTAACACAAGCACATTGTTGCTTAAAAGGAAGCTCCGAACACCTTTTATGTACGCTGTAAGCTGAAAAAATAAAGAATTAAAAAAAAGGTATGGCTGCCGTGACACTAATATTCTAAGGTCCACTTGCGCATCTCAAGATTAGGGAATTTAATCCGAAACTTTCCAGTAACACGGTGTTAAACGTCATTCATTTGTATGGCGTTGACAGAGACAGATAGATGTCTTAATCCCATACTAACCTGATTCGGTATGCGCAAGTGGACCTAAGGGACTGGAGCATCAAAAATTCAAATAAATGCTCAGATAATAAGCTTCAACTAAGTAAATAACTCGGATTGTGTAACTGAGCAAATAAATCTTGAACTCGGCACTTCGTCGGCAAACGATAAAATTCGAAAACACAGCGAAACTTCTTACATGAAAGCAAACCGAATTAGCTGCATCGGATTAATGTGTTGCAGGCAAAGTGTGAAACGCGGGCTAAGCTAGATTAGTCCTAATAATCTTACTAATATTATAAATGTGAAAGTTTGTATGGATGTATGGATACTTTTCTATAATGTCACGGGTCTGGGTGTTGTGGTACCGTAACGACGGTAGCTGAAGCACTTGTGTTACAGAAATCAAAAACAACGGTTTTTGATTTCTGTAACACAAGTGCTTAAGCTACTTATCATAGGATCAGAGCAATGTATGTGATGTTGTCCAATATTTATTTATATATAGATGTTTGTTACTCTTTCACGCAAAAACTACTGAATGGATATAGATGTAATTTCGCATACTGATAGATCATGGCCTTTTTTTTTCTTTTTTTTTTATCGTCTGGAAAATGCTGTCACGCACTATCCTCCAGCCGCGGGGGGACGGCTGGAGGGGTGTGTGGGACTCCGGGCTCAGAAGGAGCCCGCCTACCCACTAAAAACCAGACGGCGTTCCTTCGGTGCCTTATGAGTCGGGCCTGACGGGTTTCGCCCTAGGCCTCAGGCCACAGGCATGCTCCGCAGTCCCAGCTCGGCTGTGGCTCACTCAGCGGTGAGGGCCACCCGGCTTAGAGGGGAGGGATGCCTCCCCCCAGTCTCCTGCGAGCGGCGCGCGGGAACACGCGCAGCGCCGTCGCGGGCCCCCTTAAGCGGACGTCAGACACCCCCGTGTCTGTCGCCCGGGGTGATAGATCATGGCCTTGATTAACACATATAATACTTTTTTTCCGGGTAAGGTCATTGCAGACGAAGTCGCGGACAAAAGCTTGTATTATAAATGCGACAGTTTGGATGTATAGATCTTTGTTACTCTTTCACGCAAAAACGAATGAATGGATTTTGATAAAATTTTGCATACTGATTAGCCGTGGCCTTGATTAACGGATAAGATACTTTTTATCAGAATGTTTAATGTCGCGGGCAAAAGCTAGTTTAATATATATTCTTAATGATTACAGGTACTTACTAAACAAAAAGAGGTTCCATCCGATTGTAGCATATTTACACAATAGATCCACTTGCTGATATTAGATAATTTTTGGCCGAGGGGTTCAAAGTCTGATTCGGGACAATATTGTGGGCTAGCGCTGCGAAGATTATATAATGAAATAGGTAGTGAGATTACAATAAAACTGATTTTAAGCTTTCACAACAACAAATGCAACTCCTGCGTTGCAGAATGATGTATAGTTGGGCAATTTATTAAGTTCTCTTCGTTCTGAGGCGGTTGTTTGTGAGTTGTATATCGTTAGCAGATAACGAGTATTTTGAGGGAACGTCTAGTTATTTATTTATCTTCGAGTTGTGAGCTTGTGCAATTCTATCGGAGCAAGTTTACGTAGGATTTAATGTTTCAGTGTTCTTTAAATAGTAAAGTTGAGATGCTGGTTACATCAAAAATAGCTGGCTGGCTTATTTTAAATGATTTCGGGTAATTAAGATATCTAGATATGAAAGCAGCAACCCAATCGGGGCAGGAGTGCGGTGTGTAACCCGAATTCGATTCGTTTACGGATGTAATTTCTGATGCGATCTCGCAAAGAATGCATACTGTATGTTCATTATTAGGAAATATTTTTTTAAAAAATGCAATGTGAGCCCTTTACAGAAAAAGTTGTTCATTTTCATACGGAGATAAATCATGTAATCGTCTTCAAAACGGTTAAAATTGCAGTGTTTATTCAAGGATACGTTTAATTATTTCTTTAATAAATAATGATTCCTTTATATAATGACATTGAGTAAAGCCATAAATATCGCGTTGGTACGCATCGTGTCGGTTTAATTCGCGTGTACAGCAGTAACGAATGGCCTCGTTTGCATAAGACGCGGATTACAAGGGACGAACAAACATCACAACAGACAGACAGTACAGCCTTGAAAAGTCGAATTACAGGCAAGCGATTCTTGAATTAGTTAAATGAAAACTTTTTTAAAGCACATTCGATTACATAAAGTTACACTAAATCTTCATTTCAACTGGCGAAGAAGAAAAAGTAGTAAGTATATAAGTTAATTATAAGTAATTTTACTAAAAGAAGACTTAGAATGTGTATATTAATGGTATTTACTGATAATTGTAATATTATAAACCATACATTATTTATGAGCCAGAAGTCGAACCGACACAAATGTGAAAAAACTAACACAACTCATTAGAGTAGGATTTTATGGGATTTAAAAAGGGATAAAAAAATATTTTCAACAGGATTTCATTAGAGATATGTATTGTGTAATAACGATACAAAATCATGCATTTTTAGGATATAGTATGGGTTATTTAGTAAAGCCAGTATATTATTATCTCTTAAAGTACGTGTGTCTGAATCAGTTAAAGTAGAAGTATTCCACCGCACACACAAGATACATTGTACCAAACTTCCTTATCGCAGGTGAACTTCAGTGATCAATTATATTTGAAATAGGTTACACGTTTCGCATTTGTTCTGTAGTAAAATGACATAAGTCAAAAGTTAATTTATTCTAGGTGCAGTTTTATTCTAATTTAGGTACGTACAAGCATGTAATAGCAGTACAGTGTAACAAATTACCAGTCTATTGTTGAACTACCCATGTTCGAGTTTAAATCGCATGTTAACATTATTTTAATGAAAAAGGGTTATTATACTGTTAATGACTATTTAAACGACAAAAATGTCTGGAGTTCAATACTGCCCTGCTCGCACAGGTATACATTATTTTCTTTTCCTTTTTTTTGTGGCAGCTAGTGGTAACTGAGTTTGTTCCGGCGTTTCTTCTCAGCACTTGCCAGATTGTCTGTGTCTTGTCTCGAAGCGCTAGTAGGGCCCAAAAAATAAGGAGACATGTTCTGCCCCGTATGGGCCAATAATATTATTATTGACGTTCATAAGTGGCAGTTTTCTGTCCTAAACTGAATAAATGATTTTTGACTTTTGACTTTGCAAGGTTTATTGAACAATAAAGATATTTTCGTGTTGACTTTGGTCCTGAAGACCGCCGTACTGACGCTGACGCCTATCACGTGATTCCGCGTGTTGTCAAAATCCGTTCAAACTAAATTTCGGTATTAGGCGCAGTGTTTGAGACCGAGGACGTGCTAGGTCTTGGTGAACTATTAAGTTATCCTGCCTTAAATTTATTAGCTAGGATTGAAATGAAATGAAATGTTTATTGGCATAAAATAGTGTTACAAATATCCTCCTAAATATGTTTGTTAATAGGTATCACAAGAAAAAATAGCACTTAAGAGGTTAACGTTGACAGATGTACTAATATGAACTGTGACACAGCTGTCAGCGTCTCCCACCCGCCATGGTACAACAAATATTATATCCTTATTAAAAACTTAAGCACTAAGTAATGTATACCACAAAGTGTATGTATTGTTTGTGTGTGTGTGTCCGTGTGTGTGTTTCTGTTGTTTGTGTTTATTTAGATAAGAATCCTTCTGCTTCCTTGTAGTTTAAATGTAATAGCCATTGGTGTATTACTTGCTTACATTGGTATAGCGACAATGACACAACGTCATTGGCACTATTAGCCAAAATGATTACTTTTACCAAAAATTTCGAATACTGAGTTGCCCACTTTTTCGCTAAAACGTGGCAGTGTAGGAGCCATTATCCCTCCAGGTTATCGGGACTAATGCCGTTCCCAGAATGCGATCCTAATTTATCTTCAACTTTGCCAGGACTCGCTCTATAGCTGAGGCAGTTCTAATGAGCGTTCCATTAATCGACTTACTTAGTCTTGTCACATTATTTGCAAAGAAAATATATTACTAAAATAAGATTTTGTACGCTCCGTATGCCTTGGCCGACATCACGTCATAATATTCCATTTACACGACGGAACGTGTCAGTATAGTAATTCTACCAGCGCTGTCTTGCTATTGACTTCGTGTGAACACTACAAGGGCTACTATTTATGTATCCGGAACTGGCCAGTTACAGAACAATATTGAAAAAGTACTTTAACATTTAAAAATGGAACTCTTTGGCTAAAGAAAACAATTTGTTTCATGTAGCTGACATTTGTTTATCCTTTGTGGCGTCATTTTGAAAATTGAGTGTCTATCATCATGAATTTAACTCGTGAATATTTTCGCGCGATTTCCAGCTAGGGCTAACTCAAAAAACAGTGCATCGATCAACTCACTTCGACTTTTGTGGACGAAGCACCATCGAATACTACTGTGTATCACTGGCTTGGTCACGGACGAATTTAAAGAAGGTCGCCCTAAATCGGTTGTTGTGCCTCAAAATATTGATGCTGTTTGTGCAACTGAGATAAAAAACGATAAACAGGGTGAAATTGTATGAGTGTAAAATACTTTCAAGGCTTGTTTATACTCATGATTACATACAACTTTGCCCAAGAAAGTAATTGCCTATCTCAACATAAATTTGTTAGTGTACCGTTTGCCGTCTATGTTTATGTTAAGAAATAGATTCGTACACAAAATATAATTGAGATAGGCAAGTACTTTCTTGGGAAAAGTTGTTTGTTATATATGTGGTAGAGTATGAACACACATTTACGTATTTTACACTAATATATTTTTATAGGTTATGGTTAGGTATGTAGGATACACTATTTTACAATGATAATACATTGTTTTTACAATCACACCAATTATCTAACCCCAAACTAAGCAAAGCTTATGCTATGGCGACTAGATAACGGACAAGCATACTAAATACTTTTATAAACATCCATGATTTAAGTACAAATGCTTGATTTGCCCCTTGCGGGATTCGAACCCGCAACGGCATTTATAGTCCAGAGCGCAAACCACTACACCACACGGTCATCAAAAAGAACACGTTACATGTATAGTTTGACTTCTAACATCTATAAGTAAGAACCTACAGGTAAGGTTTCTGTAAATTGCGCTTACATTACACAACACATGCTCAACTTCGGTCAACTCCGCAACTGGTGCATCCTCAACACTCCATAAGGCACTACACGAACTTCTTGACTATAGGAAGCGTCACCAAGCCCTACTTCCAGCTGTTCCATAAATCTACAACTAGGTATTAGTTCCAATTGTCTTGTCCGCGTCACACCATCACTGCCACATGCAAACTGAACTTTACGCAAAGCCATTAAAGTTGGTGTTCCAACTGCGATCTAGTTAGATTCAGAATACATTAGTCGGTTTGTGAAGGCGAAATGTACTGAAAATTATTTTAAAGTGACGCCTTTAATCAGTACTAATGCATTTCAAGTGTGTTTCAGCTAACATAAATTAATGAGATTGCGAGTACCTAGTCCGGGAAAGCGGTTTAAGAATCTAAAATAAAGTACCTTAAGCCTTCTTTGTAAATAAAAAATTCGAACGCACTTTCGGAATTACAGCTCTCAACTTTTGAATAGGTGTTTCATGAGATTGATATACTCTAAATAATCGTAGTTTGTTAATTTGCAAATGTGTTGATGTTATGAGTTTGACCCCTTTGTCTGTAACATCTTAGCTACCGTAAAAACGGTATTAGCAACATTTAAGCTGTATAAAAGCAAATTCGGAGTAAAACAACAAACAAAACTTTATGATTAAGTAAATCAACACTTGATACTAAGTTAGGGTAACCCTGTATATTAGTATACTAGTACATTGCAAGGTAGTGCCAAATTTTAAAAATAAGATCTAAAGAATAATAATATTAAAGTGCGTCTTCGTTTTTTTAATTTTTAACTATACTATACTTTTATAACTAACTAGTTGTCCCGGCAAACTTCGTACGGCCTTGTTTTTTTTAAATGTTTTTATAGTTATTCTGCTATTCGGGACGGAATCAAATCATAAAAATCGACTCATCCGTTCTTGACCTATAAATAGTGTAACTAACCCGACTTTGTTTTATATGCATAGATATAAAAAAAAAACCTCACTGCCTTGAAATGTAACCCTGTATATTATACTATACTAAATTTTCGTTGGTTTACCTAATGAGGTCTTAAAATTACATAATATTTTATTGACCTAAGTCAACTATTATGTACAATGTATTAAATTAATATTTTTTTATCTAACTATACCTCTATGTAAAACATATTAACAAGTGTCTATGACTATGTGAAACAAAGCAACTGCTTGCGTTTCGTCTTTTGTTAAGACAAGTACCAAACGTACTCGTATGCAAGTCAGAAGTCAGTCAAGTGGTTGTGATAGCAAAATGGCGGTAAGTAAGAGCAGAGGCCATATCTCCCGCCGCCACAAACTCCGGCCACAGGCAGGTAGCCCCTAGATTAAACATCACGACACGTCCTCACACCGGAGCGAGCACTCGACAAATACAGACAACCTCATCGTTCATCATTTCAGCCATAGGACGTCCACTGCTGATCAGAGGCCTCTCCCAATGTCTTATCATCGGGGGGGATAACCAATACTCACCACGCCTGGCAGGCGGGTTGGCGAGCGCAGTTTTTTATCAGATTTCGCACAAAGATGCTGCTGTCCGTCTCGTGTTACATGTATTAGTCGCCTCTTACGACACGCCTTCTGTTGGTGCTGGGGAAGTATATTTTATACGGCCGTCCCCATACGGCACTTACACAGACAACCTTACTATTTATTTTTTTCTGCTTTATTGAACAGATTAAAATCATACGAACGAAAGGTAGACTTATGTCATGCCAGTCGACTAAAAGAATAAAATAAAATAAAAATTATTTTAAAAAATCTGTAATAACTGAATAAAAATGTTTGCGGTACGACAGTAACACGGTCACATTACGATATTCTAGATAAAACAACACTCAAAATGGTAAATAAAAACAGAAAATGTTGCTGACTCAAGGCTCTAAATATTATAGATAGATAAATAGATACTCTTTATTGTACACCACACAAAACAAACAAATCACAGGAAAGTAAATACTTATTCAAATTCAAATTCAAATTCAAAATTGTTTATTTGTGATTCACAGGTAAGAATACAGATGTCAAAAATATTTATGGTAGTGCTCTGTGATCTGCCATTTGGCGTACAAATGTATTAATCCTAATTAGTTAAGATTATTCACTTTACAATGCAAATTACATAGATCACAATTATTTAATATTAATTCAATAATTTATAGTCATGTCATTATTTAAAGGTAAGAATTATGAAATAAAATAAATGAGTAACTCGGTAATGTCAGGTGTGTGTGTCTGCTGATATGTCAAATATTTTTAGTGTCAAAAAATTCCTGAACCGAATAAAAAGCCCTTTCTGTCAGATATTCGAAAAGCATTTTCTTAAATGTCAAGATGTTATTATCTGTCCTAATTTTCTTTGGTAAGCAGTTATATATTCTAGTAGACATGCCAAAGATACTATTGCTGTAGAGTTTTGTTTTGTTTATATTTTTTTGTTTAGTAGTTACAAAATCACATCGTCTAGCGCTTAAGACACGTGGAAACAAGTCAGGGTGTCGTCTTACATAGAGTGCGACTTCATAAATGTATAGTGAGGGTATGGTCAACAACTTAGTGAATAGCACAATTTAGGCGGTCTTATCGCTTATATTAAATATAAATAAACAAATAATATAAAAATCATTTATTTCGGACAACTAGATCCATATAATGTTTGTATAAGAACTTAAAAACTATGTTAGTAACAATTTTAATAAATAGGTCACAGTAAACTCTTGTATCTTTTTCGAGCTGGAAACGAATCCAGTGCTTCATAATAGCACTGTCCGTCTCCAGTCTCGCAGCTACCGTCCATAAGAGGCTGTTGGAGCTGCCCCACAGTGCACCAAGGATGCGATGCGTATACACCGTGACTTATTAATTACCCAAGAAAACTAAAATTTGCGTTTTAAAAATATGTATATCAGTAAGTAACACACAAATATTATAGCGTTCATACAAAAATATCGTTTTATAGGACTTTAAATAAATCCTGTTAATGCACCAAAAACATGTAAACCATCTTCGTAGTATTATAATTAGGTGGATTTTGGTTCCGTTAATGTTGGAATGATAATGATTTCTATTTGAATTAGCAGGACTTTTATGGTGCATATTTTTTACGGAATGTTAGGGACCATTTAAATAAATTCCTCATAAAAAAAATTTTTTTTTATTCTCCAAATTCGATGTATATCGATCGATATCTGAGTATGTTAGTTAATTTTCTCGGGTAATTAAAAATTCACGGTGTATAACTAACTATGAAACAACTGAATCTATAAAAACATGTACCAGAGCCACTTGTCAATTCAGTTTTTCGAGTATCAATTATATATTTATCCTTTGCTATTTTAATTTTAACTGTTGCTTCTACCTTGTCTGAGGGAGTTTTAGATCCACTTCGCATAATCTATCCATTAATACGATATTCTACAGAATTATTATTAATAGTTGTCAAGGTACACAAACATCTGAACATACAAAATTTTACAAGAGACAGGACCATTTCCATTTAACGTCCGAACTCATTGAAACAGTAAATTAAAAACAAAAGTGACAAGTATCACGTCTAGGATACTTAAGTAGTTAGAGTTACGAGGAAAACAGAATGATGATTGAATCTCGTATTAAACTGCGATGGTGTGCGCCAGATCCACCTTACATTGTTTACCGAATCTAACAAGATTTCTATTTTAAGACATCATTTTTAAAATTATAAGTTACGCTTCGGTGTGAGTGTGTGCCACCTCAAATCCAGGGCTTCCCAAACACGGGGCCGGTCATTCCTTCCCGTCACTCGAGATTTAATCAGCCACCCGACTCTAATGCTCTCTTGCTCGTAATTGCTCAATTGCTTTTCTCATAACGCCGTAATACGATTAGCAATGCGGACAATACCGATTAACTTATTATTCGCCGTTTTAGTTGTTCATTTTAAACTAAATAGTTTAGTATACACCGTCAACGAAACCTTATTCCTTCCCTTAAGTCCAACTTGTGAGGACCTCCGTAGTGGAGTGGCAACCAAACCGGACTTGGGTGCTATCACTGAGGTCCCGGTTCGATTCCGAATAACTTTTCTATATTGTCTCGAGTCTGGGTGTTGTGGTACCGTCGTTGTTTGTGATTTCTGTAATACAAGTGCCCTAGCTATTTGTCATAGGATCAGAGCAATGTATGTGATGTTGTCCAATATTTATTTATTTATTTGTGATACTACACGTCTACCAAGTATTGTATTTGACCTAAAATCTATAAAGCATGACGAAAAATATGTTTTTTTATTTATTTGTGCCGTCATAATTATGTTTATTCTGAGCCTTTCATTCAGTCTGATGTTTTTTTTTAAAGGGAAGGTTTCTCAAATTAAGCGAACAAAGTCGCGGACAAAATCTAGCTCGTAAATAGTTAAATAAATTAAAGCCCTACCACGACCGCTCCACATTACGAATTACTATAGGTAGTCCTTAGGTCTAAATACTAACGTTCCGCATGCATAGTTTTTTTTTAACGTTCAAATGCTTTTGTCTTGAAATAACACACGTTGATAAAATACTACATCCCACCCAACAATCTATGAATTCCCAATCGTGACAATGTTATTCGTTCACACCGCTAAACAATACAATGTTGTGACTGTGTTTTAAATGATGATGCTCCCTTTGAGCACCAGCCTCTAACAACAGAGCCACAGTTGTAAATAAACACTAATAAAAACGTACAGCGCTGTGATTAAATAACTAAATTCCTTTGTCTACAAAGAGGATCTATCTCTTTCTATCGTGAGCTGTGAGAAAAGGATGCATGCTCGAGAACATTTATCGTGAAGAAAGAAATTAAAGTCTCGCCGAATCGTAGGGTTTTATCTACGTGTCGATAGCGGTCACAAATTATGTGCTTCCTACGGTTTAAGGGGCAGTTCTTGCGAGCGAACGATCGAGCTTCATTTGTGAACATTCGCGTTGAGATTAAATATATTTAGTTCAAAATAAATCTAACTAAGGCATTCATGCTTACGCTAGCAGTGATTTTTTTTATTTTTATTTATTTATTGCAAACTTTACAGCATGTAAATTTAACATAAAAACACTTTGTATTAAATGCTTACATAGCCAATTAAAAAGTTTGTCACATTAAAATTAACATTTAAGGACGGTTGAACATGAAAGGGCTATAGGGAGAAAATAACCAAGATGTTACAACAAAACAAAATAATTAATAACAAGACTAAAAATACCTTTCCAAGGAATTTCGTATATCCGGTGAAAGCGTGTGATGTGTGTGAGTATATGTTAGTGTGAATGTAAGTTAAGTGTAGGATGCTCTGTTTCCTGGGGTGATTCGCAAAATTTTGGCAGTTTCCGTGCTGCACGAGAGATGAATCGAGTATAGGAAGGTATTAAGTTAATTGTTATCATCACTTTCGCTTTTCGTAATGTAGCAGTTAGTTATTTTAAGACATAATTGTTAAGCTGTATTAGTTTTAATTTGTTTGTAAAATCTCTTTACCTTTATCATCTTTTCCGTCAGTTTCTTCAACTCTGATTTCCATGGCATCTCCATAACCTTCCAATATGACGTTTTCATAAGACCAATTGTTTTTGGTGCATATTCATTAAAAATCTATCAGTGATCAGTGATTTGCAAATTTCAATCGATTTGTACAAAATATTTTTGCCTTATTATATTTACTAATAAATGTAAATGTTACGCTCCATAGCACGGCCGCTTATGCACTCTATACACAACCCTACACATTCCAATACACACTCTACCACCTACTCGCACGGTTTAGAATCGCACAACGTCTTATCATCTCAGGTTTAGTAGAGATAAATGAATTTCTACTCATTGACGATCAATCGACGCGCGTTATCTGTGTTTTGCCGTTATCTGTGTCTATGGCGGATTTATGGGGAGTGTAGACGGGCCTATGGGGGTGTGTAATCGCCCTTGATCAGAGGTAGACGTGGAGGGAATCAGAATCATGGGTAAATAAAATTTTACGACTAGGTACAAACAAAAACATTAAATATTAAGATCAATGGAATATACGAAATCTTCATACAAGCCAGATAGTTTGTTTAACCTGTTAGCATTTCTTATTTCTTCCCAATGTAATTAATGTGATACAATCGGAATACTATTTATTCCTTTGCCGTAAATTTTAAAATAAAGATGATTCTTAAAAAAAAGAACTGTCAACGGGCGGCCGGGCATTCGAAGAGAAACGGTCGAGGCGAAATGATCTCTTGACTTTATTGGTTAATAAGTTATGTTTATAATAAATTGATTGGAGCAGTACTATCATCGTTGTTATTCCAAGGAATTCCTTACAAACCCGTCAGCCCTGCTGACGTGATACAGTAACATTTTTATTCAGTCTGAAACAATCATTTTAGTTTCATTTCAGACAATACTGCGCATAACATTGCTTTCGAATGACACTTATTAGACACTACATTGTTACGCTGATCATGTTACGGTTTTCATTGTAATCTTTTGTTGCATAAAAAAATTGAACATCACATACATTACGATGCATGTTAAGTAGCTTAAGCATTGTGTTACAGAAACCAGAAACAATGACGATACCACAATACTTAGACACGATCATCATCATCGTCATCATTTCAGCCATAGGACTTCCACTGCTGAACATAGGCCTCCCCGATTGACTTCCAGATTGGTCGGTTGGAAACGGCCTGCATCCAGCGTCTTCCTGCGACTCTTACCAGGTCGTCTGACCACCTTGTGAGTGGACGTCCTACGCTGCGCTTGCCGGTACGCGGCCTCCATTCTAAAACCTTTCTGCCCCATCGGCCGTCAGTTCTACGTGCTATGTGCCCCGCCCACTGCCACTTCAGCTTGCTAATCCTTTGGGCTATGTCAGCGACTTTTGTTCGTTTACGGATCTCCTCAGTTCTTATTCGATCTTGCAAGGAAACACCGACACGATACAATATAGAAATGTTATTTTTCTAAATTGATCTACCGGGAATTGAATTCGGGAAATCAGAGAGAGCGACACCAAGTCCGGCCGAGGCCGAGGTAGTTTTACGGTTTGTTTTAAAATAGATATTTTGTATTATTATCTTGAATCGAATCCGAAAACCTTTAGTATTAGGCCGATCATCGCGCTGCTAGACGCCACAACGTCCACGTGTTCTGAATTGACCCGATCCAGGAATCGAACCCAGCCCCTTTACGTTTAAGGCGAATCACTGCCAATTGGCTCGTCCATAAGGTCAAGTTGGTTCTCTTTAAATAAAGGACCTTATAAGGCCTGAAAACATTAAAGCGCAATACACACAGAAGGCGTGAGCGGGACGGCGACGAGTCGGGTCTTGAATATGGCGGGTCTATTAACATACCTTCATTTAAATGGGCGCCCACAGACAGCCGGCGCGCGCGTTGAGCTTGGCCGTACACTCGACCCGACCCCTCTCTGTCCCGCTCACGTCTTCTATATATGTTGCACTTAAAGTTTTTAGGCCGTATAAGGCACCCACAGGGACCGCCGGCTGTCTTTGGGTGCCTTTTTAAACGTATGTTAATAGACCCGCCGTACTCCCGACCCGACCGTCGCTGTCCCGCTCACGCCTTCCGTGTGTATTACGCTTAAGTCCCTATTCCGTAGTCAAGAGTAAGCAGTTTGTTTAGGCGCCCTACTCGCATCAATCAATCGGCGCATTTATTTAATTTGGCAACACTCGCCGCCGTTATTAGAGGCTTTGATCGATGGTGCGAACATGCCCGCGGCTGACGCCTATGCAAAATATAACGAAAGATTACTTGTTATTTTACGAACAGAAACAAGGCCGATGTTCAGTTGTTATTCTGAAGATTTAGTCACGTGCAAATGGCAAGAAAATGGCGACGATTTTGGAATGTACCTAACCATTTTGTTAAGTAATCGTCAATGCATAACTAATTGTAGTTAAAAGCTACTTTTATAATAATAAATACTTTATTTTAGTAAGAACATCAGGACCATATTTACAAAAATATATCGTAGTAATTTTTGTTAGTAATTGAAAATTGAAATGCTTTATTGAAACAAATAATAACATGTTTAACAAAAGTTGAAACAAATACATGGTAACGTTATTAACTACATTAGTCAGTGACTGTGTCGCAGTCAGTAACGCCCGCCCACAACGGATAAACTTATCTTAGGTACTGAAGATTTTATTTTATTTCTATATAAATGTAGCTATCTACACCAAACCACAAAAATACTTAATTTGAATGTGTGTGTGTGTATGTTTTGTGTGTGTGTGTGTGTGTGTGTGTGTGTGTGTGAGAGCATCTACTAGATAAATCTCAATTAATCTTCACCATACTTTCAGCTACATCGTAATCAAGACCCAAAAGCCACCTACTGAGAGTGAGTTTGCAGACACGCAAAGTTAGGGGTAAATATCTAGCTTTAAATTGACTCGATTGTATGACATACTGCTCATATAATAAAAGTTGCGCCTTGATAAAGCTAGTTTACAACGATCGATTTTACATACATTTGTGCGTCTTCTTCTACCACTACTGTATATACTGGGGTCAAATGGGATTGACATATGTTTACGGAGTATTACATTCAATATATAAAGTTTCCGAACTGATAATAACTTCCACTGTTCATAAAGAGCACTGGTAGGGTACCTAATCGGTAAAAATGCCATGACTTTCAAAACAGCTCGTTGTGCTCTTTCAAGCTGTAACATACGTGTCTTAACGGATGAGCCCCATACTGTGATACAGTATCTTATAATTGATTGCGCTAAGGCAAAATAGACTGTCTTAAGCGTTGATGTAGTAGCACTAACTCTAAGCTTACGAAAAATAAATATTAATTTTCTAATACGTGCTGTCACTAATTCAATAAGCTCATCCCAAGACAATGCACTATCGACAATAACACCAAGATATCTAATACTATTAGCACGCGCAATGAATTAACTTATTCACGATTTTTAGGACCCCGGGAACCGCATGCACTCGGTTTGCTCATGACCGTAGTAACACTGGTCTACTAAGAAGGCTTATAACATACTAGCTGTGCCCGCGACATTCCTCGCGTAGAATACGGTTTGTCACACCCTATTTTTCTCGCTTAGGAGGTGGAATAAAAATATTGTCCCTCCCTAAGGTTCAAGGTTTCCCACGCAACATTTCATCAAAATCGGTTTAGCTTCCACGCAAAAAGTAGCCTGTGTCTTTTTTCAAGGTCTCAATTATCTTTGCACTAAAATTCATCAAAATTGGTTTAGCAGTTAAAGCGTGAAAACGAAACAGACAGACAGATTTCGCATTTATATTAGTATGGATTGCCTACAAACTACAGACTACAGAATCTGCATCACCTCAAAGTTCACTGGTAGAGATTGCTGTATAGCAGTAACCTTTTAGGTTTTAGGCTTTTTAACTGTTGCAAAATAAGTGTAATGTTGAGGTAAAAATGTTTAAGGTTTTTCTTCAGTATTTGATTAGAAAAGCCGTTCGTTTCTATTCAAATAATTGAAAATATTCTAAAATTCTCGTTAACTGATTTTGCGAAATAAAGTTTGGGATCACCAAATACAATTATTCTAATGAAGACACAAACAATTCCTTCATTATAACAATTAAATTAAACAAAGAAATCAAAAATTCAAATCGGCCGAGTGAATTATGAATAAAATCAAAAGTTTTAAAAGTCCGGTTAACGAAGCAAAGTTGGTAGCTTTATCGAAATCAAATTGAACTAAAAATGGCGGGGTAAAAGTGCATTGGAGCTTTGGACGTGATTACAGCATTCAGGCTTTATTCCAGTATCGGAGTAAAGGATAAAGTTGATAACTACCTCCAGTCCGCATTTTCAATAGCTTTTTTATCTGGGCACTATTGAATAGGAAGCGACAGGTACACTTATTGTTCCTGGTGTTGCTACAACGTCTATTTTCAATGTGGTTTTTGCAATCACCTATATTGTTGGTTAGTAAATCTAATTTAATTTTAAAGTACAGTAGATATTTAAGTGATGTGTGGAGACGGCCATAAAGAATACACTTCCCCACCGCCAACAGGAGGCGTCTCATAAGAGGCGACTAATTCCTGTAGCACGAGATGGGCAGCAGCGTCTGCGTGCGAAATTTTTATAAAAAACTGCGCTCGCCAACCCGCCTGCCAAGCGTGAACAAACAAAAATTTAATTAAATTAAAATCAGAACATAATAAAACATTTAAAAACATGTCAATAATTAAAAAATAAAATGGTATATCACTTAATAAAAATACAACAACAATTAATTTCGATAATTTATGTTAAAATTAAATTCGAAGTTTTGTACATTTAATTTGAAATAATACAATTTAATTCTGTCTGACTTAAATCCAAATAAAACTAAAAATGCAGAACTTGAATACATTATTAGTCCATGTTGCGTCTTCCTTCTTTTTCACACACCTTACGTTTCATCCCACACACCCCAAAATTATATTATTTTGCTAATATCTTATTGTAAGGTGGTAAATATTTAAATAGTTTTTTAATATAAATATTACACATGAAAAAATATTAATTTTTTCATGTGTTTTTCATGTGTGTTGTGTGCTTTATTTTTAATGCAAACTGATGTCAACTGATCGGAGGTTTATACGAGTAAGTGAATTGTTTTTTAGAAAAAATTACAGGTTTGGGGACTTATTGACCTTATTTAATCATAAAGGTTAGACTTGGCAACACAGGAAATACATTTACTTTTTATATTACATTATTTAATGTACAACCAACGTTCTAATACATTACATTGAATTAAAGTACTTGTAAACTAGTAATGCTTAATAAAGGCTTTCCTAACATTAACGTAAAGTAAGTAATATGTCGTATGACAAACTCATTTTGAAATTAGTAAATAATCATCCTGTTAAGTTTTTTAACTTTACGTCATGCGTTACTTGATTACATAAACCATGCAAAGGCAGTTAATACAGGGTAACATTGCAAAGGGGTGCCAAATCTTACTATGCAAAGAACAAAGGATTTTTTTTTATATATTTAATTATTCCTATCCGCTGTCAAAAATCGTACGCGTAGATAATTTAACTTATTCATGAAAAAATTGCACCGTATGTGCACTGCGTAAGGTCCTTGTAGGCTCGCCGTACCTTACGCCTCTGATGAATGACCGCGCGGCTTTCGTAATCTCTATTTTCGGATATTTTAAAGTAATTTTTTTCGTAACATACGATTATTAAACATAATAACGATTAAGACGCTTCTTTATATTGTTTCCTAGATCTTAGTTTTTAAATTTGGCACCCCTTTGCAAAGTAACCCTGTATAAAAAATTAATAAATAGCTTTCACAATCACACCAATTAGCTAGCCCCAAACTAAGTAAAGCTTGTACTATGGCGACTAGATAACGGATAAACATACTTAAATACATTTATAAACGTCCATGACTCTCAGGTACAAATGCTCGTGCTCATCACACAAACATTTGCCCCTTGCGGGATTCGAACCCGCAACCGGTCGGCTTTGTAGTCCGGAGCGTAACTCATTACACCAGACGATCGTCAATATGAAATATGTAATAACAATATAACATAGTACACTATAAATAAACGATTGAATGAAAATTAATTTTATAAAAAAATAAAAACCGACTTTAAAAAACTAAAACGCTAAAAATAAACTTAACACTTAAGTACCTAATCTTATTTCATCTATTTTAGTGATAAATCCTAATCAAAACAAATCTTACGAGTGCAAACATAATTTAACTGCTGAACACCGATTTCATTTCCTATTTTCCCAGCCTTAGGGGTGAAATTGTTTCCGTAAATGTTTTATTATAGTATCTTTGAAGTATAAGCTATTCATTTAAAAAGAATCATCAAAATCGGTTCACATTTGGCAAAGATAATAGTTAAGATAGATAACAAAATCAGTTGGCGTGGTACGGAGTTCATGCAATGTTTGATGATTTTCTTATAGATTCCATCATCAGAATTAACCCAAATTTATATGGGACCATTCTGAAAGTATTACCTTTCAAACAAAAAAATAATTATTAAAATCGGTCAACGCAGTAACGAAAGATCGCTGAACATACATCAAAAAAATTTTTACGAAAGATTCCGACGAATTGAGAACCTCCTCCTTTTTTGAAGTCGGTTAACAATGTCTTCTACATAAATGTAGAATATAGTTAGACGAGCGAAGAAAAAGCAATTTAATATTAATATCCCGTGATCGCAGAATCAAAGGGTACAAAATAGCATAATAAATTAATTTGCCTTCTCGTCCGAGAGATCACAGCGTAATTAGTCGGGCATTGTGGAGATACCTTATGACTGCAGCAATTAATTACCAGCGAATTGGGCGAAGAACGTTTAAGATGGGGCCTCTTTGTCGAGTAATATCAGGCAAATTGGGAAATGTGCAGTTTTCATAAAAACGTTTTGAAAATTAAAGCTTTTGAAATAACAGGAGATGAAAGATTCCATGGCTTAACCCTATTATGTTCTTGTTTTGTCAATTATTGTATTATGTATTCCTATATTGTTTTACCGTCGTGCCCTTTTCATATTCAGTCAGATCAATCTAATTAATAGCCGAATCAGGAAACTGATTTGGATTTTTAAAAATCTTAGGTATTCTGCTAGTGAGGTACTGCTCAAGAGAGTCTATGTTGCCTTGGCACAGTCAATTATGATTTATTGTATTCCGGTCTAGGGTGGTTGGTGCCTCTAAATCAAAATTTCTTGAGGTAGAACGTGCCCAACGAATACTTCTAAAAATTATGTACTTCAAAAAACTTAGATTATCTACACACGCTCTTTACTCCCTTGCTGATGTACTAACTGTTCGCCAATTATACGTTTTAAACACCGTATTAATCAAGCACCAAACATTGCCAATCCAGGATGAAGTTTTAGCAAGAAGACGGAAAGTTTTGTAGTTAAAACTGGAAAATGTAAAACTTGTTTTGCTAGACGCCAATATGTACACAAATCTTCTCATTTATATAATTACATTAACAAAATTCTTAAAATATACACTAAAACTAAATTTGAAGTTAAAAACCTCGTAACTAAATGGATTAAAACCTTAACCTATGAAAAGCTAGAAGATCTGATAGCACATAACTATATAGCACACAATAAACGAGCTCTGTGAGGAAAAGTGGATGTACTTACCAGATTCATGTGCACACACACAAACGCACGTACGCATAAACACACACACGTGCACACACACACGTGCACACACACACACACACACACACACACACACACACACACACACACACACACACACACACACACACACACACACACACACACACAACACTTCTGGCACAAGTGTTTCCAACACTTAAAAGGAGTGGTTCTGCCTCTATATTGTTATGTTTTTCAATTTTACAATGAATAAATATTTTCATATTTTGGTGTTACTACGTATGTACTTATGTAGGTACATAATAATTATGTATATACAGTAGATTCTTCTTTTTTTCTTCTCGTGTCGAAGGCAAGTAAACATTTTTACTAACTAACACTCCGCCACGCGGACAGCGTATTTAGTAGCGTGAAGTAAGTCTTTGGGGGACGTGACAGGAAACGGGCCATTGTTTGGGAGGAAGCTCCGCACTCGAATCCGTTGTTAAGATGACAGTGTTACCCCACCTACACATATTGTCAATACCTTTAAAATTGTATCATTATAATCATAACCAGCCCACGTCAGTCACTGCTCGACACCGCCAGTGAGCCCGATTCTCGGCTATTCTTTTATAGTGGCTTGCCATGTGAGGAATATGCCCAAAGTCGAGGCAGTCACCCTGGGCATGCGGGTTGACGATAGCAATGCATAGCTTTATAGCACCAATGACGCTGCTGCCAGCCACTAGCCTGGGTATTTAGGCTAAGCCAGGGAGAGGTCCAACACAGCCAATTGTCGGTCGTCAGAGCCTCCTTCGTTAGTCAGCAAGGTGCACCGCGAGCAGGTGAAGTTGACTTGGAGCATTTGAGTGGTGTTTTGCTCCCTTACATCTGAAAAAAAAGTATATAGTGTACCTATATACGAACATTTATTTAGGTACATTACCGTTTTGCATTACTTGTAATTTTGCAACTCATGGCTGTAACCTGTTTTGTACATTTACAAATAAAAATTAAATTTAATAAAATTCAAAAGTACTTATATTCTGGCTGCCCTACTTTTCCCCTTCTCTATAGTTGTCTTCAACTTAAAAGTTGTCTAAGAGCATTTAAACCACTTAAATTGTACATCTTCCTGTAAACATCTACTGTACGGTGTTCAAAACAGAGTATCGCTTTAATCATATTTCCTTTCCTTTCAGTTTTCTTGAGCCTTTTATTTAAAAACATTAATAATTAAAATATATTCACAAGACAACACACTAATTATTTATCATGGTCTCGAAGTCAGGGAAGATCTATAGTCCTAGTTTATTACTATACCTGTATTGCGGGGAAGACCCTTTCATCCAGGTACTCACTACTTTGATTATTTCTTCAAAGTTATTGAGGTAGCCCTGTATTTTCCCAGGACCCTCGAGAGTGGCTGGAAGTCCCAAGAAAAACCCGCGTGAGGTGTCCAAAGCAAAGTACCACCGCTTATCGGTAATCGAGAACGGTGACCATGCAGTATAGGTTACCCTGGACAAATTAAAATGGGAACTTGGAAAGTTTTTTTTATAACACTTTGTTTAAACTATTTTTAATTCATCATCATCGTAAGGACATCAATATTACTAACATCTTTGTATTACCATGTTTCTAGCAAATAAATAATTTTGTTTAATTTCTACATTTACAATTACAGTTATTTGTAAAAATCGATTTTAAATAAACAAATAGTAATCATTTGACATCGTTTTAAGCTGCTTAGAAGAAATGTCTTTTTAATTATTTCTATGTGAAATCTATGGGGATATCGCTAATATATGACAGGTTATATTTAAGTATGTCAATTTATTGGGAGTATCCTGATCTCTGTAATCAATATAGATGACGACAAGGTAAATAAAATGTAATTCTATTTAATTCTATTTAATGGACTTCATTTTTTTCTTTTGTCAATCAACCAAAAAATTACAAAGATAAAACTCGTCAAAGTTATGATTATGTGCAAAAAGAAATAATACGTGTCCAATACTTTTAATAATTTACCTGATAGACGAAGAAAAAAAAGTGAGTCGTCATCCCTATTATTATAAACACACAGATGAATTGAGTACCTCATCCTTTTCGAATACTGTTGAAAAATCAAGTAAAATCGCGTACCTACTACTCTCTATTAGTTTCAGAGATATCTTTACAACTTTAATGTTTGTTTTACCCAAATACAGTGTGACTGCCAGATTGGTAAGTCGAAGGAATCGTTTTAACAGGATATTTTGGCCATTAAGTTAAACAACTTTTTACATAAGGCCAAAGTTGTAACACGAAAATAAAATATACTCCATTCATGAACGTTAAGGTAAGTTTTTTGTATAGAGAGTTGTTTATTTAATTATGAAAAATATCCTCATAAAGCGATAAATTGATAATTTGGTACAGTTAATAATATCATTGCTTTATTAGTCTAGTAGTGACTGGTTAGTGACTAAGCTTGAGGATGTCTAACAACGATCACCCGACCATTTCATGACCAAATTTGACGTTGCTTAGCAACGGTTACTCATCGATTTTGTAACCAAATTTAAGCCTGCTTAACCTAGGTCACGCACCATCGGTCTTTGGGTCTGTTTAGTGACCAAACTTGAGGTGGCTTGACCACAGTCATTCATCCATTTAATGAGCAAACTTAAGGTTGCATAAAAATCTAAATTGATATTCTCAACCAAATAATAACATATTTTTTGATAGTTCACCATTATATATTTTTAATAATTATTACCATCTTTAGAGGTACCCTAAAAACCTTAAAAAATTTTATACTACCACTGTCGGCGTGATGAATATGTATACTCTTGCGAAATTACGGTTCTAGTATGTATATGAGTCTCTGAGCGAAGCCGCAAACAGACAGATGGACATGGTGAAACTATAAGGGTTCCGTTTTTATCACAAAACTCTAAAAAAGAGTCCTCAATATTGAACGTCCCAATAACAAGACATTTTTCTTTTAAGTCAGTTAAAAAGACTTGTCACATGTGGCCACCCTACCAACGATTGTGTGTAATATCGCGCTGACACGGGTCCAGCGATATGCGATATTGCGGTGAGCACGTGACCTATTGATTTCACCTAAAATGCCCGAGCATATTGTTGCGGACCCAATAAGATAGTGTTTGCTTAGTATACAACGCTCTAATGACCAATAATAACAAGTATTACGCTGAATGAATCTGTCGATTCATAATCATCATTTTAGCCATAGGACGTCCTGCTGCTGAACATAAGCCAATAACGTCCAGATTGGCTGGTGTAAGCGGCCTGCATCCAGCGGCTTCCTGCAACCTTTACCAGATCGTCTGTCTACCTTATGGGTGGACGTCCTACGTTGCCCTTACCGGTACGTGGCCTCCATTCTATAACCTTTCTGCCCCATTGGCTGTCAGTGTCAGTCTACGTGCTTTGTACTCTGCCCACAGCCACCAGCCACTTTAGCTTGCTAATCCGTTGGGCCATGTCAGCGACACTTGTTCCTTTACGATATTTATTCGTTTCTCAATCGATTATTACACAAAAATGTACTTACCAAACAAACGGGTCATGCATGGACATATGAGTAGCTACGACTCTCTCATATAATGCAAAGCTCTAGGCCATTTGGTTCCAACGGCTTCCCGGAACCTTATCCAGATCATCGTTCTATCCACGCTGCAATGTCTGGAAGCTGTTTGTGGTCGCTACTCAAGAACATTTATTTTCCAAAGGTGTTGGAAAATGGAAGAGCTATGTTTATTGTTCTATTACGTGTAGTGGTAGTTATGAAGAAATGAGTTTTTTTTTTATATTTTAAAATACAGGACATATTTAATTCAAAATTCCATCAAAATGTGTTTAACATTAACATGCGTAATAGAGTAACAAACAGGTTTCATGATAATATTAGGAAAGAGATTCACTTTTCTGACTCAAAGAACATCCTTCTACACTAACAGTATGGCTTCTTTTGTAGTTCCAAACCTCTATGTTTGCAACATGTTCAATCTCCAAAAAGAGCTCTCTACGTCGTCAGAGGGCAGCAGTGTCGCGTCAAACCTCTGTCTGGCAACTTTGAGCGGTTTCCGCTTTTTGCGATAACTTACATTTTCGGCGCTTAGAGTGCTCTTACGCTAGACCTGGAGTTAGGCTTAGTACACACTAGACATCCTAGAATGATCTTTATATTTCTAAACGGAACTAAATATGTATTTCCTAGAATGTGCGCTATCGAGTACTACTGTAATTGAGCCTAGGTATTTATGTCATCTTGGCTTCACTTAATCCAAGATTTAAACCCAACGTGAACCTATACTAAACGTATTCAAAAAGGTTACCAAACAAACCATATTAAGGTAATAGGTAGATTTGCCCATAACCGCACTTGCATAGTTGCAGGCTAACTAAAATTACCCTCACAATCGTAAGAAATCATGCAATGAAAATTTTTCTGACTTAAATCCATTTTATTGTTATAAATAACACGCTTTTTTTTAAATGACGCTACAAAGTGAAAACCATTAAGTCAGCTGAAACAAATTGTATTCTACGGCTGAAGAGTTTCCTTTTCAAATGTAGTAATAACTTTTGAAATATTGTGGCCAATTCCGGAAAATTTTAGTGTGACCTAAGTGTACCTAACTATAATAAATAAATAATAAATATTGGACATCACATACATTGTTCTGATCCTATGGTAATTAGCCAAAGCACTTGTGTTACAGAAATCAGAAACAACGATGGTACCACAACACCCAGATCCGAGACAATATAAACAACTTATTTTTCGTAAGGTCGCCAAGCTAAGCATAAGCCCTGGGGTCTGTGATGTGATTTTAGCAAAAAAATATCGATTCCACAAAGTCTCGTTTTAACGTTTATCGTGCAATCGCTCTCATCTACTGACAAAAGTATTGGACGCAGGCTGTTGATACCTCCCGGAATGCACCAAACGAGCAGGAAATGTATATGTTTGTGTACACAGCTTTACAGCGCTAGCATTAACAAATTGCTGTTATTTACTTCGGCTCTTTTGGTGACGTTTTAATCCGAAACATGCAACTGTATGAATAAATATGTACGGTATGAATGATTCAAAAATATCGTTATATGCTAGTAACAATGTAATGTGTAATTTTATAAATGAACTCTCGGTTTTCCGCGATTATGAAAATGTCAATTGTCCATAGGCATACAAATGGCTCTATTCTTTGAACCGTAACATTTACTTAACTGGTAAAAATTTTAATACAAGATATATAATTAATAATTATATAATTTTTTTGTTGATCATATCTCGTTCTATACTCTAAGGGATGTTTCGATATTAATTTTCTTTGTAAATAAAGACTAGAGATAAAAAAAAAAAAAAACCTTTTCTACTGTAACAAAAACACCTTAGCAAAAGATAAAACGTAAATACGGGTTCCATTTCCTGAAATTTCCCATAATGTACTCGAGAAAGAGCTATCCCGAGGGAGGAAAATAAGTAGGCAGCCAATTATCAGTGCTTACAATATTTCACTTTCCTTTGATAGTCGACCCCATTGTCTCCATTCACTCGCGACTAGTGAGTGAGTGAGTGAGTGAGTGAGCGGCTATTCACGGCGCCTCAAAGACAACTCTTTGTCGACGGAATGAAAGGCCGATTGGAAACGTCATTTAATACCGAGTTTCTCGTGCATTTTTAGGAATAGATTGTGAAGCACCTCTTACGTGAGAGAATATTGCCGGGTAGTTTAAATGGAATTTTCTCTTTGTTTAATGGAAAAGCTGAGTATTATTACTTGTTTGTTCGACAAAAAGACTCTTCACAATTCATTACGATTATTTAGGTAGGTAATAGTTATTACTACACATATAAAAGTTCACTTTACCATACAAACCAAACAGCTGATTAGTCATTTTGTATGGGGAAGTAAGTTTTTTTTTTAAATTATGATGTTGGTCCCATAGAAAAAGTTGTAGAATGTGTTTTTTTTAAGGCTGTAAATCCAATGTTATTAAATTAACCGTGTTTATGGGCATTCGTCTAGGTTAATACCACTAAGCAAGCCCAGCAAGAGGCAAATTTTTGTCTAATGTGCCTAAACATTTGTACTTGAGTCATAGATTTGTATAAAATATTAAAGTGTGTTTATCCGTTACCAAATCACTATAGTAAAAGTCCGTGGTTTGGTCCGTGCGTTGGTTGGCTAGATATTGTTTATTTATAACTTGACTCATAGCAGCTTGGGTGAAGGGTGAACTTGGAACATTCTGTGAAATTAAACACTCACAACGACTGTTATACGAATTTTTAAATGTGGCAAACCATATCATCATAACATCATAAAAATTTCATTTCTTTCTTTTTTCAGAAAATTAATTCAAAAACTGCAACATGTAACAAATACACACAGTTTATTAATATGCTTAAAACTTATTCTGTCAAGAATATAAACCTTTTTAGTTAAAAAAAGTGCGAGTTGGACTTGCCCGTTGAGAGCTCCGTAGTTCCGTACTTTGTATATAAATAATTTATGAATCAAATCACGCAGTTTTTTCTGAGCTTTTCCGAATCTTTAGATAAAGACTAAATTTTTTATCATTTATTTATAAATATGTATTATATATAAACAAATAAAACTTACGCGCATCGGCGTGTTAATTAATAAAGCGCATGAAAATGTAAATATTTTTACCTGTTCCTTAAGTGAATTCGAAAAACTTGTCTTGAAATTGTTATGTGACATTAATATTTAAGTAAACTTACTTCTAAGATAGGTACATACATTATCGCATTGGGTATATCATAACTTGTGTGT
The DNA here is from genome assembly GCA_963576865.1 of Anania hortulata. Taxonomy (NCBI): domain Eukaryota; kingdom Metazoa; phylum Arthropoda; class Insecta; order Lepidoptera; family Crambidae; genus Anania; species Anania hortulata. The sequence continues at coordinate 1,113,526 of OY756406.1, forward strand.
GTAAATAAATAAATATGGTTTTCAGATTTTTTCCTGCATTTGTATAAGATATTTCTTGCCCAATTTTTATGTCATCGGAAAGAACTCTATAAATTTTGATTCCATTAAGATGGTCTACGTTATTTCCAGCATAAACTTAGCCGTATCTTTTTTCATGTTAACAAATCAAATCAATCAAACTTCTAATTTTTTTTTTTTCACAGCTTCAAGAGACAGTAGACTTGACGCGATCCCGATTTAAAAGGTCTTGACAGACATACAGACAGACAGACAGACAGACGGACAAAGTGGAATTCCTTTTGATTTACGGAATACTAAAAACTCTTCAATGATTCACAAAAATAAATAAATATTGGACAACATCACATACATTGCTCTGATCCTGTGATAAGTAGCAAAAGCACTTGTGTTACAGAAATCAGAATCAACGACAGTACCACAACACCCAGACCAATATAGAAAAGTTATTTTTCTACATTGACCGACCGGGAATCGAACCCGGGACCTCAGAGATAGCGACACCAAGTGCGGTATACTCGCCTCTCGGCTACAGAGGTCGTAAAAATACACTAAAACATTTCGATACTAAAAAACTAAACATTACATGACCAACCAAAGAGAATCTAACAATGGAGGCACAAAAATATCGCCTATTTATTCCATTATTCATTTGCCAAACCGAAACAAAACTAACGCAACTTGAGTGCCAACACAATCTGGGTAGAGATAGAGAGCACACTGCCTACAATAGGCTAGTTTCCTAAAAAAACTAATTAGTCCATCAGTTGGATTAACAGAAAATATTGGACACATATTGTTTCTTTTCTCAATCAAACAAAAATGATTAAGATATGCCTTTAAAGTTCCGCGTAACATCAAGCCTTGCGACACTTTTTAGCAAGGCGTTACGTCATCAAGGCGTCGTCGTGCTCCCATTCCCAAACTTTGATGCGCTTTATCTTCGTCATTATTTGTTTGATTGACAAAAGACAAAATATGAGTCCAATATTCTTTAAAAATCTAACTGACGGACTAAATAGAATAATCTTTTTTTGACCCAGAAAATTAGCCTATTATGTTGACGATCGCCGAGTCCAGTGGTTTGCGCTCCAGACTACAAACCAAGCGGTTGTAGGTTTGATTCCGCAAGGCAAATTTTTGTATAATGAATACAATCAGAACTGATGAAAAGTCGAGTAAATGGGTTCTCGAATGAAGACCGCGCCTTGGCAAACGTAGAGTAGGTGCTAGGAGGCGTCCCCAGCTCGACGCAGCAGCAGACAGAGCAGATAGACCGACGACCTTAAGAAGATGGCTGGCAGTAGCTGGATGGAAAAAGTGCTGTGGTGTTTTTTGGAGGACGCTTACTTCCAGCAGCAGACATTGGACTACAATAAGCTGACATGATGATAATGATGATGATGAACACAAGCATTGCTTAAGTAACAAATGCTTATAAAAATATGTTTATCTGTCATCTATAGTCGTGACAGTACAACCTTTGCTTGGTTTGGGGCTAGTGGTTAGTGTGATTGTTTGAAGAATGTTTTTACTTATGTTAAGAACCTCTCTTCAACACCATCAATTACACATTCATCCTGAATATTGATAATAGGTACTGCCTGTTGTTTATACTAGTGTTTCTCTAAATAATTCTATTGCATTATTTCCACCTTTTGTACGATTTTAATCTGTGAAATAACAGCCAGCTTTGGTCGCAACTAAATTAACATTTTCTTTAATGACTAGGCCTTCTGTGTATTCCAATATTGTGGCACGATATATTCCATTCGTTATACAACATAAACTAAGCTAAAATGTTATTTTTCAACTGTAACTGTTGTATTTGTTCGAGTACCTACAGGATGTATCGTTAGCAACAGAAAAATTTAATAAATAAAGTGTTTAAACAATCACACCAATCATCTACACCCAGCAGCCTTAGGAGCTTTAACTCAGTGGCAGCATCGCTTTGATAGTGAATACCAAAGCTAAACCACCTACGCCGCGGTTGTGATTGGATGGGTAACCATTCCAACCATATTTAGTGACATTTATCACAAGCATCTCCATGCTTTGAAAGGCACGTTAAAAGTTGGTCCCGGCTAAAATCGCTTGATACTAGTCGTGTAGCGAAGTCAAAGGCATCTAACATCTGATAGTAAGGTTAGGTCACTGGCCTTTCAACGCCCCTCCATCAGTCCGCACTGGGCCCGCGCACCTCACAGTTGTAGTGAGGCCTGTGCCCTGCAGTGGGACGTATTTACAGTACATATTATTATAGGCACTTTATTGTTTTTTACTTCATCATCATCATTTCAGCCATAGGCCGTCCACTGCTGAACATAGGCCTCCCCCATTGACTTTCATTGGGGGGGATTGCCAATACTCGCCACGCTTGGCAGGCGGGTTGGCGAGTGCAGTTTTTTATAAGATTTCGCAAGCAGACGCTGCTGCTCGTCGAGTGCTACAGGAATTAGTCGCCTCTTACGACACGCCTCCTGTTGGTGGTGGGGAAGTGTATTCTTTACGGCCGTCCCCACACGGCACGGTTTAACGGTAGAATAATTACCCCCCTTCATGCTTAACACCAATTATTATATTGTTATCTATTACTTCCTGCTTTGTAAATTAATATTACTTTAATATAAATTTTACACCTTTTTTAAAAAAAAACAAAAATTTTTTTTTTTCTGTAGTATAATGAGAAGGATTTGTGAGTGATTTAAATCTAAATGGTATAGTTCGTTTACTTTGGAACATTGTTAAGGCGAATATGAAAAAATGACAAAGAAATTAACATCATTGGTCGTCGTTCGTTAGTAAAAGTTTTTTCCAACCGTACTCGTTGGTTTTTTAGGATACACTACAATGTATGATGGAGACACACTCGTACAGGCCACGGCACCGATCACCGGCCGCAATAAATACATTTTTGATCACCGCTGACGGCCGAATACTGGCAATTTCCACTGCGAGTGGACACGCGTCCCACAGGAGTGTGTTTCACGCTTATGATAGGTAATATATAAATAGAAATTAATATTGAATAGAGTTAGAAATCGATGCAATAGACTAAGTATAGTTAGAATACATTTCACCCCGTTATTAGCATCCAGTACCACCTACATTAAATAAATGAACCTACATTAAATGAAGTTCTAGATCCAACGGTTTTCCGCAAAGTCGACTGACTGATCAACGCGCAGAAACCAGACTGGTTTCAGGACCTAGAAATTTGAAATTTTCTGTCACTATCAAGTTCAATTAAGTTAACAATTATCATGTGACTCAACTTTGAGTTAGGTATAAGTCAGTGATTTTAATATAAGACTATGATACTCTTAAAAAGACATTATCAGCTCATAAGCAACAACAAAATGGAAACAACATTGAAATCCTTTACCAGGTCGTCTGTCCACGGGTGGACGTCCTATGCAGCGCTTGCCGGTACGTAGCCTCAATTCCAAAACCTTTCTCCTCATCGACCATCAGTTTTACGAGCTGAAATGAAACAGTATTGTATTGTGTGTATTGTTTTATGTTTACCAATTAGAATTTAATTTAATAAAACAATAATAAGATGAAAGAAACTGATATTGTCCTTGTTAGCGCAGCGTATTAAATTAATGAAAATATTCAGGGGGATAATAACAAGGCGAAACGAAAATGTTTAGTTTGCAGAGACGTAAATTAATTAGAAATAATCTCTCGGTCCGACTCTCGGGATTTTCATTTTTACAAGAGCTTGGAAAGAATGAAACTCAATTCTAATAATATCGTAAATGAAGAATTAAGTTTCTTGCAATTATTTATGTAAAGCAAGTTATTAGATAGCAAAAAAAATATGTTTTACCGTTATTGTAAATTACTTAAAAGAATCATTAAATACTAGCTGTTGCCCGCAACTTCGTTCGCCATGTCTTTAGTTTATTTATGAAGGATTTTCTTAATTTTTTCATCCAAAAGAACCTTCTCCTGCCAATAATTAACACAACAAAAAAGAATTATCGAAATTGTTCCATCATTCACGCGTGATGCGTCCGAATGACCGAAATAGAGATTCATTTTTATGTATATATATAGATAGATAGATTATGTATACGTACGTTTGGTCGAATAATATGATGTTTATCCTTACTTAAATACTTACTTATTGTTTTTCGCTAAAGGTTATTTACAACAATGAAAGGGTTATACCAATATTTATTATGCAGGAAAATGGAATAAAACAAATAATATGTTTATTGTTTGTATTTCAGCCTCAATTTTTCTATATAAATATAAACGGACTTATCGAAACATTCGGTCCGACCCGTTTCCCGTCCAAGCTGAGTGTTTGCCGGGAATTATTTTGCTCGTCCCGGCCGGTAGCGGCGCGGCAATCGCTCGGTTCAAAGGGACGCCTTTGGATCAAAGATCCGCCGCTATGATCTACTGTGGGGCTATGAAATTAACGACTCAAACAGAAACTATTGTTAAAAGGTTTTGTAAGTAACAAAATAAAACTGAATGAAGATAATGCAATGCGAAAACTGTCATATATTAGGCCCGTAGGTCTTAGGGGATATCCACATAATATACAGAGTGTAACAAAAAGGTGAAATAAAACTTTAAGGGGTTATTCTACGGCTAAATTACATCAACTTTTTCTATGGGACCAACATCGAATTCGCAAAAAATAATTTTTAAAGAGCTTTAGTGTGCGCGTTTGGTAAAATTGTGTTCTAATGTTTGGTGAAGTGATTAAGTAATGGAACCATTAAAATATTATTCAACGCGCATCAAATATCATGTGACTTTTCACGTGTGGACAACTTGCTTTAGACCCGATGGCGTCTTGAAACCAGCTTCGATAAGAGTAGCTTTCACGAAATCCATAAAAAGCAATAAAAAAATTAACCTAATAAAACACAATGTACCCATGATTTATTGTGAAGCAGAAATAAACTTCGCAGAGGTTTGGTTGCCATTTAAAAAAAGACAGTACACTTATTAACACTTATTTAAAAAATGGCAGATTTTTTGTCGAGAAATTAAATTACTTTTTTCTCTACTCGTACATGGTATGTGCTCCATGCTGTGGTCTTTATAGTGGTCATAAAACGATGCATCGATTACTTAATGTATAGATGACACTTACACTGTGTTATAAAGATAGATACTCATTATTATTGCACGGCACACAAAATAAATAAGAAATAGGAAACATGTTTAAATAATAATAAATCAATTTTATTTCAGGTTCTTTATATTGTCCGATATTAATTTTCACATTTCATTCAATTACAATTACAAATTTAAATTTATATTAACGAGAAAAATAATATACAATTAGAACAATTTACCAATTTGGTAAATTCATCAATATCTGTAGGTAAGTCAAGAAAAGTCAGTGATAATTTACATTAGTTACTTAATTACGAGTAAATATATTATATACGAGTAGACATACACAACTTATAATATATACTTTATACAAATAAATATACAGCTTAAAACTAAATATAAGACAAATAATAATATATTACAAAATAAATACGAAGTTTACGAGTAAATTAATAATACGAATTCTTATTTGTAGTATTATGAGCCACTAAACTCAGGTCCAAATATTTTGTCATACAAATACAGTTACATATTATAAAGCGACACATTTAAGTCGGTTTAGGTTAGATTTGAAAAAACATAGATCGTAGTGATAAATGATACATATCTGAATCGTAATGAAAATGATTATACAGATTCCCACTGTGCGATCGACTCCGCGCGAGTTGGAATAAAGCGATTACCAAAAATGCGGGAAAAATGTGAATAATGAGCGGGGTCCCGCTTCACCCGGATTGGCCCGGGAAGAACCGGCCTGTGAAATTGGATTGCTACTTCGAACTCGCACCTTGGTAACGAATTTTGAGACTTAAAGACATCGTGTCTGTGTGATCCTATAAAATAACTGTTTTTGTTTTCTTCGTAGCGCGAAATGTGCTACGGAGCGCTACGAGAATGCTACGAGAAACTAGGCACTCGTAGCCATATTTGTGTTTTTGGTTTTGTAGCTAAATGGTGCCAATGAGTTAATATCGACATAAATATAAATTAAATGATACTCTTACAACATATGGCGACCGTTAGGTGTAGTGGTTTGCGTTCCGGACTACAAAGCCAGCGGTTGCGGGTTCGAATCCCGCAAAGGGCAAAGGTTTGTGTGATGAGCACTAGCATTTTGTACCTATGTCTTATGTTTACAAGAGTATTTAAGTTTGATTGTGTATTTATGATGTTGGTTGTACAATGTGGCAAAGTATTTTATAAGAACATTCTTTAGCGTAAGAATCATACAATTATTTTTAACCCAAAAGATTTAAGATGTAGGAACTAAGTACGTTTTTTTGTTTATGACTATATAGATTATCTGCCTTGTAGATTTTATACTAAGATTTATACTAAGATTATGCTGTTATAAGAATATTCAGAAGGTTTGTTTCCCGAATTAAACCGAGAATAGAATCTTGTGCGTTTAAGGCTTATCATCGCAGCAGCGCAGTAAAATGTTTTGTGATTCCCCCCTTTCTAGCCATAGTAAGTAATTATTATAATTGATGAGACAAACCGATTATAGGTCATAATGAAAGTTTCTAGATTCTGATAAATAAGACCCAGATATTAGACTAATAATACATTTATTGTTGTCTAAAGTATAATAATAAATAATAAAATAAATATTGGACAACATCACATAGATTGCTCTGATCCTGTGGTAAGTAGCCAAAGCACTTGTGTTACAGAAATCAGAAACAACGACGGTACCACAACACCCAGAGCCGTGGCAATATAGAAAAGTTATTTTTCTACATTGACCCGACCGGGAATCAATCCCGGAACCTCAGAGATAGTGGCACCAAGTCCGGTATGCTCGCCTCTTGGCTACGGAGGTCGTAAAGTATGCCCTTACAATTCATACATTTTTGTATTCGCTGAAATCATTGCAAAAATAAATTGGACCAGTCTTCCCTAGGGCCCTTCACAATGGCTTCGTGGAACTCTTGCTCATCACACAAACAAGTGTCGCGACAGCAACAGCGCAACAGCGAAAATCGTGAAAATCTTTCAGCGAAAATTTCCCCGAGCTTAATTCATTTTAATAACGACACTAGCGATACACAATTTTCTAAAGAACGACACAATAAAAAAACAAATGACAGTCTCGGAAATTCAAAAGTAACATGTATCTAGAAATGTCCATTTTCGAATTGCCTTATTGCTTTTTATTGTAAGTTGCCAAAAACTCAGTATACCTCACGGTAAATAAAAATGCACATTTTTTTACTTATGTGTTCAGGGAAATTAGGGATAGAAAGAGGTAACTGGTACAAATACTTATTCCATATTTTGCGACAGCCTTTTTGATTTTATGCATTATTACCTGAACTATTGGCAAAATTAATATTTATACAATAATTCTGTATAAATCCCAGTTGATTAATGGCGGACACAGCGACGGCAAATTAAATGATTACCATAACGAAATCCAGCAAATTGCACCATAAAACGAAACCTACACGAACTATCCCGAAATCAAATAAATAATGAGGCTCGTTAACGATATTTACGATAATTGATATGGAACAATAATATCAATTTATCGAGAAATCATGCAGACCGATCGATCGAAGCGAGAATTAATTTATATAAGGTATACAAAAGAGTAGATACTACACTAAAATTTTACTATGCGAAATCTTTTGGGTAAAATGTGTTGTTATGTTATTATAACATACCAGGTTCGATTCCCACCTAAGGCGGTCGAATTTTGTGATGTTATACCTATAATCCTAAATATAACTAGCATTGTTCGGGGTGAGCCGAAACAAATTTAATAAATGATAAACGGACTTTTATTTGGTGAGTAAGAACTTGGTACCAAAACGAACTTGATGGCTCTTGATAGCTAAATGCGAACTATTTTTTAGAATGAAATATTAATTACTGGTAAGAACGTTGCTTGCTCGTACAAGCATGTATTATATGCAGTTGGTATGCATGAAATTATAACAATGTTTTTATACAATCAAAGTACACAATGTTTTACCAGTAGTTACAAGAGTTACTATAGAGAGAACACTATGAATCGCAGTCGCAAAACTGTCCTGATTAAAACTACGCTCAGCTTGTTATTTATTAATAAATTAATGCATAAAACTAGAGTATCGCGAATTTTCCCCAGCTTTAATTAGCGGACTTGATAATTACCTGCCCCGGATAAAAACTCATTTGGTAATTACGCCTTTGAGCCGACTTGTTCGTTTATGACGGAACTCGAATAAATCCAGATAGCAGATGTCTCTCAGTTTTTATTCGTAACTAATTACTTAGCATTTCGGACTTTCTGCTCCAAGTTTAATAGAACCGTGTCTGGTAATAGATGTCTGCCCACTCACATGTCAAATTTGATTGATTACAATATTTTTTTAAACGAAAAGCTCATTTCTTTTTAACTACTTAGCTTCCGCCCGCGGCTACGCTCGCGTGTAGTTTGATCTGTCACTTAAAGTGATTATCAACGACCCATGTCACTTCCCAGCTCAAAGATAGACATACTTAAACACATTCATAAACATCCATGACTTAGGTACAAATGCTCGTGCTCATCACACAAACAATTGCCGCTTGCGGGATTCGAACCCGCAACTAAGATTTCTATTCTGGTGCGCGAACACCTATAACGGTCGTCATATCAATTTCAACTTGATACCTTTACGCCTTCCTTAAAAAAGAGTTTGACAGACAAACGCACAACGGAGTGATCCTATAAAGGTTCCATTTTTTTTTTTTTAGTATGGAACCCTAAAAATTGGTAGCCAAACGGACAGCTACCTTTTATTTTCAAAGTGGTAAAGTGTGCCAGCCGTATGAATGGAGCGCGATCCCGCTCAGCCATGCCGCCCCACATCGGCAGAAGTTTGTGGAGCCGCTGTCATTCTGATGGAGATCTCAATGCGGTGCGGCTGCCTATGCCAATAAATGCTTCTGAAACCATGCTCATTTTCTTATATTACTTGTAAAGATGGATCGTTTGAATATAATTGTATAGAAAACTGTTAAAATTTTAGAATATAACTTATTAGGGTATAAACGGTTTTAATTGTATCATAATTTTGCGCTACCTACACAGGAAAGCGACTCCTACGCATTTTCAATTAAGCTTCTGTAGCGCTTAAGTACTTATCTAGAATTGTATCAATCAAATAATTCTATTTGAGCCTACACCCACGTTTAAAATTACTAACTAAAGATTGAACAAATATTTTACAAAGATTATAAAAGGGAGTAAGTATAATATGCTACACCAAGAAGTACTCTAAGTGATTTTAAGTATTAATAAAGGTGATTATTTTAAACAAAGTGATTCTAAGTATCAATCTAATCATTTAGGGTGGTTATTTTAAATATTTTAATAAATTACATCGATGGAGGTTCAACCGATTAGTCCACCCATAACATGAACCCACGCTTTGTCGGCCGTAGAACATTTATGTTGGGCTTGGACAAAGGCTTGTTCAGCAGCACTTGCGGCACGTACCCTACACGTGTATTATTTCTTCGATGAATCGATTTTTTTGAGCGATATACGTTTTTTGTTATATTGATATGAAATATCAACTATCCAAAAGGTATAAAAATAAATATTTTTTTCAGAGCGACAAACAAATTTACGTTTTTACTTTTAGGTAATTTTCTGAATTTATTTAATTATCCTTATTTTAATTACTTAGTATTATATACTATAGTTATCTCGAAACGTAAGATGATTAAGGTATGTTAGGATAAATATTGTCTCTTTAAGCCAATATTATTTTAGGAATTGTACCGAAGTATCGATATTGTTAATGAAAATTGTAACATCAACACAGATTAAAAATATCGATACGATATTATTATATGCTTATATCAGTAGGTACCTATTTGCATTTCTAACATCCCTAGTGCAGGGCGACTGACGGATGGCAGAACACCGTGAAGATGGCCGCCCCGGGTATCACGTAGGTACGTCGTCTACGGGTGCCGTGAACGTGATCGCGCGATCTGCCGTGCGATGATTGCGCCATTGCTTATGTATTCAGTCTTTATTACATAAATTAACAAAAATACGTACCTACTCGCATTATTTGCCAGTCGATTGCTAAGCTAAACATAAATATTTTGTGAGCGGTCCGGCTAAGGCAATACGAAAGTTGTTATATAATCGAATACGTCTAATTTTGAACTTGAAAATGCAAAGCATCTGTCAGCATCAATCATCATAATGTCTTCTTTGTTGGTTTATTTTTTAATGTTTTTGTGTAGTTTGTGCTATTAGTATAATAAATGTTTTTTTGTTTTTTCTTCTGTCTTTTAAAATAGACTTGTACCTACCGCCTTATTCTTTAACTAAGCAATTTGCAGGTAAATTTTTGCGGAGCAAAAGCGCTTTCATGGCGCTAATTTCAGCTGTAGCATGCTACAACGTGACAGAGAAAAAATGGAAATTGTACCTCTCACTACAACTTTTAATTACAGCGAACACTTGGAAACAGGCCAAAGCGTTAGTTTTTCTAATAAGTCCTGTAAATAGAGTTGCTTAATTTTTTGCGGCCTCTTATTCGCGCGTATGTATGTGTGTGGGTAGGTTTGTGTGTCTGTTCCATTGTGACGTTCTGACCGAAACGGCTAGACCGATTATGACGAGTGAGGTGTTATTCAAATTTTTATTCTTCCCGGACTATATAAAGTCAACACAAAACCCATATTGTAGGATCCGTTATGACCTCTGAAACTGCGAAAGGCTCGTGACGTCCCTTCTAAGTAAAATTGTACCTAGGCGTAACGCCATGCTACATTACAAATCAATATAATCATGTATCTCTGTAATACTTTTTGATAATCTACATCATAGAGAAAGAAAAGAAAGTTAGTCGTTAACATTACGAATATTGGTGTTTTCTCTGGCGCATATTTACTTAGACGAGAAGGAAAAGCAATAATAACCGATAGGTAACTTGGAAGAGCAAGGCAAACCATAGAAGTCATAGTTAGTAAAACATTGTTTGTTGTCGTACGTATGCAGTATGTATTGCTATGGGGCTCAGCTAATGACATAAATTGGTACTTAGAATAGCACGTACAACTGACGGGCGATGGGGATTATGTTGCAGAATGGAGCTGTTCGTGCATGTCTTGGACCTTGTGACTCTCTGAGAGATATTTTAAATATTAAATTACCTAACAGTATCCTCGCAATACATTATTGAAAATAATTTGTTTGTTTAGATTATAGGATGGTTTTCATAATTTTGGACCGAAAATTTTAAAAAAAACTTGCCCTTTCTAACGTTTGACTACACGAAGTTGGTAATTCATTCTTGGGATTAAGTATTAAGTTTTTCAATAAAGTATCACAAACTCGACTTGTTGTTTATAAATTCAAAATCCACATTTAAGAGGTTGTAATAATTTCAAGTCATTTTGTTCTCTTTAATTTACTTTAAATTAATTCAGACATAATATCTGTTTTCGGCAGTATTGTTGTAAACGTCGTGGCAGCCTTATAGGTAAGGCAACATTGTAAATATGTATTTTAATTTTAAGTATGTTAATGTGTGGTGTATGCTTTGTTGGTTGTCCTAAATAAATAAAGTAGATGATTATTTAAACTGCCTAGCTTGCACTTACTACATGTCATGTCTTGTAACTGTATTTCCTGTAAAACATATGTGACTGATCTGTTGCGCCGTTTTTTCTCATCTTATACATAGTCCCGGAGCGGTGGTAGGGCGAAACTATATTTTTGGGACGTATATAAGCGCCCAGATTCTACCGGGCGCTAATACTATAATGACTATTAAACCCCTACTAGTCTTCTGTCACAGTAGAAGTGCCAGTCGCTCTAATTACTCGCCAGTCGGCTTTTAATTACCGCCTTGTTAAGCCTGCCATAATTAAAGAGACTCGATTCGACGACACTATGCCGTCAACCATTGCGACTAGACAATACAGATAACCTAATTATGTGACGGTATTATAATAATTATTAAATGTTAGTGGCAAAGTGTCTCAATAGTTGCGCTACCAATAAGTTTGAATTACTAATAATACGGCTTTTAACGATTTAAGGCCTGAAATACTATATAAAGCTCTACAATTTTATTTTACTTTGTTTATTTTAAGGCAATGTTCATACGAAAGCGCGACAGACTTACGCAATAGAGGTCAGCGTATATGTACCTAATTAAACGTAGTTTTGTTTTTCTGATTAAGCTTCACAAATTTTACTAGTATAGTTACTAGTTGCCTATAGCTACAGCTGCCCAGTGGAAGTTTCTGACGATTTATAATGCTTTTAACTTTGGCACCTTTGCAAAAAGCAACTTAAGTACCTTAGTATTTAAGTAAAGTTTACCAGCGCTGCAATTCTGAAATGTAACTAAAAACTTATACAAACACAGTCATTATGACTTTTAGTAGTAGACTAGTAGGTGAATTTGAGTCGTAGATTTGGAAATAAACTGTAAATACAATAAAAGTCGCTGTCATAGCCCAACGGATTAGCAAGCTAAAGTGGCAGTGGGCGGGGCACTAGCACGTAAATCAGATATTTTATTTATAAGTTTCTTTCTTATTAATATAATATCTGACTGCGTTAATATAAATAGTTTAGGTTAAGAATATGTACAAAATAGTTAGGTTTTTTTATTTTATTTTTAATGTTAATAGTTTTTTATCTAACTTAATGATTTAACAAATAAATATATATCTAGTCTAAATTGTTATACATATATCAGACTGAAATTCAGAGTCACTAAAAACTATGAAACTCAGGTTGATCATTAATCCACCCAGAATTCTTGTGTCTTGGAACTCGTGAATGGTGTCAGTCTTTATAGACACTTTATTGCACACAAAACATTAAAAGTTATTAGAAACAGAACACACTTATCTCAACCCAATACGAAATACAGCATCTCAATTCCAAAGAAGCACATCTCTGGAAACTGGAACGAGTAGAAACATTTCTACTTATGTATGTAGCCTCAAGTATGAAACAGAATGACAACTGAAACTTAGCCAATAGATAGTCCAGGCAGTGAAACAAGACCACTAGAAGTTGCCAACTCGTATTGTTACTACGATCAGCGGCCCTGAGGTGTCTAAGCACAAGTCGCCGAGGGTCACATTATTGTCTTCGGCCGTGCCGAGTCCATGTCATGTATTATGAGTCGCTACAATAGAAACTTATCCGGCCCGTGGACCGGCCAAGTTGGTTTCCACTGATGTAGAGCCACTGGAAGTAGCAATCTTTTTATTCTGTACACTTTGACAGATAAGACATCAAATTATTTATTGAGTTATAATAGTCATAAAAGTCATTTATACAGTTAGTTCACGGAAGGCTGACCGACCACCATATGGGATATATAGTCAGGAAGAAAGAGAGAGGGTCATTTATTCAGTACATAGGCCCTCTTCTGGGCACTAATACACGTCCCAAAATATAGCTTTGCCCTACCACCGCTTCGGGACTACATATCGGCTGGTGATGAGAAGAAACAGCGCAATAAACTCGGTCACCTTTGTCAGCCTACATGTTTTTCACAGATATTACAGACTACAAAGATAGATGACATTTGGCTCTGACAGTCGACTGTCTTGGCTAAACAAAAATGATTTGTGGGCGGTGCGAGAAAAGAGATACTTAAGTCATAAGAACATTAAAAAACCGGTCAAGTGCAAGTCGTACTCACGCATCGAGGGTTCCTACAAAATAGTTCGTCCTTAACGGAAATCGAGTCTTGAATTCTTGCAATAAATGAACTTTGAAACTTTGAAGATTTTCATAGCAATTCACAAGATTATTTAAAAAAAAAAAATTTTGTAGAAATATTGTCACTGTATGAAATATTTGATTACATAGTTCGCTGTTAGTTAGTTACAATTAAAGCTTATGAAATGTGTTGTTATTATTTATTTACTCAATGGATGCAGTTTGAAAAAGTATTAATAATTTTAGTCACTGGAATCTATCTATATATATAAAAATGAATCGCTGTTCGGTTGTCTCGCTAAAACTCGAGAACGGCTTGACCGATTTGGCTAATTTTGGTTTTGAAACATTTGTAGAAGATCAGGGAAGGTTTAAAAAGTGAGAAAATATAAAGAGAGACAACTTTTATTAGCGGTACGAAGTTCGCTGTGTTAGCTAGTGAAAATTAAATTAAGAAGATGCTGTAAATTGTGTCGTACCAGAAAGACAAGGAGCCAGTATGAGATAAAAAGGAATAAAAGAAACTCCACAGATAAGACAAAGCTCTGAAATTAGTGATAATGATATAGATTACAATCGTAATCTGTCAAGATTAAACTAACTTCATGCAACAATAAAATTTCCATTGTGTCTCGTTTCCGTGGTCTGATAAGTTATAAATAAATATTCTAAGCATCACCATAACTTTCCTAGATTGTCGTTCCATTTTGCGGGATCACACTAAACTACATCTTCTGGCACGTAGTCTCCATTCTAGTCTGACTGAACTTCAGCAACAACAGTCAAACTTGTAACTAACGATGCGGCCGCTTCCAGCGCGATTTACATCAAGATCCCCAGTTTACAAACTCGCAACTGTCTAGCTGTCTTAATTCAGTTCTGGTGTCGCCGCCGACCGCGCGGCCCCGCAGCGTCCCGCAGCGACCCGCACGATCAACTGCGTCCGCCGGCAGCTAGCGCGACGCTACGACCGTTTAAAACACAACTTTTTCAATTATTCCACTTGCAGTTTATCGGATTCGATTCTTAGCTTGCAAGTTATTTTATTTTCAAGGAACGCTGAAGAGCGTTTCGAAGTTTTGTATGATGCTATCAAGATGGAATTTAAGATGCTCAAAGCATTCGATGCGTGAAAAGATAGTTCTAAAAGAATATCTCGAGGATAAAGACGTCTGAAGCAATTCTAATTATGAATTTTAAACGTCCTTCAAGTTATATTTAATGCAAATAATTAATGTATCTTGTCGGATATTTTTTTACTGAAGCGTCAATTTTTTCGAGTGGGTAGGTTTTTCATAAAATTATCCTATTTTGATTCTAAAGTCACTACGGTCAACGGTCTTTCCTTAACTGTAATTTGATAATTAATAAAACCAATAAAACCAATTTATTTCTGTAAATAGGCCTAAATTAAGCTCTTTTACACGTCCCAATATATATTTTTTACCCTACCACTGCTTCGGGACAATATTGTGGGCTATATGCTTGGCGATGGCAGTCCATTTTATTCTGTGACTGTTTTGGTGATCTATTTGTCATTAAATTAAGAGTTATCGATTACGCATCAACGGCTGAACGAATTTGATGAGTTTATTTACTCTATTTATATTATTGTTATTACACAAAAGCACGCTAAAAATGTTAAATAAAAAAAGCTACAACGAGTGGCACTATTGTATTACTTTTTGTATAAACATTTTAGAACCTTATCTTTTAAACATATAACTTTTCAAACCATGTACTTAACTTTAAACTAATTACTTTTAAACTGTACATTCTTCTAAAAACGACCTAAATTAATGGAAGAGCGCTGCTCCCTAATACAGGCTCAATAGCTTAAAAGGGGGCTACGGTCACTAATATAATATAATGTACCCATTGTTTTGATTTTTTTTTTTATTGTGATGGCTTTTTAAGTTATTTAATACATTAAATGATTTATTTCCACTAAAACATGATATTATAAGTGTTATTAATTATACAAAACAGAGATGTTTTATGACATGTTTTGCCTAGTGTAATTAAAGCATGCAATGCAACTAATGTGTTGGTAAACCAAGTCGTAGTACAGTGAATATAGTCGACTTATTAAAGTCAACTACAAACATTCTAGTCATCATCCAGTGGTCCAGCTTTTATTGCTTAGATAATAATCTTTTAATTTTTTAAAACTTAAAAGTAATTGATATAATTTTGTTTTCTAATGTCTGTTAATTTCAGGACTTTTGATAACTTGTTATTTGACAGATCAACAGGCACGGATTCTCTAATCACCAGGATCGCTCCCGGAAACCTGCAGCAGTCTGAAAAGGCTGCTGACCTTCTGGGATGACCTAGGATGGTTGGAGTAAGAAAGACTAAGTAGCATGCACAATAGCCCAATCGGCTAAGAGCGGAGAAAGCCCAGCTAAACTAACTAACTAATGTGTTATTTATGTATGTTCTAATGTTTATCTTAACATTTTGCAAGTAACAAGTACCGACATTGTTTGCCAGCTTCTAAAATATGAATTTCTTCAGAACATGACACGAAGTCAGTTACAAGAGTTGTATAGAGCCTGTCTGCTTAGCTGATATACCTTAGCGTTTGTATGTAGAGGTGATATTTGAACGCACTGACATGGAAATCGTTTTAGCTCGCTTCGAATACCGAGATGCCTGCATGCCGGCAAAATTGGGTTACTAGTGATATTTCCCGGAATATTCAAGACGTACCTGGCACTAAACGCCGACTTGAAGTCATAGCCAACTTCTAACAAGATGAAAAGCCATATTGTAAGATATCTGCAGTTTGTTAGGGCAGCCATTTTTAACACGCACAAGACAGCATAGTAATTAACGTGGATCGCAATGGGTCCTGTGTTCGATTCCCGGGTTTTCGTCGACATATAAAACGGTTTTTTATAAATTGGCTTGGGTGTGGGTGTGCTAGGAGACGTCTTTATCAAAATTCACTGTCTGGTACCTCATAAGGCAAGAATATTAATTCCTTGCTTCAAAACGATGACAATAGGTGTCGTCTGATGAATAATTACGACCGTCTAGTGTAGTGGTTGGCGCTCCGGACTACAAAGCCAGTGGTTGCGGGTTTGAATCCCGCAAGGGACAAATATTTTTATGAAGAGCACGAGCATTTGTACCTTAGTAATTTAATTCACCGAAACGAGGCTATCCGGCAGCAGACCAAAGTAATGGACATAGTCCAAAAATGTAGCAAGCTAAAGTGGCAGAGGGCCGGCCACATCTGTCGCAGAACCCATGACAGGTGAAGTAAACGCGTCCTCGAGTGGAGACCGCGCCTTGGCAAATGTAGTGTAGGACGCCCCCCGGCTCGATGGACCGACGACCTTAAGAAGATGGCTGGCAGTGGCTGGATACCTACTTACCTCATGGATATTTATAAATGTATTTAAGTATTTTTATCCGTCATCTCATAGTACAAGCTTTGCTTAGATTTGGGGTGAGTGTGATAACAATTTATTTAATTATATTTATTTGTAAAAACTATGTTAAATCAAGTCTTTGGAGTCGATTTTAACGTACTCTTAATTTTCGTATCGGTATATAACTTTGTAAGTATGACATCTTGACGGCGACATAAAAATTGAACACCATGGAGCTGATCTGATAATCGATCCAGGAGGTGAATAGTAAAGTTGATGTTTTGTTTCATGGTATTGGGGTCAGAATAGTGCTCTGTATGACTGGTCAATACCAATTTCAATTCGCACAAATAACTTTTTTCGACAGAGTGCATGCAAACGGTGATCCTTCATCGCCCCGCTTTTAGCGTCTGATGAAATACGCGAAGGTTTTAGTGGGTACCACTGGGTAAACAGGATGGTAGTGAGAAGCGCCGTCACTCATCAAGGAGTTCCACATAACCTGGCGTCGAAAGCAGCAGGTATGTGTAAAGCATTTCCTCTTAATAAAGGGTGAATAGTCAAACTCTTCAAAGGCTACCAGTTTACTAGTATGAGTACCTTCGAGTTTGAAACCATACTTGTAAAATTTTCTTAGACGGGTATATGAATCTCATCGTCTTCATGTCAGCCCATTCCAGTCCACTGCGGGACGTAAGCCAGCGCCACAGAGCACGATCTGCCGCTTTTTTCATCCAGCCAGCTAGTCATCTTAATATGGTCGATAGAGTTCTTAAGATATGAATCTAGTCTAATCCAGTAGTAAGAATCCTACTGCTAGGAAAAGTTCTTTCTTTCCGTTCTCTCTGCTATCCGACCCAATGCTTACGTTGACCAGACTTCTGAGAAGGTGTCCAAGGTGTGTGTGTAGTTTCTCACTTATCTTTATCCTTCATCACTTCATCAGTTAATTCAACATGGAGATATAATTAATCGTATAAAATAAGTATGTTTGATTTTTTGATACTCAATCACGTTTTAACTTCTGATCGAAACTACCTGAAATATGGCACACTAAAGATCTATCTTAACACATGGGATATTTACTGATCTCGTTTTCCCCAGAAATGATTGTATCCGTTCCTCTGTAGCTTAATTCTAAAGTCTATGCAAACATTATTTAGTCAAATAAGTGACGTTTATTGCTAGCAAAAAAATAAAAAGTAATGACGTCGCACATCTTCCCCTTCTACCAATTTTAGTTTTTCAAATGTTGCACATTTCTTCAATACTAAGCTGGGAACTTTTAAACCGTAGCTGAGCATTTGAATTCGACGAGGAAATCACGCGAGGTTATTTACTTGACTGTTCCGAAGTCGGCACGTTGGACGAAGTCGATGCGATCACAGCATAGATGCATAAAGTAAGCTTGCTCTCTTCGAGAATACTCTAACTTGTTATTCTGTCGTCGTTATGCAAAAAGGCAGTGTGCCATCGTAATGTACAAATTAGGTCTTAAATGCTTATTAAACTTATTTTAGTTTAATATGTCTGGATCAAATTCATTTAAGAAACAAATTCGCGTAAGCTTTTGCCTCCCTCCATTTTACTCGATATTTTAACATGAAGCTTCGCCAACATTACTATGTCTTCCGTAGCTCAGTTGGAAGAGCAGTCGCCCGGATAGCAAAAGGTCGTGGGTTCGAATCCCACCAGAGGCAGTAGAACAATTTTTGAAGTAAAATTATTTCTCTTCAAATAATAAACTAGCATTATTGTGAATGCAGAAAACAAAAATGTTTAAATTGATATGAAGCTGTATAAACAAATGTTTGAAACTTACAGAGCTGTTAGTCAACTAAGTAAGGAACTTTTAAGAACATAATAGAAAACATTTTTATAGGATGTGCTTGGGAATCAGTGAGCCTACTATACTTCTGTCTACTTTGTCACCGAAGAAGTCAGTACGCGGCGATATTAAAAATGTTTCCGAATGCAACAAAAATTCGATTCGGAACTTGTCGTAGTTGGCGCGAGTCGCCGCATCACAAGCCGAGTACGGCATGAACGGGTACTTTATAATCTAAAGGAACGTGCAGTTCGTTAATTTGTTGGTCAACTAGCAAGATTGGTTATCATTTTAATGTTTTAAATTAAATACTTATATTGACTGACTTTTCTGTTCACATAGCATTGAACACATCAGTCCACTGCAGGACATGAGCCTCTTCTAATGCATGCAACTGAGCACTAGCCTCGGCTATTCTTTTCTATCATCAATTCAACTTTCAATATCTCATAGATGATCTCATACATGATGATACATGATCTCATAGATATCTCTGCAGTTTTCTTTGTCTGCCGGTCAAAGGAAATTGTGGCACTGTCCGCTTACAGGGAACGTTTACACAAAATGGTGGAACGTGACATTCAGCCCGGCGCCGAAGATTTTATTAGCAAACTATCCGCCAATGAGTTCGTGTCGGAATAATGGCTAGGATAGTTTTGTTTGAATAAAAATGAGAAGCTTAAGAGCCAATGTCATCTTTAGTTTCAATTTGGAAATGGACTAAAACGGGAATCACATTATTTTAATGTTATCATGGCAGTTTCATCTGTGCATACATAATCTGGAAGTGGACTACCTTTACCTATAAAAGATATTAAGTGTAGTGGCATTCAAATACCTGCCTATAGTTTTAGAATTATCTTTAGTAAAATGATAATATAGGGCCAACAAGAAATGAGTTTTTTTAAGCACCAGAATCAGTCCCAGAGTGCTGTTTTTGATTGAAAGATTGATTTCTCCCAGGATCTGCACTTTGTATTCATTTAGTAATAATACTAATAAAAAACATTATTTGTCTCAAAAACTGTTAAATCGGTTGAAAAGAAATAGATAGTTTAGACAAAGAGACTGATTGCGGCGATGTTTCAGGTTCTAGATTAAAAGTTTGATCTTAGCTAGGCAAGCTTTGCCCTCTTGAGCCTCTCGCCTCGTTGCCTTTCAGCTAAATAGCTGGTTTTAGCGGATGATTCCTAAAGTACTCTAATAGTTTAATATTTTATTCGTAGATTAATATTATTGAGTAAGATTGCAACAAAATGTCAATAAAGAGATATGAATCAGGAAAGAGCATGCCAAGTCGAGAGGTCATACCCACCTTCTCCACTCCTGTCCCGCTGGCGAGAAAGTTTAGAATATATTACTATACTATACTATACTATACTATACTATACTATACTACTATACTATAATACTTTTGGAAATGATGCTAGTGACATTGCATGATTGGCAATATGAATAAGAATAAGAATATGAACGTTTATTGACAATGGACATCACGACCACAACAGCTACACAGTCAGCCCAAACACACAAAAAAAAACAACAAAGAGGATACATAAATAAATAAAAATTAAAATATGCAAAGTAGTCCGACAACTTTTCAGTGGTCAGACTTTGATAATTCAACAATCCATTTTAGACCTACACGATAAAGTGCGCACGCCAGCCTAAGATAAGCCGTAGATACGTTTAACGGTTCATAAACAAAACGGGTTTCAAGTTATTTGGACCTTATATTGAGGGTTGTGATGTCTGTAATTTCTGAACTACGAAACCGAAGACCATGAAATATGTATTTACGGGACAACCTTTAAATTACGCCTTCGTCCAAAGTTGTTGTGTCTGTATTATAAAACTGCCGAAATTGTAAGACCTAACTGCTAATATGGAAAAGCAATTAATAAATCAGCATTAAATACTTACTTTAATACAAAAAAAATATGAATTAAATCAGACTACGTGTTAATGCGTAATCGGCTGTAAAGAATACACTTCCCCGCTGCCAACAGAAGGTGTATCGTAAGTGGCGACTAATTCCTGTAGCATGAGACATGCAGCAGCGTCTGCGTGCGAAATGTTATAAAAAACTGCGCTCGCCAACCCGCTTGCTAAGTAATGGCAATCGCCCCCAAATGTAAGTCATTGGGGAAGGCCTGTGTTCAGCAGTGGACGTCCATGGCTGAATGATGACGTGCTAATGATTTACAACTAAAGATACATTTCGACGTTCAAGCGTTCTCCCAAGGAACGGTGCTGAATTTCGGGGTAAAATATATATGGTATGATGTCCTACCTCGTAGTATGAACTCAAATTGAATTTATTCAGTCATTTCGGAGTGATGCGTGGCTAAGATACAGACAGATAAACATACAAAAAAAAAGTTTTTAGAAGCGACTAGATGTTAGAGTGCTCTCCAAAATTGTTTTCAAAATATTTTTTTAGGTACAGAATTTGTGAAATGTCTTACGAATGAAAATTATCGCTATTGTGTCATACTCTTATAGTTCCCCTAAACACTATTCCATCCTGAATAAAAACATAGTAAAGCGCTTTCAGTAAATCGTAAAACCGAATGATATCTCCCGTGGACAGCAGATAACTCCGAGATTATGTTAAATGGGGGCCGTGTTTGCGGTCCGCGGATCGGATCCACCCACTTATAAAACATAGTTGGGCCCGGGAGCCGGCGCGCGCCATTACCGGAGGTCACTTTACCGGATCGCCCGGCTAAATCCGGTAAGTGGCGCACGATGTTCAGATAAATCCTTATATTATTGTTATTGCCCTCCTCGAGGATCCAGACCTCCTTTGTATACGATCGTCTCGTGCTATTATAATCTGTTTTTCCGTTCGTATTTCCCAATATAGTGTAGATAACTGGTGAGGAATTGGTTTCCAATAAAAGGATTCTTATTTTTCGTTTTCACGCTAGTCCCTAAACAAATCTTTTTGTTCCCTCGCCGGGTGTATACTCGACGATAAGAATATCGGGAATGTACAATAACGTCTTTATACGAAATAATATTATTGACCCTACTAAGCTCTGAATGAGTGTGTTCTCAAACTACATTAGATTACCTGCATCTTAATTTGTGTTAGAAAATCTGCTCTTATGATATTCTTACATTTCCTACATTTTCCTAAGAAAATGTATAGCAAAGAAGCTTTATACTTAATGCACTTTAAAAAAAAACGACTGTCTCAACTGGGAATCGAACCCGTTTTTTCGCTAAACGGACGACTGCTCTACCAACTATTGTAAAGACGTCGTTAGTTTACTCGTCAAATTCTTTCGTTTCGCTATTCAATGTTTCGGTGACATACTTTCAAAATCTAAAGAAAATATTATTACAAATTTTTTAACTAAGTAAGCATCAATTACAATTAAATATAATTTTTTTTTTTTTTCGTTCTAGCACGTAATTGCAGAAACAACATTTAAAAAGTTAGCTTTGTAAATGAGTAAAATATACATATCGAAAAAAAATCAATAAAAAAACTTTAATAATAGCAAATATATTATATAAAATCAAGTACTTGTTGAAGTAACACTTAGCGATCATGATTTACCGCTTAATAATTTACAACACGGGGGGGACTCTGACTGGGGGGGCAGGGTAGGCAGCTTCTTGGGCACTATTTTTTACCCTGTAACTTCTTTTTCAGCGACTCTGGCATGTCCGCCGGCGGTGGGCGCGGCATCTTCGTGTACACCTTGAAGGCGTCGTACACGAACCACTGCAGCCCCGTCAGCGTGCCGATCATTATGATACGCGCCACCAGCCCTCGCCAGATTCCCATCATTCCCACCTCGGATATGATCCCACCGATCGACGCGCTCGGGTCCTTGTTCAGCTTCGACACGATCGTGTCCGAGGGGTGCGACACTATAGCACATAGTACGCCTGCGATATACCCGGCCGTGAATGTCAGAACCAGCTGCTCCGCCTTCGTACACTCCGCCCTCGGTTTTGGCACCACATTTGCATACAGATACTCCAACGTCTTCTCGAAGGAGGAAAACTTCATCATGGTGTAAGGCACCTGTCGACCCCACAACGGTGTGAGGCCTTTGTAGAACACGCCGAAGCCTTCGGTCGCCATCATATGCGGCATCGCCTTTCTCATCTGCGACGTGTACCCAGGCGTAGTTTGCATTCTCACTTTCGTCGCCTCGAACGGACAAAGAAGGCAATCGGCGATCAACTCCGCGGAAGCCGACGCGGCGAGGTACATATACGTCCGGTACAGATAAGCGGACTCCTCATCGACCATAGTCGCAAATTTGTATTTGAAGTATTCGTAACCGGCGAATTTGGCAGAACCCTGGAGAGAGTAGCCGATGAGGGTCGGCGCCCAGCCCTTGACGAGGTTAGCCAACCCGCCCTCCTTGAGGGAGATAGAGAATCCTCTAAAGATTGACTTGTACTTGCCAGGGTCGACTTGCAGGCGGCACTTGACGAGGTCGAGCGGCGTGACGAAGGTGTGTGTGCTCCCGCAGGCTATAGCGCCGCCGGCGGCGCAGAGCATAAAGAACTTGTTGCTGAACATCTCACAAGAGAACTCCTCTTTTTGTTTGTTCTTGTCCTTAGCCATATTGCCCGAGTGTGTACGCTACCTCGCCCAGAAACTGATCGACCCTCCTCCCGCACCTTGCTATGGATAGTTATTCCTATTGTGAATTTTGTATGCGTTAAATGTTTTCACTTTCTTTTGACGTATACTTTTGACATTAATTTTTTCTTCTCGACTGTCAGTGAAATAAAAAAACTGTCAGATTGAGCTTCTTAGATCTCAGCGACTTTAACTAATAATTTCAGGGCTACTTTCTAATTTCTCGTTTTGTTGTATTATTCCTACTCGGCCATGCTTGTTTTATATATTTGAAAACATTCGCTAATGCACGATTGGCCAAAAATAGCAATTTCCATCATCCCTCATAGCTGTCAGTTTCCAATTCGACTGTGCACGTACGCAAGATACAAATCGGAAGCCCTTCAACGCTGCCAACCAATTCGTGTTTTTTTTCTACTCCATCACAATACATTTTGGTTATCCTTGGATCCTATCATTGGATTATTATCTTTTCTCTGAAAATGAAGAATTGAAAATGAAATTAAGATGTCACGCAGTGCAGCAAAGAGTAACAGTGCAGTGTCAATTGTCAAATAGTGTTTGTTTATTTAGTTTTACAGTGTCTTATTTTTGAGTGTTATTTTTAATTAATAAGTTTTATGAGTGCATCTCTAGACCCGAGGGCCCACTCACAGCCGGAGTTTTTCCGATGTCAAATTTGTAACACGAACCGTTTGTTTAAAGGTAAAAGGGGTTTAAACATCCACATCTCAAGATGCCACAGCAACACCAATCATCACAATTCACTCCCTTTGCCCACCCAACCAAGTATTCATTCTTCTTCCTCTCATTCGTCATTCGAATCCTTAATCACTCACCTCCATAGCTCTATACCAGTGGTCAAAAGGATTCTAAGAGGGGCGAGGATTTCACTTGCCAAATCGCTCTCAACAGTCATTAACAAATCGCTACTTAATACCGACTCTTCTTGGCAAAACTTATTTACCTTTTCTTATTCATACCTTCATGTTCAGTCAACTTCTAAATCTCTCACCAGCGCACTGAAAGATAATACCATTCATAACCCAACCCCCGTTCATCGTCCACAGTTTGTTCTTCAGAACCGGCATAACATTAACCGTTCGGTAGAGAACAAAGTTATGGATGGTGACCTAAAAAATGCGGCCCGTATTCTTTTTTCAGATGACACCCTTGCCCCCCCTAATCAGGAAACTCTTGAGAGCCTCCGTTGTAAGCATCCCTCACGTCTTAATCCTGTCCCCAACTCCGTCCCCTCTCCTCACGACTCTCATCCGTTCCAGGTCATTGAAGACAGCAAAACTCTCGCTGCCATTTTGTCTTTTCCGACTGGTTCTGCTGGCGGCATCGACGGCATCACTCCTCAACATCTTAAAGATTTGGTTAGTGTTTCCGCCGGGGACGCCGGCAGAACTTTGTTATCTAGCATTACAAAGCTCTGCAACCTCCTTTTGGCTGGTAAAGTTTTGAATACTTTTGTTCCATACCTTTTTGGTGCGAGACTCTGTGCCTTTCGCAAAAAAGATGGCGGCATTCGCCCTATCGCGATTGGCTCGACTTTTCGCCGCCTTGCAGCTAAATTAGCTTGCAGGCACATTTTCTCGCCCCTAAAAGAGTTATTTCAGCCTCGGTTTCGGCAGTAAGGGAGGTTGCGAAGCTGCCGTGCATGCTGTCCGAAATTTTCTTTCTGACAAAGACTGTGAAGTAATTTTAAAAGTAGACGTGAGCAATGCTTTTAACTCCCTGGATAGAACCGCCTTGCTGAACGAAGTCCACACTCATACTCCTCGTATCTATCCTTTTGTTCATCAATGCTACAATAGTTCTACGAAATTACTGTATAATCAACATTCGATTCAATCTGCCGTCGGTGTTCAGCAAGGCGATCCCTTAGGTCCGGCCCTTTTTAGTTTAGGCATTCATCCTGTCATTTCACATTTAAATTCCAAATTAAATATCTGGTATCTCGACGATGGTACACTAGGAGGCAAAGCTGATAGCGTGTTTCAAGACCTCACCCGTATTATGGAAAACTTTAAAAAGTTAGGCTTAGAACTTAACCTTTCCAAGTGTGAGATCTTTATTAATGATCACGTATCTTTAACCTTTCCAAGTGTGAGATCTTTATTAATGATCACGTATCTTCTCTTTCTCGTCAAAATATTGTTAATCAATTTAACACTCTGGCTTCCAATATTAAAATTCTTAGTTCTGATTCATTTTGCCTTCTAGGTGCTCCACTTCTTGATGACAGCATTAAACCTTGTTTAGATAAAAAAATTAACCATTTCAAAAATATGGCCTCCAGATTGTAAAGTCTAAATTCTCATATTACTTTTACTATTTTTAAATTCTGCCTTTTTGTTCCAAAATTCACTTACTTCCTCCGCACAAGTCCAATCTGGAAAAAATCTAATTATTTAGAAAACTTAGATACCACCCTCAGAACAAGCATGGAAAAAATACTAAATTTAAAACTTAACAATGATTCTTGGTCTCAAGCAACACTTCCTATTTGCTTTGGTGGTATCGGCATTCGCAAAATTTCAAGTGTCGCTCTCCCCGCCTTTCTTTCCTCCGTACACAGTTCTACTAATCTAGTCGAAAAAATATTAAATCATCGACTCGATCTTACTGAGGTAAGAGATGCTGAGATAGCTTGGCAAGGACTCTGTCCCAACGAGGACATCCCAAAGGAACGTCACATTCAAAAACTCTGGGATGTCCCACTGGCGAGAGAGTCTTATAAATTCCTGGTCCAAATTTCCTTCAGTGACTGTTATCGCGCTAGGCTCTTAGCAGTTACTTACAAAGAATCCGGCCACTGGCTTCATGCACTCCCATCAAAAAACCTTGGCACACTACTAGACAAGACAACGAATCATTTCGGGTGTGTGTGGGCTTGCGTATCGGGGCTCCAGTTTGCGAGCCACATCCGTGTCCCTGTGGCAAGGAGGTAGACAGATTTATTTATTTATTTATATTTATTTAGGTTCACCAGCGTTTGCTTACACTGTATTTAACAATATGTCTTAAAGCTAATAAAACGTAACTAAATGTAACAACATTTTAAGGTAAACACCACATGCATAAAGAAGGAATACTTGACGTTAATATACTAACATACGCATATATATACAAAGAATGAAAGCAGTAGCAACTAACTTGCAATAAATAAATAAAAAGGAAAGGACAAGATCAACCTGGTTGGGACCAGGCATGGCATAAGCATCTTTTGATTTTGGCAAATGTATCGGCGTGAATGTCAACCAAGTCGCTATATTTATTAACCAGTTTACACAACCTCGAAATCGGGGAGTTAGCACCCAAAACTGATTTCCGAAACGGAGGACAAAGGGGAGCTATAGGAGTACGGGGATTTCGTCGAGGGACACGAAATTTGAATTTCCGAAGTAAAAGGGGGCAGTCAATCTTTTGTTGAAATATTTTGAGGACAAACGAAAAGTCTAATAAATTTCTTCGATTTTCCAGTGATGCAATTTTGAAGTAACGCAACCTTTTTTCGTATGCTCGTATTTTTTTGTGGATTCCATTACTGTAGGCCAAATATGATACAAACTTTTTTTGCAGTCGTTCCAATCTTAACGAATGAGTAGCGTAATGTGGCCTCCATACAACAGTACAATACTCAACAATACTTCGTACAAGACTGTTGTATAACAAAATCTTAACATGATTATTTTTAAATATCTTGGTATTACGCAAAACAAAGCCTAGCATTCTGTATGCCCTTTTTGTGACGTTTTCTATATGAGGGACAAAGGTCAGTTTTTTATCAAATAGTATCCCTAAGTCTCTAATTTCGTCCACCTTCTTAATGGTGAAGCTATCAATTTTGAATGATGAATTCAGTGACTTGACCTTTCTACTGAATTTCATGTGGTAGCACTTGTTAGTGTTTAACTCCATACGATTCCTATGACACCAGTCTACCATACGGTCGATATCTCCTTGAAACTGTTCCATGTCATCCGAGGTTTCGCAGATACCAACCATTTTTAAGTCGTCAGCAAACATAAAGGGCACAGAATGCAGAAAGCATTTTGGGATGTCGTTAAAAAAGGCATTGAAAAGGGTCGGACCCAAGTGTGATCCCTGTGGTACACCCGACGTAATTCTGTATGAGGCAGACTGGAAACCGTTAACGACAACGTAGAAGTTCCGGTCATACAGATATGACTCCAACCATGCCAGCAATGAGCCAGTTATACCATATGCATTCAATTTCTCTAGTAGAATATTATACTGTAGAATACTTTGTCGAAAGCTTTACTTAAGTCGGTATATACAACGTCGACTTCCCGGCCCTCATCCACAGCACTCACCAAGGTTTCAGTAAATAAAGTCAGATTAGTACAGGTAGACCTGGACTTAACAAAACCATGTTGCCACTCTGTAAGGTAGTAATTGAGGTGGTCCTGTAGAACAGGGCAGAGAAGAGATTCAAAGATTTTGCCCAGGGTTGACAGGACTGAAATGGGTCGGTAATTACTAACTAGTTCAACGTTTTCAGTCTTGTGAATAGGTACAACCTTTGCTGTTTTCCAAATATCTGGAAAAATGCCAGATTGAAGAGACTTTTGATAAATCAAGTAAACAGGCGCCACCAGCTCATCTGCACATTCTTTAATAAATATTGGGGGGACACCATCGGGTCCTGCACCCTTTGTTTCGTCTAAAGATTTTAAGCACTTCAGTATCTGAGTCTTGCTAAGGCCGGGTGCAGTTAGTTCAAGGCCAAAATTGCTTATCAATTTCCACTGACTGTCATTTAATTCTAGCAATTTATTTTTAGGTACTTCGTACACAGTCTTAAAATAGGAAGCAAACATGTCACAAATTTCCTCACCACTTGAGGTTTTTTTAGTGCCATTAGTCATCGTATGAGGATAGTTACTTTTCCCACCCTTCTTAGCTTTGACAAATGACCAGAAAACTTTAGGATTTGTTTTAATGCTTTCTTCAGTTTTTTCAATAAATTTTTTATTACATAAATGTGCTAATGCACGGCAACGTTTACTGAGTAGCTGCAGCTCGATCTCATCTAATGGGTTACTGTATTTTTTATACCTCTTTTTCATTTTCTTTTTTTCTCGTAATATCCTTTTTAAAGGGGCACTAAACCAGGGGGGTAAAGCATTATTTCTTAATGTTTTGTTTGGCACATGATTATTTATGAGATTGTTTATTAAGCTATAAAAAGTTCAGTCATCTTGTTAACGTCAGCATTAGTAAAAAGCTCATCCCAATCGTATTCAGCTAGGCACAAACGGATCTGCGAATAATCAGCTTTTCTAAAGTTATGCACTTTTGTGTTGACGTTATACTGCAACGCTGCACGGGGGGTCACATTAATCAATATTTCAAAAGGGGGATGTAAAGGATCCACTGTACTAAGGATTTCGGCGGACTGATTGACCGTACACATAGATAACAATATGTTAGTGAGTATAAGGTCCAATAAACGGCCTGACTTATTACGAACTGTATTTATTTGCGTTAGTTTATTGAAATTAATCATATCTATCAAAGCTCGGCTAAGACTAGGGGGAACATAATCGCTAGATAAATCATTTACCAAACTCCAATCCACTTTACCTAGGTTAAAATCTCCAATAAGGCACAATTGTAAATCAGAAACTTCAGATATAACTCTACTACAATTTTCAGTAAAATGCTCCAACATTGACCTGTTCACTGGAGGCGGTAAATAAATGCCGCAAAGAGCCATCCGACGAACAGAATTTGCAATCGACAAATCCAACACCACCCACAGATCTTCGCATTTACTTTCCCATTCGACCCTTCGCGTCGACTTAATTGTTTTTAATACCGCAACTAAAACTCCTCCCCCATCCATACTTCCATGAAACCCAGTGTTTTCACGGTCACGTCTATATATTACATATCTGTCATCGAATAGCTCATTGCTCATCACACTACTGTTAAGCCAAGTTTCAGTTAAAATAATGACATCATAATTGTTACAATTTACTTCCCTTAGAAAGTTGTGAGTTTTAGTACGTAACCCACGAACGTTTTGGTAATACATTTTTAGCTCTTTTAAAGTTAGTAACTTAGGGTACATTCTAAAGGTTTAAAAAATAAAGCACTAAATTTACTTAAGAACTACGGCAGTCTATCCAATGTTTCAATGTTTCTTATGATTTTAAATTCTGAATCTTCTGTCTTCCTCATGTATATACGGCCGCCCCTCACCCAGACATATTTATATCCTTTATCTTTTGCAGCTTGTCTTGCTGCTGCATGGATGGCTTTATTTTGTTCAGAGAGATGCTCGCAAACAAAGATGGGCGTCTTAGCACCGGAGATACCTACGTTGGAACTGCTCAATCTATCATTTGGCTTGAGTTTATTAAATTTAATTGCAGCCGCCAGGAAGTGATCCCTCGTAGTAGGCGAATTAAACTGCACTACAATAGATCTCGGGCGACTGGAATCTTTATTTAGTTTGGCAATGCGGGTGTAGTGGGCCAATTGTTCTTTAGAAATTTGGCAATTGATTGATTTACCCAATTCAGTCACGATGTGCAGCAAGTTCTCATCCTTTCTTTCGGGCACGCATTGGATTTCAATATTATTCATTCGGGCGTTTTGCTCCATCTGATTGATTTGGTTAGACAAGGCATCCATTTTTGACCGCATTGCAACGCTTTCCGTCTCAAGGCGCTTCATTTTTTCATTTGCTTCTACGTTCTCCCTTGTAATAGCTTCATACTTTGAGTTCATGAAATTCATGGACTCTTTTACATCTTTAATTTCGTCCTTTAAAGATTTCAGTTCTGTACCCAGGATGTCCGATATGGTACTCCGCATAGTCTTTTGGATTTCGGACACTATGCTTTTGACGAATTCCTGCATCTCATCTCTTGTTATTGGCTTTTCAGTTGTAACACCAGGCGGAGAGTTCAGGGCTTGCCGCTTCCCCGGTCTCCCGGTCATATTTTGGTTGTAACGAACTGGAGTACTGTCATCATGAGCCAATTTTAGTGTTTCATGACATAGGGGGCACTGCCATGCAGACGTCGTAGGATCTTCAATGTTACCCGATATCGATAGACAATCGTGATGGAATAATTTGTTGCATTCTTTACATTGAATATTTTCCTGATCCTCAAAGCCCGCGGTACAACATCCGCATACAACGACTTCATTCCGTTTCGACGTCATATTTAATTTTATGTTAAATTTTTATCGTTGACAAAAAAGTAACAATAAAAAAATAAAAAAAACAATTTATTATTTCACTAATTACAAAAACAAAAAAAAACAAAAGAAAAAGCCGACTATAATTGCCTTTTGTTGATTAGATCTTGGGATCCCCGCAAGATAAGCAAGTTACCGAACCACTACACTATCGATTCTCTGTTAGGTTTGTTGAAAAAAGCTAATAGTATGTATTGGTTCGCATTCACTATTAGAGATCACACTAATGAGTTCAAAGTCCAGTCTATTGTGTTTCACTTAGAACTTATAATTTTAAATGTCACAGTACCTTACACAAAATCCGTTCGTTCGATGTTTTAATCATTAATTTGCACAGTTCGACAGTTTTAATCACATATCACAAAAGATCTCCGTCCGTTCTTCAAATCAGTATAACTTTCCGACAGAAATAGTAACTCTTTACACCATTTTAAAATAAAAACTCAAGGGGCGTCGCGTAATACGTCCTTCTTATTTCGCTTTCGCAGGTAGCATGCATGCATTCGGTCTTCATGGTCTCTGTTGTCAGCAAAGTGCTGGACGTCTTGCCCGACACGCTGCGCTCAATGACGCCATCAGAAGAGCTCTTGCCAGCATCAACGTTCCTTCCACGCTGGAACCTCGTGGGTTGGTCCGTGATGACGGCACGAGACCTGATGGTCTTACGCTGATTCCCTGGGAGAGGGGTCGGGCTTTAGTATGGGACGCAACTTGTGTTGATACCTTGGCCCCTTCTCACCTCAGGGAATCAGCTGTAAAAGCAGGGGCTGCAGCGAGTCAGCAGAAAATGCCAAGCGGCGCAAATACGAGTCTCTTGCAAGTGACTATGTGTTTGCGCCATTTGGTGTAGAGACGTTTGGACCGTGGGGACCGAACGCTAAATTACTTTTTGGCAAAATAGCACCAAAATTGATTTTTATTTCGAAAAATAAAAAAGCTAGTTCGTTCCTCGCACAAAGGCTTAGTTTAGCAATTCAGCGAGGCAACGCTGCCAGTATTCTCGCCTCTATGCCTCACGGACACGCCTTTATTTTTGAGTAGGTAGTTTATGTTTTAGGTTAAGTTAGTTTATTTAAAGTATTTATTTTATTTTATTAATTCTATCATTTAATATGTGTATTTTACTGTCAGTTGAAGTCAAAACTGTCAATAATTGAAAAAAGTTCATTTGACTGTAGTTATTGTTTATTAATGATAATTTTATATCTGTACCTACGCAGAAAATTAGAAAGGATTATTCAAGACTAAAGCCTGGTTTACATTCATCCGGAATTTTTTAGAACTCCAAACAAAACGGCTCCGGACAAGCCCGGACTCAATCCGTTTTGTATGGGGTTCTGAAAAATTCCGGGTGCATGTAGTCCGAGCCTTATAGTTTCATACTTTTATATAAAGTGACAGCTAACATGCAGTTGTTTGTAAACTATGATGTATATGGGAAACAGTAGGTATGTGTGTGCCGACCACAGAATAGTAAGCTGAGCGTAGCTAGCGTGTCATTTCTGTTCTGTGGTGCCGACTGTAAGTCAGTGTCCACCATGGTGTCCACTTTCCCTATATTAATTTACTCTTTGGTGTCCACAGAAGGTCAGCCCGGTTTATCAATATTTTGCTGAGTGAAGTCCTTTTCGGAACCACTAATTTAAATTAAACTTTTATTTTTCGAATTTAAATTGTAAAATTAAGTAACAATGTTCTAAATAAAATAAAAAACATGAGAAGCAACACTAAATAAAATCAAAACGATTGAAATTAAAAATTTATTAATTTTATTTTCATTCACCAACATACACATCTTTATTCAGTAAGTTATTATTATGCCTAAATGTACTAACGTTTTATATTATTTTTTATATTTGTATACACATATTTACAAAATTAAACAATTCTATTGCATTCACTTTTGTACTTTCTACGAGCCAAAAACTTTTATTTAATTCAATTTATGAAAATATAAAATAAATCTTCGAAAATAAGTAGTTTTTTATCGCTACCTTACACTTAAATTGAGAGTAAAAATAAATAGGCTTCTTAATGTATCTACATAATTGTTACTTATGTTAAACGAAGTCCTATACACTGGCTTTATAATGGCAAATGGTGATGTAGATTCATTAAACATAAAAATATCGTATCGTACTCGTAACTATATTCGATATTAAAACACATATATTTGTTTCGACGATATTCGTGACGCCGATATTCTCGTCAATTATCTACGTACTTAATTATTACGCATTCAACCCTCACATCATTTAATACTGCCGACGAGATCGTCCCGGGCTCGTCTGAACTGCATGACGACTCGAAAGGAACATGCCTTGAATATTTTACGCTGTTGTGACCAGCTTTTTAATTCTTATAAAACTTTAACACTTAAATTGACACAACAATTTTATCTGAAGGCCCAAAATATTCAAAAGCAAAAACCAGTCATCGTTCCTGTGCAACTTCATATTCATACGTAGTATGACTAGCCTTATCGTCGATATTGAATAGAAACTTACTTATAATTCCTTCCAACTGAATAGAACATAAATTGAGATAATACCGCCAATAATATTAGAGTGACAATTCACAACACCAATGGCAGTATGCTATTGTTTAATGACTGGATTAAACATGGCAGTGATTTACATAACACTCGATCCTTTTATTACCACTCCAATTATAATAACATTATGTACACAACATCTAATCATTTAACATCCTGCTTTTTATACCGAAGCCGATTCAGCTGATGTTAGTATCGATAAAATATTTTGTTAAATTATTAGGTCAGTGCAAAAAGCGAGATATCATTACAGTTATTTTTACACGAAACTATGTCATCTCTATACATCATTGTATATCGATAAGTTTATCCATATTATTTAAAATCATTGAAATTAAAACTGAAGACGGTTTTGACGACTTGATTAAAGTTTTAACTACATGCATCCGAAATTTTTCAGATTCTATACAAAACGGCTCCGGATAAGCCTGGATTCAATCCGTTTTGTATGGAGTTCTGTAAAATTCCGGATGCATGTAGTCCGAGCCTAAGGTAAACTCGCAACATGGCTCCGAACGGCCATAGCACAGAAAATAAATCGTTTACGTTTAGAAATGACAGTTTTAATCAACAGCTCGTTTCGTAACTTAGTATAAAGATAGATTAGACAGATTTTGTTAATATGTTACTTCGTGGGTGCACAATGATGTTTTGTTTGCGCGCGGTCTGCTACATGTGGTGGCATCGGACACTCGCGTTGACACAACGGCCCGGACCGAGCCGATTGCCACTAATTTGCATTGCCAAAGCACGAGAGTTCCTCGTCAAATCATCAAAGTTTCAGTACGCAAATCTATTGACCCTGCGTAAGCGTCGAAAATTAAGGTGAAATATAGATAGTAAATCCATCATTTCGGCATCATTATAAAATTTATAAGATTATTACGAAACTTAATTTGTAAAATATAGTAGGTACCTACGTTTTTTTCTACGTAACACGACATAGGCACAGACATAAGTGTCAGTAACTTATGTATGATACGTGTAATGGAACGTAATTTGTAAAATCGAGGACGTTCCGCTGCACGTTACACGTACTATGCCCGTTGCTATACCTACATTATGTATGATTTAAATCAGAAGCTGTTTTAAAATTTACTAGTATAGCTATATATTTGACTGCTACTAAAATTCATCAAATCGATGGAACCATAATGATTTTTCAAAATCGAACATCAGTACAAAATTTCAACATGCTGTGCCTTGTAATGGCGCGTTTACATCAGATCATTCGGTTTAACTAATTTCGTCAACCGCATTGGCATGTTTACATTAGTCGGTGACCGAATGCATCGATCGCTTTGCACAACTAGTTTACCGAATACGACCAAACCGAATAACAGTTTATACTAGTCAGTGACCAAATACAGGCTGACAATTGCAAGGAAGGGTATTTACCCAATATACGTCAATATGAGTAAAAAACCATTTTCATCCCATATATTGTATAAAGTTAAATAAATACCCTCCGTCGCCCATCATACCTTATAAAGCAGAAATGTCATATAATTGAGGTCATTCACCCAACACGTGTAAATCCCAAACTTCATATTATTTCTTCCGGGTAAAAATCGGTTTTTACTAATATTGGGTAAATACCCTCGCCGATCGCAAACTGCAACTGCAAAATCTAACAGAATAATGTAAACGCGGCATAAAGGTCATCTGACCCCCGATTCAGAACGTTTCGATAACGATTTGTCAACCGGTGAATCACGTAAAATGCTACACCGTCACGTGGTCTTCCGGTCGACAATTTGTTACCGAAGGGTTCTAAATCAGGGGCCCGGTCACGTAGGCGTGCCCCCTCAGCGGTTCTCGGGCGCGACGCGCACAGACACGTAGAGCCTCAGCGGCGGCGGTGCGGGGGGCGCGAGGGGCGCGAGGGGCGCGAGGGGCGCGATGGCGCGGCGGCGGCGCGGGCGCGCGGCGTCGGGCGCCACGAAGCGCGCCTCGAGCTCCAGCTGGCGCTCCAGTGCGCCGTGCGACCGCACGTGCCGCCGCAGGCGCAGCGCCCACGCGCCGTCGCGTTTGTTGAGGATGAAGTCCTGGAACGAAGCGGAAAGTTTCATCACGGATCAGAATCAGAATAATTTATTTGCCATTGAACAAGGTACAGACAGCAACACGAGAACCTACTACAAAACGTCAAACTTGATTGATATATATTTCTTAATTGATATTCATCTCTAAATGTTGGACATAAAGTTGAAAATAAGTTTAATGACCTTTAACTTTTTGGGTAAGTTGACATTGTCTGTGCATAAGAAGATCACAATTTTAGATTAGTTTCCACTATAAACAATAGCATGCAAACATGTTAAGGACCACCACATGACATCAAAAATTGTTAAGGTCTCGAAGTAAGGAGTTAACATTTTTGTGTTAGATACAAGACGGTGTATCTTGCTTCGGGCCTCTCCAAGCGCACCTGGTTAGTCTGGACTCGAACTAATTTCATCATCATCATCATTTCAACCATAGGACGTCCACTGCTGAACGAAGGCTTCCATTATTGACTTTCCATTTTTTTCCATTATTGTAACTTCTTTGTATGGTGTACAATAAAGAGTATCTATCTATCTTTCACAGTGGCCGGTTCGAAGCGGCCTGCATCCAGCGGCTTCCTGCGGCCTTCACCAGGTCGTCTGTCCACCTTTTGGGTAAACGTCGCTTGCCGGTTCGTGGCCTCCATTCTAGAACCATTCATGTGCATACGAGTATACGTACACAATTCAGTAGAAGCTATTTTACTTGTAACAAATTGTACTATAACTATATATAATTAATGTAGTTTGTAGCATATGAAACCGCAACAAATTGTTATTCATTTAAAATTAAAACTAAGTACTGTATATTTTTCATTTTCAAATGAGTAAGTCCCGCATACTCGCCCCTCAGCTACGGAGGCTTCTTGTCAAGTAATTCTGGTGGAATTATTTTGTAACACAGATTGCCATAAAACAAAGAAGAAGAAATGAAGTTGATTAGTGTGGGTACCTTGTGATCGTCCCCGTAGGCGATGCGGTAGTGCGCGCGCGCGCCGCCCTCGGCCGGCACGAGCCGCAGCAGCGGCGCGCGGCCCCACGTCTGCTTCGGCGTCGCGGAGATCACGATCAGCTCCGCCTCCGGCTCCAGTATCGAACGGCGCCCTGGCGAGGTCAAACAATTACATTACCCTTTATTTATGACCTTGATCGTCTAGCAAATGGTGAGCTACGTACCGACCATAAGCTATAAACTATAGTTCTCTTTGTTTCCAGTCTTTTACATGGTGAGTGAGTTTGTTGCGCCATTTCTTTTCATTACTAGCTGATATGTAGTCCCGAAGTAGTGGTAGGGCAAGGTTATATTTTCGGAATGTGAATAAGTTCCCGAAAGAGAATAAATGATAATTATGACTATTAGTAGCACCTGCGAGGCACTATGAAAAGTTATAAATTAATCGGATCAGAAGTAAAACATTTGGATTCTTCTAGACAGATCACTGCGCAACTGTGCCATTAGGTTCCAAAATAATATGTTTGATCCAAGTTCCTAAAGAAGTCATAGATCTTTTGAAAAACATCACACAACACACACAACACAAAACAACGACAACTAGAAGTACTAGATAAATATTTTTAAAGAATCTTACGTCTGCTACGTCTCCTGCGTTTCCTCACAACTGTGGTACCATTCGCGAAGATCAAAGCTTCGTCTGGTGCTCTTCGTCGACGACCATTTATCTGAGGAAGAAACAAGATCTGCAGATTCTGTATGTGAAAATACAATACAATACAGTACATTACTATAGATCACAATTTTGTCATTATCCTGACCATCTCTTTTATGACTGTCAGTCTCTAGCGGAAAACTAGAATACTTTCTATAATATCAGGTGGTATATTGCTTTGTCGAACACTATCAAGAAAATATGGCTATTTGCTAGTCAGCATAAACATAAATATATCTAATATATACATCAAAAACCACTCACCTTACAGCTGAAGCATCCTTCATTGGATACCAGATCACTTCCCGTCCCGCCGACCTTGTACTGGCTTCCAAGCGGGAAGACTGGTGCACCTCCTATATCATCAGGCGGTAGCGCCGCGTCCAGTGCTGTCAGGCAGTGTCCGGCGCCTACAAGTCGGTAGCCCGTCGGGCATCCACACTCGAACGAGTCTCCTAGAGACTGGCAGCCGAAGAGACAGCTAGCAGTAGCACAACCGCCTGCCAACTGAAGTATAGAAAGGGGTGGGTAAATAACTAACTAAATATTGATAAACACAGTGTGTACGTACTGTCGATAAACGCAACGTCTATTTTTGCTTCAGATTATAAGATAAGATAAATTTATTTCTCTGTAAAAACTTAGTATAAATAAATACATGAAACTTAACTAATTTAGTTTAATCTAATAATTATAAAGTTGGTACCTAAACTAAGCAATAGTTTTGCCTGTATCTTAGGTATCTTAATACACGTAAAAGTAGGTTAGTGCTTATTCAACATTAAAATATTTACACAGAAACGATTACTAACTATACAACAATAAATAAATAAGTAGATCAAGATCTACTTATTTAGCACTTTCCACCTTAGTCTTAATAATTATGTAATAACTTACAATAAGTAGGTTTGACATAGTTTCTAAAATGAATCGGTATTTAAGTACATAGGATGATACAAATGGAGCGAATACATGTTTGAAATTATCGTAATTTCTTTTTAATATAAGTGAATATGATAATATATATTTATATGTATATATAATGCACATTTGTGAGTTGGATCCACGACACATTAATTCATATTAAATTAGACTTATGTTTTTAAGAAAATCCTGGTGTCAGAGTTATTCATTGTGTGCTGGGTTATACGTTCTATGCCGCGCTTTGTTCTCCCTCATAGTCAATTGTGCTTATGTATCTAGCCTCAGCGATTTTTCTTGCAGGGCATTGCTCGTCTCCGGTTTTATGGAGGCTAGGTTTGTTAAATCGCCGGCACGTAGCACAGTTTGCTGGTTCTAGTTGCTTTGGGCAATCTTTAATTAAATGGCCAACGCAGCCGCAGTGCCCACACGTAGATTCGGTGTCACGACAATATTTCGCTGAATGTCCATATTGTTGACACTTGTAGCATCTAGTAATAAGAGTGTAGTCTCTAACTGGGCATGAAGTCCAATTAATAAATACCCTTTCCTGCTCAATAAGAATTTTTCTGAGGTTTGGAGACAATTCCAGTACAAAATTACAGTAAGGCGCGTCTTTTTTGCCAGATTTGTGACTCAGCTTAATAGAGTTTAAAAACATTTCACGTTCAATGTGCTAGTACTTGCCTGAAATATTTTGCTCATATAAACATTCAAAGACTTCCTTATCCGAGGTATTGTTTGGTACTCCTAATAATATCACTTTAGGCTTACGTTTAGTAGTCTCTTCAACTCTTAGCCCTGAAGTTTTGAGCTGTTCTGCCTTCTTTAATTTGTCAAGGTCATCCCTTCCCTCAGTGCTAATTATTACGCCTCCACCTTTAGTTTTCCTTATCCCTCGTATATGAAGTTTGAGTTCTTCAGGCTTAATAATGGTCTGAATAAGCTTCTTAGTATCTTCACTAGACTTATCTTTGTCAGCTGGGTAAATAGCAATAGTTTTAGTGCATGGAGGACGTATTGTAGAGCTTTTGCTTGTTCTAACCACGTCCGCAAAAGATGTGTTCGGTGGTTGGATCTTAGGAGCAGAGAGGACACATTCCTTCAACTCTTCGAACTGATCTTCGATTTGTTTGGTAGTCTCCTTCTGGTCAGTCAAGTTATTTATTAATGTTTGTGCTGCAATATATTTCTGTTTCAAGGATTGATAATGTACAGCCAGTTGAGATACACCTCCCATTACATTTCTGCTAACGTTGCTTATTTTCAGCTTCTGCTCAGTATTAAGTTTTCCTTCGCTGGATGTGCTGCAGATTTCGTTCAGGCATTGTTCAATAGACGAAAGCCATTTTTGAATTTCCTGCGTCGATACTGCTTCAATAGTCGATGTCGTGGGGGATTAAGGATGTTTAATGAACTGCCAGCTACTGTTGGTTCGCTTCCCACACGTTGAATTGAAAAGGCGTTATAAGAATACAAAATTATTTTAAAAGAGGTTTAATACAATGGGAAAGCTGCAACTAGAAATCAGGCAACTGAAAAATTTCATAGCCCATGAATATCTGTCAATGGTTCGGACTTAGCACCAGGTCCCTATTACGATTAACAGTGGATAAAGTGAAGAATGTCATAGCGATCGCCAACCTCCTGCAGGTGACGGTACTCTAAGAAGATCATCTTCATAATCAGCCCACGTCAATCCACTACTGGACATAGGCCTCTCCCAATGCACGCCATTGAGATCGATCCTCGCCTACCTTGTCGGAGAGCACCCCACGCTGCGCGTGGCTTGTCGCGGTCTCCAATTAAAAACACGTCTACCCCACGTTTATCGGTTCTACGGCAAATGTGACCAAACCACTGCCACTTCAGTTTGCTTATTCCTTTAGCTATTTCGATTACTTTGGTTGTCTGTCGGATAACCTCATTTCTGATTTTATCTACTGTAATAAAATAAAAGTTCGACTGGTTGCGAAAGAAATCTACAAATATGTAATGTGTTCAATGCAAACATTAGTTCGAGTCAGCGAACAGAGGTTCTGACAGTATTTCGGTGGCTAGACTTCAGTGGTTGTTGGAAACAAATATTATAATGATGAAAGTGACCTGCAGACAGACGCCATGGCCGGCGTCCCAGCCGTAGCCGGAGGGGCAGCCGCAGCGGTACGCGCCCGCCATGGGGAAGCAGGGCGCCGCGCCGCACGGGCCCGCCGCGCACGCGTCCACCGGCACGCACACGCCGCTCGACGACCGGACTGACCCTGGAGGCAAGGCACAACGTGAATCATCATCATCATCATTTCAGCCATAGGACGTCCACTGCTGAACAGAGGCCTCCCTCATCATTGATCTGTGTGCCATGTGGGGACGGCCGTAAAGAATACACTTCCCCGCCGAAAAGAAGAAGAAGAGAAGAAGATAGATATTTGCTTCTGGTTTTGAAGAGTAAGGAAAACTGATAGATTGTTGCTTGGTTAAGGCGTTAAAGTCTTGTTTCTTTTCGGACAGGATTCAGTGAAGACTAGACCTTCGTCTTAATTTTAAAGACGTTTAAAATCGCTTTTATTTGAAAACAAACCTTTTAAATATAATATAATAATAAATAACACACCAATTGCCTAGCCCAAACTAAGCAAAGCTTGTATTAAGGCGACTAGATACGTCCACCACAAAACGTCAAATTTTCTCAATTGATATAATAATTGATCTCTATATGTTTGACTTGAAAATCAATTCAATGACCTTTAACTTTTTGGGTAGGTTGACTTGCCGTTGTCTGTACTTTAATACTTTCATAAACTTCCATGACTAAGGTACAAATGCTGGTGCTCATCACACAAACATTTGCCCCTTGCGGGATCCGAACCCGCAACCGCTAGCTTTGTAGTCCGGAGCGCGAAACACTACCACCAGACCGTCGTCAAAGCACAGAATACCTAATAGTACTACCGTACAGAAAACTCACTTCCTAACAAAAGTCAGATTTAGGTATAAAAATATACCTAGACTCGCAAGAGCTACCCGCCTGCAAGCAAAATTGAAACTTATAACCGCGCGCGAATCGTGAATTTTCTTTGCGCGCTCCAGTTATGACCGAGCTGCAAACGTCGGCACGGGGTTGTCACTTGAGAAGTTTTTGTACCTCTAGTTGATTTAATAGTTTTAAGATAAAGAGGTAGATTAAGCATTACAAACGATGATTCTGTAAACATAAAAATTCCATCTGAATGTCGTGTGTTCGATTCTCACGGGTGTAGGTATTCCTTTGTAAACATTACCCTATCCTGTTCCTAACTAATTAAGAATTTTTATTTTAACTATTACTAATTAAGTACTTAAGGACATACCTACTTCGATGACGCGCCATATTCGTACTCTGAGAGCTGCAGCTTATTTATGTTAAGTTAGTTTATTGCACAGATGGGCGATTAACTGGGTATTTCCCTAACCTACCAAATAAAATTTTTAAATATATTTTATTTTCTGTTTAGAATTAACCCCATATTGTCAAGTAAAAATTATTTTCGTCTCGTCTCGGACAAAATAAAATACAAATAAGTAAAGAAATAAAACGTGTTTATTACAAAATTATCTTACAATTGCTTCTTTTAAGTTATTGATTGATCGGTTTTTTCCTGATTTTAAATTTCAATTAATTAATCTCAGAGTTGCAAATATACGTAGTGTCACGAATAACCTTTACTTTTATACGGAACATATTAATGTTTAGGCTTAGAAGACATTGCGAGTGTCAAAAAGTAAAAAAAAATCTTTTTAAGTATGCGCAAGCACGACGTTCACGTGACCGCGCGCGACTGCCGTACGAGCCGAGCGACAGCCCACTTCCATACGCCGCTTCGGGCGGCGCGTAGGCCGAATATACCTAAACTGCGGAGTGACACCCCCCTGGTCAAAGTATGTTTATCCGTTATCTAGTTGAAATAGTACAAGCTTCGCTTAGTTTGGGGCTGTATGATTGGTGTGATTATGAAAACAATTTATTTATTATACTTATGTAGAATATGTTTAAAAAGTCTCACCAGCAGGACACTCGCATCTGTAGCCGCCCGCGTAGTTCCGGCACGGCGACTGGCAGCGGCCGTCCTCGCACTCGTCGCGGTCCAGGCAGCGCGCGCCCGCCACGTCGAGCCGGAACCCGCGCGGGCACACGCAGCGGTACGAGCCGAGCAGGTTCACGCACTTGCCCGGCGTCGGGCATATGCCTTCCTCGTGGCATTCGTTCACGTCTATGAAATATTAATATGATGATTGAAGTAAGGTACAGAAAACTTTAAAACCTCATTGTTGTTTAATCTTAATACGCTAAAAGAGACTTAAATAACGCAATCGAGTTTGACAAGTTTAGGTCAGAGCCTATGCCATAATAGCATTCAATCGTGTCACGAGAGAAGTCGTTTAATGTACATGTACGAGTAACTATCCTTTTAAATAAAACCTCCGAGACCTACGCAAATGTCTTTGTAAAATATCGTATACTTTCTGAACAACATCACAAATATTGCTCTGATCCTATGATAAGTAGCTTAAACTCTTCATCATCATCATTATTTCAGCGATAGAACGTCTACTGCTGAACATAGCGCCCCCAGTGATTTACAGATTGACTGGTTGAAAGCGGCCTGCGTCCAGCGGCTTCCTGCAATATTTTTGCTTAAGCACTTATGTTTCAGAAATCAGAAACAACGACAGTACCTCAACACCCAGATCCTTATACTTATAGATATGAACAAATATACAACATGTCTGTGTGTCCGTGTGAATTCCACTTTCACACTCTTTATTATCTTAGCAGTTTTATTTTATAAGTTTAAAAATGCTAGACTATTATTTACTTTAGGATCCGACTGTGTTGAGTTGTCTGTTGGCAAGTCAGAGTATTAGCACAGAATATATAATAGGATATTAGTCTTGCACTCTTCGATGTTCTGACATACCTATGCCGATCAATAGTGATCTCACTATATAGTTTAAGTGCAAGTGCTAGTTATTAAATAAGGCAGAGTGAGATCAAGGAACTTGCAATAGACAAGATGGCAATTGCATCCGTAGCCGAGAGGTAAGTACACCGGACTTGGCGTCACCATCTCTGAGGTCGGAAATTCGATTCTCGATCGGATCAATGTGGAAAATGAACTTTTCTATGTTGGCCTATGTTGGTAATACTGACCTACGCAAGCATCTCCTCGTTTCTCGTAACCTTCTTGACACGAACACTCGTACGAGCCATCAGTATTCGTGCACGTCTGCTGGCACGTGTGCGTGCCGCGCTCGCATTCGTCCACGTCCTGGCACTCCGCGTCGTCGTCGAGCTCGTACCCGGCGCGGCAGGCGCACTCGTACGCGCCCTCCGTGTTGCGGCAGATCTGCTGGCACGGCCGCGGCCGC
This sequence comes from Anania hortulata, assembly GCA_963576865.1. Lineage (NCBI taxonomy): Eukaryota > Metazoa > Arthropoda > Insecta > Lepidoptera > Crambidae > Anania > Anania hortulata. Next base: position 1,156,994 of record OY756406.1, read on the forward strand.
TGAACGCACTCGTCCACGTCCACGCACACGTCGCCCGCCGACTTGTAGCCGCGGCCGCATACGCAGCGGAAGCTGGGTACGATTGAAAAGATGGGCACATAAACAACGGCCTCTAGAAGTTCACTACGGAAACAAGCCTCCTTATGGTGGTAAAAGCTCATGCGAGCGGCTTTGAGCCGTCGTTCTGACCTTTTAACCGTCGTTAATCTGACAATCAAACTGAAAAGAAGTGCTTGTAACTTAGTAAGCAGCGCTTTGGTAATGATTACTAAAGTTAAGCCACCTACGCCGCGGTTGTAATTGGATGGGTGACCATTCCAACCATAAATATTGACATTTAGCACAGGCATCTCCGTGATTCGGAAGACACGTCAAGAAGTTGGTCGTATATAGGTAAACTTTAAACTTATGATCATGCATTGATTCCCCACATCTCGGAAGTTCGGAGACAGTCAGTACAAAAAAAATTAAACTAAGACTTTATTTTAAAAAGCCTGTAGTAGATAAACGTTGGATACTGTTAGTCAATTGAGACAACCTGTTCGTTTTCTCTCTCTCACTCTCAGCCTAAGTAGATTTCCTTGATTTGGCAATAGTTAATATACTACATAATGAAGTGACACCAGACTCACCTGCCAATTGTATTCACACATCTGCCCGGAGCGCAAAGTCCAGGCATGGCCGCACACTCGTCAACGTCTCCAAATATATCTGGGAATCTCGAGTCCCCTCCACCGATTCCTCCTCCGCCGTGTCCTCCAATGGTGTGATCACTGCCGCCGCCAAAACCAATGCCGAAGCCGCCGCCGCCACCGCCACCGCCGCTGCTGCCGCCGCCGCCTCCTCCTCCGAGATTGGTAGGTGTGCATAGTTCAGCTCTTTCAGAAGTGCCGTGGGCGGGACACAACTCGCATTCAGGACCCCAGGCAACGCCGAGGGTGCAGCAACATTGGGCCCTGACAAAACACAAACAGGCGGTAATTTTGCGTTGATCTTTTCTATCATTTACAGAGTAGACAAAAAACTTTTTTAACTTACTAAATAGTCATAATATTGTACTCACTTAGTAACGTGTGCAGGTAATGCTGGCGTAGATGACAGAGTTCTGGGCCAAGGTTCCGGCATGCAGCGACCGGAAACAAGCGACCGATGACACATTCCCGTGCGATGATCTGCAAAAGTTTTTTATGAAGTCTAACCAATAAATTGGCAATCTCATCTGCAAGCCTTATTTCCCAGATGCGTGTCTACCGTGCATCATCATCGACGTATATTATAGTAGACCAAATCATCTGAGTGGACCTACCGATGCAGGCAGTGCCGTCTTCGCTGGGCTCGAAGCCAGCGTCACAGTCACACGCGAAGCCGCCATCCGTGTTAATGCAAACACCAGGCGAGCAACGCTCTTGCTTCTCGGCACACTCGTCAATATCTTCGCACGCATCCGGTGCGTCGTGCGGCGCTGATGTTCGGCGGTAGCCTAGAAAGATAGAAGACCTGTATTAATTCCTGCAAAGTAAACTTGAGAAGTCGGGTTGATAGTATCACAGTTCAGTGCTGACAAGGAAGATATTGCCATAGCATTCACACGTTTATTCGCGCTCGCTTCGCTCGCGTATTACTTATGTTTTTTTTCCATTAAATTGAGTCTGCCTTTAACGGCGCGATCTACTAAAAATGTATTGGGCTCGTAATCGTTTCGTTATTTCTCAAACTTTTCAAAAATAATTAATATAAATTACGCGGAATCCCTGACTGTCAGTTTGTTTTTTGTTTTATTTAGATTATGGAAAAGATAGGCATAAATGTATTAAAGTAAAAGAGTTTTCCCACATTTTGGCGACTTTGACAGGTAGGCTTTTTTATACATTCTGCGTACTGCTTCTGCTGTCGCAGGCGCCGTTGCCGTGCCTAGTATTTCGAAAAATTGTGATACATAGTAGTTACTGACCTTCTGGACACTTGCACACATAAGAGCCGACGATATTCTCACAGGCGTGCGGGCATGGCGGGTCAGGCGCCGCACACTCGTCTATGTCCTTGCAGTGGATCCCGTCGGCTGCGATGGTGTACCCGTAGGGGCAGGTGCAGCGGAAGGAACCGAGCGTGTTGTGGCAGCGGAAAGAACAAGTCGCTCGTCCTTCGGCGCACTCGTCGATGTCCACACACGTCTGCAAGGAAAGTTGGGAAAATTTTCATACTTCGGTCGTCAGTATACTCGATTAGGTCATCATCATTATCATCATATCAGTCTATTGCAGTCCACTGCTGAACGTAAGCCTCCCCCAAGGAACGCCAAAGAACACGATCTCCCGCTTTTACATCCAGCAACTGCTAATCATCTTCCTAAGGTCCATCGAGCTGGGGGTGGGGCTGGGTGAGAGCTGGGAGAACTCAAATTACAGGTGTGTACTCAACACCTGTAATTTAATAACTACTTTTTTAATTAATCTATTATTTTATTATTTTTATTATTGTTATTATTATTTATGTTTGTTACCTCTTTAAGACAGTTCCAAAAAGTATTGATACTTTTCAGTTGGCCTTTAGTGGATCAACATCATCTATGATCTCATTACCTACCTTATTAGTATACCCAAAAGTGTCTATCATGATCTGATGTACCTTCTTATAACAATTGTGTAACATTGTAAATATTGAAAGCAATAATATATAATCATCATTTCAGTCATAGGACGTCCTCTGCTAAACTAAGCCACCCAAAATGGCCTATCATCAGGGAGGATTGCCAATACTCGCCACGCTTGGCATGCGGATTGGCGAGCGCAGTTTTTTATAAGATTTGACACGCAGACGCTGCTTCCCGTCTCGTGCTACAGGAATTAGTCGCCTCTTACAACACGCCTCCTGTTGGCGGTAGGGAAGTATATTCTTTACGGCCGTCTTCACACGGAAAACACCTCTAATATAGATTTGAATTGATAAATTCAATGTGTGTGCCGCCCGTGTTCACGCATCAATATGTACTGCTCTGCTTGAATAGCTGTAGCCCGCAGTTAAAGCTGGTGCATACTCACATGATCAGGTCCCTCCGTGAAGCCAAGGTTGCAAGTGCACTGGTAGCCGCCGTCAGTGTTGGTGCAGGTGCCGTTCCCACAGATGCGCGGGTCGAGCGCGCACTCGTCGGCGTCGGCGCACGCGAGCGCGGTGGCGTCGAGCGCGTACCCGTCGCCGCACTCGCACCGGAACGAGCCGTCCGTGTTCACGCAGCGGCCGCCGCGGCACACGTCCGGCCGGACCTTGCACTCGTCTAAATCCTGTATGAAGTTGAACAGACGCTTACACAAAGGATGCACGATCAGGTATTTCATCAGTCTGATGATATGATAATGACGGAAGAATGAGGAAATACCGAGCTACATAATCCACATCAGGATTCGTATTACCCAAAAAAATTGCCGTAGAGCTTCTTGTAGAGTGCTTTGCAATATTGTACTCTTTTCTATAACTATAGAGTCTACATCGCTAACAATTGATAAATCCATCATTCTGGCGTCAGTCTAGACTGATAAAATACTGATTGTTTAATCTTACACTTCGCAGTACATGTTTACAGCTACTTCACATGATGTTTTACCATCCAGAAAATCCCTAACGTTTAGAACATACGAGTTATTTTTAAGTAAGTACGAATTTTGAACCGACATATAAGCCCAAAATAGAAAAGGCAACATCAAAAGCACACGCTAATGGCGTATAATATATAATATATCCATATTCAATACACATATCCAATGTTATAAATTCACATTTACGACATTAATTTGGATTGCGATCGGATTTCACCGGCCTTTTATTGAAAGTACGTACGTCGATTGGGAGTTAACCTCTCCAAATAATTTCCTTTAAGCACGCCTGGAAATTCTGCAATTACCGATTACTTCAGCTGTCGATAGCGAAACGTTTCTGACGTTAATTATTGCAAACGAACATATTATAACTTACTACGTGAGCGTTTTATCAGTGTAGTTTTAAATAAAATATTATGTAAATTCATCAATGTGAAAGAATTTGCAATGTAGGTACTGAATATCCCTCATATTTTTAGTGTCCGAATGATAAAAAGGGAGCCGTATATCATCATATACACTCATGTGTCTGTTATGTCACAGCCAATGTGCTTCGAATCTACTGCACCGTTTTAACTTGTAATTTGTAGGCACTTTTAGGGATTAGGAACTAGAAACTTTTGCAAACTGTACCGTGTGAAACAAAGGGCTCGTTGTGAGTCTCGAATATTTTTCTTTACAATTTTAAAAATAAACAGTTATAAAGTTGTTTAAGAAAATAAATGAAAAAACCTGTGTCATGTTCGGTCGTCCCATTCCACCTTGACATATGCGAAGGAAATCTGGCGATTCCGGCGCAGGACAGGGTTCGCAATACGTGCCCCACGCAGCACCTACGATAAACAGACATGCCGTACGATATCATGAAGACCAACCAATTTATTTACATTTTATTGCGTCGTTGTTGTATTGCGATGAAAGAGATATGAACAAGAAAATCATTCTTATTTTAAAATAGTGTTTCAGGGCAATTATAAATCCCTGCCAGTAGTGCCAGTAACAATTTTTTCTCCTGTTTCTCATATCTTTATATCCTCCGGCGTTTGAAGTCAGATTACGCTCGATAACTTTTTTTACTTTAAAAGCGATAGCCATCAGATCTCCGTAATTCTAACACAGGATCAGTTAGATCATGGCTACACATCCAGTGTTATCTAACTATCTTCTATATTTAAAACCAAACTAATTCATCAGCTCATTTCCTTCTTGACCGACATTCCGACATTCCTTACCCTTAGGGAACCCAGACCTACTTAACTATCCCTTGGAGAAAAAAGGTTATCAAGAAGCAACTACGGACTGCAAGATAGAGCGTGGGTAAGCCTCTCACCCAGTGGCCTGATGACCTAATCAAGGTTGTGGGAAGCCGCTGGATTCCAAACCGCCCTCTCTAGCAGTAGACCTCCATAGGTTTATCAGCCTTTGGAGGTCTACTGCTGAATTACATCATCATGTAATTATGTATGGTACTTACCCTCAGAGCAACAGCACTCAGGCCGCGACAGCCGCAGAGGGCGAGCGCGATGGCAGCGGCCATTGTTCCACTCGTCGAAGCACATCTCAGTACGCTCGTCTACGCACAGCGCCGCCGTCTTGTCAAACCGCCAACCGGTCGGGCAGTCGCACACGTACCTGACAATATTCTTTATTCGTTATCATAGAACTTTGCCATAGAACCGATACCTGATGTAGATGTGACCTCGAATTAAGACCGCGACTTAACAAATTCGGTATAGAGCGCCCTCCGACATGGTAGGGCGATAATATACACCAAGCTGCTGGCAGTGAATAGAGAAGAATAGCCAAGGATCTGGCTCAGTAGCAGGCTTCGCGAGGAGCTATGTCCAGCAGTGAACTGTTCATGATGATGATAATACTTGTTACTCAGGGAACGTATAGTAAATAAGTGCGTTTTTATGGCTACGCAAAAGAGAGAGAGAGAGAGAGGCAGTCCGCAAAAAACATGTGTACCAAATGTCGAGAGAGATATAAAGGTTTTGGTTGTGTCTATTAACAACACTTACCAGCGAAGTAAGTGGCTCCTCAAGATTGTGAAAGCCTCTTGCAACGAGAAGAGGCGAGGACAAACAAGAAGAAGATACTTGTAATTTATGGGTAGCAGCAGTGACACACCAACCAATACTGCGAATCACATTTGTTACAAGCTCACCATGCTTCGGAAGGAACATCTAAAGTTAGACGACTGAATATTGCTTTACATTAGTTAAACTAAGCTTAAGGCCCTAGGGCCCCTTAAATACATCTGACTGTGTAACCTTTTCACATAAGGTGTGATTAAGCCTACCTAGACTACTTTTGGTGAGTTTCTAAAAAAACATGTTAAGTTCAATTAACGACTGCAGAGCAGGGCTAACAAAGTTAAAAATAAAGTTTATAATATATGACTTATTTAATAAAGGGACAAGATTATGGACTCACCCTCCATTAAAGTTTCGGCATTCGCCGCCAGCACAAGCGTACGGAAGCTCTTTGCACTCATCTCTGTCCACGCAGCGTCTACCCACAAGTCGCCAGCCTTCGCCGCATGAGCATTCAAATCTGGAAGAAAATGTAGCAATTACAACCTTCAAAGTTTGCAGCTTTGAAATCTATTTGAAAAATATAATACATATTTAACTCCGGCACAAAAAGATATAACTGAAGAGGTAGATGACAGGTGCAAGCGATTCTGAAGTGGGTCTCTTCAACATCGAGACATTAGATTCTGTAGCCATCGTGAAAGTTTCAAGCCATTTGCAAGTTACAAAAGTTTTAATTACATACACAGCTGACACTCCATTCTTGGTATTGGACTTAGGTATTGTGAAATACTGACAGTGGAACGAGCCCACTATTATTATTATGTCAGCAGCCGTTGACTTACCCGCCATTAGTATTGGTACACGAAGGTGTGCCATCTCTGCCACAGGGGTGCGGTTCTTCGGTACACTCGTCGACATCGCGGCAATTACGTCCGTCTCCAGTCAGTGTATACCCTGGCGCACATTCGCAGCGGAACGAGCCGACTGTGTTGCGGCAGCGACCATTGCGGCACACCATGCCTCCTTCGCGGCACTCGTTAATGTCTGCGACATAACAGAAAATACTGTTGAATATCCAATTGTTGATTTTGAAGAGTATTCCATGTATGCTGACAGTAAGTGTCATACAAGATTGCAAAGGCCTCCGCCATAAGCAGGTTATAAATCCTACACTGTGTAAAAGTGTCTGGATAAATATAGAAAAAGAATAGAAATTGATAGGCAATTGATGCGAGATTAAAATAACACTCTTATGTGTAGTCGTTCTGCAACAACTCTAAAAATCCAAATAGATTCATCACTATAATGTACCACTGCAGATAGAAGATGAGATGAGTTTCTTTTCTAGAAGTTTACTATATGAGTATCTCGAAAATGTTATGCTAGATACTTTGGTCAATCACGCTATTTATGCCCAAGTCATTGGAGAATTGACGTAAGGAAATAAAGAATGATTGACGCTTACCAATACAGTCATTATTTGGTCCCGGCTTGAACCCTTCGTCGCAGTGGCAGGAGTAGGAGCCGGGCAGGTTCTCACAGGTGCCGTTGCGGCACATCGGCCGCGGTCTAGCACACTCATCTACGTCGCGGCACGCGTTATCACGGAGAGTGTAGCCAGGCTGGCAGTCACATCTAAGGAAAAAAGTAAGTGTGAGTTTAATCAAATGCCTGTACCAAGCGTAATGTCTCATTTCTAGTCAGATCGAGTACGATTGATCACGCAGCCTAAGGTAACTGCTTTATAAGCTAAAAGGGTCGTGCATTAATTGGATATCATCCACCTGGTAAATACAATTAAGAAGAAACAAGAAAAATAAGGCTGCTCCTGTTGCAATTGCAATATCGACAAAACTGACAGCTGCAGATCCATAGTAATATTTAGGTATAAATGCGAAAGATACTCTGTCCGTCTGTCGGTTACTCTTTCACACCTAAACTACTTAACAAATTTTGATTAAATTTAGTACAGAGATAGATTAAAGCTTGAGAAAGGACATAGGGCACTTTTTGTCGTGAAAACTGAATCGATTTTAATGAAATATTGTACAGAAAAAGCTTGAACCCTAGGGAAGGACATAGGCTACTGTTTTTAAATAGGGTGTGACAAACCGAATTCCACGCGAGCAAACTCGGGCACAGCTAGTAGGAAATAAGCATTTCAAAGCATGTTACCTGTAGGACCCAAGTGTATTCTTGCAGTCCCCGTGTTCGCACAGCCGCTCGTCGCCGCACTCGTCGACGTCCTCGCACTCGTCCAGGCTGGCCGTGAGCCGGTAGCCGGGCGGGCAGCGGCACTCGTAGGAGCCGGGCACGTTGGTGCACTGCGCACTGCCGCGGCAACGCGAGCGGCCCAGCGCGCACTCGTCCACGTCGCGGCACAGGTGGGAGGTATTGTCGTGTTCGTAGCTGCAGAGTAATGGGCCAACAGATTTTTAGCACAAGTTACGCTGAGGACAAATGTCCGCTGGAGACCGGGAAGACCACCTTCCCGACAGCCAGAGGCGGAACTGCGGACGAATGTCCAGGGCTTGCCTGGGGCGATAACCCGCAGTTTCAACTCACTCAATGGCACCGGAGGACACCGTCTGGTTTTTAGAGGGTATGCTCTCACTCTGAGAGCCGGAGTCCCACATAACCCGCGGCCATAAAAAAGGAGGACAAATGTCCTGCGACACGTGTCGCCAGCGACGTCGGGTGAATAAGTGCGACGCTGCCGGACTTCGCTCGCTCGACATGTCCGGCAACATCGCGCAATACAAAAACTCAATTTTCGCCAGATAATTTAGGCGTAGTATCGTGAAGTCGTATAACTTCGACTGGCATTGCTACGGACATAAGTGACGCGATGTTGCTGTGGCAGACACATGTCATGGGACATTTGTTCCCTAGTGTAAGTGCCTTTGTTTTTTTTTTTTCTTTGGAAAATACTGGTAGAATATCTGTACTGTCGGAGAACAGGCGTGCATCCAATCATATTATGTTTTCTATTTCCAAACGAAATAAATAGTCTGACAAATTAATTTAAACATGCGCTAGACAAACATGGCATGGTCTTGAATTAAGAAATAATTATTCTTGTGTTAAAAGGTACCACACACAAAATTTTGCCTGGGTCCTCTTCTAGCACCCCCACATCTAAGTCAATTCAGGAAAATCTAAATAGCCTAGTATTATCCATGATCCTATGATCTTGGTCTAGAGACGGATCCCTCGGTCCCTGGTACAGAATTCAAGTAGGTATATACCCGTGGTCGCAGCCGCAGGTGAACCCGGTGGGCGTGTCGTGGCAGGTGCCGGGCTTGCACAGCTGCGGCATGATTTCGCACTCGTTGATCGGCTTGGTCTCGTTGGTGACGGGGTTGCGGTAGAGGCCGGGGCGCGCGCCGCACAGCGCCGCGTACTCGGGCTCGCTGGGCGCGGGGCAGCGCTCGCACGGCGCGCCCCACGCGCGCCCCACCGAGCAGCAGCACACGCGCCGCGTCTGTGCGGCGCCGGCCGCGTTGCTGCACTCGTTGTGGTCGGCATCCCACTCTAAATAGCATGGGCGTTGGCGTACGTCTACGCACTCCTCTGTAAACAACAAGCGGTTAGTTACTACAGAAGCAATACTAATTCAGGAGGTAAAAACTTCGATAACGTATTCCATATCTGTTTGTCAAATTTATGTTCCTAATTGATACAAGTATAGGGATGACGACTGGGTAATGAAAATTAAATTCAGTGCGTCAGTTAGATTATCAAAAAATAATGGACTCGTTTTTTCTTTTGTCAAGCAACCAAAAAATGACGAAGATAAAGCGCGTCAAAGTTCGGGAGTGGGGCTCGTGACGTCACTTCTAAGTAAAAATTATATTTAGGCATGACGTCATGCGATATTTCAAATCAATATATCTATGTAATATGTATTCTGATAATATGAAAAAAGAAGAAATACGTGTCCCCAATACTTTTTGATAATATACCTGAAAGACGTAGAATAAAAAGTTTGTCGTCTTCCTATTGTCTTCCTATATAAGGGATTACTCGAAATACTGTGTCTCAACTACATCTCGGACTCTTATTTCCGAGATATTCTTACTTAATTTATAGTAAAGTACTTACTGTTATTAGGCATCGGAACGTAGCCCTCCGGACACAAACAGACATAAGATCCAGGCAAATTTCGACATATGCCTGGGCCACAGACTCCAGAGGCGGCGCACTCGTCGATGTCGACACATTTCCTCTCATCGTCGGTGAGCTGCCAGCCATCTCCGCAGGTGCATACGAAGGAACCGAATGTATTGGTGCATGTGCCGTGTTCGCAGAGAGCCGGGTGTTGCTCGCACTCGTCAATATCAGCGAGGGTAACTACGTATGATGGCTGAAATTGGTATTTAAGGAATTTATAAGGAAGACGTAACTAAAAAGGAACCCCTTATCACAGAGTTAAGCTCATTGACTATATTAGGAAAAGACTTTCAACTTACCGGTTCAAGCACCGGTTGGTACCCAGAACCACCGGGACAGAGTTGTCTGTACGCCTCAGTTCCAGGCTCTGGGCAAAGGTCACAGTAATTGCCCCATGCAACACCTGAAAACAGACTTAACTATAAACAAATCATGTCCACAAAAATCTAAAACTAAACGAGGCACGGTCATACTCGAGAAGCTTTGATCTGGACATAAAAAAACTTCTTTGCTTAGAAGCCCACTTCGACTCAAAACGGTTTTGTCTATTAAAAATAAGAATTTCATAGGTGTTAAAAACATTGGCAAAAGTTACGACATTCCAACCGCAGCTCTCAAAATCGGCTGGATAGTTGTAGTTATACTCGTAGTTGCTAAAAGCAATTTAAAGCTTTGGCCTGATTAAACAGTGCATTTAACTGACCGACAGAACAACAGCAGGCTGCCATGGTGCCGTCTTCAGAGAGCTCGTCGCTGTCGTGGCAGTGCTCCGCGCCCGCGCGCACCTGCACATCGCCGTAGCACCGCGCCTTGCGGGAGTCTACAACAAATAAATAGACAAAAATGAAAATCAATTCGATTTGTTGTTTTTTAATCTTCAGTCCACTTACTCAATTACAATTGACATGGCATTGACACCATTTACATATGATTCTAAAAAACCATAACTATAAATAACACTGTATGACAATTTTTTATTCATCTATCTTTAATCGCTTTGTTATCAATAAATATTTAGTCATTTGACTTCGTTTTGAACTACACAGAAGTGAAGTCACAATGATTTCTTTCACAAAGTTGTTTTTTATCATGAGAAAAACAAACCCTGAAGTATTTTACGCTAATAAAAATCCACTATACATTTTTTTTTATTTAATCATTAGGGCGCCAACGGATTAGCGTAGTACCAATGCAGAAGACATTTTTTTGACACATTTCAGGATTGCATTTACTAATCCTGAGATACGCGAGTGGACCTAAATTAGCTTGTAAACTATTCGTTCGTGTTTATAAACTAGATGCACTTACCAAAGCAAGCAGTGCCGTCGGAGACCAGCTCATAGTTGGGCGGGCAGCGGCAGATGTAAGAGCCCTGTGTGTTGACGCATTCGCCGTACTGACACGACTGCGGGGACTTGCACTCATCGACGTCCGTACAGTTGAAACCGAGCATCACTAAAAGTAATTTAAAAAACATTATTTTTAAATATAGGAATTACTTATTTAAGGATAACTTTTTTTAAATTCTTGTTGTTTTAACGGCAATTTCAGAACACAAACATCAATATTGGTGATACGTAATCAAGTATCTGTGTTCAGCTGTCCATGCTGTCACGTTATAGTACATGCAGGATGTGAAAGAAGGTAAACCCAGGATTGCTGGAAATCTTAAATCTAGTCATACACTAGACATCAGTAGTACATGATCATAATCATACGTGGATGTCATATTAACACTTTATTAAAAATAATCGAAACACAACGAGAAAGGACGGTTTAAACTATTGCATTTCGGAAAGAATAACTAGACTTAGACGAAAGCCAATCACCTACAATGAGCTTAAAAATTAATTCAATCCAATTCCATGAAATGTAACTGACTACATCTGTCAAAATTATCAAAAAGAACTCACGTTCGTCGACGTTGTCAGACTGGTACCCCTTGTCGCAGATGCACTTGAACATGCCGTATGTATTTACGCAGCGCCCGAACACACACACGTTGTCGAACGTCGCGCACTCGTCCATGTCTGCAACGAAACAGCACTTGACAAAGTAACAACCGTAGATCTGGTTGTTTTTCTATTTTGTTATAAGCATTCCAACTCAAAAGACATTATATCGTAAGTAGTTTAAATAAATTATCCAAAAATCCGGCTCAAAGGACCAGAAAGTTTTTATTTACAAATCTGTTTATTTAAGTAAAAAACTGCAGGATTCAGGATGTGACCTGACCTTCAAGGCTGTGGTCATGAAGCAAGTCCATCTTATTAAACTTACCAAGACAGGCTCTCTCGTCAGGCGTTTTTGTAAAGCCGACGTCGCAGTCACAGTAGTACCCGCCAGGGGTATTAGTGCAGTGACCATTCTCGCAGAGCGTCGGATCATTGGCACATTCGTCGATGTCCACGCACGAGTATCTAAAGAAAGAGACATAATGCGTCACGTATAATACGTGACGCATTATGTAAAAAATGAAAAAGATAAAGAAGTAATAGTAGGTTATCCACCAACGACATGCTATATTGATAACGAAAGACTTTACGTGATTTGACACCATTCAGAACAAAATTGGCAAAACTTTACTATGAAGTTAAAAATTTGGTAAAAAAAAATTACATGCGCCGGGCAATACATCAATCATCATATCTTACGAGGCCAAGGCCAAGAACGTCTCACAGAATAGTCAGACCCCAGCCTATTTAAAGAGATTATTTCCTAAATTTTCCAAAACCGGCAAACAAACCCTTTGCGTACATTCGTCAAATCGTCTTAAAAGGATTGATAGATAAAATATATAGCTCAATGTAATATCATGACTTTAAAAATATGAGGTGAATGAACTTTGATCATAACATACCCATCTCCTTTGTAGCCTGTGTCACAGAGACAGACGAAGGAGCCATCGGTATTACGGCAGGTGGCGCGCGGGTGACACCCGCCGTTGTTCGTCACACACTCGTCCACATCCTCACACTCGGTACCGTCGCCGCGCCAACCATCGCGGCAGCGGCATTGGAAAGATCCCTATAAATAGCAAAAAAATAAAAACACACTGTAGTCAATGAACATAAAAAGATTCCAACGAATACGGGTTTTTTTTAAGGGCAAAATTGAACATTAACTTATCAGCAGCACGATGCACTGTTATTTGTATGACATCCACTTGTTCGGCGGCACAGGCACGACTTCACAGTGCTAATGACGCCTTTTTCATTTAGCATCCCGATCGAAACTGTAGCCATGAATATATAATATTCACCTCACATTCTGCTGATGTTACACTGTTCCATATTTTAGCTCACTTACAGGCAGGTTGATACAGTCGGCCGCGGGGTGGCAGTCGCAAGTGCCGAGCTCGCACTCATCGTCGTCGGTGCAAGCTGGACCTTGCTCCGGCTTTACGCTGTACCCATCGGGGCAGCGGCACACAAAGCTGCCGATCGTGTTGCGACACTCACCAGCGCCGCACAAGTCTGGCACCTGATTGAGTAAGACAATTTGATACATTGTGAACCAGGGCATTAAACATCTACGCTTTTACTCGTGGCCCAGAACGCCAACAATAAAGTTAGCCAGGCCAAATTCTTGGTCAATCCGAAAGTAAAAAAACCTGACAGATTAATTGAGTGAAGCGTGGTTGAATAAGACTATTATTGATCTGTAGAGTCGATTTTTTAAAAATCTTTCTTATAGTAAGCTTGTATTAGATTTAGTGATGATGATTCTTAAAGACACCATTAATTAAAACACGTATTACCTCACGCCAGTGTAGACACACATGTCGTAACATCTAGAAAGAAACATAGACACTAGTGATACCGAACTTACGTCAGCGCACTCATCTACATCCAGGCAAGTTGGCAGGGCAGCTGTTGGCGCGGGGAGCAGTCCGTCCCCGCACACGCAGGAGTACGACCCAGGCGTGTTGCGGCATTCCCCCCCGCCGCATGGACGAGCGCCTCCTGCACACTCGTCTACGTCTCGGCATGTCCGTCCATCTGCACGAAGTTGCCAACCATCCCTATGGAGTTGTGGTGATCATTAACATGTGATATCGTCATTCTGATATCGGGTCCAGGTATCACACTGTGGCTTGATAAATATTATATCTTAGGAAAAATAACCTAGACTACATGCCGCAATAAAAGTATTAGAAATGCTATCAGGCATTCGAGGACACATAATGTTTATAAGGGAAGTATAACGCTTAATAGGCCACCCGGCATATATGTCAGAAATAGGCTCAGTTAAATGATAATAGCATCAGGATGGAATTTAGGTCATCAATGCTCAAACTAGGTCAAATTATTTATTATTATTACTATCTATTACAAAAGGGACTGGCTGAAGGGCAATAATAAACCTGACTATAACGCTGAGAACAAGAAAAAGGCAGTCACTCACCTGCAACCGCAGTGGTACGATCCCGGAGTGTTGACGCACTCGTGCTGACAGCGAGTGGGGTCTTCTGAGCACTCGTCGATGTCTTCGCAATGAGACTTGACCGTCAGTTGAGCGTAACCTTCGTCACAAACACACTGGTACGTTCCCATGAGGTTCTCGCAAGCACCGTTGCTGCAAATTCCTGCATGAATAGAAAATGATTTTGTAACATTTTGAACCTATCAATCAATGCAATAAGTAAATAAAAATAAAATAATCTTTCGTTACCGGAGGTGATAGAGCATTCGTCAATGTCCTTGCACGAAAGTCGATCGGGTGATAGTTCCATTCCTGGAGCACATTCGCAGCGGAAGGAGCCGGGAGTGTTGATGCAGCGACCGCCCCGACACAGAGACCGATCTTCGACACACTCGTCGATATCTGGTGAAAATGTAATCTGGTAAAAAGGTCTTGAACAGAGCTTTCTGCGGTAGCTACCTATTTAGTTCTAGCAGATATACCTTTACTACAATCCAACAGCCATAAGCAACTTACAACAAGAATTCAGAGAACTAAGTCGTAAAAATACTGATATAGTTCCTTCAGGTTCTCGTCAGCACCCCTTTCATATAATATTTAAACTACTTTTATAGGATGAGCTACACAGTAGAAGTGAAATACTTTGACATCAAACTTACCCACGCAAACCTTTGAGATCTCATCAGCCCTATGACCAGGATGGCAGTGGCAGCTGAAGCTGCCCTCGTTGTTGCGGCACTCACCAGCGCCGCACACGTTCGATACAATTTCACATTCGTTCACGTCAACACACGTGTGGTTCTTAGAATCCTTGAATTAAAAAAAGACATTTTTGGTCTCTGAGGAACTATAAAAGGATAATAAAAGCAAGAGACATAATCTTGCTGAATAATTAGACGGTATTATAAAAATAGACGAATTAAACACGGACAAAATCGTGTGATCGTGCACAAAGCAAAATGAAGAAAAGATTTAAAAAATACTCAAAAAACTAAATTAATAAGTAGAGATTGACTTTTTTTACCGGTTCATATCCTGGGAAGCATTCACACACGAAGGTGCCCATCATGTTCTTGCAACGTCCATGTCCACACAATCCAGGGAAGGCCGAACACTCATTGACATCCATTTCTTTGCCTATAATGCTTGTATCCCCGTCAATTCCCGGGGGCCAGCCACTGTCCGGCCACATACCGGGGACGCCACCAGGGCCCCCAGGGCCATCGCCGTGGCCGTGGCCGCCGTGGCCGTGGCCGCTACCGCCGGAGCCACCAGGGCCAGTGTGGCTCCAGATACCGGTCAGATTGCCGTCACCTTCGAAGGGCCGGTCCCAGACGCCAGTTGGGCCGGACACGTCGCTCACCAGGCATAAATTGCGGAAGGCATCGGTACCTAGTATTCATAATACTTTTATTTTATTATCTAAGATAGGAGTACCTTTATAAGGAAGAAAACTGATTGGACTTATGACTTAGGATGAATTAATTGATGTTTTTGGACAATGTGAATTCAACGCTATGGGCTATTTTCTTACCTTTCTTTGGACAAGGTTCGCACCTCGAATCTCCCCACGCTTTACCAAGTGCAGAGCAACAGCACACAGCCCTTAGAACCTGGTGGAGCGGGCCCGTGCATCGCCCACCCATGTACTCCGTGTAGCAAGTCTCGTGGCGGGTATCGACACATCTGTTACCTGAGCAAAAATGAGAACGTAATTAACAAAATATAACA
The DNA here is from genome assembly GCA_963576865.1 of Anania hortulata. Classification (NCBI taxonomy): domain Eukaryota; kingdom Metazoa; phylum Arthropoda; class Insecta; order Lepidoptera; family Crambidae; genus Anania; species Anania hortulata. The sequence goes on from OY756406.1 coordinate 1,172,955, forward strand.
AAGAAATCTCTGTTTCCTAATATCCTAATTCACTCTCACACATGATGAGACCTTACCGGAGGGATCGAGCGTGAGGCCAGGCGGGCACTCACAGCGGTATGAACCATCGGTGTTCACGCATTTGCCGCCCACGCACAAATCTGGATCCAGGGTACACTCGTCAACGTCCCGACAAGTCGCACCATCAAGCTACAATATACAAGTCTTTATTAAACTTTACCTAGAACCATAGATTAGATTAGTCAGGTGACTAATTTGACCCAGTTTTTATGGGATTCTGGTTCTAGACATTAGATAGAATATTAGCAGCAGCAGATAAAAGCTGCTATTACATACTTTAGCAAAGCCTTTGGGGCAAGGGCAGTGGTCCAAGTCGCATGGCTCGCAGGGGGAGCCCCAGGCGAGGCCGACGCTACAACAGCACTCCTGTCGCAGAAGAGGTCTAGGAGCTGCGGCTTCGCACTGTCCGTCTACTACTCGCCTCCAGCAGGAACCACGACGGTTATCTGCAAAAGATATTGAGAGAGAATTAATAGTTCAGTTCCAGTTTATGAATTTTGTAGTATAGCTACTATATACTTCCCCATACAATATTAACCGTCAGCTATTACAATTAGTACTTTTTCGACTCTCAAACCAACGAAAATTTACCGTGTATACTCAAAGAACAATCGGACTTCTTACCTAAAGCAACCAGTTATTACCGATAATGAAAGAAAAGCTAAAGAGTATACGGAAATGAACTTCAGAAGTAAATTCTTACCTAAGCAGTGCTGTGCTGTGGCATCTAACACGAATCCGTGCTCGCATTCACACTCGTAGCTGCCGTGCGTGTTGATGCACCTCCCGTTATCACATGGGTTCGATTGCTCTGGAATCATAGTACACCTTGTTCTAACACACCCTCCAAAAGACTAATTTCATTTTGGAAATATTTTAACCTCATTACTACAGTTTATAACAAATGAAGACACATTCCACATTTAAGAAAACTTATTAAAATAAATCAAAGGTTTCTAATAATAAAATATGTAAGCAAATTAAATTAATCTTGTTAAAATATCAGTAGTTTAATTATTTAAAAATGAATATAAGCAGTGCAATGAGACGATTGCGTGAACCATAATTAAAATATGCATTTGTAAAGTATTTAATAACGTAAACGTAAGGATATCTCATTAGCAGCATCGGATGTCTATGACCCAGCTATCAGCGTGTTATATGACGCTTTGCTTACGGACTGGGCACATACGATGAGACGGGACGGTGACGCGGCGACAACGCGGCGTCTATGGTTGTAATCTACTGGGTTAAGCCAAATCATTGGCTCTTACAACAGTATAACTTCAACCTTTTTTTAAACAAAATCAGGTTGAAGTAAACTACTATTTAAAAAGCTCGTGATTAGGCCCCTGACCTATGTTAATAAAAGATAAAACACCAGGCGTCATGCTCGGGTTACAAAAGCGTCACGTGCCTTGTGTCATCTCATTCATTCACATTTAGATAACCGCAGACACAAGAGGCTTACAAAAGATATGAAGCATGGCTTCTTGCAAGATTAAACGTAGCCAGTACATTTCAACTGACTCCAGATCGCCGTCCCGCCCAGCTATGTAGCGCAGCCTAATGGTCCTCGATGTTAGAAGGCTCATGAGAGTCAGTGGTTGCTGCAATGCTGTAATCAAGGGGGTAACCTGTGGCGACGGGGAAGGCGGGGGGGATGTCCCCGCGCTCATAGTCGGAGACCAGGAAAATGGGCTCACCCTCGCACTCGTCGATGTCGCGGCAGAGTTGCTCGTCCGGCTCGTAGCGCGTGCCGGGCGGGCACACGCACGTGAAACTGCCGAGCGTGTTGCGGCACTGCCCGCCTGTGCAATACTAGAACACAACATGGGTGGATTGGGAAATAAATCTTCTTCTATATTCATAAAAACCTACAGCTAAGGCTAATGTTGCGCAATATCGAGAATTGCTATATCATCCACGTCAACTTTGAATCCATCGTTCAACCTACGAAACCGTAACCAATTCGTGATAGAAACTACTATTTCTTTAAATGTAGAACTGAGCAGAGAACGAAAAAGTGAGTGTCCGATTTACCACGCTACCACGAGTACTAATACATGATCAGTAATTAATAATGCTACAAGCGTACAACTCTATTGCCGAAACTCGACTTGATAGTATACCAAAAAAGACTTTTGTCTGGATTTCAGGCTCTCATGAATTCTGAATTCTACAAGTATACTACTAGTTACACAGTACAGATTAGTTATAGAAGACTTACTGATTGATGCATATCGCACTCGTCAATATCTCTGCAAATGCTGTCGACATCAGGATGGAATCCAGGATCACAGATACACCTGTAACCCGGCTCCAGGTTTTCACATGTTCCGTGCTGACAAATGCCTGGGATCACCGTACATTCGTTGATGTCCGCTCCACCGTTGTCCTTACTGGGACCAGATGGGCACAGGACTTCGTAATCCTTGGTACCATTCTTTGGACATGGTTTACAGGATACCCCCCAACCCAAACTTAGTCCTAAAATACAAGAATTGTAGTTTATTAATACCTCGGCCAATGTTAAAGATATAAATAAAATATGGAAACTATTCTAACCTTTACTTGCGCTACAGCAACACTGAGACCTGGTTACAGGACTGGAACCAGGACCAGAGCACTGACCATCTTCATATTTCTCATAACATAAATCTTGCACCTCATCTGAAAGAGAGAAATTTATTACAATCCTAATTAACAAGAAACACCAGTTATTTACGTAAATAAACCAAAATTCACAGCATTGTCTCTCCGAGTCAGTAAGTAGCAGTTACAAAACATATCGAAGACGACAAAGAACTGTTTGGAATTTCGGCAGAATGCAATGGCATTTTTTCTAACGGGATGAACGACGAAATGTTAGTAGATCGCTAAAAGGAAAACCAGTCACGTTTATTCACAGCGATCCTGAAAATAACGCAAAGCGAGTCCAGACGTGCGAAGGAAGAACTTTAAGTGACATAGCCAACGCAATGCGCGTGGCAAATTATTGCGCTCAACATATTAATTAAAAACATATTAACCATCAATATGATGTGCCGTGTGGGGACAGCCGTAAAGAATACACTTTCCTACCGCCAACGGGAGGCGTGTCAATTCCTGTAGCACAAGACGGGCAGCAGCGTCTTCGTGTGAAATCTTAGAAAAAACTGCGCTTGCCAACCTGCCTGCCAAGGGTGGCGAGTATTGGCAATATGATTATAAGTAATTGGTTAGGCCTTTGTTTAGCAGTGGTTCAGTAATAAGAAAAAAGAGAATTAGCACTTTTTGTGGGTTTTTTCAATGATTTAAATGCTTTTTTCTCTCCTGAAATATAAGTACTAGAAACAAATTCTACGCTCAAAATCTTGAGTAGGTTTTAACAATTCTCAGCTTTTTTTGAAATATTTTTCTGATAAACTTGGCTCAAGTAGTAGGCTTTTAAAACCACTTGTTAAGTGTTGAACATGTTGAAGGACTTGTTTACATTTGACGACTATCGTCGTCATCATCATTTTAGCGATAGGACGTCCACTGCTGAACATAGGCCTTCCCAGTGACTTCCACATTGGCCCGTCGGACGACTATACTCGCCTAAAAAGCATTCCTATCAACACGCTAAGCAGAAAAGTGGACAATGATCGTACCCAGGCAAGTTCTCCCGTCAGCGCTCAGCGTGAACCCGGGAAGGCACTCGCAGCGGAAGGAGCCGGCCGTGTTGTGGCAGCGGCCGTTGCGGCACACGCGCTGCTCCGAGCACTCGTCCACGTCGGTGCAGGCGCCGCGCTCCACTGTCGGCCGGTACCCCGCTTCGCACACGCACTGGAACGAGCCTTCGAGGTTCACGCAGCGTCCGCCCTGAAATACATGACACCATTTTACAACCATCATAAAATATATTTTAAAAAAATACATTTTCAACATAACACAAGTTCACTGCTGAACTAGGATTTCAAACGGTAGTCCCACCGTAACATGCTACTATTTCCGGTGCGGCTAATGCACTTAAGATTTAATGAGTATAATTCAATTAAATATTGAAAAACATCACATACATTGCTCTGATCCTAAGGTTAGTAGCTAAAGCACTTATATTATATAAATCAGAAACAACGACGGTATCGCAACACCCAGACGCCACCGTTATACATATAAAAGAATATTACGAGAAGACGCTTATCATGACGTGTTTTTGGTCGTTTCAAAAATATCTAATCATTATTGAATTTTGCGTTAAAACTTTACTAATTAGGCTACATGTTACGGCAAAATGAAAGGCGTATACTTTACTAAGTTATATCATTGCTAACATGGTGGCTTGATACACTTACTTGGCAGACAGACTTGTCGGTACACTCGTCGATATCTGTACAATAGCCGCCTGGCACAAACTGGAAGCCAGCGTCACATTGGCAATCATAACTGCCAGGTATATTGCGGCAGCGACCGCGGCGGCACACATTAGGAGTGTCTCGGCATTCGTCTACATCACGACAAGCGTTGCCGGTTTCCGTTGACTCGTAACCAGCATTGCAGACACATTCGTAATTTCTGCACAAAAAAAAAAACACAATTAGGATCAAATATCAGAAAACATTAATTTATATATTTATTTAGTGCTTTATTTTTCCACACATCTGTCTTTTAGAAAACATTTAGAGATTTTAAAATATGAGAACTAACCCAAGTCCAGTGCTTCTGCAGATGCCGTTAGTGCACATGGCTCCGTTTGTCATTTCGCACTCGTTCTGATCGCTGCATCTTCTATTGTTGTCTACGGGGTCAAAGCCTGGTGGACATCTAAAATGGTTGTTAGTCAAAGTTTAGACTCAATTTATCCAAATCACATTGCACTTCAGAAAGGCACAAACAACAAAAAAGACACATTAAGCAAAATACTGTTGTAAGGACAGACAAACAGACACTTTTATCATCCGTTAACCACTGATTTCCAGATTTACTAGATTTGTCTCCATCCATCTCTCTTACTCACCGTGGCAACAAAAAGAGACCCATATTTCGGCGTACAAAGCCAAAATACAATGGCTGTACTGTGCCAAATACAAAATTATCCAGCATATATTTAAATTACCTGCATTCGAAAGAGCCAGGGTTGTTAATACAAGTGCCGCCTTTGCAGTACCCGAGCGCGCACTCGTCGATGTCGATACAGATCGGATTCCCATCCTGCGTCGTCTCTTCAGCGCCATCCCAGCAATTACAGGAGTATCTAGAAGAAACAAGATGATTGTGATTATCTCCAGAACTCTTAGCGCTTTGTTCCATTTAGCCGGAGTGCTTTCAATCACGATCCCAAATCTGGCAAGTGTGCACTTTGAAGTTGTAGATAATAAAGGGTAAACAGATTTGTCCTTACCCAACATCCTTATCGACGCACTCTCCCAAGCCACAGATGCCGCTACGCAACATACACTCGTTGATCTTGGGGTAGACAGCAATTGAAGGCGGCTCGTAATCGTCATCAGGGCCTATACCCCCGGGTCCTCCTACCCCGCCAACACCCCCACCAGTTGTGTTCCGGTGCCAATAAGAGGGCACACCACCACCGCCACAGAGGTGGATCCATTCAACTAACAAAAATAAATGATTAGTAGGTCGAGAGATTTTTAATCAACGTATACTGAAATAATCTTTAAGGACAAATGCAGCCTCAAGCAGCCTTGCTTGATCCATCCAAGAGAAGATTCAAATTTTGTCGTCGTAAAGTAGAAGAAGGAATTCTCTGAGCAGATCTATAAAAAACTGTTATCTGAACTAATCACACCGTATGAAACAAAGAAGCTGTACGAACTGATACAGTGTACGCGTACGTTCCGGCACAAATAGAGTAAAAACATAAATGTATCTTACTAGCTCCTCTGGGTGGACAGGGCGTGCAAAGGTCACCCCACGCTCTTCCCATGTTGAAACCACAACAGCAATCACGATTTGAGAGCTGCACTGGTAGCCGCTCTGAACATTCTCCCGTTTCACCCAAATACGCGTAACAACTGCTCACGCGACCATCTGCAAAGGGGTTTTCAAAAGTCACGCAAGGTTCTATTTGTAAACAAGCACGTAATTCTCCAAGAAGTAATGCTTACCAATACAAAACTTCTTATCTGGGCTCGGAATGAAGTGAGGGTTGCAAAGACAGTAGTAGTCCCCTTCCGTGTTTACACATTTGCCGTTCTGAAACAATACAACAATTACAAAAATGTCACGTAATCTTCGAACGTAAGAAGTAAAATACAACGCATTGTAAGTGCCTTGATTACACTCCAACACATGGTTTGACTAGTCACATGGACATAACAGCGCATGGGTTACTGCGTGCCAGCGTGCGCTCTTTCAGCCGCCTGTCATCCGTCCATAGTAGGCGGTATAACCAAGATGCATGGTCTTGGACAGAATATCCGGCCTTGCAGCCGATGGTTCTCCGACCTACGTGTTTTGATCTGCCCACTGCCACTTAAACTTGCTAATCTTATGCTATGTTGTTCACGTTTCAACAAGACTCACCGGACAAATATCAGGGTCCTCGCACTCGTCGATGTCCTCGCAGTTGTTGGTGACGCGGTGGCGGCGCTGGCCGGGCGGGCACTCGCACGAGAACGACCCGATGGAGTTGACGCACTTGCCGCCGCTGCACAGCCCTGGGACCGCTGCGCACTCGTCGATGTCCTGTAAAAGTTAATGATTTTAGCCTACTTGAAGCAACTAACAGTGATTGAGCCAATCTCAAAATCTACAGGGCAACTAAACGCCTTTCTATAATACCAAAAGTTTATCATATTTACTAGTAAATCGCCGAGTGGAAGTGCGTTCGGTTATCATGTCGACTACAAAGGAATAGGGAATATGCATCAATCCAATAGGGAATATGCACGAAAATAATATATTGTTTTTACTTTATGTATTTATAACAAATCATAGTGCTAATAGTGAAATCAAAATTGATTTTAGGTAAAAAATAACCGTAATACAGTAATTAGAAATTGAAATAGGTATTTCTTTCTCTTTCTAAAACAACTTTTACAATGAAAAATGTATGGCGGACGTGTACCATGACGTCACGGTACATGTCGGATCTCCTTGTCTAGCACGCAACTTTCAATGAGTTGTAACTGTAAGTCAGGTATTTGTCAATATTTTTTGAAAATTCATCGTGTTATCAATTACAATTAAGTATTATTTATTTTAAGACCAAATAAAAATATTTATGCATATTCCATATTATCATTTAGCGAACTAATTTCATAACATGCATACACGAATCCCCACACAACTATAGGTCTCACACTCAATCTTTCTGGTGCAAACAAACAACTTATCTGACTGTCTTCGTGCCAGAGCACATCGATAAAGCAACACATCTACTCTAGTACATTAACAAGTTACCTGGCATTCTTTAGTGGCAAGGTTCCGCAGGTGCCCCGGCGGGCAGTCGAGGTCCCCGCACCGCTCGCACGGGTGGCCCCACGCCACACCCACGGTAGCGCAACATAGCTGCTTGGTGCACACTACTCCTTCGAGTGCTCCCGTACATAGAGCTCCGCGTGTGTCAGTGTAGCAGGGCCCTAAAAATATATATAACAATTTATAAAATACAGGGAAACATGTGATAATAACAGCTTATTAAATAATACCACCCACCTGTCAATTTTTAAGTTCTGACGCCTAAACGTAGTATTACTTGTTCAGTGCTGACGCCATTAGTTTTGACATTTAATATATTTTTATTTTACAAGACATTTAAAAATGTGCTAGTTATTAAACATAGTGTTTTGTTGTTTTCCGTTTTAGAAAGTTTAATGTGTAGTGTTAACGCACTTTATCAAATCTGTGGCAACTTGTAATTATCTGTGTTTTTGGCAAATAAACCTTTAAAATTGAACTAACTATTAATTAAAATAATGTAAATAACAAAAGAATATCTTAAGTCAAAAATGTTTCTTTCTTTTATTTTGGCAGATGAGACGATAGCGGATTTAACACCTATTGAAGGTCGATTACATCAGGAATAGAGGTGTTTTTTGTATATGTTAGCTTTTATTACATTAACAAACTATTAATATGGTTTGTTGTTTATTTACTTACTCCAAAAAGGAAGATTTTGCGTGGACGGTGCGATATAAAGATTGAAAAACTTTATGGTGACTAATTTGGCGCTAAATGTTTAGTTTGGTCGGGGTTGATAGTTGACTGATCTTGGTATACAAGTGAATCACGCAGTACAACACAGCACTTTCGAGCAACCGTCAAAATAATGAGGCTACAGTCCTACTATTGTCCTCTGTAAGCTGAATGAACATTATCTCGTTAGACTCAGTTGTTATCATAGAGAAAATTTGTCCTCTGTCTATGGTTGTTAGAAACTGTTCTAAAGACTTATTTCTACTAAGTATTGTAATGATTTTCACGGTCACGCTGCATAATAGACTTTGAGGGTTAGACTCACCAGTCCTCCGGTCGATCTCGCAGCGGGTTCCAGACAAACCGTGGAAGCAGACGCAGCGGTCCGGCGCGATGCAGCGCCCGCCATGCAGGCACGGCTCGCGACAAATCGCTGGTGGAAAATAAATCGGTTTATTAAAAAGTCAGGTCAAAAACCAATTAGGAGTTAAAGTTAGATACGGAAATAATCAGTTAATCAATCAGCTAAAAGTCGTAGTTAAAATACTTAATAACAGAGTTGTAGTTCAAATACTTGTATCAAAAGTTTATTCATTGTTATAGAGGCTTACAAAGTAATACACACTGTGAAACTGTCTACCTATTACGGGTCAAAAGATACACTCTTGTAATAGACAGGAGCGCCTTAATAATAGCACAACAAAACACCGAGTAGCAAAAGTTAAGCTTCATACAATCGTGAGCGATGTCTATGTGTGCGTTGCTGTGGTGGGTCTCGTTGGCACTTGGCATCCTTTGGGTACGTAATCCTAAAAAGTAGTACTACTCACGTTCGGTACAGAACTCCCCGCTCCAGCCGGGTGCGCACGCGCAGGTGCCATTTGTGCACGTGCCGCCGTTCATACAGATGCGGCGGCATCCGCCGCGAGTGCGAGCTGTAACAACAATCAAATAACACAATTCAATTTTGAACCTAAGATTTCCACACGATTATGGTTAATACTGTTTTGGATCAGATTATATAAAAAAGTACGAATTCAAGTTTTTCTGTAAGATAATCATGCAGGACCAAAGGGAACCCCACGTTGGGCGCCCGAATTTACAGAACATAACATAGACATTTTTAGATCGAGTAGATATTTCTTTTTCCAGTTCCAGTCTTTTAGCTGGCCAGTTCTATCAGTAAAATTCCGGCAAAAGATTATTCATGATTTTTGAATGAAATAAAATAAATAAATTATAAATTGTTTCCACAATCACACCAATAAGCTAGCCTCAAATTAAGCAAAGCTTGTACTGTGGCGACTAGATAACGAATAACCATACTTAAATACTTTTATAAATATCCATGACTTAGGTACGAGTGCTCGTGCTCATCACACAAACATTTGCCCCTTGCGGGATTCGAACCCGCAACCGCTGACTTTGTAGTCCGGAGCGCGAACTATTACACCAGACGGTCGTCAAAGAATGACTATAAACCAGTGATTATGGAAGCCGCTTGATCGAAACATAAAAAGTTCGATGAACAATGATATTCTTCAGACAAAAACCTATGAATATCCAATAATATCTTACGTGGGTAAGGGTAAAGTCCTCCATTGGCGCAGGAGGGCGCCTCAACCCCCCCGGGACACCGGCACATGTTCGGGGCCACGCAGGACCCCGTACCCGGCCCGCAGTCTGGCCGGCAAATGGCTGTAACAAAGATAATATTACGTATGTAATAATAATTATAAAAGTAAAGATTATTTGCATGTATTCTCCGGAACTACAAATTCTATTTAAATTATTATTTAACCGATACTTAAACAAAAACCTTCTGGATTGACGTAAGCATCTTCTTCACTACCTATCTCCAATATTTAATCAGCCAGATGGTGTCAAATAATAGGGATAACGACTTGTCTAAGAAAATAAAATTATATCTAGTCCGTCCGTTAGATTTTATCAAAAAATAATGGCCGCTTATTTTTGCTTTTATAAATTAACCATAAATGACATAAAGCGCGTCAAAGTTCAGGAGTGGGGTCAGTTCTATGTAAAAATTGTGGCAAGACGTGTCGTCATGCGACAGTTCAAATCATATATCTGTAATATTTTGATTAAGTGAAAAAAAATAGGTGTCCCATACTTTTTAATGATCTACCTGACAGAGGAAGCAAAAAAGATGGTCGTCATCCCTATTGGATTGTCGTCTGGATTTCACATACTCCATAGTTTTAAATCGACAGGATATGAGTTGTTGGTTAAATTGACTTTCTAGATTTAAAATAATAATAATAATATATTATGTCTACTAATGGTTTAAACTAGTTGATTTGTCCTTTAATATTATAAAATAAAGGGGAATAAGGAAACGGTGTGTCAAAGGGTTTGGGACTACACTGATACGTGTTAATTTTATTTGGCGATAAGGTTTCTAAAATTTTTATCTGATTACAAACTGTTATTTAGTCACATCACAAGTAAAGCTAATGAAGCTTGCTACTTACGGACAACACAAAGTAGCGAGTTTGGTCTGGACGTCCATCCTGGACAGCAATGCGTGCTGTTGCGACTCCGGCAAACGTGCGGCCTGTAACAATATCACGTTGTTTGAACTTCATTCCAGGAGAGGCAGTTGAAAATGTTTTTTCAAGTGAAAATACTACTCGTATCCTTGATTCACAATACCTAACTAAATTTAAATTTAACAGTTAAAATAAAACATACATCCTTTCTTGTGTTACGATGTACCAGACAATTTTTTTTTTGCCTCTCCAGTACACTAAGACTAGATAAATTTAGAAAAGTTCGTCCGGGTCTCCTACAATCCCTGAGCCATAGATTATTTTATCTCCTAGAAAATCTGTTGTATCTGTAGTCTGCTTCAAGACAAATAAATTCATTTTTAATATTTAACTGAACTGACCCGAACCGGAAATCAAACCTGGGACCCTTTGCGTTCGAGGCGAATTGCAGCGCGACTAGACCAATCTAGTCGTCTACTTCTTGTCTCTAAAATAACATTGTTTACGCTAGCTCTTCTACATTCAGCACATTATTTTATGACTTGCTAAACTCGCAACCAGACTCTTAATAAGGCTTTATTTATACAGACCCTATAAAATAAATTAATAGCCACGTTACCGTTTCAGCTACACGAAGTTATTAATTAAAAGCCTATTAATATCATCGTAACATGTAATTTATGGCACTAAACCAATCCATCTACAGTAAACTGCGGCTACGAATTTCCTGATGAAATAAATCATAGAAATCGAGCGTCCACCTACACTCCTATCAACATTGTATTTTGAATTCATAATTGGTCCGACATCTTTGTCTTCCAAAATGGTTGTCAATTAATTATCCTTTTGTCTCGTATAAGGCCTGCGAGTCTGACCGTTACGTAATCTCAAGAGTTGGACAAGACTTTGTTTGGAAGAGTAATGACGAGCTGAACTGACGACTCATATGAACCGTGGCGAAGGTGGGTCGCGTTCAGCAATTCGCTTCGGTCTTTAACTAGACTAATTTCTGTTCCAGGTCAGAGGGCGGCGAATTATCAGCGTCCTTAGACTTTGGTAATTGAGACCTTGTACCAAAATCGTATCAGTGCAATATGCATGTTTATATAATAAATCTCGCCAAATTGCTTCACACTTGGAGTCAGTGGCGATTGACCGCATGTAAGCTAAATAAAACTGACGATATTGCAGCATTTATCTTGTTATACTAGTAGCTTTTAAACTTTAACTGCATCACGATGAATAGAATGACATGGTAAATAATGACAAAGTGCCCTTGTCGCTAACATTGTAACCTGAATCATTTATTTCCACATACATTTGTAGGGTATCTCAGATTTCCGCAAAGCATCGTGGGAAACCTGCTGTAAAGTGGTGTTTCTAATGTGATTTACCCTATTGCACCGGGTATCTTTGCCTATGCTTAGTCATCGCATGACTAATGCTTTCTGGCCTTGCTTCTTTAAATTGGAGACATGTAATCTTGCTTATAGTCCTTTTGCATTATCAGGCTTACTATGCAACTCAAGATTGTGAAACATGCCGTTCAAGGATTAAGATGTTTCGAATTGCAAAGAAAATTACAAGGAAAAATAAACAGAAACAAGAGAACCAATAGACGTCCACGGATCCTCAGATCTTCTGCACAAATTAAGGTCATCATGATATACATGTTCTAAGTGGCGTATCTAACGCGATTTTCCCCGTTGCATCGACCTTGACGCCTCGTCACCTGCCCGTTCCGCTACCGATCCTGACGCCCGAAATTATACGCGTGAAACCCACCCACGCGTGCGCCCGCGCCTTACTACTCATGTTACGATAGCCGCTTCGACGGGAATGAGGAAGCGACTGGAGGACAGTTTAGTCGATACTACCTGGAAGTGGTTACTGGACATCCCTAATGTGGGCTGTTAATTGAGGTGACTACAAGATTTCTTTTGGAAACTTGTTGATTTGTAACTTGACATTAACTGATCAAGCATCATACGTAAACGAGACACAATAGAAATTCCATTGTTATGCGGTCTCATGAGACTGCTTAGATGTTAACGGGTCAATAGGTTTATGTTATATGCAAATTATGCATAGGCAAATTTCAAAGATAGAAAGGCTATTATACTTACTGTTAGTGATTATTATCAAGCATACCTTACAGAGCAGCAATATCGGACTATCTTTCTTCAAAACATTAGTGATGTTTAGTATAAATTAAAATTTCTGTCAACCTCTCGCCCATACATAATGGCGGCATTGTTATGGAATAAAGTAAATGATACTTATTTCTACTGAACAAAACTGCCCACTTTGCAAGGGCACATATTTTATTGTAAACATACGAGTACATATTTTAACCGAACGAGTTTCTTGCGTTGCTTATTCTTGGCACATACCTCACAATTGCGGTAGGGTTGAGACATTTAATAGTGCCTCAACCTATTTGCATAGTTTTTATTTAATGGCGATCCCACAATTCGTTTATCTTTACGACCTAAAATCTGTCATTTCTATACAAGTTTGATCATTCCCAATCCCAGCTAAGCTATTTGCTTAAACTTCGTTTTTTATTTTTATAAATATGTAGGTACTATGAATCTTGTATCTCTTCACGACGCGGTCAGAATGGTGACTATCACTATAATACCAAATCAGTGCTATCACTATTCTGACCGTCGTCGATTAGGTAAGCTTTGAAGAAAATTCACTTTAAACAGTATATTGTTAATGTTATTGCAAATCTGATGTTATCGTGAAAAAACATATTTAACCTTTACGTATCTCCGTCACCTGAGTCAGGTAGAGCCTAGCAATTGCAAGCATGCGCATGCGCATTATTGGAATTATGCATCACACGTTTAAGGGGACGATGCTCTCGTGGTGCCGATGCCGCTCCGTGCGCTCACGTCGCCAATGATTCATGTTTGCATCTTCTTTGATTGCACCTATTTATAATTCGCAGGATTCGACGGCCGTTAGCCTTTGATCTGGATCTATACATTGAGTTTAACCAGAAATTTTGATTTACTAAGAAACTATAGCAATAATAATAAACGCACCAAACCAAACGAATGCTCGGTCAAACTCGCAGTAAAATTAATATTTGACAAGCTCAGGTTTCAAGAGATTTAAAAGATATCATTGGAAGATCGTCCTGGCTATAGGTTACTCTCACAGTCATTGTAGCCGTTACAATCTACTTACCACACCGGCCAGCACTGTGATAGGTGTCTGCTTTACAAAATTATTCAGACAAACTGACAGAAGTGATCTTCTAGCGTCCTGGCGTACATCCTCATGAGGCAAAACCGCACTGCCTGATTAGACTACTTTTTCGGAGGCTTCAGCTGTCAGCTATGAGCGACTCACCCGACGAACTGATTGGGCGAGCGGTCGTCCAGCGTCCTCGCTCCGCGCTGCCAGTGGCGCGGCCGATGCGTGCTCTGCGGGTAGCGCGGCTCGGCTGCGGCCAGGCTGCCTAGAGCGCCCAGCGCCAGCAGCGCTGGCAGGAACCACTGCATTGTCATCTTGGCACCATCACCCTACAAAAAAATGTTTTATAATAATTGCAATCAGTTTTATTGCTTCGACCAAGGCTAAATACAATTTTTACAAAAACATTTGGAACAGCGCGCGTTTTATCACTAAAATGCATTTATTTTGATAGCCCGAGGTCAGATTCGAAGTATTTGTAACCCAGTTAACTATTTTTAATGTCGATTGAATCACGGCAGATAAGTGTGTAATACAAATTGATGAATTAAAATGAAGTTTCGAGATAACGCGATGATAAACGTCGCCCGGGAGAATGCCTAATTACGATAGACCACCGTGAAGTTGGATAGATAATTAAAAGGGAACCCGACAACTGAAACTTGGTCAGTTATAAAATTAGAATAACGTTAAATTAGACGAGTTTCGACAGAGATTGTATCAAGCTTTTTTACCACTCTAGAAGATCCTAATGTAGAGCTTAAGCCATTTAATCATAGTCACCTAAATCAAGATTGAATGTGTGTATTTGGCAAACTGTAGGACAATGTAAGCGAAAGGCCGCAATTGATTGGTAGCGGCCAGCAGTAGTGTAGGCTTAGACAAACACTTTGTCGGAGCCGTATACGGACAGATTCACATTTCGTCAGTCCATTTTGGGAGAAACTATTTACTAAATACTCGCTTGAATAACGCTGATCAAAACAAAGGTCTTATTGGGTGTTCGAGTTATTCAAACCGTTTTGGACGGTATTAATCAGTGTTAGTAGATAATATTATTAGAAACTGGATGTAAAGTCATTCAGTGTATGTGGTGACTTTTCTTTAATTGTAAGATTGGCAATGGTTAACTCGTTTTTGAGTAAACTTAGACAGCTGTTGTTATTGCAGATGTGTGAGGGGCGCGCGCGGTGAGGTGGGGTCAAGGAATCTGTGCCGAAATGATAACGGGGCCGTCGACCCTACCCTATTGCAGCCACTTACTATATTTAGTGGGGAGGTAATCATCCGACCCATCGATAAGGCTTTGGAGGCCTACTGTTTTGAGAGACCTTAACCTTGCAACTGTTACAACGAGCACATTGTTTAAGCGCGATTACAAGATGATTTAAACAAAAATAAAAGGATAGAAATTAACATTTCATTTTTATTTGCTTGGTGGATCTCTAATCGCCTTCAGTAAATAAGCCAAGCATCCTAGTAGCCTACAAGAAAATGTTATATTTATTATAACTTTAATTTATTTAATATTTTAAGTGACTATAAATATATTGGTAGAGTTCTACATCTTAACAAGCCTGTGCAAAGATAATCGTCATCATCATCATATCAGCTTATTGCAGCCCACTGCTGGACGTAAGAGTAAAGAGCGCCAAAGAGCTTTTTTCATCCAGCCACTGCCAGCTATCTTCCTAAAGTCGTCAGTCCATCAAGCTGGGGGGCGTCCTACACTATGTTTGCTGAAGCGTGTGCATATAATATGATCGGTACTATTACTGAAACCATCATAAATAAATAATACGGGGATTTCTTTATAAATTTTGTGTGTGTAAGCTTCAAGGTAGCAATGTGTAAGTTATTTGTTTTATTGTGATTTAAGTACCACACAAAGCTTAACAATTTAGTCTTAAAATAGCAGAAATACCGTCTAAATAGCTTTTACGAATGATATAGAGATTTGTGCGTAATTCATAACAATATGTGGACGGTACAGAATCGTTAAACTCTCGGAACTGGTTCAAAACAATAACTCTCCGTTACAACCGAATCAAAGAACGCCTGCGCAAGCCGCTGCAATTAGTTGGCATTCAATGAGCTTGATTTGATGTTACGAGCGTGGAATATGATGCACTAATATTATCATAAATACACACATTAATTTTACGAAACGTAAGTCTGACATGGCACTAAAGACATGGAAAGATGTAGTCTTATTGACGAAGATGATCAACACAGAGAAGAAAATCAGACTACGTCTACCTACTGCCTTTTGTAGTATGCGTATAAGTATAATTAAGATAAAGAATTGACGACTGTCTCTACCAGTCTAGTGTTTCATGCCTGGACCAAAACTATGCGGTGTTCGAATTATGCAAATGGCAAGTGTTTGTATGATGAACACGAGCAAGGCACAAAACCTGTAATATTGATATATCACTTAAATTTTAATGTCTCGTATTCAATCCTACTGAATGACTAGATAGATATTTATTTATTTGTAATCACACACACTCCACAAACAGCTTTTAGCCAAAGTATGGACAGGGCCATTAGTTATAATATTATCTGGTCGGTATAACAAAAGTCAATGTGGAAGTCACTGGGGGAGGCCTATGTTCAGCAGTGGACGTCCGATGGCTAAAATGATGATAATAAAAGTACTATTCAGTTTGGAGCTAGATAACTGTTGCGGTGGATAAAATAATAAAGATATTCAGATAAAGCTGCAGAAAACTACATGCTAAGATTTTTATTATTACGAGAATGTAAGCGTACACTATATGATTAGAATGTAGAAACAATACAACAAGATGAGCTAAGGTCAGCTTAAATTAACAATATATTCAACAATTTGCATTAGTACTAAGCCCACGATATCCTCTCTCATTAGTTCAGTTGTTGCTTGGACGGAAAACGCGTAGCGCAGGTAAATATCCCAATGGTAGAGCCTAGACACTTAGAGGAACCAGAGAAATAAAAAATAAAACACTTTTTTTTTTAGTTAGAAATCAGGTAACTCCGTAACTACATTTGGTAATATTGGTAATAAGTATTCCTTAAAGTATTAAAATATCTGGATTAAGAATTTACTTACTTAAGTTAGAAAGAACTACTGAATGACAAACAAAAACGTAGATATAAAGAACCCAGTAAAGTATTATCCCAAAGGTTGAGAATTCTAACATTCTTAGGGAAGAAATTTTAAATTTTTGATTTTACTATCTTTGAAGTATACCTAAGCTATTTAAATTAAATAAAATAAAAAATTGTCGAAGATATTAGGTAACATAGATACAGAAATCTGTTGTCGTAGTATGGAGTTCATGCGATGTTTGACTATTATCTCATAGATCCTATCATCAGTCAGAACTTGACCAAAATTGTATGGGACCATTCCGAAAGTATTGCCTTTCAAACAAAAAAGAAATCACCGTAAACATTTAAAATAAACAATGAATAAAGATCCACCTCCTTTTTTTAATAACACAAAGTGATTCGTCGTTATAGCTATAAAAGTTCATTTATAAACAAAGCATTGATCCGCGCGCATCGTCAAGCGACAATCAGTGCGCAATCCGGCGGCGCGCGGTGAGTCAGATGCGCCCACGCATAAATCTGGGACCTCGGGCTACTATGTTGGGGACGCTACTGTGTAACTGGACTATTGAGATTTAGATGAAGATGATTATGTTTGTGAGATGTGATACTTTTCTCGTAATTTACATGTCGATCAAAGACCATGTTCCATTGAAAAATCTTGTTTTGAGAAGTTGTCAATCAATATGCCTTTGGCAGACTGTTTTAGAATAGAATGGAATAGAATAAAACTTTATTGCAATAAATGTGGTACATTATCATGGAATAAACGTTTGGCATCTCACATCTAGCCTAAAACAATTGGCATGCAATATAGAGAGAGGCAACAAGAATTTAAACAAGAATTAGAATAACAATAAAATAAGATAATTAAAAAAAAAAAGAAAAAAGGATATCATCATTATTCTATTAATAACATTAAAATTGTAGGCATTATTATTATAAATTCATTAATTAATTAGAGTTTGATTTTATATTGAATAAATTCATTTACACTGTAGAAACAATTATCACATAAAAGATTATATAAACAATATCTAAATTCTTTAATTAGTAAATCTTTCATAGCATCTGGCAGATTATTGAATAATTGAATAGACATAACGTAACAATTTCCCTGACGACCCTTCGTAAAAGACCGCGGCAGCACTAAACGATTAGGATACCTGGTCGAGAATTTACAGAGTTCACTCTTTTTTCTGAAAAATTCTAAATGTTTTTTAGTGAAAACACATACATAAATATACATACAGGGCAGTGCCAGCAACTTTAGCTTTTTAAATAGAAGTCGACAGGAATCCATAGGCCCAGCACCACACATAACCCTGAGACATAATTTAGACTGTTAAATTTTGATCTACTTTATATACCGTTTCTAAACGAGGTCATGTTTTAATTGTTAACTTACCTCTTAATATAAGCAACTATTCTAGTGCTTAAATAAATGTTATTTCCCTTTTTCAAAGGTTTATTTTCCTACTCGGGTGGGACAGAGTGGCACAAAAACCGTGCGTGCGTCAACCAGAGTGAATGCATCAATAATGCTAATCTATGCTTATTTTTACCACACTTACTGTCTCACTCTTGTACGCAATAAAAGATATAACTGCAATTAATTTTTAAAAAACTGTTTTGAGGAATAAATATTATCAATATACACGACATCTTCATTCTCCTAGCACATTCCTATTTAAGGGATATTTCCCTTTGATACTTGACCGCCACTTAATGCGGTATTGGGTAACTTTTGGCGTTAGGCCAAGAATAGAATAGAATAGAATCATTTATTTGCTAAAATGTGGTACATAGGATCTTATAATAATAAATATAAAAGCAACGACACATTAACCTGTTTTCCACTGGCATGCAAATATGAATAGTGAAGCAACACAAATACAATTTTACTACAAATGACTACATTTTAATATCTAATTATTATTATTTATAAAGTACCTATTGTATACGCTGTTGGTTTTCTAAATAAATAAAATAAAATAAAAATAAAATAAAATTTTATTTCATCACCCAAAAGTGTCTATTTAACCAACCGTGTCTTGAATTCTTTGTCCTGAATAAGTTTAATGTCGTCAGGGAGGTTATTAAATAATGTAATGCACATGTTAAAGGCATTCCTTTTATAGATATCAGTACGCCGTACGGCATGGTGGTTGATACAGCAAACCAACGTACTGTGCTCAACGCTTGTATGCAAGCGTCCTCATATCCTTGGAAACGATTATAGGCCATGGAGTTGGTAATCGTCCTCTGCGTCTTATGAAATGAAAATAAAATAGTTTATTTGTATAAAGCATGGTACAGATATGCCCTCATCTATGGCCATTACTCGATGCGTCATGTGGTTTTCGTCTTTGCGCATTACTTACATGGACCATACCAGCGCAATCGGCCCTCCTGCATCTTATGCAACTCAGTCTCAGCAACTTTAAAGAGGCCTTAGATCTACTCATTTTGAATTTTCTCTACAGCGTTGCCGTTAGCGTACATTTTACACATTTGACGTACCTTTTTAGCCTCTCATGTGTAATGTGTAATTTTGTCCATTTACGTATCTTTTGAACATATTCAATATCTGTGGTGTAAAACGATATTATGGGCGATGATGATTTACATGGGCGTGGCTAGGATGGGGTCAAGGGTGTACGGGCGCCCACCCAAGAATCCTCTTTGCCTAGCCTTGACTTGCATCACTTCTCTCTCTTTAAATTAAAGTTACTTAAGCTGGACGGCAGTTAAAGGATAGATATTGCATTGCAGCATTTCAAATTTTTCGCGCTCGCTTCGCTCGCGGGTAATTTGTTTGTTGCACACGACTTAGTCTGCCTTCAACGGCACGTTGCGTTATTATTAAACATTTATTATGGGCGTAATCGTTTCGCTACATTTTATTGAACCTCACGTAAAAATTAGTTTACCATTTTATCAAAACTTAATATAAACTAGCTGTCCCGGCGAACTTCGTACCGTCTCGTTTTTTTTTTCGTGAATTTTTTGATGTTTTAATAGTTATTCTGCTATTCGGGATGGAGACAAATCCAAAAAATCATAAATCATAAAAATCGGCCCAGCCGTTCTTGACTTATAATTGGTGTAACTAACCCGACTTTGTTTTATATAATAGATATAGATTACGCGTCATCCCGTGTCAGTTTGCCTCTAAATGTACGAAAATAAAATTACACCGCACTGCAAAATTCTGCGTACCACTGCTACTGTCGCAGTCGCCCATGCCGTCGCCGTTAGCATGCCCTCTAGTGTAAAAATGCCAAATATTTCGAAAAAAAATTGCGCTCGCTTCGCTCACAGTTTTATGTTAGGTTACTTACATTAAAATAGTACGTACTTTTCACAACTAAACTTATTACTTACAATAAAATAGTTATCATTGAAAGCGCAAAACAATTTGGACCGGACCAGACTCGAAGGCTAGCAAGTCGGCACTTCGGCAGTCTCGCGATTTCAGTATGAAAATAATGCTCATGTACCTTTTTATCCCAAAATGTACCATTTTAGCGCTGGCTATGTACCTTTTGGGAACTCAGTTGCGGAGAACACTGTTTCTCTAATTTCGTAACACCTTATCGTTACATCTTCATTTTTGTGATATGCAATTCGATTTGATGATCATTTATCCCTCCTTGGCTGAAATCTACACAGACTTAGTCGAAGGTAGAAGCTGATAGTAGACAATAATTTCGTAACAATTTAAATAATAGTGTTAGGTTGTCTACATAGGCAAGTGTAATGTAATCATAATGTAATCAGCACATCGCAGCAAGTTATAATCACGATCTGAGAGCAAACAACCACTTATTTGACTGATAACACTAGCAGACATAATGAAACCGCAAGTTAGTGTTTATTAGAATTTACATAATTTCATAACTGATTTCATACCTTACTATTTCAGATGTTTCAGTTCAATTCCAAAATTTACTGAATGTCACTTTATAGTAAAAAGATTTATAATAGTAGCAACAATCCTAAAGCTTATTGTATTTTCATGCTTTTTTTGGAAACTGACTTTCATGAAAACTCAGAAAGTACACTTATGTTCTCAATTTTTACCCAAAGATGGCAAAAGTTTTGTTATACTTTAACTTAAGATTCTTATAGTTTATTATATAATATATTAATGATCTATAGAATAGACACAATCACCTACTTATTACACACTATACTTATTTATTTAGATGCGTATTAGCTTCTTCAAATCAAGTAAGTAAATAAAATAAAAACTAAGCATAAACAATTTCAGTTATGAATTCGAAAATAGAACGTCAAACTTCGAATTAAAATACCATAAATGTCCCTGTGTATTTCGTTCACAACGTACTTATATTCTTTTAAAAACACAAACAAACTGGGAATCCTTTGATGCTGTGAATGGCTCGTAACGAACTTTCCCCAAACACTCGCGACCCGAATAGGGCCCATCCTCGAATAAGGCCACTGCCTATAAAATATTATGCTAGTGTAATGTTATCCCGACGCAGGTTACTGTAACTGTTCAGTCTTCACAGTATGGGTTTAAACTTAACAAAATATTTTAAATAAAACGGCTTCTATAAGCGAAATCTTTTATTAAACACATTAGTGATGCCGTTACTTAATAATATATTCATGAGTTTTTGTAAAAAAAATAAGTATATTTCTTTCTTTCATTTTCTTATCTGATCAACAGATCTTCTTTTCATACAACAACTTTTCACACACACACACACAACTGGTTATTTTTCAATTATTATTATTAGAATACAATTTTATTCAACAGAAGGCGACCTAGGACAGCTCTCCTATGGTAAATAAAAATATACGTCGTCTTAGACAGAGTTAGAAGAATTAGCCAACTGTAACAGCCAAGAAAATAAGTTACTAACACGTAATATCGATGCCGTGTCGTTCCGGGGGGGCCGTAAAAAATACACTTCCTCACCGCCAACAGGAGGCGTGTCGTAAGAGCCGACTAATTCCTGTAGCACGAGACGGGCAGCAGCGTCTTCGTGCGAAATCTTATAAAAAAACTGCGCTCGCCAACCCGCCTGCCAAGCGTGGCGAGTATTGGCAATCCCCCCGATGATAAGTCATTGGGGGAGGCCTTTGTTCAGCAGTGGACGTCCTATGGCTGAAATGGTGATGATGGGTGACCTAATATCAATATCGCTGAAGTACCTAGTTGATTGTTTACCTTTTCAACCGACTTCAAAAAAGGAGGAGGTTCTCAATTCGTCGGTCTTTTTTTTTTTTTTTTATGTATGTTCAGCGATCATTCGTTACTGCGTTGACCGATATCGATAATTATTTTTTTGTTTGAAAGGTAATACTTTCAGAATGGTCCCATATAAATTTGGTTAAATTCTGATGATGGGATCTATAAGAAAATCATCAAACATTGCATAAACTCCGTACCACGCCAACTGATTTTAGTATCTATCTTACCTATATCTCTGCTAAATGTAGACCGATTTTAATGACTCTTTTTTTAATGAATAGCTTATACTTCAAAGATACTATAATAAAAATTTTTGGAAAAAAAATCACCCCTAAGGGTGGAAAAATAGGAAATGAAATCGGTGTTCAGCAGTTAAATTATGTTTGCACTCGTAAGATTTGTTTTGATTAGGATTTATCACTAAAATGGATGAAATAAGTTAATTTTATAAAAAAAATAAAAACCGACTTCAAAAAACTAAAACTCTAAAAATAATCTTAACACTTAAGTACCTAATCAGTTACTTTTGGAGTCGGTGCCAGTCAGTGAGAGACCAATGTTTTCGCTTGCACCGACTCCAAACGTAACTGATTAGGTACTTAAGTGTTAGATTATTTTTAGAGTTTTAGTTTTTTGAAGTCGGTTTTTATTTTTTTTATAATAATCTTGTGTTCTCCCAAATAGACTCATTTAATTATTTCACCAAAATTAAATTTTTCAAACAAGATTGAAATCTTTAGATTTATAAAATACGAGTAGGTACCAAGAATCAGAATCCGAAAGAGCCATAACATTGACTGATGAGTCCGTTACAATGCGCCGCACAATCATTGTGTACAGTGGGCCCCGCCGGGATCAATGTCGAGTGTCGCTTATTGAGCGCGATGAGTTACGATGATATGTCAAAACGCGCCGAGACCGGCTGATCGGCACGCGCTTTCTAGGCTAGGAGACAGACATTTGAGTCTCACGATAAATACCTTAGTTTTATTTTATTTATTTAAATCAGACTGGAGTTGGAGTAGATTTAGGTTTTTTTATGATCTAGCCCGAGACAACGAAAAGCTTGTAGTACAAATGCTCGGGCTCATCACAAAAACATTTGTATTGCGGGATTCGAACCTAAAATTGTCGGGTCGGGTAAATTGTCGGGGAACCTAGACTAGTCTGTCGACTAAAACAACACATTTTTGTGCAGATTTATACAATAATAATGTAGTTAAAACAGATTCATTTTTGTTTTTACGCCGTATGTCAAAGTGTCATAGTTTCAAGGTATAGGGCTCAAAATAAAATTTTGTTGCCTAATTTTTAAAACACTTAACGGAATTGAAAAATAACTACTAAATTGGCGTACGTCGTACGTTTTTTGTACAGTCAATAATGTTATTTTCAGACTATTGCTTGTCACTACAAAAGACGTTACTGTGGCCATAAGAAATGGGTTGCGTTATAGTTTTATTTATCGTTTTCAAAGTCATTAAGAATCTATGGATTATTGGCACAACAAAACTACAGAGTACATAATAACGGTAAAAAATAACATTATTCCATCTTTGCATGGGATAAAGAAAAGTGGTCAATAACGGGATAGTTCTGATAGTAAATTATATTTATCAGCATTATTTTTATTACTTTTCAAGAGTTACTTATAAAAATAAAAAAACCCGTTTTAAAAAAAACTAGGCCATCTACTGGCAGATAAACAGCATCTGTTTCGTATGGTTTTGACGTCTGCTACCTATCAGATAGTACTGTATCCTTAACCGGTTAACCAGGGCATATAATTTGTGAATCGTGCTCCCTATCTCCCAGCCTAGGCACGATCAGAATGCGCGCGCGCGTGCATTAGCGAAGGAATTATTCGTCAACGTCGCTGCTAGGTGCAGCGGGAAATTCGTGATCGCTTACGACTAGGGATTAATCGTCGCTCTTAATACTCTAACGGGACTACGATAAATTTAGGAAGAATTGGACGATATTAATATCCTGAAAAAGAGGAGCTTACTAGCAACCCCAGTAATTAGACACTGGCCTAAGATCAATTGCCTGGATGTAAATCTAAGACTCATCTTCTTCATACATATTAACATTATTGACATATTGTTTCATCTTCTATGGTCTTCTTGTTCCATCATCTCAACGCACAAGCTCTTACGAAGACGTACAGACTTACAACTTTTAGTAAGAGACCGACATCGACATAAAAAAATATTAATTTACAACCCACCAATGATCTAGTCCCAAACTAGCAAAGCTTGGAAAAAGGCGACTAGATAGCTGATAAACATGCTGAAATACATTTATCAGTAGCAATGATTTAGGTACTAAAATGCTCGTTCTCATTAAACAAACGTTTGGCCCTTATGTCGAACCCAAAACCACCTGGCTTTGGAGTCCGGAGGGCGCACCACTACACCAGACGGTTGTCAAATATCATCCCCATTTAAATTGTAACTTTAGTATGGAGGTTTATTTCCAAGACGAGAACAGACGTATAGACAAACAGCTCAAGCTTAGTAATATAATTAGAACTCTCAATCAAATTCCTAATTGGCAAAAGCAAATTCCTAATTGGCATAATCAGTCTACCCTAATCTTCAAATTATTCAAAAGAGTAAACAACCTATTCGCATCACTAGCGCCACTGTTCTGCGTTAGAACATGTACCGCACATCCATAGTGTAAGGAGAGTGCCCTCAATTGAGCAGTTATTAACGAGCCGCAAACTGACCGACGGAACAGCTTCAGAAACTTGGAGATATGCACAGAGATGTATGAATTACATATCAGAATTTGTACTACTGAGTGTAACGTTTGGAATAACTTCTTAAGAAATATCTATAGCGTACTATTGGGGAGGCCTATGTCCACCAGTGGACTTCCAAAGGCTGATGAGGATGATAAGAAACTTTCTCAAACAAGTCAGTCTCCAACATCAGAGACTATCAATTAACGGTGGTATTGAAAGAAGAGCTACAACATGCCAAACCTTCTTCATAAATCCCGATATGTACGGATAATACTTTGTAATTTCGTATTAAAAAACGCTCTTTGTTGGTAAAAGGCAGTGTCAGGTTGCGAAACATTCTAAAACGTTCTAAAAAATCTAGGAACCCGTATTAAGTTGAAGTCTATATTTCTAATAGGTATATGATCAATGATCGCAATTGCAGAAGTTCACTTAAATTATACCGCAACTGAATAATTAAAAGACATTCAGTTTCTGTGTTATAGAACTAAGTAAGATAACCGATACAATTGATACAAAATATGCGGCTCCACTAAGACCAAAAGCAGCCGCTATTAGCATAGACAATTTATCAACCGGGCGCCATGTAAAGCATAGAGAATCAATTCGGCCACCCATGACCAAGCACGCACCCTTATTAATTAACATTCTTAATTACTGGATGCTCCGAAGGCTTATTAATTGCCACCTCTCCAATAATCGGTTACGGTAACTGAGATTAGATTTATTGTCCTTATTTATTGAGCTAGGTTCCATTTTACAGCGACATTGTAATCCACTCTACACGTTCTTTAAGACTGTTATAGTTAAAACGGGCGAACCGATGGTAAAGCATGCAAATACTTCTTTTATTGAAGTATAAACCGAACAATGTCAAATGCAGATTTACTTGTGTCAGACCTTTAGCAAATTACAAAAATCTATGTTCTGTGGTTTAAAACTTGACTTCCAAGATTTGATTTAATTACAAGTGTAGCTACACTTGTAACTTTATTAGCTAATAAAGGCGTGTTTGGCGTTTATTTATTTATTTTATAGTAAAACAAACTGTGGTATGGAACGGAACCTTTGGTGCAAGTCCTACTCGCACTTAGCCGGTTTTTGTTTATTTTATATCATTCCGAAAATAATAATTCATCTTGTGAGAAAGATAGTCTTGCTCCATTTAAATTAGCAGTAATCTTGATCACTCTGATCTTCCGTTACATTAGCGTAATGGTTTGATAGAATAATTAAAATTCTTTCAACTATCAAGTCAGCACCATCTGCTTTCATGTTCGTGACAAAATCTGTTTGTGTCGATGACTCATCGTCCTAGCTAAATATTTATGGTGTTCGGTCTGTTAGTCCTGTTAGGGCCTGCTTATTTTAATTAGTTTCTGTGTCGTCTGCTCAACAACAAACAATTTGTAGAGTCATTAACTGTTTTAGCTACTGAAAGAAATTGTCGTATGATTTTAATTGCTTTTGGATTTTTATTTCATCTACCTATAGTATCTAATATTCTAGACGCAACATAAAGATCATAAGAATGTGAAAATGAACGGCAATTTAACAGAACTTCTGATATATATATTTTTAAAGAGGTTATACACTTTATTATCAAAAAGTTTTCTGTAAATTTGTATTCTCCCTGTTACGAGACTATTATATTTTCACATAGCTACTCCTTGGTCAAAATATTTTAGTTTCATACACATTTGGGGCCAGCCAGGCCATCCTAGAATGTTTGCGTTTGGTTATACGTATAATCCAATTTTTAAAAGTACGTCAATTATGTATTAAACTTCTGTCAATTTATGAATAACTGAAAAAAGCTGTATCTCTAGTCGGATTGTGTACATTGTTATGTTTTCCGTAATTTACTAACTCTTCTAACTGTCGTATAGATTTGTAACTTTGGATATGACATTCAGATGGCAATAATTTGATACAATTGCACTGATCTGCTGATGATGACAAGAGGTGGATAGCGGAACTCTTCAAAGGCCTCGTAACTAAAACTAAAACCTTCGAGTTTGGGCTGATTTGATTAGTTTTGACGGGTGTAATAGATAGTTTAATTTTAGGGTTTGCATTGTGACCACAACACCAACTGTTCATACTATGTATTTCCGTTTTTGCTGTAGACCCTTAAAAGTATGGTTCAAAACTTACGACTTTATTGATCCTCATGCCTTAATGTTTAAAGAACAAACAATAAATAAATACCTAAGTACTAAATTGGATTTGGATCACACAAAATATCAAAATTTCAGGTCTGCAACTCATTCCTCCAATAAACCACTTTTCCGGTTTCGCTTTTACGGACAAGAACTCTTAAAATTAAATAGTATACATCGATGTAGACTTGTAAATTGAAAGAAAGATAGATACTCTGTAATTAAAGATGTACAAGTAATGGTACTTATAGCAAAAAAGTCAGTCAAATTTCGCAGGAGCTATCTCTCTTAAAGTAAGTTTGGGAAAGCTTAGGCGAATAGGCGATTATCAAGGCTAATTTTGGTTTATTGCATTTAATATTGATCATGAAATCGACTATGGCTAAGGGTAGTATGCCAGGTCTTTCATTGTTCATTGTCATCATCCATCATTCTGTAAATTGGATGATTTTCTGACACATTATTCGCAACGAATACATAGAACAAAACTATGATAGACACACGGACTTGATGGTAGAAAAATCATGTTCAAATGCACAATAGTATCAGTACAGGCGTCTCAATCACAGTTACATCGGGTTTTGCTGTCATTATTAATCTGATGCATCTATAGAAACAATATCCCACATGCTTCCTCGAGATTATTATCGAAGACAATATAGATGTTAGTTTGGAGCGGCTTGTCCGGAGTCGTCGAACTCGTGCATTCAGACGGCAAGGCGCCATTGACTGACATCGACAGCTTGATAGATCGATAATCAATCTCTGTTTCCATCGAAAAACTAGTTTTGAGTTTTGTATAGGCTTAACTGTTTTCTGCTTGTAAGCGAGAAATGTCGTAACCCAAGTTAAAGTAGCTTTATAATACCCACCCAGCAATAAATTTGTTTAGGCATTTACTTTTCACGACAGATGACCAGGAAGATTTTTTTACATTATACGGGTTGTGCAAAAGAATTAGACACTCGACGACTATAATTTTACCCTCATCCTGGCTTCATCGGATTAGTTCGATGATAATAGATTATTGTTTTGTCAATGTCGTCGCATACGTAATAGTAAAGTCTAGACATAGGGGCTATCCCGCAGCCGTCTAGACTTCAAACAATTATTTTTATTTAACTAATCTTTCTCTTGCAAGATTTAAAATGAAAAAGACCCGAGGCAATATAGAAAAGTTATTTTTCTATATTGACCCGACCGGGAATCAAACCCGGAACCTCAGAGATAGCGACACCAAGTCCGGAATGCTCGCCTCTCGGCTACGGAGGTGGTCAAAAATTAAATGCTGTCTTTTGTTTACACACTACAATATAGGTACATTCATGCAATACATAGGGTAACATTTCACAATATTGTGACATCCGTAATCGATTTCGGCTGTGTGTTATAATGAATAAACGATGTTTAATTTATTACTTAACATAAATCCAGCTTTTATTTTTAATATGGATAAAGGCAGAAGATACAGACATAAACGAATATAAAAAAGAAAGGATTACAGTCATTTTAAAAATAAATTTTACGTGTAATTAAAAATAAAAATAATGAATTATGTATTTGATCTCACATTTGATATGTCAAAAGTAGACTAAAAAGAAAATCTGCTAAACGGACAAGTAAGATTTTTATTTTTATTTGTTTCCAATATTTTTTACTGCTTTCACCATTGTTGATTTAGGTAGGTACCACATAAAAAAATATTCCGTCAATAAAGAAAATAAAAATAGGAAACATTTGACTTTTCACTAATAAATACTTACTTACTATAAACAATAAGAATAAAATTACAATTACATGCTTTAAAGTGTTAAAACCAATACAAAAAAGGCAAACACTACACCACTCACGTCTGCCGCCTCTATGTTGACTTGCAAATAAAAACTCCAAGGCTCCGTCCTCATTTACTTGCAAAATAAAACTCAAAAAGTGTCATAGAGCATCAATCACGATGATTGATAGCGGTTATCATCACAAAGTAGAGACAAACGACACGTCGGAGGCAGGGCAGGTAAACACAACACCGCGGTGCGACGACCCCGTTTTAACTACCTATTATTAGGTTAAGAATCTGACACTAATCTTACTTAATTAGAACGAGCAGGCTAATTAATTTAGGGAGTCGGAATTACCATTGGAGGTGCCCGTTTCGATTAGGTAGAAATTCATTTTACGAAAGTAGATTAGGATTTGAAATTCAATTCGGATTTAGAACTTTTATACGAACCATTTTTTATGAAGAAAAAAATATTTATATCCAAAGATGCTGGCAAGTGAAAAAATAAAAAGTATTTTGTTGAATGTTTATTTGTGTGTGATGGGCGCAGTTTGACATGTTAATTCATTAAAAAATATTTTTTATTCTCATACGTAAAGAATTTACTCTATTTAATGTGACGTCGTATACCATAATTAATTTATTTTATTTATTAGGAATAACAACAACTTATATACAATTTAATTTACATAAAATTGTTTACCAGAAGTAACAGTTATTCTCAATTTAAATATAACAATTACAAATTAATGTTAAACGAAAAAAAACGTGTTTCGTAAAAAGGTTTACATTTGTAGAGTCAGCAAACTTCGTATAGAGATAGTAAATAATTATTTTTTTGTTTTTTTATTTATTGCTTTTTTCTGATAAATACGATTTCTCTTTTAGAACTTGAAACACGTATGCCTAATTGAGATTAGGGCACACCAGACATAATTTAGGTCAAGGTTGATTCAAAGTTGTTTTACTTTGTTAAACATGCAAGTTAACTAATATTTAAACAGATGCCAAATTATTTTTTAGCTATTTAAAGTAGCTATTCTATTTATTAAACTAACCTACCTATTTTACAATCCTATTAAAGTAGGTATTGTAAAATGTAACCCTCCTATAATCTAGAAATCCTTTTAGGTGTCAAGTTTTAGACTTCTACGGATTCGTAGACTAGCTCAGGAGCTCAGGCTAGTCTATCGTGTTCAGACACGATTAGTGTAATTCCTAGAATTTGTTTCAAATAACATTAGATTTTATAGCTTCTGAAAATTATCTTTTGTTATTTTTTTTTGCATAATGGTGTGATCAAATTTTCTAACCTTAGTCCTAGAAAAAAAAGGAAAATGGGCAATTTTCCTTGTACCAATATTACGAGTATACTAAGAGTTAGCACCATCAGTATTCATTAAAAATACGTATTAGGCTACATCAAAAATAGGCTAGTTTCCTGGATCAAAAAAAAATTCTATTTAGTCAGTCAGTTAGATCAAAAAACATTAACAAGCTATATCTTCATCAGTTTTTGTTTAATTGAAATAAGAAAAAATACGTGTCTAATATTTTCTGTTAATCCAACTAACGAGATTAATTAGATTTTTTTAGGAAACTAGCCCATTACTGTAAAAAATACATTTCCGAATGTTTTATTTTGTTAAATATTTTAAAATTGTCTAAAACGCCGGCTAGTATGTCAGGCACGTCTCTATTGAGTAACTTTATACTAGAACTGACATCCAAAGCGAGATTTTGCGCTACGCAAACACATGAGTACCTACTGTAACCGTCGAAATGGTTTTTAGCATGCCTGTTCCAGTACTTTATAACTCAATGGATACTTAAATGCTTGTGACTTCATGTAACAGTACAAAGATTAAAATGTAATTTTTTGTTGTTCTGAAATGTGTAAATATTACTAACAATGTTAATTGTGTTCTGAAAAACAGCTAAATAGCCTAATATTTTAGTAATAGCAGAGCCCTAGTGATTACAATGAGATTTAAGGATCCCTAAGTAAGATAATTCATTTATTTCATCATCATCATCATCATTTCAGCCATAGGACGTCCACTGCTGAGCATAGGCCTCAAAGACTTTCATTGGGGGGATTGCTAATACTCGCCACGCTTGGCAGGCGGGTTGGCGAGCGCAGTTTTTTATAAGATTTCGCACGGAGACGTTGCTGCCTGTCTCGTGCTACAGGAATTAGTCGCCTCTTACGACCCGCCTCCTGTTGGCGGTGTGGAAGTGTATTCTTTACGGCTGTCCCCACACGGTACATTTATTTATTTACTTAAACTTTATTTTACAGATTTAAAAAACATACTAAATTCGGACTAAATGCCGTCAGGCATTTCCTGCCAGTCGGCTAAACAGACGTGCTTTGTGGGCGGTGCAATAAAGGAGTCTATACAAATGTTTAAAAAAATTGAAGTAAGAACTTAAAAAGCGTAAACTACACACAGTACATAGATTGCATAGGCAAAATACATAAACAAATAAATATGAGGACTTGTTGAAAAGGGTCTTGACAGACAGACAGACGGACAACGATTTTCATATTGATTTACGGAACCCTAAAAGTGATATAGGATGGTATCATCATCATCATTTCAGCCATTGGACGTCCCCTGCTGAACATAGCCCCAGTGACTTCCAGATTGGCCACCCACAAGGTGGACAGACGATCTATGGTATAGAAACACCCAATTTTATAAGTAAGTAACAACATTATTCAAAACTACAAGATAGAGTTTGAAAGAGAACTCTAAATCATGGCGGATAATAAATGTATCAAAAAAATTATCAAAACCAAAACAACGCCTAACTCCTCACTTACATTATAATCTTTCACTCCCAATAATCCTGCGCGTGCCCATCCCGCATTAAATCTAGCAGCGCATCAATCTGCACTAGAAAGCAATCTGTTGTGCGCGCGCGCACCGTAAGTGCTTGCGCTCTTCCTTGTCCGCTCAATGGAGTGTCTGTACTGAATCGAGCTGCTACTAGATATCTGATACACGAGGAACATGTCTGTTACCCGTAGCCTATTTATTTTCAGTTCCTACATGAAGGGCTGGTCGTAGAATGCATCATCGTTGGGTTCCATTCGATACATTATAATGGAAATGCGCCTATCCCATAAAATATCAGTTTCCGTGCTTTTGTATATCTATCAGAAGCAAGATCAATCTCTTAGTATTGCCTTGAGGTATCAATAGATGATCTATGTTTCAGACTACACCAAGTAAATACGGTACTAACAGTGACTTCCCAATTCATTTATGAAAATATTGTATACCTACATTCGCAAAAACCTGCATCTATTCCAAAAGAATAGTGACATTCACAATCTTAATACCCGGAATAAATATAAACTTGCCGTTTCAACTTTCAGACTGCTTAAAGTACTTAGGTAATTCGTTCATGGGAAAATGTATTCGCTTTTTTAACAAATTATTACAGTCTATTGTTGAAGTACCCATGTTTAAACAGTTTAAATTGAAATCGCTTGTTAAGACGATTTTAATGGTTATTTAAATGAAAAAATATTTGGAATTTTCAACCGACTTCAAAAAGGAGGAGGTTCTCAATTCGTCGGTATCTTTTTTTTATTATGTATGTTCAGCGATCATTCGTTACTGCGTTGACCGATTTCGATAATTATTTTTTTGTTTAAAAGGTAATACTTTCAGAATGGTCCCATATAAATTTGGTTAAATTCTGATGATGGGATCTATAAGAAAATCATCAAACATTGCATAAACTCCGTACCACGCCAACTGATTTTAGTATCTATCTTACCTATATCTCTGCCAAATGTGGACCGATTTTGATGATTCTTTTTTTAATGAATAGCTTATACTTCAAAGATACTATAATAAACATTATTGGAAAAAAATTCACCCCTAAGGGTGGAAAAATAGGAAATGAAATCGGTGTTCAGCAGTTAAATTATGTTTGCACTCGTAAGATTTGTTTTGATTAGGATTTATCACTAAAATGGATGAAATAAGTTAATTTTATAAAAAAAATAAAAACCGACTTCAAAAAACTAAAACGCTAAAAATAATCTTAACACTTAAGTACCTAATCAGTTACTTTTGGAGTCGGTGCCAGTCAATGAGAGACCAATGTTTTCGTTTGCACCGACTCCAAAAGTAACTGATTAGGTACTTAAGTGTTAAGATTATTTTTAGCGTTTTAGTTTTTTGAAGTCGGTTTTTATAATACCCTATTCGCACACTTACGCGTAATAATACTTATGCTGTTTCTTGCACTGCTTTTTCTCAGCGCCCAAAAGCCCGAAGCAATGGTAGGGTAAAAAAAATTGGACTTGTCAAATAATGCAGCGATAAATTGGTTTTATTGATTATCGATAAAATCGCTCTTCTAAACAACCTGCATATAGAACTCAGATAAAATGGATTTTGAATTAAAAATTCTGAAAATGTCTATTTCATTATGCTATAATAAGCTATTCTACCATCATTGAGAGCTCTTAAAGGCATTATTAAATAACAACATTAGAAAGCGGACAAAGTTTGTCAGAGGTGTAAAAAATTACTAAGTATCTCTGCTACTGCATTTATTTATTTAGTTTCGCATCCGAAGACCTTACACTTGACCGATTTTAATTATTTTTTTATTAAATACAGGGCTTGCATTAAACAAAATCACAGACAAATAGACAGTTAACAAAATGATTTCATGAAAGTTCCGTTTTTCCTTTTTAAGGTTTGAAACCCAAGAAATGTTATTTAAATCGACTCTTCCAAAGCGTTTTCTTAGCTTCAGTAAACAAATAAATAAATATTGGAAAACGTCACATACATTGCTTTGATCCTATGGTAAATAGCCAAAGCACTTGTCATGTGACATTATAGAAATCAGAAACAACACCCAGACTCGAGATAACGTAGAAAAGTTATTTTTCAACATTGACCGACCGACTTCAGTAACTTGAGATTTTGCCTCTCTCCGTTACTATTTATCGTCAAAACAATTTATTGTTTCCATCAAACTCGGCCTAGTAACAGTTGAATCGCCATTAACAACAATGATGTGCAAAATTGCGTTGCGTAAGCGCCGCTTCAGGCCCTAAAAGTTTATAGTGGTAACAATGTGCTAGGACACTTAACGATCGGCTATAATTTGTAACGACAGCCAACAATGGGGAATTAGTTTACCAAGGTGTCCAGGCCAATGTCGACCGCAACATTAATCTTGCATGAACTTTGTCGCGAAACAGGTTGCATTAAATCCTCGTGGGTGAAGATTGGAGCTATGGAAAATTAAATGATCAATTCGACCAAGAAAATGATGGTTTCTATCTATGTAATTAATTATCTTTATCAATCTAGTCAATGAATAGTAGATTGGTAAAGATAATATCAGTTCTACCTCCATACCTTTTTATTTTAGCTACAATTTCTTGTGCTTACTGATTTGATTAAATATTGTGTGTATCTTTCTTTGTGTCTATTTTTGTTTTAAATTTTATAATTATTACAAGCTTTGGAAACAAACTACTCGATTTAATTTCATAAGGGCCGATTTTTGAAACGGCTGATAACTTTTTATCCAACGATTTTAATTGACGCTTGACATATTTTCTATACGATAACTGTCAACATGTCAAACTTATAATAATAATAGTAGGGCCGATTTTTCAATACCCACATAGGTATTGAAAAATCGGCCCTAAGAAACATAAAGACTTGTTTGTTACCCTAACTACACTAACCACTCCTATAACTCAATGACTCAAGACATGTACAGGGTGTCCCGGAACTCAAATATAATCTTCTAACTACATATTTTATATATCAATGGTCAACCACTTTTGTTCGGACTTTTTCAAATTTGCACAAAAATTTATACTTCTTATTCACTTCCTAAACAAATTTATCAAACAGCAGATAGATTGTTTAGAAAGACAAAAAAAAGTTTTGTTTTAAAAGTCATAGAACAATAGTAAATTTAAAAGAAAATAAAATAGTAAAACGTAAATATCACGAATACCTAGTACCAGTTGTTGCTGTCCCGATGCTCACTTATTTTCTTAATGCTCATTTGTTTTTCGGATGGCCACTTGTTTACCTGACCTGAGGTAATGTATACTATCGTACACTCAGCTTTACATAATTTTGTCTTAGGGGAACCTGGTGAACTTTGTGTTTACTAGGATGACTTTTGAATGAAATGAAATGAAATGAAAAAATGAGTTTATTGCTTTCATAAACTTACAACTATGCATATTTATATATATTTAAAAAAAATATATACATTGATCTTTTAAGAAAGCAATAGAAGGTGACTCAGCTTGTGCTGAAATGGGATCGTGATCGGGTGGGATCAACGCTGGAACGCTGATTTTCAGCCACTTCCCTTTCTCTATTGGTGTTAGGCGAGAATCAATGTTATGAGGGCTTAATTCTTCTAAACATTATATTTCTTAATAGGATTTGGAACTAATAGAAAAAAAAAGGTACTTTTGACTTTGGGTTCTACTGTGCGGGACGGATCCACCAGGATCCCCCAGGGGATCGGGCTAGAGGATCGTGGTGGATCCGTCCCGCACAGTAGAACCCTACCAGGAACTGCGAGACCAAGCCCTAGTAGGACAACCTTGAAAGAAACAAATGACTATGTTTGTGGTTTTGTATTTTTATGTGGATGGACATGTGATGAGAAGGGAAGAGGAGCACGTAACGAGGAGAGTGATGGATATGAGTATTGATGGGTGAAGAAGTAGAAGACGATCAAAGAAGAGATGGATGGATTGTGCGAGGAGCGATATGATTGAGAAGGGAGTGAATGACTCAATGACGAGTGACTGGATTGCATGGAAGTGAAAGACATACTGTGGCAACCCCAGATGACCTGGGAACAGGGCAGGCGAATGATGATGAAATGATGAAGTGTATCCATAGTGTGACGATCTTGGTCAATTTGTCTCATCTATTCTATTTTTAGACACTTATATGGGCTTCCCTTGTAACTAACTATGAACCAAATCTCGTAAGTAGTTTTAGCCTACTTCTAACTGACGTATCGATACAAAACTTTGTAAGTATTTGACATTTGGATGACAATACAATAATTTGACACCATTGAACTGTCAAAAGTCAGAAGGCAGGTAGTAGAACTCTTCAATCTACTAGTAAAACCTTCGTGTTTGGGCTCATGCGATTCCTTTTGACACGTTCAGTAATAAGTGTTTCATAGTTTTTATAACTATGATATCAATTATTTTATGTATGGTAGTGTGTTTTGCACAACCCTCGTTTTATTGGTGTTATTGAAAAATAAAAACTTCTAATACATATTATTTTAATAAGTTTTCAAAAGCATGAGATAACGACTGATTGTTGTGAATTAACCAGCCATCTCATTCTTTTACCTCAAAGTAGAGTGAAAAACTCATTCCTAATGATAAGTACTATAAAATAATAAGGCACGTTGTAAAACTCCCGATTTAATGATTCTAAACATATAAATATACCGAAATGGAGCCGAGATAATAATTATAACTCTACTACTTACGTCTTCGGTGTCAATGAATACGAATGTGTGTCGAGTCAAAAGTCGCGAAATATAATCAATACGCTACATAGCGGCTACAAATCACTGTTCATAACACAGATTACTTAATGTTTAATAGTATTATCATCAACTAGCACTTGTATTACTAGATTTAAATTGTAAACATTTAGTAATTGTCCATTTTTGACCACGTAAACTTTGTATTTTTATTTCTAATTTCATGTTAAAATTTTGAAGGCCTAAGTACTATAAAATTTATAGGGCCTAATCGAGAAGGCTAAATAAAAATAATATAAAATAACGTAGAAATAAAACAAGTTAAAATAATACTGCTGAAGGAAATGAATGAAGTAAACAAGAAAGAATTAAAGTCATACTTTTTCCGGATCGTCTTAAAAACATATATAAGAGAACCAAAATATTTTATTTACACAGCTCAAGATGAGCTTTAGCTCCTATTGACTGACGTCTAAGAACTTTATAAAACTGTAATCAGAACATCAATAACACACTTCGTTAACTAAGACTCTACATTTCTACATAGCGACTGGTCTGTTTATTTTTGTGTTGGATTTAAACATTCCATGTTTGTTTGGTTAATTTTCGAGTTCTTGTTACTTTCGTAATATATTCATATTTGACTTAACATTCGCAAAAGTTGAGGAAAAGACAATTTTTATTAAAATACATCAAAGCTGCAACTTGTCCCCATTCCAAAGCAGTGTTTATACTTGTTTAATTTGTAACTAACTTGCACATGTGACTTTTCTCAGTTTCTCAGTGTTTCCTTAAGACTTTAAATAGATTTCTCTTAGCAATCATCATTATCATCGTTTCAGCTATAGGACGTCCACTTCTGAACATAGGCCTCCCACAGAGACTTGCAGATAGAACAGCTATAACGGCGAATAATAAATATATATTTTTAAGTATATAATGTGAGGCAGTTATCTACCTAAAAGATCTAAGTGATAACAAAGTAAATTAATAAAGCTCTAGGATCATCTAATTTCTGACGAAAATTGGGTTACAAACATAAAAAACTATGTACAATAAATTATGTGCAATGGTGTGATTAAATGAATTGTAACAATAATGGGCACAGGATTCCCACACAAGCGAGTTTAGACGGACGCGATACGCCCGTTGCGCAAGCACAGCCTTCGCGGTTCCTCCTCCGATAACGCCGCTGGTAGCTAACCCTGGCCTTATTTCGAACATCACACAAACATCCCACAATCCACCACATGTTTTTACTCATGTTTTTTTTTTTGTAAAATGAAAATAAATCAAATTGTTAGTACGAGTATAAGGGGAGCTTTCGATAAAACTGCGGTTTGCAACTGCTGATAAGTGGACGATAATTATATTTTATTAATTTCTGTGCAATCAAAAACAATTCAGTAAATAATTGAAGAGCTTCTTTGTGATGATGACTACAAACTTGTAAAGGGAAACTTAAAAGCTCAACGAAAAACATTGCATCTTTAAAAATATGTTTTTTTATGTATGCGAATAAAAAAATATTTTTCAGTCACATTACGTAATACGATACCTATCTCTAGACCTATTCGAGACAATAGGCGGTAAGCACCCAGGATCCGTCCGGGGATATTAAATTAAGTCCTGGTGGGAATGTCACTTTACCATGCCACAGGTGTCCTGGCCGGGAGGCGGGTGCTCCGGGTAGGGCTGGGTATAACTGATCACGGACTCGGTACTCGCGGGGCCGTGCCGGGCACGGGGGAGCGCTCGTCTCGACTGCTCGCTCTCGACTGACGAGCGCGACCGACTCCGCTCGCGATTTCGAGCGTTATCAATGAAACCACAGCGCGCGCGCACATTTGCTCAACCACTTAGATCGATGGTGCTTCCGTTACGTTATTAGTAGCTATTCTTTACCTAAATGTTTGTTTATTGCGCTCGTTTTAACGCTCGTGGTTTGTGAACTTGATGCCTCAGATTCGTTGCGATATGATTTATAGTTTGCACTTGTTGATTTTTGATAGTTCACCGCATTTCGAGCACTCGTTTCTTTCTCTATATCGTTCCCACCCTAAAATCAGAAGCATTTTCGTTATTTGGACAGTACTTAAAGCTTAATAGCATTAGTAAAGAAGTTAATAAAACTTTACAATATTTAATAATACCTACTAACGTAATGTAAAGTTTCATTCAGCATTTAAGCTTCTATAATTGTGAGATTTGTCGTATATTCCAAGATATGAACATTGTTTTCGACCTGTAAGTACCTACTTTGTAATTTTTCTGCAATTATAAACTCCTAATCTCCCACTTGTAAATAACTTAAGGTATAAGATTGGTGCCACTTTTGTTTTTGGACAGTTTACTCATATTATTATGACTAAGTCAGAAAATCCAGATTAGTAGCTTAACGTTATTGGCTTGGACTATTAACCTGCTTCAGTCTTGTTGCGGATTATATTTATATTTCTGGCCAATTTTCACGACGTAATATTATAATATGTGAATATTTTTTATTTTCATATTCCACGCTTTCCTGAGAGATGTGGCATACTGTTTTCCGATCAGGTGGGGTAAGTATTTGCTCACTTGCACTTGAATCATAAAATATATTCGCCATGTAACCTTCAAATAAAATTCTTTTAGTATGTGTAATTTGAGCATCTGCGTCGAATGTGATCATTGTTTTAACTTTGAAATGTGTTGATGGTGCTTCATATCAAAGATTATCAGTTTTGTAAGAGAAGTTGAAAATTTGGAGAATATTTTGATCCGTAAGAATCGCTGGATTCCGGACTATTACCTATTATACATTATAATAGTTATCATGAATAATGGAAAATCAAAAACTGTTTGTGATAATGTAAATGAGTACTAATCTCGAATCGATAATTCTAATGACAATAATCATGCAATTTTCAATTGGAACATTGATTCGTAGACATGTAGAGTAAAAATTATTTCAAACTCATAGTTTAATCCAACTGGCCTTCAGCATGGTAAAGTTATTCAGACAGTTCACAGTTTGAGTTCTTAAGGCCTATACTCAGCAAATTGGCAACAGAAGTACCTAGCATATAGGTAACTCTTATTAGTACATTTTGGTTTTTCTTGTCAGCTTGTCTAAAATAGACGCATTTTATTTTTTAAAGTATCTTGTTTTAAAAGTAACTCATAACTCACATTTGCAAGTTGTAGCAGCCTGTAATGACAATGTACACTTAATATAGTTAATACTTGTATTATTAAATGTATTATTGGTGTAAGATTTGCTGCTTGCTTAAATTAATACCATTACACGGCCATCCGTGCACTCCTTACTTAATACTTTATCTTTAACCGTAAGCAGCCATAGGACGTCGACTACGTCCCAGTGGCCGGTTCAAATTGAAACCAATATTTAGTGTTGTCTCTTCCGCCTCTCTGTCTGTATGTGATATGTTAACAACACCCTTACACTGTGTTACGCTGACACTGAACTAATATTTCAATGATATTTACAATGATTAATTGTGAAAAAGCGTTTTTAGTCTCCCGTAAACATTTCATAAATAATTGTGATTTCTATTCAATGTTGCTCCTTCATTCTGCCCTTGTGCAGGTCACTAGTTTAACCCGTTACCATCCAAGCGGTCTCATGAGACCGCATAACAATGGAATTTCTATTGTGTCTCGTCTACGTATGCTTGATCAGACTGTCCTTTAGGCAATTCATCGCAATCAATGGTGCGACATCTGTTCTATTCATCTTTGTTCGTAGCACGGTAGTCTGTGACCTATATCCAATGTTGACCCTCCGTCTCATGCGCACCTGTACAGCTGGTCCTTTGTCTCATGACCCACCTACTTTAGCGTTGGCACCATCGGCTTCGACCTCAGCGCAAGGACGTTCACCTTTCACGCATCGTGTTATGGTTTCAGGCTAAGTCGACGTCGTAAACTAATAAAAAGTGAACACTATAAATCATAATTAATAGGGTGTTGACCTGGGAAGTAGATAGGAAAACATTTTGTTTTGATTTTTCTAAAATTTTGTAGATAATTGTATCGAGTTGTTGTTATCATTTATAAAACTTACAATATCTTTCTCTAAATTCTGGTCAGTATTTGTAAATACAAATAATAGGTAGTTCTTTAAATCAATAAATTAATCTATATTTGATTGAGCTGCTATCTGATACCCTTGATGGGAAGTGAACTTTTCAGGTTTGTTTCATCTACTTTTAGTAACATAAATGAGACATTATTATCATTACATATTACTGTAATGTATAAGACATTTTTATGGGCCCCGTATAAATTTCTAAATTTTAAGTTTTTGAAACTTTGGTAAGTTGTTGTGCACGCATGGAAACGTTTCTGAATTGAATTTAAGAATACATAAACAAAGTCATGCACGCAACAGCTTGTTAGTTATAGAGTTCAAATTGTAA
The DNA here is from genome assembly GCA_963576865.1 of Anania hortulata. NCBI lineage: Eukaryota > Metazoa > Arthropoda > Insecta > Lepidoptera > Crambidae > Anania > Anania hortulata. The sequence goes on from OY756406.1 coordinate 1,213,836, forward strand.
ATACTATTTCAAGAATTTTATCTAAGTAAGTACAAGTAAATAAAAATTCACGAATTTCTTCAAAACATTGGCAAAGAAAACTAAACTGAAAATGTAAATGCTTTTATCTCTTATGATCATAAAAATGTACTCGAGACATTAATTATGTATCCAAACCAAGGCTCTTACGTGCGTCGCCGTAATGTCCACATAACATTGTTATCCGTCACTCAGTCATCCACAAGTTTCATCAATTATAATTATCCGACATCCTCGAAATTATTTAAATTTAATTAATTTAACTGCAGAAGAAACACCTGGCCAAATTCGCTTTTGTAAGGAGGTAAAAGTCTATGACTAAACGATTAAAATAACGATTACCTCACCATCATGCTCGGTAGAGTTGTTAGCTGTGCTCTTGAGTATGTAAAAAAATAATTCGATTGCATTTTGAGATCAAGCATTGTGAGAGCTGAGACAGCCCAGGATAAGATATGTTGTCTTTACCTAAGCCAACACATTAGTTTGGCAGTTCAGTGTGGCCAGTCTCCCTTGGGGAAGTGTTACTAGCTTTGGTTTTGTTTTATATTTAAATTAAAGTGTCTTTTGTGTAAAGTAACTTGCGTTACCACCTTTGCAACCAGTCATTTAGGTCGTACTACGTTGCAGGTGCAGCAGCTGAGTCAGCGGCGCTTATAAAGCATTCATAATACAGAGACCTAGTGGCCATTTTTCACTTTGTCCCTTTCGCTGTCGAGACTACAGACTGTTGGGGGTCTGAAGCAAAGAGTTTTGTTGCAAAAGTAGGTCGACGACTGAGGGTGAGGACTAGTGATCCTCGTTCGTTCGTTCGTTTCTGGTGCAGAAGCTTGCTCTGGCTATTCAGCGGGTCAATGCTTCGAGCGTTATGCATATGGTTGACATTGTGTTAATAATGGTAAATAGGTTTTGTATATAGAAATTTGATTTTTGCAAATTTTTACATTGTTATTTTTAATTTTGATTAATACTTGTAATCGTAAAATTTTGCATAAATTAAACAAATTAATTAAACTAAACTAGTAAAATATGTTTTTCTAAGGTATTGATTTTTAGGGTTCTGCACCTCAAAAGGAAAAAAAACGGAACCCTTATAGGTTCACTTTGTTGCCCGTCTGTCTGTCTGTCCGTGATGTCTCCGTCTGTCTGTCAAGACCCTTAATGTCGGAAACGCGTGGAGGTATCAAGTTAAAATTGAATCCATAAACTAAGGTTTACAGTCCCTTGAAGCTTTGAAAAAATCAAATTTCTAAGTTAACGTTAAAAAGAGATACGCCCGTTTATGCCGCAAAAAAACGCTTGTTTGGACGCTTTCAAGGGAATCAAAATTTATAGAGTACTTTTCGTTGACCTTTATCTCTGAAATTTGGCAAGTTCGTTTTATACTAAGTACAGGGAAACATCTGAAAACTATACATTTTTAATTAAATTTTGAAATTAATTTGTAAGTAAACGTGACTCGATTCCTGAACTATTTACGAAATGTACCTTCAACGGAAAAAGAAACCCGCGGTGGGCGAGTCCGACTTACACTTGTCCGGTTTTTATTGTTGTTATTTCTTGTTATCTTTATCAGAGAAAAGTTAAATTCAGTCGGTATGGTATCAGTGTAATTTGGAACAGGTAACATGCTACGAACCTACGCGCGGGACGATTCGTAATGACTCTCGAAAAAAGTTTGTAGACATGAAACCATGAAGAAGAAGGGTTCCGTTTTTTTACTTTTGAGCATTCATTCACAGCAGGCATTTAATCAAACCTTCGAAATCAACAAGTATAGGTGACTTAAAATAAAAGACACAACACGCAGCTCATTATTTCCTCGTGTTATACTGTACTCGTATTTCGATTACGTAGTCTGCGAAATATTCGCCATCATGAAGAGATTAATTTGAGAGCACAGATAAGATTGCGAAAACGTTACTATGTGTTCAGGCTTCAATTGGAATGCGGCGTGGTTGGCTGAAGAGGTTGCGGTGCGTGCCAATTAGACGTTGAACTTATTTGAGTTAGCCTCTTTTGGAGACACCGAAATCTTGTTATTATCACGCCATATGACCTGGAGGAAACAGGAGAATGCCTAGAAGGAAGAAGGTTAACTTAATAACATTTTCACAGTATAGTTAAACGTGAGAATAGACTTTTACATCTATTGGTTATTTTAGTCTTTATAACATTCATGTTTTAAATGAAATGATATCTTTGATTTGAAATCATTCATCATCATCATCATTTCAGGCATAGGACGTCGACTGCTGAACATAGGCCTCCCCCAGTGACTTCTGATTAGCCGGTTGGAAGCGGCCTGCATCCAGCGGTTTTCTTGAAATCATTACTTATATTTTATTTATGTGGTGATGATAAGGCTGAATAAATCCTACAATGACTCATTAGCTCATTACTTGTGGTCTGTAAAATATAATATTGCACTTTTCTCACTGTGTTCATAATAAAAATATAAACGAGTAGATAACCCATATAAAATATGATTCACATATTATATTACGTAATACTTAACTGCACATTACAAAATGTTCATTACTTATGTAACATTTTCAAATATTGTGCTAAGTCTGTCTGAATCTTTATCAAAGTTGTCTTAAATGCCTGACTCACGACTCTTGAATATCGTTTGCTTATTCCAAGCTGTGTTTTCTAGCGATTAAATAATTCCATTAGCGGATAGCCAAGCTAAACATTACGTTAAGGTCTACAAAAATGTATTCTATTAAATTTAACAGCAGCGTAGGGTACCTTCCGACGAGGTGGAGCAAGTTTCTTGTGCAGCTTCTTCTCGGCGCTAGCCCACAACAAAATTGTCCCAATGCAGTGGTAGGGAAAAAAATGATTTACGTATGCGATTCAAATGAAAACCTGTGGTATACCTATTTTCTGAGAAAACCCAGCATTTTTTAAGGTTTCTTTACTATATTGTCAGCCTATTGCAGTCCACTGATGGACGTAAGCCTATTGTTTCTATGCGATTAAATTAATCTCTGATTTCCTCCAGTTCAGTTAGTGTTACATTGTTGATTTTGTAAACATCGTTATTAAAAAGGGAAATTCTTTTTTGTACATTAAAATTTGACTTGTTAGCATTTTTCGACGTAGAAGGCTTAAGCTTAAGGCTGTTTTCCTCAATGAGGTTTATGTCGTGAATGCTCTGTAGATTTTTAAGTCATCAAACAGACTGAATTTGCAGTACCTGAGAATAAGGGTCTTGAAGCTGTCTGTCAATTAGCAGATGTTGACTGCAAGACGGACGAACGGTCGGACAAGTAGGAACTTGTAAACCTCATAGGAATGAGGTTACCGTTTTTTTTCATATAGGCCATTTCGTCGCCTCCCCTCTAAACTTAAGTTTTATTATCCTCTACCTGAAGGTTGTCTGAAACACATTGCCTATTATAGTCTGCTCTTAGGCACTATTCATAATGTTTTTTTATGTACTTTATTTGTTTTTTAATTAAGAGAAATATACGAGAAAATAAGAAAATGATTTTACCTATTTGTTTTGTTTACAAGTGACATTGGCATGTAAATTAAACATGTGCCAAAAAGGCTCCCCCGCTCAACATTAGTCGTGACAGCTGAAAATAGCTGTCGCAACACTGGTATTCTGGGGCCCTGGGCGCTAAATTATATACCTTTTATTTGACACATTTACCTTAGTTTCTACCATAATTAGAGAAGACTTGCACCTGCGAGCATGTGACCAGCCGATAACAATTACCTAATTACTGCGATGTTTGCGGACGGTATCTAATCGTTGTTTGCCGCAGCCTCCTCCTGGCAGCGTGCCCCACTTACTGAGTTTTAGGTGAAAACTGAATCTGTTTATATGAAAATGTTAATATAGTTAAGATTATAGCATCCTTACTTAAAAGAGTCAAAACCTTTAGCTCAACTAGGTTGTTAGTCCACCGAGAGGCCTACCTCACTGCATCTTCTAGTTCGTAAGCTTTTTAGAACCCTTTTTCTACGGCAATCAGTTCTGCAAATGTTGTATCCTGTTGATTGCCACACAGGCCACACGGCCACGGCTAAAAAAACAAATAAATATTGGACAACATCACATACATTGCTCTGATCCTATGATAAGTAGCTTAAGCACTTGTGTTACAGAAATCAGAAACAACGACGGTACCACAACGCCCAGACCGGAGACAATATAGAAAAGTTATTTTTCTACATTGACCGACCGGAAATCGAACCCGGGACCTCAGAGATAGCGACACCAAGTCCGGTATGCTCGCCTCTCGGCTACGGAGGTCGTCCTTCATTCCACACTCCAGGGCACAGAAGGCCTGCTTACTACGAAGACGTTTCGTTCGTTCGGTAGTAAATAAAATTACCAATTAACTACTTGTGTTAAAACTTTGACATTTTATGAACAATTGATAATTATTTTTACACGGCTGGTTTCAGTTGTTCACGTTTTGTCAATAATTTGACATAAGTCGATGGTTATTCTAATTTATTAGGTTTAAATCATAATCATAATCATCATAATACTTTATTTGCATCAAACATGGTATAAGCAGTTCTTCATTACATTTTTGAGTCACATGTTAGGCTACGGGAATTAGCATGCAAATGTCATTAGTTAATCTAGAAAAATAATTTATATGTCACAATCAATATTAAAATTACTTAGTGCAGATGTCCGAAATTGCGAATGGATTAATAGAAATACAATATGTCAATTTTATACCAAATAAATTAGATAAAGCTACTTTTCCAGTCAAAAAAATCCTTAATACTATAGAAATAAACGTCCAAACAAACGAAATATTTTCGTAGTTAGTAAGCCTACCTACAGGCCTCACCTCAACCTTAAGGTGGTTTAGGTGTACGACTGTCTGGTGTAGTGGTTCGCGCTCCGGACTACAAAGCCAGCGGTTGCGGGTTCGAATCCCGCAAGGGGAAAATGTTTGTGTGATGAGCACGAGCATTTGTACCTAAGTCATGGATGTTTATAAAAGTATTTAAGTATGTTTATCTGTTATCTAGTCGCCATAATACAAGCTTTGCTTAGTTGGGGGCTAGATAATTAGTGTGATTGTGAAAAGAATTTATTTATTTATTTTTACCTACATGAATAATTTTATATTATGAAAATTGCAACACCTGAAAAGGGTAGTTAAGTATTTAAGTTACATTATGTATTTTAAGATCTTACTTGTACCTACACTTAATTGGCAATAAACGCATTTGAGTTTGAATTTGAATTTGATTTTATACACCACTACGCGAGATAGCGGCTATATCTATTTAATATTACAGTTGGTGTCGATGTATCGCCATATCATTCGTGTTATGGTGCTCATGCTTTGGGCTGGCTCCATCATCGAATCGGCTTGATTGAATCAATTGTTGCTGTGTCATACGGATAACAAAAACTTAGCTTAGTTTTAAATCGATACGACAATAATTAGAAGTAAATCAAACTCGACTTCGATTTGATTATAAATTTACAAATGAAGCTAAACCAAAATGAGTTAAAAATATATCGCACACCTAGTTAAAGAGTAGCACAACTCGAAATAATCTATTTGCACAGAAGCAAAAAGGATGGAGGTTTAGTCTGCGAGAAGCATTTGCATGTAATAGATGTCGCGCAAGTTGACGCTAAGTGCTCAAGGTCACTTGCCTTTTTTTTGCATTTATTTGTGCTAGTTTTTAGTAAGGTGTGCGATATATGTATATTAGCAATCCAAGTCATTGTACCATAGCCATTAACCTTTACTCACGGAGATGAACTTCCGAACTTTACCTATTCCAGAAAAGAATAAATAAATAAATAATTGTATCCACAATCACACTAGTTATCTAGTATGGGGCTAGTACCCAAACTAATCAAAGCTTGTACTTTGGCGACTAGATAACGGATAAACATATATAAATACTTTTATAAATGTCCATGACTTAGGTACGAATGCTCGTGCTCATCACACAAACATTTGCCCCTTGCGGGATTCGAACCCGCAACCGCTGGCTTGTAGTTCGAAGCGCCAACCACTACACCAAACAGTTGTCATGTGGAATGAAATAGTTTTTCCTTTTTTTTCCAGCGTTTGTTCACACATCTGTATTCCTTAGAGGCAAACAAAACCTGTTAGTCAATCAATTGTCTTAATTAATATGAAGCGGTAAGCAATTGCGTTAACTATGTTAGTTTGCTGCCGTGTGATGTAATATGACCGCTCAATCAAACAATTGCCTTATCTCGAACCTTGGATTCTATTTAAATTATAATCTAACTGAGGAGGTAAATTCAAAGGAATTTCCATTAATCTATATTTCTATGTTACCTAAAACATTTATTTTTTAAACATAGTTGCGCTTGAACTACAGTACTATGGTGGTGGACCTACATCGGTTACTACTTCAGAATTATCATGAAAGTTAAATTTTCAACTCGAATTTTCTTTTCGTCAGGTTTTAAAAAAAAACTCATACGTAAATTTCTGCCGAAGCAAGAAATGACACAAAATTATGTCTTAGGTTAGGCAAAGTGTCTGGAAACTATATGCAAAATATCAAAACAAAATCTAGCGCTATCGGTCTATGTGGAGAATTGGGATGTTAACACCCCTAACAAATAATCCGAAGGCACCATTTCTTTCAAATTACATCATATTTAGGAAATAAACTGATTTCATATCCAAAATAAACACCTATTCAGTAATTTGACTTCGTTTTCAACTACTTAGAAGTGATGTCATAACAATTAATTTTTATTTGACCACCGTCTGGTGTGGTGGTTCGCGATTCTGACTACAAAGCCTTGCCAAACTTGCCCCATGCGGGATGGGTTTAAATCCCGCATTAAATTTTTTGTGTGATCAGCACGAACAATTGTTCCTAAGTCATGGATATTTATATTTATAATTTATAGTATTTAACTATGTTTATCCGTCATCTAGTCGCCATAGTACAAGCTTTGTATAATTAGTGTAATTGTGATTTTTTTATGTTTATTTTTATACAAAATCTAAGGATAACCGCGCGTGATTTGTCAGCTAATAACAACCTACGTTATTGATGCCTCTTATAGTCTGTTTTTCATTAAGTTATTTAATCTATGGTACCCCACTGCTGGGCATAGGTCCCTCCATGCTTTGTGACCAAGGTATGTTTTATATGATTTGGCTCTGCGAAGTTCTGTACATAAACATGCCGTAAGAGGCACCTAAATAGTTATGTACTCGTTATGACTGATAATAGTCGCTAATAATACCAAAACATAAGTATTACAACGAACATGGAAACCTATAGTATGGCTGTCAAGTGCCAAAGCCATTACAATTCATCACATATTGTGTCCGCTTCGCGCCCATACAACCTGGCCCCAATGTATTTGCTTCGCTATGATTGGTAGTGCAAATATTATCTCGTAAAGCTTTACAAGTACTATTAAAGGTAATATTAATTTGAAGTTATGTGGATAGCGAATAAAAGGGCAAACATCGCGATTAAACAAACTTATATCAACATTAGTTATAGATTAGTCAGGACGTGGCCATGGAATATTGTTACCAATCACATTTAAACGCATATACGATTTTTCAAATTAAACTGATATAAACAAAATTTTATACCTTTTAAATATTAGTAGATAGGTACATATAGACGTACGGCCGTGAAGAATACACTTCCTCACCGCCATAAGAGGCGACTCATCCCTGTAGCACAAGACGGGCAGCAGCGTCTGCGTGCGAAATCTTATAAAAAACTGAGCTCGCTAACCCGCCTGCCAAGCGTGGCGAGTATTGGCAATCCCCCCGATGATAGGTCATTGGGGGAGACTTATTCAGCAGTGGACTTCCTATGGCTAAAATGATGATGATGATGAGGTACTTATAAATAAATGAATAAATATTAGTAATCACATACATTGCTCTGATCCTATGATGTAGCAGAAATCAGAAACAACGACGGTGTCACAACACCCAGACCCGAGACAATATAGAAAAGTTATTTTTCTACATTGACCGACTGGAAATCGAACGCTGAACCTCAGAGATTGCGACACCAAGTCCACGGCATACTCGCCTCTCGGCTACGGAGGTCGTCAAATTATAAAGTAATGTAGCAAAGCACTTGGTGTAAAAAACGGATAAGAATTTTCAACCATATTACAATTCACAATTCTGGGCATAATCGGAGATGGAAGGTTCAGTCGCAGTCCATTGACATTGACACATTGACACTGATAAGACTTTTTTGCTTTGCGTTTATTTTATTTTTATTTTATGTTTATTCAGTATCCACAGCTCTTAAAAAATTTACAAATCACATAATTATACAAAACTTACAGCCAATAATGGATTCTATAAATATTAATTTAAAACTTTAGAAAAACGACAGTCATGAATTTTGAAAACAACGGTAAAGGAACTAATGGAAAAAAAAAATTGTTGCACTAGGATGTATGAGTGGTGTGTATCAGAGTAAATGTGTGGGAAATATAAATGTGTGTGTGTGTGTGTGTGTGTGTGTGTGTGTGTGTGTGTGTGTGCTCGTGTGTGTTTGTCCTACCCACTCAATAAATCACAAACCCCCCTCCTGAAGGATTGTTTGGAGGTGCTAAGCAAGTCTAATGAGGCAATGTTTTTATTATAATTGCGGTGCATCCTACTTACTATTGAATTTTGGGCATTGTTAGTATGAGTTTGATACGAAGTATTAATTTACTCTGAAACTTGATTAACTTATGTAGCCCTGAAGTTTTGTATGCTGAGGTTCCAATAAATAAAATTAATATTGCGTCTCGTTTTGCGGGAAGCTAAGATATAATACAGGGTGTTAGGTTATGACCACAGAAAAGTAAAGAGGTATGAGACCGAATAATGAATGTGTAACACTCTAACAATCCTGTATATTCTTCAAGACTGAACCTCAGTATCAGGACGATTATGTAGGATAGTGCTAAGAAATTAACGTTGATAGATGTTGGTTCACATGTAAAAGATATCAAATTTGAGTCAGGAAAGGTGCCGATGTTATGATGATGATAGGAATGGCGTCACTTGCGAAATGTGACCCCGATCGCATTCCGGGCTATGGAAACAACCGACGCCGTACACGCATCACACGTGCTATTTTTAGAACTCAAACTTAGCTAAGATGTTAAGATTAGGCTTCAATATACAGGGTTATATTAAAACATTAACAACCCTAGAGATTGTTGATTCTAGGGCTCATATACAACAACTTTTTCTATGGGACAAACATCAAAATCGCAAAAAAACACTTTCCTATACTAAACCGCCGACCAGCTAACATCAATTTGAATAAAGCGGTGTTTTTTTTTAGTTTACGATTTTGGTCCCATATAAAAAGTTTGTTGTTTTTGAGCAACAAAATCAGCTCCTAGGGGGTTGTTGATGTTTTTAAAATAACCCTGTATAGATTATACCCTATTCTATCATATCGTTTGACGATCTCCGTAGCCGAAGGGCGAGTAGGTACGCCGGACTTGGCGTCCATCTCCATTCATTGTTGGCTGCATAATGTCGCTCGCTAATATAGATATATAAGTAATATGAATAATGTAAATATTGTAATTAAATCTGTGCACGAGCACGTAAGTGTGATGGATGAGTCGAATGCATCCGATGGATTCCGAGCCAAAACCGAATTAGGTTATGTACCTGTCGCATCTTCGCATCATGCCGGTGTTTGTTATCACACCAATCTGGTGTGTGCTTAGATAACGCGTAGAATTTTAATAGTCTAATAAATATTTATTTACATTTTTGGCGCTATATATTTAAGTGGATCTTATTCTACATTTATTGTCTTTTTTCCTTTCATTACAGGAAATCTTTCCTTAAGTAAGTACTATAATACTTTATGGAATGACTCGACCGAGAATCGATCCCGCAACCTGATTCGCTTTTTGGTAAATTACTACGTCATAAGCCCGCGCCCACTGCACCATCATTGGGCCGTCAATTTTGATCAAACGCCGTCAAAATATCGTGTCTAAAGTTTAATCTTACAAGAGTTAGACTTTTCTTTCTCAACCGCGCCGTTAGCTATTTGTCCTTTATTATTTACGTTTTCAGGCTTAGTACCAAGAGCTACCACTGCACTTAGAGTTCAAATTCAATTGCGATACGTAGGTACCTAGTTAGTGACTGTTACAAAAACGGGACAATACCTATACCTACTTATTCTCTTTTCTCCCTTCCATACGGCTACCCACGCTTTTCCTATGTTAATCGCAGACAATGTAACTAGAGATGAAATAAACATACAAGTAATAGGTCAATCAGGAAATAACCAAGTTTGAAATGCATTCGTTGATTTAGTTTGTTGATTTTGTAATTTGCAAATCAACGTCCACGTGCCGCGTTACGCATGCGGCCCCCGCGGAAGACCCTTCCACCTGACTGCAACTTATTAGGTGGCTATCTTAATCCAACAATTGGCGTGTGTTATCCCATTCCTTGTTTGCACCTACGCAGTACTATTTTAAAATTAGCTGCTCAGTTATATTTGTTGCTGCAATTGTTGGTATGTCCGGTTTGTTGTTGAGATTTTTTTATAAGGCGTTTGGAAAAACGCGTTTGTTATCGTTACCTGCTGTCAACACAATCTAAAGTAAAGGAAGACCCGATCGATTGACATAGTAGCGTGGTGCTCCACTTCAAACGTGAAGGATCCCAGGTTTGATACCTGGTTAGGGTCAATTCGATAAACGAACTATTCAAATTGGCTTAGGTCTGTTTGTTTTATTGGTTGCTTATTGTCTGCTCATCTGCTGCTAACTCGTAAGTAAAGAAATTTTTAATCATATATTTTAAGACCATGACAGTTTGCTTAATGGCGCATAATATATTAATTCTTATCTATGTATAAGCTTACGGCATCATTGCGTCTGATGAACGCTACAATAGCATAAGCGGTTCTCAATTCAACTTGTTATCAACAAATGCAGTCAATGAATGCACTTTGACCTGCATCCTAGACCTGGATACTGGACACGTTAGGCAGTCATCAGCCGACACTAATGATGATGGAGCCGCCTTGGAGATAATCTACAAGCGATTGCATAATGGTTGTCGGTTCTATATTTAGAAAACTTACACCTATGATCCTTGCATGGCTTACTGTCCTGCCTACTGTATTGTTCAATAAACACTATACAATAATTTAACTTCAACATTAATATTTAATTTCTTATAAAACTTAGAGGTGAATAATTTTAATTTATAAGATCACGTGACTTTTCTACGTTACTACTTCCACACGTTAACGACATTTATAATGGCGCAGCACAGTTTAGGTGCATCGTGTGAATTTTTAAAGAAGTCGTGGTTGGCCGTATCCGCTATATCCATACCGTTCCCAGAATTTGTTCCTTTTCAGCTATAGTCAAAATCAAATCAAAAATCATTTATTCAATTTAGGGCAGAAAACTGCCACTTAAGAACGTCAATAATAAAATTATTGGCCCATATGGGGCAGAACATGTCTCCTTATTTTTTGGGCCCTACTAGCGCTTCGAGACAAGACACAGACAATCTGGCAAGTGCTGAGAAGAAACGCCGGAACAAACTCAGTCACCACTAGCTGCCACAAAAAAAATAAAAAAATCAATATAAACAGGTAGGTATCAGTTTAGTGCAGGCTGGACTGACCATACATTCTTGTCATAAAGATAGACATTAGGGTAGTTTTGACATGTGATTTAAATTTATTAATAGGAAGTTCGATAACATTGTAAGGTATATTATAAAAAAAATAATACAAGTATCGAACGGTGCACCTCTATGAATGTAAGCCTTGGAACACTTAGTGGAGGTAGGACGCCCCCCAGCTTGATGGACCGATGGACGACCTTAGGAAGACGGCTAGCAGTAGATGGATGGAAAAAAGCAGGAGATCGTGATCTTTGGCGCTTTTGGGGAAGGCCTTCGTCCAGTAGTACACTGCAATAGGATGAGAAGATGATCGAATTGTGTAATAATACCAGCGTGTGTCGGATTTGGCTATCCACGACTACTTGATAAATACGCCCAGTATATCATAATCTTCCTGTTAGTCACGCTATTCTGTTAAATGCCTTTGATAAGTACCTATTAAAGAACATTATTCAGTCAAAAGGTGCATTCGCGTGTAATGTAACGTTACAGATTCGAGCATTACATCAGTGAGGGAGGAAAACCGACCATTTACAGCGCGCACTCTGTAATGATACAAAACGAGTATACATAAGTGAACCGTGCATTAAAATGCGCACCTTGTAATGATACAATGTGCGATATCTTGATATCACAAGTCGAATCTATAATGTTACATTACACGCGAATACTCGTCAGTCGGGGAGGTAGTATTGTAATGTAATGCTCAGTCAAATGTAATGTTACATTACACGCGAATGTTTGTTAGTCGGGGAGGTAGTCATCATCATCATCATTTCAGCCATAGGACGTCCACTGCTGAACATATTATAGGCCTCCCCCAGTGACTTCCAGATTGGCCGGTTGAAAGCGGCCCGCATCCAGCGGCTTCCTGCAACCTTTAACAGGTCGTCTGTCCACCTTGTAGGTGAATAAAAATAGCACGTAGAACTGACGGCCGATGGGGCAGAAAGGTTCTGGAATGGAGGCCACGTACCGGCAAGCGCAGCGTAGGACGTCCACCTACAAGGTGGGGGAGGTAGTATTGTAATGTAATGCTCAAAGTTGAATCAATAATGTTACATTACATTAAGAATGGCAGCCCTCGAAGGACTTTTTGATTACATACGAGCTATTTGTCAGGGGTTTAAATTTTTTATTAAATCCATATTTCTTTTTACAAGGTTTACATTCAGCGTGGTATTTTCAAATTTATTATGAGTGGGGCACCACGGTCTCTCCTGCCAACTTAGTGCTGGTCGTGTCTCTCTTCGCCTGTATTAATGACATCATCCGCAGAGCTCTTGTCGCCGCCAATGTGCCAGCAGTACTTGAACCTGATGGGATTTTCCGTGACGACGGCAAGAGACCTGATGGCATGACGCTCATTCCTTGGAAACAAGGTCGTGCTCTTATATGGGACGCAACCTGCGTAGATACTCTAGCACCGTCCCATATAAGTAGTACTTTCTCTGTTGCAGGTGCGGCGGCGGCCTCTGCTGAGTGTTTGAAGCGGCGCAAATATGCAGCTCTTAGTGATAACTACATTTTTGCGCCGTTTGGCGTTGAGACCATGGGTCCTTGGGGCCCAAGTGCCCTAGCTCTATTTAAAGAGTTAGCTAAAAGGCTGACTCAAGCCACTGGTGATCCAAGGGCTGGCAGCTACCTCGGACAAAGGATCAGCATCGCTATCCAGAGGGGCAATGCTGCTAGCCTTTTGGGCACCATCCCTACTGGCAGCGCTTGGGCTGATATCTTTTACATTTTATAGTATTTTATATTTTCTGTATTTATGTTTATTATTAATTTCTATTTAAAGTATTTGTTTAAGTTTAGGTTAATTGTGTATATTATTTTGTAAATATCTTAAATATAATATTGTAATTTATTATATTGTTTTTTATTTTAAAACTTTTTAAAGATTTCTTACAAAATATTTTTTGTGGCACATCAATTCTTACGGCAGCGTTTGCTTCTCCAAACACGAACACATTAAACCAAACAAATTCCTACAGCACCCCCTGGCGAGTTAACGGTTATGATGACTTACCGACCCTTTACAAAAAACCGGATTTGGATCGGTTGAACCGTCTAGCTCGGAGATAAAAGGCAACATTCGAGTGCACACACAAACAAACAAGCTTTAACCCTATACGCATATACCTGATCCATTATTCCGTCATGTGCAACAGAAATTCTTCATACGAGTAACTTCTAACTTCAAACAATAAAAAATATTAAATATAAGCTGAAACTGCATTTCCTTAGTTCCCTTCTAAATGTTTATGATTAAAATGTGAATTAATAACCGAAAATAATGTATTTGTCCAATTCTTATCTGTATATTTGTTGTATGTTCCTATCATTCCTATTTATACATATACTACCTACCTACAGCTATTATAACTTTTCGTTCATTTATTAAATTGTTTAAATGTTGATCGATGTAAACTTAATAGGTATTTAGTATAATTACAAACTTAAGTGGTTTTTTATGCTAAGTTAAATAACTAATGTATGTTTATAAGATCTTTTATGTGATAATAAAGAGAAAAAAAAAAAAAACTAGTAAGTACAGACAACAGCTCGTAAACCTACAAAAAAACGTAAAAAATTCTCAGTTGATATTGATCTCTACATGGACAAGTTGAAAATCAATTCAATGACCTTGTAACTTTTTTGGTAGGTTGACCTACCATTGACTGTATCTAAACAATACAGGTAGGATTATTAGCCATGGCCTAATGGCTCACGAATGAGTTAGATATAAATTTTATTTAAAAAAAATAAAACCGACTTCAAAACACTAAAATGCTAAAAATAATCCTAACACTTAAGTACCTAATCAGTTACTTTTGGAGTCGGTGTAAACAAAAACATTGAATCTCTCATCGGCTGGCACCGACTCCAAAAGTAACTGATTAGGTACTTAAGTGTTAGGGTTATTTTTAGCATTTTAGTGTTTTGAAGTCGGTTTTATTTTTTTAAATAAAATTTACTTATTTTAACTATTTTTAGTGATAAATTCTAATCTAACTGCTGAACACCGATTTCATCCCCTATTTTCCTACCCTTAGGGGTGATTTTTATTTTGCAAACTTTTATCATAGCATCTTTGAAGTATAAGCTATTCAATAAAACAAAAATCATCAAAATCGGCTCATATTTGTCGAAGATAGGTAACAAGAACCACAACCAAATGTTAGGTTTATTGATATTTGACTTGAATTTTACTCGATATTTGGTTTCTGAACGAATCTATAGGAAACTGTTTATTTTTACTGGCAACACCGAATATTGAAAGAAAAACGGTTTTGACTAAAATGGCGAATCGGGTCACTCACTCACTTTTGCTCGGGCGCTCGTCGTGGACGGACGACTGGAGAAACTGTACTAGTGTCTGACTGTAGAAGAAAATAAACTACACCTTTGGAAATTAAATGTGAGTATTATTACAATTCAGAAGTGGGATACACCTACTTGCTAATCTCGTTTTATTATAACTTTGGAGTAACGAAAAGTGACTTATCTTTTTTTTTTCAATTTGAAATTATTTATTCTTAGTTGATTTTGAACGAATAATGTCTGCGTTTATCTATATTTCTTACAATATACGAGTAATTAAATTGAGCAACGATTATTTATCATTCATCGTTTTACTCTAAATATTGTCATTCTAACCTCGCCTAAGTCAACCCTCGACGAAGGTTTGTTGAATATCAATAGTTTAAATCCTGTAACGTTTTCCTGGGATTATGCGTGGGGTCTACGGGGGCCAAAATTTTGTTATTTTTGAGCTAGGACGCATCGTTTTCGAGATTTTTGATTTTTAAATAATACCATTCATTTTTACGCTTAGTAATGTCGTTCTACCCTCGTTGATAATATAGTTTCAACCCTCGATAAAGATCTGTTGAAGATCATTAGATTAAATACGGTTTACGTGTTCCGGGCATCACGTGTGGGGTCTACGGGGGCCAAAATTTTGTTATTTTTGAGCTAGGACGCACCGTTTTCGAGATTTTTGATTTTTAAATAATACCATTCATTTTTACGCTTAGTAATGTCGTTCTACCCTCGTTGATAATATAGTTTCAACCCTCGATAAAGATCTGTTGAAGATCATTAGATTAAATACGGTTTACGTGTTCCGGGCACCACGTGTGGGTTCTACGGGGGCCAAAATTTCGTTATTTTTGAGCTAGGACGCACCGTTTTCGAGATATTAAATTCTTAAGTAATACCGATATTATTATTACCCCTATTCATGAATATGATCGTTTTTTTTAGGACAAATACACAGCTTATGTTTACGAGTTTCAGAATAATGCCGCACGAAGAGGAATTACCACCGCTGCGACGTCTAGCTACGCCTGAGAGACAGAATGCGGGCAGTAGCCGAGAATCGATACGGCGAAGCCGCAGCGGCACACGGCGTGAAAGCTATGGATATCGTAGCCGAAGCAGACTACGAAGTGTGGATCGACATCAAGGGCGTCGCAAAAGCTTACTGGAAAAGGAGCTAGACCTGGATCGTGAGCGTCAACGACTTCGCGAACGAGAAGATGATTTGAGGAGAGAACGAAGCCTTCTTCAACGCGTAGAACCTGAAAGGGAGCAACCGGGACGCAACGAGCAGCGGCATCGCGAACGACAAGAGGAGTCACGGCGCACTTTGGGCACCCAACGGTCCCGCAGTCCGGAGGTTCGACGAGCACGCAGCAGGCGGGTCGAGAAAGACAACGAGCAGGCGCGAAAATCTAAACGGTCAGTTAGTCCTACTTTCTCAGCGTCAGACGTCATTAACATGATAAAATCTCTTAGTAATATTAAAGCTCAAGTTCAGCCGCCCACGTTGGCCACTCAGACTCATGTCATGTCCCATTCAAATCATTTATAGACTTCGGTAGTGAGGTTACCCTTCTTGCCCGATCGGCTGCCTTAACTTTAGGGGTAACGTGTGACAATCATCCTATACCCCTAAAGGGTTTTGGTAATGACGTTATCCAATCTTCAGGGGGCGTTGAGGTAGAACTAGAAATTGATGGCGTAAATGCTAAGGTACTATGTCAGGTAGTTGATGATAAACTTCTCGACTTTCCATTGCTGGTAGGGCAGTCTTATACCGAACAGCCTCATATTGTCGTGTATAAAGATGCAGAACAATTAAAGTTCTCAAATGTTAACCACGAACTACCATTTTCGACATTTGACGAGTCGCAAGACTTGACTGTTAAAGTGTACGCTATGGCTGATGCCATTATTTATGGCTCGGCCGTTATTAAAGCTTTTACCAATCCTATAATAGATGGGAACATTGTTTTAAATGGAAAGGTTATAGGCAAGCCTAATCAACAGTTTAGTGTTCATGGGGGTGTTTATAAAGTTAGGGAAGGGCAACTTAACCTGCTTATCACCCCTCTGGTGAAATGCTGTCAACTTTATGAAGGAAGCATTTTGGGTAGGGGCACAAGGGTTAATATTGTTAATCGAGTTTGCGAAGCAGCCGAAGATATTCGACAGTTAGATTGCGAGAACATAAATGCAGGGAAGGTTCACATAGGCAGTTCGGTAAGCGAAGAGAATAAAGAAAAACTACTTAAGCTATTAGGGGACTATAAACACTGTTTTGCGTCAACTTTGAAGGAACTGGGATGTACTCACGTAACAGAGATGCAAATAGAGTTAAACAGTAAGAATCCCGTGGTTTTTCGTCCCTATAGGTTGTCGCATAAAGAGCGTGAACAGGTTAGGGAGATGGTAGGGGAAATGCTAGAGGCTAGCATTATCCGAGAGTCGGTTTCTGAATATGCAAGCCCTATAATTCTGGTACGAAAAAAGGATGGCAGGCAGAGGCTATGCGTTGACTATAGACTTTTAAATTCTGTAACAGCAAAAGAGCGTTACCCTATGCCTGTCATTGAGGACGAGGTTGCCAGATTATCAGGGCAGGCATGTTTCGTTACCTTAGATATGTCCTCTGGCTATTATCAAGTCCCCATAACAGAAGACTCTAAGCACCTTACGTCGTTTGTCACCCCGGACGGCCAATATGAGTTCAATCGGATGCCGTTCGGGTTGGCTAACGCACCAGCTGTTTTTCAGCGCATGATAAATAAGGTACTAGGGTCTGCCAGGTTTACGGAAGCCACTGCTTATATTGACGATATTTTGATATACGGAAAGAACGAGGACGAATGCTTGGCGAGATTGGAAAAAGTATTGCGTTTGATTGAGGAGGCAGATTTGAAATTGAACCTATCAAAGTGTAGTTTTCTTCAGGACAAAATTATTTATCTAGGCTATGAAATCAGTGCGGCAGGTGTTCGTCCCGGCGATAAAAAGATTCAATCTGTTATGGATTTCCCTCGTCCTACAAATGCGCACACAGTTCGTCAGTTCCTTGGATTAGTAGGGTATTTTAGGAAATTTATAAGGAACTTTGCAACGTTGGCACACCCATTAAATAAATTGCTTAAGAAAGACGCAGATTGGGTTTGGACCCATGAACAGGAAGTGGCATTTCAAAATCTTAAGGAAAGGTTAGTCAATAGGCCCATATTGGCAATTTACGACCCTGGCGCTGACACAGAATTACACACCGACGCTAGTAAGGTCGGAGTTTGTGGGATTCCGTTGCAGAAGGCTGCGGGTAGTAAATGCTTCCAGCCCGTAGCATACTACAGCCGTCAGACGTCCCCGGAAGAAAAGAATTTTCATGCTTTCGAACTGGAGACTCTGGCTGTAGTATGTTCCCTTAGGAAATTTAGGGTTTATTTACTTGGTCTGAACTTTAAAATTGTCACGGACTGTAGCGCTCTACGCTCGACGTTTTCTAAGCGCGATTTGATTCCACGCATAGCTCGCTGGTGGCTCTTGCTGCAGGAATTCCAGTGTTCTATTGAGTATCGAGCGGGAATCAAAATGGCACACGTAGACGCGTTGTCCCGAAATCCCACCCTCGAAAATAGCGTTGGAGTTGAATCTGAACCATATCCGAGTGTAATGACAATAAGTAGTCATGATTGGCTTCACACGTTACAGTTAGGGGACTCTGAGCTTTGTCGAATTCGAGACATTCTCGGTTGCAATATGGATGCCGATAAATTAAAATATATACGGGATAACTACGTGATGAAAAACAATGGCCTGTATAAGTGTGTAGATGGGGATAAGGAAGATTTGCGTTGGGTTGTGCCAAAGGGCGCAAGGTGGCAACTTTGTCGCATGAACCATGACGATATTGGTCATTTCGGAGTTGAGAAAACTCTGGAGCGTCTTCGCAAAACCTATTGGTTTCCCGGGATGTCCAAGTTCGTCAAGAAATACATTCAAGCGTGTATCCAATGTGCGTATGCTAAAAAGTCCAATAACAACGAAGGGCATCTACACGTGATAACCAAAGTGGAAGTGCCATTTCATACTATACATGTTGACCACCTTGGGCCCTTTGTAAGATCAAAAAGGGGGAATTCTTACATACTCGTTATAGTAGATGCGTTCACAAAATTTATTTTCATCAGACCAGTTCGTAACACCAAATCCCAAATCGCGATTAGGGTACTTGACGACATATTTTATACTTTTCGCAACCCAGACCGTATAATTAGTGATCGGGGGTCCTGTTTCACGTCACACGCTTTTAAACGATTTTGTTTGGATAAGGGCATACGTCATGTATTAAACGCCGTGTCTAGTCCGAGGTCTAACGGCCAGGTAGAACGTTGTAATCGCACAATACTAAATTCATTGACAGCTCAGAACTTAAATTTTGACGAGAAGGACTGGGATGATAAGGTGGGCAGGGTACAATGGGGGATGAATAATACGCGCCAAAAAACGACCGGTAGGACACCGACCGAGGTTATGTTCGGAACAAGTATGAACGCTGAAATAGATCCAAGAATGAACGAAGTTGTACATGAGACTCGCGAGAATGTCGATTTAGTAACTATGCGTGAATGCGTCAAAGATAGGATAGACGAGGAACAGGAGAAGCAAAAACTCACCTACGACAAAAATCGACGTCCCGCTAGGATATATGCGGAGGGCGAACTCGTCAAAATTACTAGAACTTCTTTTGCTAATGACGGCAAGAGCAAAAAGCTCCTTTCTCCCTTTATAGGACCATACCGTATAATAGCCGTTTTGGGTAACGACCGTTATAGGGTGGCTGCAATACCTGGGTTGACTAGCACCAAAAGTAAACGCCAAACCACCGTTGCTGCCGATAGGATGTCACCCTGGGTTCATGTGGCCGCTTTAGATGTCAATCAGAATAATTGCGAGGAACTTAGTTCCAACTCTAGCGATACAGATAGTTAACTTGATTAGTAGGCTTTAACGTTATCCTTGTACTCGTATATTATGATTTCGTATGTATCTTGTAAGATTAAAACTAATGCTTAAAAATATAATTTGTTTGTTATCGTCAAGTGTTAAAAGTATCATGTTATTAAATATAATAAAAATTGTAATTAAATTATATTTAGGATTGTATTTATACAATACTAGTATATTTACAGAATTAGTCTACACTGTATATTGTGTTTAGGTTCATAAAAGTAATACAATTAGGAACTTGACCGAATTGCATAATAATAACAAGATGGTTGTGTAATGATTTTTATTATTTACAAAGGCTATTAGAATTGTTGGATTATAAGTTAAAATGCTTAAAAAGATCTAAGAGTTTATTGTTTTAATTTATACGTGGGTGTTAATTTACTTATTTTGATATGGTTGAAGCTGGGTTATTAGGTTTTTAAAATTTGTTATGTTGTTCGTCTTGTGTTAATGTCTGAGTAACCAATACAATACAATGTATTAGCAGTTAGAAAAATAAATATATTGAAGAATTATCTATGAGAAGGAGGGTTCATAGATAGTTCATGCAAGGAAAGTGGTTTGTGTGTGTGTGACGACCATGAGAAGGAGGGTTCATGGTCTTAATTGTTCTCTTTGTAAAAAAAAAAAAGAACCTTGCAGGAAGGAGGGTCTGCAAGATGTAGAATGTGTAAATAGTCGTAAGAAGGAGGGTTTACGACTAAGCCTGGTTTTTTTTTACAAGATGTAACTTGCAAGAAGGAGGGTTTGCAAGAGTCATGTTGTTGTAGCCATGAAAGTAATTTTTTTTTAAGCAGTTAAATTATTACCTTTTTTTGTAAAGTGACTCGATTAGCCAAATGTTAGGTTTATTGGTGCATGGGGACATGCACCACGTCAGGATGGACGAATGTTAGGTTTATTGATATTTGACTTGAATTTTACTCGATATTTGGTTTCTGAACGAATCTATAGGAAACTGTTTATTTTTACTGGCAACACCGAATATTGAAAGAAAAACGGTTTTGACTAAAATGGCGAATCGGGTCACTCACTCACTTTTGCTCGGGCGCTCGTCGTGGACGGACGACTGGAGAAACTGTACTAGTGTCTGACTGTAGAAGAAAATAAACTACACCTTTGGAAATTAAATGTGAGTATTATTACACAAAATATTATCTGGGTATATATTTGTTGATTTTCTCAAAAAGTTCTAAATCAATTTCGATAAAATTTATATGGGACCACCTCTGAAGTATGATCTACCAAACAAAAAAAGAATCATTAAAATCGATTTATAATTGGCGGAGTAATCGCGTAACATACATACAAAAAAAAAAAAACAGTCGAATTGAGAACCGCCTCCTTTTTTGAAGTTGGTTGAAAATAGCTAAGACTTTATCGCAAAGAATCTACAAACATGTACCAATTGCATCCTAATAGGGATGTGATCATTCAAATCGTATGCGTTTTGTTCCATCCATACAATGCTGTGTAATTTTCCGGCGTTGGTGTGAGAACGAGTAAATTGGCCAATCAACAGGCGATCTGATAAATGTATCAATCAACACGCAACGGAGACTGACGTCATGATCCTGAGGTATTTCTGTATTTAACCATAATAGCTCAGGGACACGGTAATTCACATTTCCTGTTTCCTGTGAGGATCTTGGCAGTTGTCAACAGAAATAAAATTAACCTAGTAATTTTTACCGGTAAAATTATTGTCAGTTGTCGAGGCCAATAAAACCGTTTTCCCTAATGTTGTCTTTTTATTTTATCCCTAACTAGCTGTCCCGGCGAACTTCGTACCGCCCCTACATATACAGGTTGTAACGAAAAGGTGAAATAAAACTTTAAGGGGTTATTCTACGGCTAAATTACATCAACTTTTTCTATGGGACCAACATTGAAATCTCAACAAAAAAAATTGACGTTTCCATACAAACTGATGCCAGCTGGTCGCTTTTTAGTATGGGAAAGTGTTTTTTTTTTGCGATTTCGATGTTGGTCCCATAGAAAAAGTTAATGTAATTTAGCCGTAGAATAACCCCTTAAAGTTTTATTTCACCTTTTCGTTACACCCTGTATGTTTTTTTTTTTTCGTGAATATTTCCGTGTTTTTATAGTTATTCTGCTATTCGGGGCGGAGATAAATCCAACAAATCAAAGATCATAAAAATCGGTCCAGCCGTTCTCGACTTATAAATGGTGTAACAAACCCGACTTTGTTTTATATATATAGATTATCAATTAAACATTGATCTCTTACAATGCACGCTACTGAGTAACCGCATGCGCAGGGGCGTGCATTGGTTTCAGATGGGGGTAGGCTGTGAGTGGAAATTTAGCAAGTTTGCGTGAAACAGTAGGCGATCTCGCGGCAGCCTAACATTGGTTAAATTGCACAGTTACGATCTAAGTTGCGCGCTTTAGTAAGGAATAAGTACAGGTAGACGACAAAATGGTTACAGAATATTTATTGTTTATTGTTGAATACGTAATTAAGATTATGGTCAGCTGTTCTGTCGGTTTTTTATGAAGGTAGGCTCTGCAAAATAGCCTATATGGGATGCACGCCCCTGCGCATGGGTGAAACTAGGAATAAAGTAGAATTTAGGTCTTTTTTTCTCTCGGAAAGCGCAATCTATACGACAGTTTTTAACAAGCAAGTTGAAATATTTCAATTAACATTTACAGTACTCACATTAAAATTTAATATACGTTACTAGCAGGGCACAGGCCTCGCTTCGACTATGAGGTGGTTCGAGCCATATTTCACCTTATTAATGTCATACAACAAAATAAAAACAAAAGATACTAACATAACATATATTTAAATCTCACACCAAACAAGCTGTAATTCACATCAGTCCTATCAACCCTGAGGCTTCAGCATATTAAGCTCGTTTCCCCTATAACAGTACGCTTTAAAATCTCCGATCTTCTTGCCATCTTTATACAGGTACAACTTGAAGCAGGTGTCGCAGAAGAAGGCGGGGTCGAAGGGCACTCTCGCACAGCCGACCACGATCCACTTGGCGCAGAACTCTGCGCAGGTGGTGCAGTACACGGACTGGTGCGACGAGGCGGCCGAGTGCGCCGGGTACTGTGCCAGCCGCAGCGGGGCCGCCGGGCCCGCCAGCCGCACCTCCGAGAACGTGAACAGGTGCTCGCAGTTGCCTTGGTGCATGTACACCTGGGGAACGACACTCTTAATGATTAACGACTCTATTTCATTATCATCATTTCAGCTATGGAACGTCCTTTGCTGAACAAAGGCCTCCCCAAAAGACCCCCATTGACTTCCAGATTGGCCGGTTTGAAGCGGCCTGCATCCAGCGTCTTCCTGCTACCTTTACCAGGTCTCGTCTGTCTACCTTGTGGGTGGACGTCCTCTGCTGCGCTTACCGATACGTGTGTGGATTTTAGAACCTTTCTGCCCCAGGCCCCAGCCGCAGCGGCATGTCCTGCAGCGCGGTGGCGGCCAGGTCCCGCGAGGGGAAGTCCCCCAGGCCGCGGCGCCATACGTACCTCAGGGTGCCCCAGCCGCAGCGGCATGTCCTGCAGCGCGGTGGCGGCCAGGTCCCGCGAGGGGAAGTCCCCCAGGCCGCGGCGCCATACGTACCTCAGGGTACCCCAGCCGCAGCGGCATGTCCTGCAGCGCGGTGGCGGCCAGGTCCCGCGAGGAGAAGTCCCCCAGGCCGCGGCGCCGTACGTACCTCAGGGTGCCCCAGCCGCAGCGGCATGTCCTGCAGCGCGGTGGCGGCCAGGTCCCGCGAGGGGAAGTCCCCGAGGCCGCGGCGCCATACGTACCTCAGGGTGCCCCAGCCGCAGCGGCATGTCCTGCAGCGCGGTGGCGGCCAGGTCCCGCGAGGGGAAATCCCCCAGGCCGCGGCGCCATACGTACCTCAGGGTGCCCTAGCCGCAGCGGCATGTCCTGCAGTGCGGTGGCGGCCAGGTCCCGCGAGGGGAAGTCCCCCAGGCCGCGGCGCCGTACGTACCTCAGGGTACCCCAGCCGCAGCGGCATGTTCTGCAGCGCGGTGGCGGCCAGGTCCCGCGAAGGGAAGTCCCCCAGGCCGCGGCGCCGTACTTACCTCAGGGTGCCCCAGCCGCAGCGTCATGACCTGCAGCGCGGTGGCGGCCAGGTCCCGCGAGGGGAAGTCCCCCAGGCCGCGGCGCCGTACGTACCTCAGAGTGCCCCAGCCGCAGCGTCATGTCCTGCAGCGCGGTGGCGGCCAGGTCCCGCGAGGGGAAGTCCCCCAGGCCGCGGCGCCGTACGTACCTCAGGGTGCCCCAGCCGCAGCGTCATGTCCTGCAGCGCGGTGGCGGCCAGGTCCCGCGAGGGGAAGTCCCCGAGGCCGCGGCGCCGTACGTACCTCAGGGTGCCCCAGCCGCAGCGTCATGTCCTGCAGCGCGGTGGAGGCCAAGTCCCGCGAGGGGAAGTCCCCCAGGCCGCGGCGCCGTACGTACCTCAGGGTGCCCCAGCCGCAGCGTCATGTCCTGCAGCGCGGTGGCGGCCAGGTCCCGCGAGGGGAAGTCCCCGAGGCCGCGGCGCCGTACGTATCTCAGGGTGCCCCAGCCGCAGCGTCATGTCCTGCAGCGCGGTGGCGGCCAGGTCCCGCGAGGGGAAGTCCCCCAGGCCGCGGCGCCGTACGTACCTCAGGGTGCCCCAGCCGCAGCGTCATGTCCTGCAGCGCGGTGGCGGCCAGGTCCCGCGAGGGGAA
The DNA here is from genome assembly GCA_963576865.1 of Anania hortulata. NCBI lineage: Eukaryota > Metazoa > Arthropoda > Insecta > Lepidoptera > Crambidae > Anania > Anania hortulata. Next base: position 1,238,543 of record OY756406.1, read on the forward strand.
GTCCCCGAGGCCGCGGCGCCGTACGTACCTCAGGGTGCCCCAGCCGCAGCGTCATGTCCTGCAGCGCGGTGGAGGCCAAGCCCCGCGAGGGGAAGTCCCCCAGGCCGCGGCGCCGTACGTACCTCAGGGTGCCCCAGCCGCAGCGTCATGTCCTGCAGCGCGGTGGCGGCCAGGTCCCGCGAGGGGAAGTCCCCGAGGCCGCGGCGCCGTACGTACCTCAGGGTGCCCCAGCCGCAGCGTCATGTCCTGCAGCGCGGTGGCGGCCAGGTCCCGCGAGGGGAAGTCCCCCAGGCCGCGGCGCCGCACGTACCTCAGGGTGCCCCAGCCGCAGCGTCATGTCCTGCAGCGCGGTGGCGGCCAGGTCCCGCGAGGGGAAGTCCCCCAGGCCGCGGCGCCGTACGTACCTCAGGGTGCCCCAGCCGCAGCGTCATGTCCTGCAGCGCGGTGGCGGCCAGGTCCCGCGAGGGGAAGTCCCCCAGGCCGCGGCGCCGCACGTACCTCAGGGTGCCCCAGCCGCAGCGTCATGTCCTGCAGCGCGGTGGCGGCCAGGTCCCGCGAGGGGAAGTCCCCCAGGCCGCGGCGCCGTACGTACCTCAGGGTGCCCCAGCCGCAGCGTCATGTCCTGCAGCGCGGTGGCGGCCAGGTCCCGCGAGGGGAAGTCCCCCAGGCCGCGGCGCCGTACGTACCTCAGGGTGCCCCAGCCGCAGCGTCATGTCCTGCAGCGCGGTGGCGGCCAGGTCCCGCGAGGGGAAGTCCCCTAGGCCGCGGCGCCGTACGTACCTCAGGGTGCCCCAGCCGCAGCGTCATGTCCTGCAGCGCGATGGCGGCCAGGTCCCGCGAGGGGAAGTCCCCCAGGCCGCGGCGCCGTACGTACCTCAGGGTGCCCCAGCCGCAGCGTCATGTCCTGCAGCGCGGTGGCGGCCAGGTCCCGCGAGGGGAAGTCCCACAGGCCGCGGCGCCGTACGTACCTCAGGGTGCCCCAGCCGCAGCGTCATGTCCTGCAGCGCGGTGGCGGCCAGGTCCCGCGAGGGGAAGTCCCCCAGGCCGCGGCGCCGTACGTACCTCAGGGTGCCCCAGCCGCAGCGTCATGTCCTGCAGCGCGGTGGCGGCCAGGTCCCGCGAGGGGAAGTCCCCCAGGCCGCGGCGCCGTACGTACCTCAGGGTGCCCCAGCCGCAGCGTCATGTCCTGCAGCGCGGTGGCGGCCAGGTCCCGCGAGGGGAAGTCCCCGAGGCCGCGGCGGCGCGCCCACGTGCGCAGCCCCGCCGCGTGGTCTACGCAGCCCGCGCGCGTGTCCACGTAGAACACGTTGTTAATGAACAGGAACCCGGACGGGAATACTTCCTGGGAATCACCATTCCTCATTTGTAATCCCAATAAGTAGTTGATATGTAAGAATCAGAGGTTTAGGGTATCCCTAAGCGGAATTCGCTCGTGTCTACTAGGCAGTTCATTCTCCTCTCATCTCTACTTTGGTGGAAACGCACCCATAAAACACTCGTAAAACTTCGATATTGATAAATAATATGTTGACACTCGTCAATACTTGTATATTAGCCAAACATTTTAAATAAAAATCAAATAAGTGTATCACTGAAAAAACAAGCGATCAAATAAACGAATTGGACGCCAGAAAAATATGTTATACCAAAAATATAATTGTCATTTCAGCCATAAGACGTTCACTGCTGAACAAAGGCCTCCCCCAGTAATTGGCCGGTTGGAAGCGGTTCAAAAATCAAATGAACATCAAAAAAACTGAAACAACCACACAAGTATTTGACTGTCATTTGTTTTTCTAGTATTTATTTCTTTCTTTTTTATGTCAGAAGTGACATCTTTTGGACGTAAATTCAGGGTTACTTTCAGATGGTGAACTCTTCTGATTATTAAGATTAGTCCTGCTAATCTTTAGGTTTATAGGTATAAGGTTTGAGAGAGTTATCTTTTTTGACAGAGTATATATGCAGCAAGCCCCTCGGCTTACAGTTGCAGGGCACGTCGTCCATCATTCCGGAGGTGAGTGGTGTCCTTGGAGGAGACACAATAAAGGATATACTGGTCATCATCATAATTAGCCTTTAAAGGTACACTGCTGGACATAGTTCTCCCCCACAGAAGAAGCTGACAACCGTTGTTAAAGAAAGATCACGAGTGCAGACTACAAACTGAAAGACACCCAGATGGTTCTCTAGAAACTGTCTCAGTAGTCTCCTTTGTGGGAGGTCAACTCCAGGAAATCGCTATTAAGACTTAGCTTGTGATTGTCTAGGATTTCGTTTACTGTCCGCAAAACTTCATTAGACGACGGCACAGTCATACTAACCGTAACAGCCGTCTTTTCTTTTGAAAGCTTTTATTTAGTTTCACCTGTCCCGGTGTCTGTACAAAATCTTAGAAGTTAAATTTGTTTTGATTTTGTTGTCGTCGTCTCTTAGTAAAAGTTGTTGTATTTGAGCTCCAGAATTAGCCCTAATTGCGTAAACAAGAAGAAGCATTTTATAATGATTATGAAGGAGGTACCCTGTAGAAAATATCGAGTACCTTGGCAGAGGAAGGCGGCAGGTCCTCCGGCTTGTCGGATACGTCCACCCGCATGCCGACGTCGTTGGCGCAGACAATCCTGTCACGAAGCACCGTCAGCTTCTGCCTGCCCGACAGGATGATGTCGCAACTGAACACCGCGTGCCGGGACCGGCCCTAGAGTATACACATTAGCCGTGAGTAACGCAAAGAAGATACCGCCGGTCAGTGTTGTCACACTGGCGGTTTGCGAGCGAATTGAAAGAGACGCGAGAGCGCAGTGGACTTGGCATGAGTTCGCAACATGTTCGTTGCAAACTCGCGGCGAATCCGTTGCGCCTAAACCAGTGGATTTTAACCGGTGGTTCGCGGACCACTGGTAGTCCCTGGAAGCACCTGAAGGACCACTTCAAAAATTATAGATTAACATCACTTTATTCATTTACAATTACTTTATATTACCTCCAAACAATGGTGGTCTATGGAAAGACGTAATTTTGTCTCATTACTAAAAGTTTAGGAACCACTGTTCTAAACTAACTAATCTCTATTGGTGCATCTACAACGCAGTTTTGTCCACGCAAGGGCTTAGTCCCACAGATGACGGAGGGGCTAGTGAGACGCATTGAACGGGGATCGGCGAACGGTGGCGAACGACAGCGAGCTTCGTTTGGCTCGCAAGCGAACATCGATGCTCAGTCGCACCACTCCGTTCATTAAGTTACTAAAAAGAATAGGTAGGTAAATTTGAGTTTCTAGACAAATGGGAAATAGTGGCAGCTCACTAGAAGAAACTTATTGAAGGCAAGCGAATGATGTTTAATTATCGTCGATAAAAAGCGACAGACTATAAATTTAAAAATGACAAACTGAAGAACTGTTAACAATAATACTTTAATCGTGATGAGTTAACCTTTGCCTTTGAGATCCATTAGATTAAAGATTATGTTTGACACCTTTTTATATAGACAGAATTATGTATGATTATGAAACGGTCTCGAGATACTTACATCTGTTGTCTCGCTAGAGCGATATTTTTTCTGGGTGTTAGTTTAAATTCTAAAATCCAAGTAAGTGTTCATTTAATACATTTTATAAGGTTTGTGCTAGAAGTGAGGCGTATTTATCGAAACAGGTATTTAGAACAGATATTTTAAAGAAACCAGCAATACTTGTTATCTCATACGCTAAATACTTGTTACTATCGGTAACAGCAGCAACAGTAGTAACAATTGTTCCAACGTAACAGTTGTTACTCAAGTAACAGCAGTCCCAGAAGTAACAACTGCTCCAACGAAACATTTGTTACTGAAGTAACATCAGTCCCAGTTGTTCCACTGGAACAAGTGTTACTCAAGTAACAGCAGTCACAACAGTAACAATTGTTACAGCTGTTACGTCCGAAGAACACATATTTCAACCTACTAACTTAAAATGTATCTAAATACAGTGTAATTAAAGGCTACTTTCCAACTTCGTAATTTAGAAAGGTGAAGGAACAGATATTTCAAGCTACTAAATTAAAATGAAATATAAAATCATAAGTGTATTATGCAACTATTGACTTCCTAATTTAGAAAGGTTGTGTATCTGTTATTTTATACGACTAGATTGAAATGTCAAGTTTTATGCTTAAGAGACTTCTAAATCTAGATGCATTATATATCTGTTATTTTCTCATTCAGGTTATTTCGGATACACATACCATAATACAGACAGACATTATTTGAGCTCAATATGAGCTTCAAAGACAAAATAATCAATCTGACAAACGAAAGGTAATTTTGACAATACCTATTCATTACTTTGAAACGCCTTTTATGAGGTTTACGTAAAATAATTTGATGTGAGCGTGTGAAAAGACTAATGTTATCTCTTATTTTTTTCATTCGGATACACACCAAACCGCACCATAGGATATAGGATATAGATGAGCTCAAAGGAGCTCAGCTCACAAAAAAGACAGTTAATTCGGTTTTATTTTAAACAAATCTAAGATGAATGATATAAGTACCTATTTCTGTTTTATAAATTAACTGATTTATTAAAATCATGCTTCATTCAATTCTGTTTTTTGCCAATTGCTTTTGTTTTCTGTATTCTAATCACTGACCTGTTATAAACTAAACAAACCACTTCGAATAAATCGATCGAATAGTAAACGTTAATTTGTATTACTTTTCAATCGATTTAAGTAAAGTGCTTATTTTTTAGAACTCATACTAGGTCTCTATTTAAACTGGCAGTCCCGCCACACATACGAATGACAGCTAATTGTGTGGACCTTTTATAATGTCACAAAGTGAGAGTGCTGAGAACTAATTTTGGAGAATACTGCTTAAGACTGCCTATCTTGCGTCCTTTACTAAATTAGTTTCATGATTCGCTCGCATCTGTTTAAACTGTAGCCTACGGCACTAAAATTGCGATCGTCTAGTAGGTAGGGATGACTTTATTTTGACAGCGGCTAGTCCAGATTTTTACAGGTCAGTGATTCATTCATTTTGTATTAGATGTTCTTTGTTCAAAAATTTTTTGACCTATTTTTTTCATTCTGGATGTTCTGAAGTTACAAACTTTTGCGAATAATAACGAGTTTTGTCTAATCTTTCAGAGTAATTAAACTTGAACTAAAAATTGTTTTAGGAAGACAGTCTTGATCTGATTTATGAAACTATGAATATTTATATGACTTGTGATAAAAATTAATATTTTTTTGAGATATTTGTGTTCCGATTTTCCTGTCTCAAGATAAAATGAAAAACAAGATTTCAATAGAAAAACATATGAAAAGATATTTTTATGTTGGTGTAGTTTTGTGGAGTATTCTGGTACCTATATTCTGTAGGGCTTGCTATCAAACACTGCAGAAGATAGCCATATTTCAGCCACATTCTTCTTACAGTGAACCAAATATCATGCAATTTTTGCTTGTTATTTTGTAACACGTATTTGGAACTGTTATTTTTCTGCAATAGTAACAGTGATAACAGATATTGACTTTTACCTAGTATAACCCACCTCTAGTTTGTGCTCGTAGCCTGACAGCCATTACTTATACACTTACTGTCGCTGCGTATCTTGATCACAAAGTAAAACCACAACTGAAGTACAAGTACAAAGATATAAGTAAATCAGAAAACTTCAATCGCTATCGCGATGTAACACGCTACAGCGCCATCTAGTTTGATCATATGGAACATACATTTTGATTACTGCTAGAACATAAGGGTTCCTCATTTATCGTGTTTCTATACGTACATAACATAGTGTTTTATCTATTAGTTAACATTAGGTGAATATCAAATTAACATAGAACAATTTGAGCACTCTTATTTCGTACTAAACACTTACCTTAAAATATTTGATGTTGTAGTCGTAAGGCCGGTAGATGCGCACCCTGAACAACATGTCTTTCCCAGGCACCAGATCCGGTTTTTCAGTCTCAGCTGCAGCCATTTTACTATCCTGAAATATGTTTAAACAATACATATTAGTGTATTTTGAAAAGTAGAGGCGTGAGGTGCACTACACTGCTCTTCCATGCAATTTGGTCACCGTCAACGAGTCATCCACACCTTTCTCAATGGGGAATATGCATGTTTTTTTATTTGGTCCTAAAATAAATAGTAAAACTTTATGAATGTTCGAAAAATATTGATAAATACCTGGCTTACAGCCCATTAAAGTCGCGTCTTAGACAAGGAGATCCGATATGTACCGTGACGTCACATTACACGTCCGCCATACATTTTTCATAAAAGTTGTTTTAGAAAGAGATAGGTATAGGTACCTTAATTATTTATTACTATATTACGGTTATTTTTTTACATAAAATCAATTTTTTTTTTACTACATATTAGGACTATAATTTCATATATTTTCTTATAAATATAGTAAAAGCTGTCTATTTTTCATGCATATTCCCTATTATATCATCCCTCATATCCATCCATCTCTTTTTAAGTCGTCCTCTATCTATCCAAACATCCACACTCATACTTATCATTCTCCTCTATAATCTTGTATTCCCTAAATCTAGACAAAGTTGCTAAAATCGCAGGGGTATTGGGATTGGGTTTGGATAACATATAGATAGGGGGCAGCATAGCAATCTCACACAGTGCGGGGTATTTGTGGCGGCAACCGCGTTCAAGGTTTTTTGCGCTGCTTCTTCTCGGCGCTAGCCCACCATTGTCCCAAAGCAGTGGTAGGGAAAAAAATTGGGACGCATAAAAGAGCTTAATTTAGGCCTTCTTGCAGAAATAAATTGGTTTTATTGGTTTTCATTCAGTTTTATTCGAGTGTCATTACTCATTAGTAAGGTTTACATGAATGAAGAAAACGAAAAGTTTCTTCAATCTTTAAGATCAATATGAGTTTGAACATGTGTTTCTAATAACATTTCTTTATCTAATGTGACTTTGACCAAATAAAATAAATTGAATGCATCACCAAATAGAGGGCAAGGAAATTTTATATACATTTTATCCATTAACCAACTAGTATAGTTCATCATCATTTCAGCCATGGCCTTCCACTGCTGAACACAGGCCTCCCCCAATAACTTTCATCAGGGGGGATTGCCAAACTCGCCACGTTTGCCAGGCGGGTTGGCGAGCGCAGTTTTTTATAACATTTCGCACGCAGACGCTGCTGCGCGACTCGTGCTACAGGAATTAGTCGCCTCTTACGACACGCCTTCTATTGGCGGTGGGGAAGAGTATTCTTTACGGCCGTCCCCACACGGCACACTAGTATAGTTAATAAGACGCACTTTTTTTTTGCCAATATAACTTACCTCGTCCGTTGGCTGCATGTAATAAATGAATTTTGATAAAGTCATGTATTCAGATTTGAGCAAATGTTTATTATGCCTAAGTAAGGCGTAAGTAAGGCAGAGTCCAAATCTATTTTCAGCAACTTTGTGAGGAAGTGCCAAATTTTCAGGAGAAACTCAGAACCCGTAACTTAATTTATTTACATAAAGAACAGTAATTTTTCTTTTTTTAAAGAATATTACAAAGATTAAATTTGGCTTATCTTGCAACAGAGACTGTATTTTTCATCTGCACCATAGTGATAGAACGCTTTAGCATACAATGCAATACCTACAATGGGCTAGTTTCCTAAAAAAATCTAATTAGTGCGTCAATTGGATTAACAGAAAATATTGGACTATTTTCTTTTATCAATCAAACAAAAAATTATGAAGATATTCGCTATGTGCAAAGTGGGTGGTGGGGGGCGTCAAATCGATCGCAGCACGCTATGTGGCAGAAATGTGAAATAACTCTGGATTGTCATGTGTCAAATTGCTATATTACCATAGAATTCCATACTAACGTTATTTAAGTATTTTTAGGTAAAATCGTTAAAATTCGCGATATGGGTCACAGTACGTGTTGTATTATAAAGTGTAGAAACAATGGGAAAAACAGTTCGTACATGTTTTATTTGTTTCCAACGTCAAGATAAAATTGGAGCAAAGAAATAAATGGATAGCTGCTGTGAATAGAAAAAAGTTTGTCGGGGGTTTGTGTCACAGACGTTTGTCTTATGATCACAGTTCTTATTAAGTAGCTTTGTCCTTTGGTTCTAAGCTTTATAACGTCTCTCACATGCTATGCTAATACTAATTCTTTCCCTATTTGCACAGTTTGATGTTGGAAAGTTATATCATGTTGTATCGATTCAAATCCTGTACGTATTATAAAATTCTTATTTTAGTTAAAGCTAGAAAATCACTTATAATATGCATAAACTTTTTAAATATTTTCATCTAATTTCGAAGAAAAACAATCGGAAAATCATTCTCAAACCATCCAGTTGCTATAATTCGGAAGATCTTAAGTCCACAATAATTGTGGTCACTAGGGGCGCTGTCAACGCGCACACAGCGAATAGCCCGTTATAGTTCCGCGTAACGTCTCGCCTTGCCTTTTTAGCAAGGCGTGACGTCACGTGCTCACTTCGAAGCGCTTTATCTACGTCATTTTTTGTTTGTTTGACAAAAGACAAAATATGGGTCAATAATTTTTGATAATCTAACTGACAGACTAAATAGATTTTTTTTTACCCAGGAAACTAGCCTATGATCGGCCACCGTGAGTCAACGACAACACATGGTATGGTTAAGTGAAAACAAAAAGTAGTATGCACTTAAAAGCAGTAAACTGTGTTACACTCACTCAGGTCTAATGTTAAAACTTAATGTTACATACCTCGAGAGGCATAAGTCTAATACCTCTGTACTTCAGTTTCTTACAGTAGTGGTTCCCCAAATCTTTATCTACTCTAAGCTGATATTTCTTGAGGATGCAGAGTTTTGTGTTATCAACAAACATACTAGACCTCTCTAACATTAACTTTTCCTCACTATCATTTGGCAGGAGTCCGTGTGTAGGGGCTTTTACAGGCATACATAATTCCGCTCCAGTTTTTAAATGGTCCGGGCTGAAAATAATAAGAAATGATGTGTCTTAAAGTTTAATACAATAATTCCCAAACTAGAAAAACTGTGTTTTGGGAATAGGGGTGACAACTGGGTAAAGAAAATGAAATTCTATTTAGTCCGTCAGTTAGATTATCAAAATTAAAGCTTGTAAAATAATAGACACTTATTAATTCTTAACTATCCAATACCTTTTGGTAATCTACGGGATAGACAAAGAAACCTATTCATATAGTTAAGTTAGTAAAAGCAAGTAAAACTAAGAGCTATTACAAAACTAGCTGTCCCGGCGTCGTACCCCCTTTTTTTTTTAATCTTTCAGATTTTTTATTAGTTATTCTGCTATTCGGGGCAGAGACAAATCGTAATATAATCGTAACATAATATAACCGATAAATGGTGTAACTAACCCGACTTTGTTTTGTATACAGGAAAACTGTTTTACCACCATCAAAATTTTTCTAGGCATTAGGAATCCTTCATAGAACCCATTTATTTAAAAAAATTGGTATGTCAAGTTTTCACCATGAAATATTTTTCCCAATATAATTTTCAATTGAATGTAGTTACTGCTTAACGTAAACATTACGTTAGATACATGAATGAGAGGGCGGCGCGAGGGCAGCGGCGCGCGGGCAGCGGCACGGGGTTGCTATGACGCCGGCCTCGTGTCGGCATAGGTGGCGCGCCGGCCGGTGTCAACAAACACACAAATAAGTCGCCCGCGCAACCCCGTGACGTATGCGTGCCTTATTACCGCGTTTCCGCCGTCCCGCGCGCTGCGTACTATCGCAAAAATATGAAGGGAAAGTCAACAACTTAAGGATCGTAAAAACATCAATGAAAAGCAGGGGCGGGGAGAGGCGTCGACGCTAGCGCGTAGAGTAGTTTGCGTGCCGTGTCCATACTCTTAGTATTTGTTTAGACAATTTCCAGGTGCTTTATCTCAACATTTTTGTACTGGGCGATACCAAAAGAAAAAACACGTCTATTGTTTTTTTCCTCATAGATTTTTATATTTAAATTTGGATAGTGATACTCTTCCTGTATATAGATTATTCTCTCAGTTGCCTTGCAATGTAAATATGTTACTTAAAAAGGGAAACATAAGGAGATGATGCATGTGTGTAAGCGTGCGTGCATGCATGCAATATTACAGTTGCAACATTTACGGGAGTGAAAGTTATCAACTAACCACTTATACACTTGTTGCATTTACAATAATAATTCTAAGACAAATTGAAATACACACAGACAGAGCCACAGAATGCTAGTAATTTCAACTGTTTGTTGATTAACTGATCAAGCATATGTAAAAAGACACATCAGAAATTCTCTGGTTGTGCGGTCTTATGAGACCGCTTAGATGTTAACGGGTTAATACTAATTTGTATAGGAAAGCATACAATTTAGACAGTCAATGATTGATTATGGTTTCTGTATAAATTTTCTTAATTTCTCGGAAAAACTATGAGTGCTAAAGTATCAATAATTGCTTTTAAGCTTTCATGTTGTACGATTAATACACCATGAAATAGGAATTAACGGAGAATTAATTATGAGCAGTATAACCCAGTTAAAAACAAAAGGTTAAATACATAATATGTACCTAGAATTAACACATTACTCCCTGTTTAGTGTATTAAAATTTCCATTATAAATTTTGAACCTCAATCTTTCAATGTCCATAATGATTACTTTAAATTGATTTGATAAAGCTATAATTGAGTGTTACCTGCAGTATTTGGCAAGTTTTTCAAACTCTTCATTCGTTAAATCATCTCCCAAAAAGTCTCTGATCTTATCGTTATAAAACTGTGGTAGATCTTCCTTCCTCTTCGGGGCCCCAAACACTGGTAGAGATGCAAACTGCTCAGGTAGATTTTTTGTTATGATTGGCAGTGTTGCTAAATTACTTTTGATAGTATAAAAACTTGGCCCAGTGACTTCAGTAAAGATACTTTTAGGATTAGTTTCAAAGTTATCAGCGTCTGTTACGATAGGCACCTCAAAAGCTATGCGGTCTGCTATCAGTGTCTTGTTGACCTGTTGTGGCTGATCTGTCCCGTCTTTGTTTATAGCGCTTGTGCTAGGTATTTGAGACAATGAATCTCTTCTTGATTCTTTAGATAATACATCTGCTGGCACCGATTGAGTAGATTCACTGAGTGTCTGACTTGTATCTTTATTTAAAGTAGTAGTGTCTATCTGTTTATCGGCACAAATCGTGCTGGACTCGGCAGAATTAACCTGCTTACTGGCGACGCTGCTGTCTTTAAAACTATCAATGCATTCCGACTCCATTGGAGTAACAAATTCTACAGAACTGTTTAGAGAGATATTTTCGTATTTCGTACTTTTTTCTCGACATTAACAAACTGTTTATTTTATTTACTATTACTATTGTTGACACTTCTTGACACTTATAGTATAGTGATGCGCCCTAACGAAATTAATCGATGTTTTTTTAGGTATCGAAAAAGATTACTTTGAAACTAACCCTAAAAGTCTAAGATAAAGGATCAAAGCAGTGTAAAGATGCGTCCGTCTCCGTTTATCACCAGTTTTGGACTCGATTCTGAACCACAACCAAAAATTTTACAGTTAAAAGATGCAGCCAGTCGTAAGCCTAGTTTAAGTGTGTATGAACGAAAGTTTGTTCAAAAATTATTGAACTTTAACTTAAAACTTTAATTGTACCTAGTTAAGATTTCACGTCCCCAAAATGTTTATTGATATTATATAGAAAAACTGTTATAAAATTATACACAATGAAATATATCATATTTATATCTAAATATTTTTAGCTTTTAAGTTAGTTTATGTTTCGATTTTGTAAATATTTATACTTATTGAATTTAAAAAAATAAGAAATTATCTAAAGTCGTATTGAAACGACAAAGTATCACAGCAGTGTGTAGTTACGAAAAATATACAATTTTAGTAAATATATATGAATATAGTTTCAAAATCCGATAATAAATAATATCGATATATAGATAAAGGTATATTACCCACCGCTACATACGTCAAAATTAGTTCTGGGTTCAAATACTAGTGGCGCTTCAAATTGGCATAAAAATATAACCTTCTCAAGGTCTCCTGTCATTTGTACGGGATAGCCAGTCTATAATAATTTCTAAGTCAATGTTAAAATGTCACTGTCATTGACGTCATTGTCACTCGTGTAAGCGTTTTCCTCTGCCTGTCAAAAGTTTTAACAACATATAATTTTGGCGAATGGATATTTTAGTTATTCCTTAATTTAATTATAGTTTTTAATAATGCTTACTTTGTGGAATTTATTCGAGGCTTCGTTGCTTTGCCTTAATGCTGTCTGCGTACTCCATGAAGAAAGATTTATGCAAAAAAGTAAGGAATATTCTGAGAACCTGCTAAGCATAATCTATCGTGTACATGCCTGCTGCTACATATTTTTATTTAATTAGCGAATAGATAGTGATCGATTTTAAGCATTTTGATATATATTTTGATAATATTACAGTGGGCTGGGGCGCAAACAGTCCAAACCAAGGTTTTGAAGACCAGTCTTCAATTAAATTCCAAATACTAAACCTGGTTCGGTCCATAAGAACAGTAACTAGAAGTAAGTATTCTTTTTTTTATGATCATTTTTAGCCTCTGTTTAAATGTATGCTTGTATTTCTTAAACCGTCTAGTAAGAATACATAGAATATATCTAGCTTTAAGACCTTAATAGTTTAACTATATTCTATGACATAAATGATTTGATCGAATTGAAATTAATGTTTACATGAAATGTAAAATTTTACTAATACATAAGCCATGCATAATCGTGACGTGCCATCAATAGAAATGTTAATTGTCTCATGAGACCGCTTGGATGTTGACAAAAAATTACGAATCTGTTGTATGGGAATATAGAAAAGTGTTGTTTTTAGACTTTTTCTGGTATTATTTTTCTAATTTTTTCTCCGTAAGAACTACCCTTGTACTTCAAATAATATTATAAAAAAAGAATTAGCGAAATCGGTTCAGCTGCTCTTGAGATTTGCGCTTAGCAAGCAGTTGAACCACACATTCAGTGATTCATTTTTATTATAGATATGAGCTACAGTTTTTAATTTTTTTCTTTTCTTTTTCAGTTCCACTTATAATATTAAATATTTTAACAATAATATTTAAGCTGCTCTTGGGATAGCAGAAAGACAAACTATTATATTTAAACATAGCGTTAAACTGAGATTCCTGATGTATCTTGTATTCTTATAAGCATTATTATGTAAATTATATGCATCCAAGAACATGTGTTTTATTGAATCTTATTATTAAGTCCACCTTTTGTATGATTTTTATTTGTGCAATAAATGTTAAATAAATAAATAAATAACTTAATTTAAATGTAGAAGTCTATTGAAAAGTCATAGAATATAAAAATCATATTTTAATAACAATATAGAACTAAGAATTTTTATCAATAATTTTTGTCTACACACACATTAATAAAGGACTAAAAGCTAAATCACAGAATATATAAATAGGATAAATTGGCTAAATACCTATTGCAGAGTATATTAACCGACTTTGAAGATGTTCTGAATTTGGTTGTATGCTTTTTGAATGTTTGTTACATCTTAACTCTGCTATTAATGAACCGATTTGAAAAAATATTTTCTCAGTTGGAAGGGAATACAATTTAATTCTGATGAAGAAATCCATGAGGAAAACTAAAATCTTATGGAAATTCATATAGCGATTTTAGTATATTCAACAACAAGTCAAGCATTTGCTGAGGTGGAACTGATGAAGGACCATAGATGACCACATTAGTAGTAAATAATGAGTAGCAAGTGATCACCGAATGGTCAAAGGCACATTGAATATCAACGTCAAGCTAGAAAGGTCTCGTTTGATGAAGTGTACGCTCCGACCCTCCAATGCCCATATTTACAACCCCGAGAGCTTTCAGCTCGAGTTGTCTAACCGCTTTGAATGCCTGGAGAACTGCGAGTCAGTGGACGAGATTAACAACAGGTTCGTAGAAACTGTCCAAGCGGTCGGGTCAAAATTTTTGAGACCCCGTCGTAAAGACAAGCCGCAAAAGCTTACCGACCCTCATGGCAGAACGACGTTCAATGGCACTGCAGACCTCCGTCGACGCTAAGGCATATCGGCAGCTCAATAGACGGATATGGAAGTCCTTGCGACATGATATCCGCAACTTTAATACCAACAGTATTAAAGAGGCGATAGAGCGGAACCAAGGCTCCAAAGTTTTCGCAAGAGACATGTCTATTGGGCAAAGCCAGCTGACGAAGCTGAAGACGGAGGATGGCAGTATAACGTCGACAAAAGCCGAAGTTTTGGGGGAGATCGAGAAGTTCTATGGGCAGTTATATACATCGGTCACTAAACCTGTAAGTAGCTCAGCCGAAGATCCAAGAGCTAAGCTGACCCGACACTATACCGAAGATATCCCGGACATCAGCCTATACGAGATTAGGATGGCCCTCAAACAGCTTAGGAACAACAAGGCGCCGGGTGATGACGGAATCACATCAGAGCTTCTGAATGCGGGTGGAACACCGATACTGAAAGTCTTTCAGAGACTCTTCAACTCCGTCTTGCTCGAGGGAATAACGCCGGAGGCATGGAACAGGGGTGTGGTGGTGCTCTTCTTCAAGAAAGGAGATAAAACCTTATTGAAGAATTACAGACCCATCTCACTTCTAAGTCATGTCTACAAGCTGTTTTCGAGAGTCATCACGAATCGTCTCGCGCGTAGGTTCGATGACTTCCAGCCTCCCGAACAAGCCGGTTTCCGAAAAGGCTTTAGTACCATAGACCACATCCATACGCTGCGGCAAATTATACAGAAGACCGAGGAGTATAACTTGCCACTATGCTTAGCGTTCGTGGACTATGAGAAGGCCTTTGATTCGATCGAGACCTGGGCAGTGCTACAGTCTCTCCAGCGGTGCCATATTGACTATCGGTACATCGAGGTGTTGAAGTGTTTATACAAAAACGCCACCATGTCGGTCCGAGTACAGGAGCAGAGCACGAAGGCGATTCCTCTGCAGCGAGGCGTAAGACAGGGAGATGTTATATCTCCGAAACTGTTCACCGCTGCATTGGAAGACGCTTTCAAGCTCCTGGAATGGAAAGGATTTGGCATCAACATCAACGGCGAGTACATCACTCACCTTCGGTTTGCCGACGATATTGTGGTCATGGCAGAATCGCTTGAAGACCTCAGCACAATGCTCGATGACCTTACTCGAGTCTCCCAACAAGTAGGCCTGCGAATGAACATGGACAAAACCAAGCTCATGTCGAATGCCCATGTTGCGCCCTACCCAGTATCCGTTGGGAGCTCTACTCTCGAAATTGTTGACAAATATGTCTACTTAGGACAAGTTATCCAGTTGGGTAAATCCAATTTTGAGAAGGAGGTCAATCGTCGAATCCAACTCGGCTGGGCAGCGTTCGGGAAACTACACCACGTCTTCTCGTCCAAAATACCTCAGTGCCTCAAGACGAAAGTCTACAACCAGTGTGTGTTACCAGTGATGACATATGGAACTGAAACGTGGCCTCTCACTATGGGCCTCATAAGAAAGCTCAAGGTCGCACAGCGTGCTATGGAAAGGGCTATGCTTGGTGTTTCCTTGCGAGATCGAATCAGAAATGAAGAGATCCGTAAACGAACAAAAGTCGCTGACTTAGCCCAACGGATTAGCAAGCTGAAGTGGCAGTGGGCGGGGCACATAGCACGTAGAACTGATGGCCGATGGGGCAGAAAGGTTCTAGAATGGAGGCCGCGTACCGGCAAGCGCAGCGTAGGACGTCCACTCACAAGGTGGTCAGACGACCTGGTAAAGGTCGCAGGAAGACGCTGGATGCAGGCCGCTTCCAACCGGCCAATCTGGAAGTCAATGGGGGAGGCCTATGTTCAGCAGTGGACGTCCTATGGCTGAAATGATGATGAATGAGTAGCAATAAGATAGGCTAGGTCATAGTAGATAGGCTTCGTCATAGTCGACAATGGTCTACAAAATCAAAAGGCATTGAACCTAAAGTTGCAAGTAACCTAAAATAACGTTATTTTTTATGTACACCTATGAAACATAATGTTAATAGAAAGAGAAAATAATTTCAAACATGAAAATGAAATACTTTGTTTAAAATTTCAGTTTGAGTATGTAAATAAAAATAAATGATACATTCAAACTGAAATTTTAAAGAAAAAGTATAATAATTTACACATTGATTTAAAAAGTAAATATGTCGTCAGAGTATTTATTGTTTGTAATTAGGTATTTTCTCTTTCAATCGGCGTATGTTTCATAGGTGTACACCAAAATAACAATTTAGGTACTTGCAACTTTAGGTATGCCAGGCTCCATACCATCTCTGTAGCCCCATGGTTGACTAGGAGAGAATGCTTTTGGCATTAAGTCCGCCATTTGTACAACTTTTTTTTTACGTCTGTGCAATGTTTTTTAAATAAAATAAAAAAGGTCGAAGTCTCAAATAAATGATTTGGTGAAAATGGTATGTACACAGACAACAGGAGACGTATTTTTGAAAAATACGTCTCCATACCACAAAATGTTAAAATTTTCTCAAGTGATATTGATCTCTACATGTCGGACCTAAGTTAAAAATTGGTCACAAACAATAAAAAACATGAAATGTATTGTTGAAATGTTATCCAAAAAGTACAGCTTGACATCAATCTGGATGAGACACTATAATTAGAGAGCTAAAAAAAAGCGATAAAGTTGCGTGAACTGAGCACCAGGTGGCGACAAAGATCTAATTTCTCTGACTGCTATCTCTATCTCCCATTAAACAAATGTACAGACAACTGCACGTCATCCTACCACAAAACGTCAAATTTTCTCAATTGATATTGATGTCTATTTGTTGGATCTAAAGTTGAAAATTAATTCGATGACCTTTTAACTTTTATGGGTTGGTTGACCTTGATTGACAAATGCTTGACCGCGCCCGCCGCCATCTGTCACCGGTATTAATCCTTACAAAACTCTCGACATGCGGTATCTATTGGGGGTAATCTATGACTAGAAAGTACGGAAGAATGACAGTGACAAGTCATTCTTCCGTACTTTCTTTCCTACACAGAGACAAACATATGTTTGACAGAATAACTTTTTATTTACGTTCGTTAATGATGAGATTTTGCTTTATGGTTTATAATATTTTCTGCGTAAAACAAAAATAGCTACAAGATTTCAATTTAAGAGCAACACCTATTTCGAGTGATTTAAAAATGCGTAAAATCGGAAGCAATAGAAACTATTTTCATACACGAATTGTTTTCGTGTTCGAATTCGAAATTAATTTCTAATGCTTCAAAAATACGTCTCCGATCAAGTAAAACTAGATTGACTGTAATAACGAAGGATGTGATGACTTTGATAATACTTTGCCAGCACTCTATCTATTGCCAGCCGTTTGCATGTTTTTTTTTACACTAACTCCAAACCTAACTTTGTTTGTCTAAATGTTATGTTTAGCTTTTTAGTATTTTTGATGTTGGTTATTATCTTTTTCACAAAAATAAAATTATTGTTCATCGACGAAAAGCATGTCGCATCACAATGAACAAGTATTACTACGTTGCATAGCACAGATTAAAGCTGGTGTGACAAACTGCAACGGACGCTGCTCCGGACTCGTCTTGACATTGTGAGGTCAAGCGCTGCCATTGGTCTTTCCTTCAGACAACTTCCGCCAGCCCAAGGATCGACTAATGGCAGCGCTTGACCTTACGCCGCGCGCGACCTTACGCGAGCCGCGTCCGCCGCAGTTTGTCACCAGATCATTATACAAAGAGTAAAATAATGGTTATGAATACCCTACAGAGTAGAAATGTCATACAATATTTTTAAATCTGTATTGTACTGTTTTTGTATGGGGGAGAGGATAGGAGCTAACGTAGTTTTACCTGATCAGTGACAGGAGCTGTCATTTCATACTAAATGTAAGTAAACATTTTACTAGTTTCGGAGAAAGATGATGCATGTTGCTGCTCTATATGGTATGAGCTCGTTAAGTAACTAATACCGGTGACACACGGCAGCCGGACGCCAGTTTCGGAACAGGAAGGGGCGGAGTCTTGCTGAAGGGCTGGCGAAGTTGATGAAAGGATCGACCAATGGCAGCGTTTGACCTTACAATGTCAAGACGAGTCCGAAGCCGCGTCCGCCGCCATCTGTCACCGGCTTTATACCGGTGACACACGGCAGCCGGACGCCAGTTTCGGAACAGGAAGGGGCGGAGTCTTGCTGAAGGGCTGGCGAAGTTGACGAAAGGATCGACCAATGGCAGCGTTTGACCTTACAATGTCAAGGAGAGTCCGAAGCCGCGTCCGCCGCCATCTGTCACCGGCCTAAATGAATCCACCTTGCATTCTCCGTTTTAAAAACGTACTCTGTCTAATCTGTGTAAAAAAAACTATCAATCAAATGTCTTGTCTATGTTAACCCTAGGGATGTTCGATTTTTTGGTATGTGATCGATCAAAGGAATGCCGATGTCTCGATTATGTCTAAAAAAAATAATAAACAGGTTTACATGTCCCGGTGTCTGTCTGTTCTATGAATTTAAATTTCTTGTTCAGACATCAACAGTCCATTAAGTTAGTAACAATGTGTAATGTAAATGTAAAAATATCTTAAAGGTTTAATATATTGTTATCTAATTCACAAATTAAATATGTTCCGCATTAGGATTTATTAGAGCGTAAATCCGGTGTCTCTTCGAAAAGCGTACTCATCACACCGTAGCGGTATTTCATGAATGCCAATAATTGATTCCTAAATAGTTCTAAATAAAGGAAATAAATAGTTCCCTTAAACTTTTGAAATGGTAGCTATGGTTTGGTGAGTACGCTAGGAGGAGGTTTCGCCCAGCGTACTCATCTTTGGTGTGGTAAAACTATACAAGCTGTTAATATAATATATATAAAAATCTACATACATTTCCACTTAGTACAGTCGAGTGACAATTTGTTTGTGTTGTGACACTAAGTGGTCAGTACGCTAGACAAACTAGTCGAAGAGACACTTAATGCAGTGCCTTAGTAAACCACTGTCCCACCTTTCCGCCGAAACTTTTAAAATACTATTGGGACTGCTGATCAATTTGTTTTTGATAGATAATATTTTCTTCCTGACCACCGCGTGAAAGTCGCCTGTGCAAGCATGAGCAAACATGCCAGACGCACTGCAGAATCTTATTAGTCCCAACAGCTTTCTGACATTCTGGCAGTATGATTTAAATAATGTCAGTTTCACCTCATCTGAACGGCTAGCAAACCTATGGGCCAACATATCACCGTGCACTGTCAACGCCTAAGCAAATGCTTGACTTGTTGTTGAACTGCGCATACTGTGGGCGTCTACATGACCCAAGTATTTACACATAGACACAACATCCAGTGGCTTACCATGCAGCCGAATCTGTGGCACATGATTTGAGGAAGACCCTTAACACCACGACATCGCATTTCTTGTAGTTATATTTAAGCCCGTGTTTACTGTACCGTTCAGTTAACAGACGCGCAACATCTTCCTCAACGAGCCGACCGACGAGCTCAGAAGCGCCATATCATCGGCGTAACCTAATATTGTTGATCATTTGGCTATCTACAGAGCGCGTGGATGCCACTGAGCTCGACGATCAGCTCATTTATATTCAGGCAGGCAGTTTATGTGATGTTAAGCCCCGTTGCCTTACTCAACATTCCAAACGATACACATCAGACAATTCCCCTGCCCATTTTACACAGTTATCCTAAAGTGTATACCTGTACCTAAAGATATCTACAAGTTCCATAGGAATCCCTGTAGGTAAAGTCTAGTTTGCTACACAGTGTCTGGTAGGAAACCATATCAAAGGCCTTTGATAAGTCAAGAAAACAGCCATATACTTGGGTTTTTCTCCCTGTGTAGTTAGTACCTAACTGTCTACTTGATGGCAAAAATGGCACTTTCTGTAGTGAGCCCGGCTCTAAAACCGAACTGAGCATTGTGTAGATTTAACATTTACTCAAAGGTATGTAAAGGAGACCGTCAAGCACTTTTGCTGTTACTGTGGCTAGTGATATTAGCCTGTAATTATTGCAATCAGATACATCGTCTGTCTTGTTTTAATAATAGGAATCACTACTGTGTTCATTAGGTCTGAAGGCATATAGGCATGTCTAATACATAGGTTGTATAGTTGTACGCTGGTGCCCACCTACCACGTGTACTTAGTAAACTTACTAAGTACATACCGCGTGTACTTAGTAAGTTGGGCACCAGTGTGTTTAAAATGCTCGATATCGAGTCTGACATGATCAGGTGAATTTCCACGCTTGCTCTGTTTAATAATATTCTTCACATCACTTCTCACCCATCAAATTATGGTAAGTTTAGCTGGACGATAGTTTAAGGACAGATAAGTATGTAGCATTTACAAAATTTTCGGATTATTTTTTTATTACATACTATTTAGTCCGCCTTTAACGGAGAGTTGCTATAAAAAATATTGTGGTCGTAATCGTTCCTTACGCAATATCTTCTTGGCCCTGATGTTAAGAGCCATTTCACATTTTCAGCGCAAAATCTAATATTTCGAGCGCCTAATTTGCAACCTTAGAAAATATTTTAAGAATTTCAAATAAATGCACAAGCAAGCCCAATCTTTTGTTTAGACGTTTAATGTAGCAAATTTGCAAGTAAACCATTTTTCATTTATTAAATTTTGATTAAAATTTATCAATCTTGCCACCTCGATTCACGAAAAGTATTTGCCTTGTCAACTTAAAGCAACCAAATCATTCATTTAAATTTTTCATAACTGCTAAAAAAAGATGCCAAAATTTTATCGACGTTTAATGTACAAAAATATGTATTTTTATCACAATAACCAAAAAAAATGAAACTATTTGTGTATTTTTCCAAAAATATGGCGCGAGTTCACAACGGATTTTTGTTTAAAGTTATGCATTTTCACAATTAAAAGTTTGTGTCACAATATCTTTGATCTTAATTTATTTGAAACATGCAATTTTATTGACAATCCAATCAGGTAATTAGACCCAAACACGTTTTAACAACTCACCCTAATCCTAAATTTTCGAGGCACAAGCGCGCGCTCCATAGTAGCAGTGCGATTTTGTGAAATGGCTCTTAAAATTAATTCACCTTTTTATCAATTTATTTTTTATTTAATTTAAATGGCAAAAGTGGAGTGGAAGGATAAATGTAAATTCGTCCAGAGACGCGTCCGTCGCAGTTTGTCACCAGCTTAAGATAAGTAGCCTAGGGATTGTGTTACAGAAATCAGAAACAAAGACGGTAGACGGTATCACAATACCCATAGCCAAGAAGACAATAATTATACGATAGTTATTTTACTACATTGATTGACCGGGAATCGAAACCGTCACTTTAGATATAGCGACGCGAAGACAAGTATGTTCGCCTCTCATCGACGGAGATCGTCAGGAATGTAAACCGATTTGGATTGATGTCTGTTTTTCTAATAAAAGTCTTGCTTTTAGTGACTAATAATAGTTTAATTGTCTTGATTGAGCTACACAAAAAATTATGTTTTTACACGGCAAAACCACAGATCCTTCGGCTGTCATAAAAAACGTCAGGTGACAAGTGATTTGGCGGGAGCACCAAATCTGGTATTGCCAACAATGTCGTTTAATTTGTCTCTAATCGTAGATCTGACATATTACCCAGTGTATCTAATTAAGGATCTGAAAGGTGGCCGAACATTTCAGCGAGTTTAGTCTCGTTTTATTTGTTCTAGAAAAGTACACCAGTTGTTGATGGTATCCAGGGTCTGATATATGTTTAGATTGGAAAGTGTCTAAAAAAAGTAATAGGAATTCTGTAGTGAATAAAACAAAAAAACCCCTCACTAAGTTTGAAATTTTTAAGTACAAGAGATTTTTTATAACTAATAAATAGATCTGTTTAAATCATGGAGCACATACCCTATAGAGTAAAAATGACATATTATTTGTTCGACAAAATTTTCTGCCATTTTTAATGTGTATCTGTGCTGTTTTTGTACGAGCGTTAACAGGATTTGTCATTTCATACTAAATGTAAGTGAAAAATCACTTACTAGTTTCGGAGAAACATGATTTGTATTGCTGCTCTAAAGGGTATGCACTCAATGGTTTAAATACAGTTTTCAAAGTGAAATGTCTTTTATTTTCAACTCTGGCTCTGACAAATGAAGGCTGGCCACCGTTTGACCGCAACTCTTCGCTTTAGTTATAAAAGTAGGTGGAAGGATTGTCTAATCAGCAGCGTTTATTTCCAAAATGTCAATTGTCAAGAGGCGTCCGTCCTCCGATTAACAAGGGCTTAATTTTGTGTGCCCACTATAAACGCCGCAAGATGAGATTCTTGATATTTTGGGGTTCTGGAACAAGAAGCGAAGAGTTGACGGTCAAGCAATATCAAGAGGCGGCCAGCCTCCATTTCTCAGACCCATTAGCTATTATTTGTATAGGAAACACAGTTCATTATTTATTTTCATGTCAGTGATCAATTATTAGTATGATTTTTTTAAATCGATTTTCTTTCGCATTACCGAATCGTATCATCATGTGTGGTGCATCCTTATTCCGTCCGCCATATTGACCAATGACAAAACGCCGGCCTTTTCCGCCCCGAAGCGTCTGTTGTTTCAACGCGGAAAATTGGTAAATGATGGCAGCAAATAATTATTTTGGGTTTACTCACGGAGGAACCCAATATGGGTAAGTTTAGATCTTTTACTATTATCCTGCTACAAAATTTATAGCTTGTCGAAAGTGTGTGGTGTGATTGATAGGTAGACTTGCTCATGTTTCTCGTACTAGTCAAAATGGCGTCTCGCAAGTATTGATCGTAGGATTTTGCAGTGATAGTGATTCTGGTGGCTAAATAAAGTTTTGTTTTTAGCGCGGCAACTGCTGGAGCTGCGTACGGAGGTCAGACAGGCTACGCAGTAGCTCCTGCGGCGACCGCCGCCACATACGGAACCCAGCGAGCCGCTGCCACAGGTTACGATACTGCGTATCAAGCCGCGGCTGCCACTCAAGGTTAGCCCAATTCTACCTCCATAAAATTATTGACTAATATGCATTAATATAACATTTCGTTTTCGTATTATTGCTATTCTCGATTCAAACATCAAATCCTCATAGTCTAGTATGTCATAGTGTAAGGTAGCTCTCAAAATCAATATCTCTGCGGCGTGGTTTTACATAATTCAATTACTATTGTACTATTTGCCGTCAACCTTTTGTGACACAAATGCCTAATCTCACTCTGTACATTGTGGTAACAATGCCAGTATTTACCATAATAACGGTATCGCCCTCTTCACGCTCTATTGCCGATATCGCCATGTAGTCTATTTAATTACGCTATAAGTCATGGCACTTCTCAATGTATGCCTAGCTGTAGCAGAACCAGTGAAACATTAGAGACCTCAAAGAATTTAATTTTGCAAATAAAAACAGCCTACTAGATGTGTGATGTTGTACATGTCATCATCAGAAATGTTTATTTAAAACTTCCTACAAACATAATTGGATTTTATAACAGCCATATTGCACAAATACATGCTGAGTAATTTGCTAAGATTTATTTGCATATAGCAAAATGACTTACTAATAATAATAAGGATAAGTTTACTGTTTACGACATTAAGATTAGAGTTACAATAACAAAGCAATGCACTACTGAATAATTAGTCTGGTAAAATGGATATCAAATAACAGTGATCAGCCAAAGGTAGTTAATAGGTTACATTATATCAGCATGCAAAATTTGCTACTTAAGCAAAATTAGTTAAGGGAATTTCCAAATAAACATGTGTGCAACATAATTAGTTAAGGTTTGTTTACACTACTATTATTTATCAAGTTCAATTTGCAAACTTAGTTTTTTGAATAGATATAATCATAACAACCTACAGTCCTATCTGTAGGTCTTATTATGAAACAATTAAATAAATATAAAATTATAAATACAACATTTTTGATGTATCGTTAGTTTATGGTCACACAAACGAATAGTTCATATAATTGTCAAAAAAAGTTTGCTATAAATATGCCCTAAAAAAACTACTGATTCCATACTTCTGGCAAGTCAACAAAAAATCTAACCTAGGTACAAAATTATCTTGTGTGCCTGGGCCTAAATGACTATAACAGTACTACTGATTGGACAATGGGTTATTATAAATACTTTAAATTTAGAACAAGATTCTACTGTCGGAAACATTACCTCATAGAGTATACCCAGAACACAGTCGCTATGTAAGGAAAGTTAATTATAAAGAATGTTAGCTTTGGTGAAACTTGGCAAGTTGTTTACAATTAGGAAATCCCTATTTTTGTAATGAAATTTTATGGCTAATTGAGTTGCTTAAAATCTCAGAAAAATATCTTCGAACAATCTTAAATGTAAACTGTTATTAAGTACAGGATTGTTTTTTAGATAAATAGTGGTGATGTGATTTTTATTTAAAAAACCTTAGTATTCATAGCATTGGCTATGGCCAGCTCTTAAATGCTAAAATAAATAATGAATTTAGACATAATTGTTGCCAAAATGACTTTATTTTTATTTTTCTTGCTAAAAAAATATTTAAATGATGAATTTTTTATGTTTTGAAATTTACTTAAGACAAAAAGTCGAAAAAAGGTTTTTTGTGTACACTATTTTGTCCTGTTTCCTATAGTGACTTCTATTGGTACGCGAAGGTAGAGGTAGTGAGGAATCCTAGTCTATTATAAAAAAATCAAATAATTTTGTTTTAACATTACTGTGTTTTTATGTTTGAGGTATGTATTTATTTATGTCTGATTTTATGACATCAGACGTTATTTTGTAAAAATATTTAAAAGAAGCAAAACCTTTCATAAATACTTCAAGTATTGGGTAAGTAAGTAAGTAAGTCTTCAACCTGTCCCCACCTGATGCAGAGTGGTAAAATAGCACGCAATTTTATAAGGTTTTGCTGGAGCTCATAAAACTATTTTTGACAAGTTGAATAGTTAAGCTTAATTTGTGCTTTCAGGATTCCATTATTGTGTCTTTCAAATATATATATATTTTTAATTAGCCATTGCTGTCCCACTGCTGGGCAAATACCTCCCCCAAATATCCCTCCCTCCCATCCCTTAAATATTTTATTTAAAAAAAATGAATAGTTGCGTCATAATTTATGCAAATTTTAATTTCATATTGAATTGTATCTAGCATAAATCTTCTCTGAAAATGATATTTTTTTGAGTGCTCAAGTTTCAACATTTTGTTGACACTTGAACACAGGTGTAGGGTGTGGTTCACACACAAACACGATTAAGAGCAAGGCGTTGTTGCCGACAGCAGCGGCTCACGCGCACGCGCACGCGGCGGCGGCGGCGGCGTCCGCGTACGACGCGTCCAAGTCGGCGTACTACCAGCAGGCCGCCGCCGCCTACCCCACTGCCGCGCCGCCGCAGCCGCAGGCCGCCTACGACACGGGCGCCAAGCCCGCCTACTCCACGCCCGCCACCTACGCGCAGGTGCACACGCAGGTACGTGCGACCAGCGACAGCGTCCTACCGGCAGGGCGCCACCGCCCCGCCACCGCCCCGCCACCACCCCGCCGCCGCGCCGCAACCGCAGGCTAGGGATGATCGATATTGACGACCCGGTTGGCCTAGTGGCGCGGTAGTTCGCCTTGTCTGGTACCACGTGACACAGGGATGGTTATCCCTTACTTCAAGAGCTTGATAATTGATGTATTGTCTAGTACTTACTTACACTTTTATCAGAATGACAGATGTTAACTTCGATTCAAAAGTATCGATGTACGATAAAAAGGAAAGCATCATCGATGTCTCGGGTACCAAAACAATCTATTATTTTATCAATCAAATGTATTTATTAAGCACATTAAATAAAACAACTTACATTCCCAGTATCTCTTTAGCACACTTCAAAAAAGTACCCAAGTTTACAGCAATGAATCTGTTTTTGTTAAAAAAGATGCTAAATAGCTTTTAAAAAAAAAAATTGTGACATGCCATCCTGAAGCATACCAATATTTTATTAAATCATTTAGGTAGTTGTAATTTTAAAATATTGATATCCCGATATATTTTTCATACCATCGATGTGTTGATGATTTGGAGGACTTAACATCAATGTAAAAATATTGATGTTTATCCGCCAAACATCGACGTTTATCTAAAATCGATGAATATCGATCATCCCTACCGCAGGCCGCCTACGACACGGGTGCCAAGCCCGCCTACTCCACGCCAGTTACCTACGCGCAGGTGCACACACAGGTATGTATTGACTAGCTTTGTGTACTATTAAAAAGACAAAAATTACAATTTAAATCTCAGAGATATTTTCCAAATCACAGAAATAACACTAATGACCATGATTTACTTTTATGATTTTTGAACCCTAAAACCTTTTTTTTTATGTTTCTTTGCTAGTCTAATAGATAAAATTGGTTTATTTGAGAAGAAGAATCACGACAAGTTACGAAAATAAAATCTCATTTTGCGTAAACTTTACACTTTTATAATAATTGCAGAAATTGGCATATGTGCTAAGGCAGACCAGACTAACAGTTTTTAATGTTAACTTTTCTTCTTTGTACCAGGTACTCGATAAGATAGATTTAGGTCAGGCGGTCCCACCTGTCTATGTGTATTAGGATGGGTTTCCACAAGAGAAACCCGTCCTAATACACCAAGACAGAGATGTGTTTTCAATGAAATAACAACTTTAGTAGAATTTGCTTGGACACGAGCTGAAAGTACCCGTGGAGTGAAATTCTATTGAGGCGAAGCTATGCTAAGCTGTGTGGAAATTAATCAATAAAGTTCCATTTCATATATGACATCTCAAATCAACATAATTATCTCTGTAATGTTTTGAATTTGTGAAAAAAGAACAGTATTTTTTGATAATCTATCTGATAGACGAAGAAAAAGAATTTAGTCGTCATTCCTATTACGGGAATTGGGCCTTTGGACATCGTCACAGATAAGCATATTTCCACTGTAGATTGCTTAGCTCAGTTTAGGCACAGCTCCGCTTCGATGGAGTTTGATAGCAGATAAAACTGGTCAGCTTAGTTCCTCAAACGGAGTCTCGCCCTTAATGTTTGTAGTGTGAGTAGAATCCGAAGCAGTGTTATAGGGCTCTATTTCATCGGGACACCATGGTGGCGCCAGTAATCGCCGCCACCATCAAAATGTATACAGCTCTATAGAGAGACTTGGCCCCCGATTCAGAACGCTTCGATAACGAGTTGTGGATAAGTGAATCACGTGACACTAATGTTAAATCCTACAGTGTCACGTGGTTTTCCGGTCGACAATTTGAAACCGAAAGATTCTGAATTGGGGGCCTGGTCGCGCAACCAATTTGGCAATTGGGGATATGCATTCTTTTTATTTGGTCTGGTTTGGTTATAAATACTTAGTATAATGTAATCTTGTAATCTTGATAAATACCTGACCCCTAAATACGACCCAATAAAAGTCGTGTCAGGCCTCCGACACTCCGCGTTTCAGTCGGCATAAATACCTACGTGTCGCGTCACTTCGAAGTGACTAAAATCAGTCGAGTCTCACGCGCTCGCCGTTACACGCTCTCACTATTAAAGGTAGTTTCGTATACGCGTACAGACAGTTGCGACTTCATTCACTATGAATAAGAAAAATAAAAGAAACCGACGGTATTGTGCATATTCCCTATTCGGTTGCGCCGCCACGGTGTCCCGGAGGAACAGAGGCCGTATACGTCCCCCCCCACGGCCCGCAGGGTGGCGCGCGCGCGGGCGGCGGCGCCAAGGCGTACGGCGGCGCGTACACGCACACGCACTCGCACGCGCACACGGCCACCACGCCCGCCACCACCTACCCCGCGCAGCCCTACACCGCGCCCGCCGCGCAGGCCGCTAAGCGTGAGTACTAGCCGTGATACACGTTTGTTCTCGTAAGTCCCGTGTTTTTTAAACAGGTGTATTTCTAACAACCTCATGTACTACATAAAGTACATACTAAGAATAGTGCTTCAGGCCGAGACGAAAAGTTTAACATTACTGTGATTTTAGAGGTGATACATATCTTTAGTATACTTGTTAAAGTTAAAGATATATTTAAAAGAAAATGCATATATTTTTTTAAATTAAATTTTAGTTACATTTTTTTTTAAGTTCACCATAAAACCACGTAAAGCTTTAAGTATAAGGTTCTCGTTTTAAGTACTCGTTGTTGCCGGTTGCGGAAACCAACAATTCGTCATAACTGATACAAATATGTCAGTTGCTAGTTCGGGGTAAATCAATCCCCGAATGCAGCAACCGGGAACAGTTGCAATTGCCGAAACTCGCAACTAGGGTTGCTATGTGTGCGCAGTTGCTAATAATTATAAAATTGAAAAATTGTTAGTTGCGAGTGGCCGATTGCCGCATCAGGGAACTAAAAATTGGTCCGTGTGCATAGCGCCCAACTACAAAATCCCTCATTACTATATTTTCTTAGGCCTTATTGAATCGATCGCGTTCAATTAAATTAACTACAACTTTGGTGAATTTTAGAAAATAATCAAATCGAGTGTTAATGAGTGATTTCCTTACAGAGACTACCAACCGCGGGAACACGGCGTACGACACGGCGCTGTACAACGCTGCTACAATGTACGTCGCTCAGCAGAACAAGACTGGTGGCGGAGGGTATTCATGTTTAAAGTTTTCTCCAGGAAGAATATCATTGATGAGACAAGATGTTTGCTGCCAAACATTATCCAATATTTTCTTGCAAATTATAGTCGTCAGTCCATCAGGCACGCGGTTACGCGCTGCGCCTGCGGATACGGTGTATACAATGGGGAACCACACTGCTAATTTTTTTCAATAAGTGTCGCATTGTGTTTGGTCTTGCCCGTGTGATTATTGATCAACGGTTCTGTCACTGATCAAATACTACGATAAAAGTTACGATAAGTTGTCAAGCGTGTGTTGTGTCAAACTTGCATAATACTGGCAAGCACAGAAAAAAAAACGAACTTTGACATTTGCGTCTACATTATGTAGTCGACAACGGCCGACAAGACCAGTCACGCCGGCGCCATCTGCGACTAGCTTCGCCTGTGCTTCCCCATTCTGATACCGCTAACGGATAATGTGAGCTATCTAACGAGCGCCCGTTGACGACACCCTGATCAGACTTTAAATTAATCTCAAATTGCGTCACTACCAACATGAAAATTCTCTGAAAAGTATTCGGAAAATAGTTATCTATTTATTAGCAGTATATAATGTTTGGTAAAGTAAATGTAAGTCGTTTGTGTCTGTGCGGAGCAGGAGCGGCTGGAAGAACTACAACAAGGGCGGCGTGGGCGCGGGCCAGCAGCGCCGGCCCAAGCCGCCGCCCAAGACGCAGCAGCTGCACTACTGCGACGTGTGCCGCATCTCGTGCGCCGGACCACAGGTGAGACACTACCTCATATTTACGTGTTATTTTGCAGCCGTCGTTCATTTATCACCATTTTTTACACAATAATGCTAGTTTATTATATTACATGGATTGTTTCAAGATTTAGTTTTGTCATTAAAAATAGGTGGTATAAAAGAGCGTTCTACACATCGTCAACGTCATCGTGACAATACTATCGATATTGAAAAATAACCAATATTATTGTTTGAAGATTAATAGTTTTTGTACAAACTTATTGTTGGGACTGTTAATTTAGACATACTTGATCAGAAATTATTGATATTAATTGACAGTTTACAGCTGCAGGCTATCGATTGTGTAAAACTACTATCGATTGTATTGTTGTGTGACGATACTATTGCTAAACCGTATCGATAATGTAAGTGATTTTCGAGATCATGATGGTATCGATACTATGCTCTACCTTATGCTCTTGCAACACAACAATAGTTAAGGTAGGTACTGACTGGTGTTACAAGGCGTAATGTAATAAATGTTACAAAGCATGCATTTGTACAGTTAGTACAGGGTGACCATGGAGCGCATACCCTATAGAGTAGAATGTCATAATAGTCATTCAAATGACCTCTTCTGGGCATTTATACACGTCCAAAAATATAGCTTTGCCCTACCACCGCTTCGGGACAACATATCGGCTGGTGATAAGAAGAAAAGTTGTTGAATTGATTGCATCTATATTATCGTCGATCGACATAATATTAATATGTGTATTGACCTGCCCCACATTAGGCATAATGAATTCAATGCACTTCGTTTTTTTTTTAAATTTAGTAACAGGTTGTTAGTAATACAGCGAACTACTTAAGAGAGAACATTATTTACATCGTCGAAGGCACCCACATTACGCGCGTTCTTAAACGAGCGAAGTTCTATGCCCACCGACTATACCACCTTGTCGCTAGCAAGAGTAAAATGTCGCTTAGGAATAAGTTGACAATTTACAAAACTTGCATCTGCCCCGTGATGACATACGCCAGTCCGGTGTTTGCTCACGCTTCTTGTCACAGTCTAAAGGAAATGCAAAGTTTCCAGAATAATTTCTTGCGTAGAGCCTCGGGTCAACCGTGGTTCGTACGCCGTCAGAATCTCCATAGAGATTTCGACATGCCCTAAGTAGCCCAGTATATGAAAAAAGCGTCTTAAGCGCTTCTTTGATAAGGCAAAAAACCACTTCAATCCGCTTATAGTCAAAGCCGCCACGTACACGCCCCAGGAGGATGGAGGATATTCGCTGCGCGAAGCCTCACTCGGCCGGGTCGCGGCGACCGCTAGCGGGGCGGACCTAGGCTGTGCGCCTTCAGCGCACGCCACAACTGCCCGGTTTAAGCTGAAGAATGTCTTCTTCAAAGGCACTCATCGATAGGTCCGTCCAGAAAAAAAATACATCGTCGAAGGCAGCTATACCTCGTGTCAGTTTTAAAAATAAATGATGTATCCATCGCAAGCAATACTATCATACAAAGGTCTTTAGTAAAGTAAGGAAGGTTATTTATTAAGATTAAAAATAATAGAGGTCCCAATATAGAACCTTGAGGCACACCCATTCGTAATGGAGCTCCAGAAGAGTCAATTCCGTTGACATTTACTTTTTGCATTCTATCTGTGAGGTAATGACTAACAATTTTCCTGAAGCATTTGAAAGGCAACTAGCACTAAGGTAAGAGCGAGGCACTCCAACACGAGTATAATTATAACTCTCTGGAGCTGTCTCACCATATGATTGTAACCCAATTATTGAGAAATAAAACATTTTTTTTTTATCTGGCTTTCTTTCAAAAGCTTCGATGTGCTATATAATAAGTGCAACTCCCGCATCAGTTGTGTTTCTACCTTTGGTGAAACCAAACTGCTTATTATGCAATAGTTTGTTAGTTCCAAAATGGGATAAGATTTGATAAATTATCTTTTCAAATATTTTACTAAGACCTGGTAGCAATGATAAAGGTTTAAAGTTGGAGGGATCACTCGTTATCTCCCGTTATTAATAAGGGTATAATTTCAAACGTGTTTGCTTGCTACTACACTGTTTGATTTAATAATTTTGTTATTACCAACCATTAAGCCCAATTGTGCCATCAGATTGTCTGTTTTTGCATGCTCAAAGTAGCAGATTTTATTTTTTGGAGCTAACAATAATACCTTTTAAAAATCATTGAGAAGTTTTTGACAGATACGGCGACTAAAATTTATTACGATAAATTAGTATTTTTCTATTCTTCTATAGACCTTAGTTAAAAAATTTTGCCACTACCTTGAAATGTAACCCTGTTTAGGGTATGTGCTCGGGGGTGACAAATGAGCATCGAGCCGGATTGACACGGAATTTGGCACATAATCTAACAAAACATGCTTGCTGCAAATGTTACATTCCGCCCCGTGGTGCCGGTCAGTACCCACCTTTAAACTGGATTCGCTGCGCCATGTTACTAATTAATCATTGATTTTATAACATGTTCGTAAAACAGCCCGTCCGCTCTGAACTTTTGATTAAATAATGTTTCTGTAAATAAATCTCTAAATAAGTTCCGACGAGGAAGAAGTCCACGGTTTTGAAAATTGTGTATTTAGTTCGTTCGTCGTTCATCGTCGAAAAAATCTATAAACTGCAATGTCACGTATTAATTCAAGAGTAATTTAAATTAATTGCCTCTTCCCTGAAGCTGAAGACGGAGGACGGTAGTATAACGTCGACAAAAGCAAGTTTTATGGGAGATCAAATCAAATCAAATGATTTATTTCCATTACATGTGTGGTTAACAGATCGAGAAGTTCTATGGCCGGGCAACTGCCCATGCTCGGTTACCTCGGTCACTAAACCTGTTAGTAGCTCAGCCGAAGATCAAAGAACTAAGGTGACCCGACACTATACCGAAGATATCCCGGACATTAGCCTTTATGAGATTAGGATGGCCCTCAAACAGCTTAAGAACAACAAGGCGCAGATGGTCATGACGGAATCACATAAGGGCCGTCTTGTTCGAGTGAATAACGCCGGAGGCATGGAACAGAAGTGTGAGGGGGGTGCTCTTCTTCAAGAACAACAACTTACTAAAGAATTACAGACCCAGTTCGCTTCTGAAGTTCTGAACCATGTCTACTAGATATTTCGAGGGTCATCACTAACCGTCTCGCTCGTAGGTTCGATTACTTTCAGCCTTCCGAACAAGCGGGTTTCCTAAAAGACTTTAGTACCATAGACCACATCCATACGCTGCGGCAAGTTATACAGAAGACCAAGGAGTATACCTTAAAATTCCTTTTGATTCGGTAGTACTGCAATCTCTCCAGCGTTGCCATATTTACTACCGTTGCATAGACGCTGTGGTGTTTGTATAAAAACGCCACCATGTCGGTCCGAGTACAGGAGCAGAGCACGACGGCGATTCCTCTGCAGTGAGGTATAAGACAGTGAGACGTTATTTCATCGGAACTTTTTACTGATGCACTGAAGACGCTTTTAAGCTCCTGGAATGGCAACGATTCGGCATCAATATTAACAGCGAATATATCACTCACCCTACAGCATTTAAGAAGGTCAATCGTCGAATCCAACTCAGCTGAGCAGCGTTCGGGAAATTAAAAAACGTCTTTTCGTCCAAAATATGTCAGTGCCTAAAGACAATGGCTACTACAACCAGTATGTGTTTACCAGTGATGACATATGGAACAGAAATAGCCTCTCAATATAAAGCTCAAAGTTGCACAGCGTGCTATGGAAAGGGCTATGCTCGGAGTTTTTTTTGCGAGATCGAATCAGAAATGAGAAGATCCGTAAACGAACAAAAGTCGCTGACGTACCCGGACGGTTTTTTAAATTTATTTATTAGGATTAGGATTTAGGATTAGCAAGCTAGTGGCAGTGGACGGGGCACATAGCATGTAGAACTGACGGGCATAAAGGTTCTAGAATGGCGGCCACGTACCGGCAAGCGCAGCGTAAGGTGGACAGACGACCTGACTTAGGTTGCAGGAAGGCGCTGGACGCAGGCCGCTTTCAACCGGCCAATCTGGAAGTCCTTGGGAGAGGCCTATGTTCAGCAGTAGATTGATGTCTAATGGCTGTAATGATAATGATCATGATGATAGCGAAACACGATAACATGGCGCAACGGATCCACCTTTAGGTGTGGGGCGGGTCAGGGTTACGAGCCTATTCTAGGGCTAGTTACTAACGGTTGTGTGTTTGCGGCTGGCAGACGTACAAGGAGCACCTTGAGGGGCAGAAGCACAAGAAGAAGGAGGCGGCCGTGAAGCTGGCGGCGGCGGGCGCGGCCGCGGCGGGGGGGCGCGCGGCCGGCGCCTCGGCGCTGCGCTGCGAGCTGTGCGACGTGACGTGCACGGGCGCCGACGCCTACGCGGCGCACGTGCGCGGCATCAAGCACCAGAAGGTCGTCAAGCTGCACACCATGCTCGGCAAGCCCATCCCCTCCACCGAGCCCACCAAGCTAGGCGGTCAGTACCCACCACCTGACACATGCACACGCACACCGCCACACACCACACGCTGTGCGACGTGACGTGCACGGGCGCCGACGCCTACGCGGCGCACGTGCGCGGCATCAAGCACCAGAAGGTCGTCAAGCTGCACACCATGCTCGGCAAGCCCATCCCCTCCACCGAGCCCACCAAGCTAGGCGGTCAGTACCCACCACCTGACACATGCACACGCACACCGCCACACACCACACGCTGTGCGACGTGACGTGCACGGGCGCCGACGCCTACGCGGCGCACGTGCGCGGCATCAAGCACCAGAAGGTCGTCAAGCTGCACACCATGCTCGGCAAGCCCATCCCCTCCACCGAGCCCACCAAGCTAGGCGGTCAGTACCCACCACCTGACACATGCACACGCACACCGCCACACACCACACGCTGTGCGACGTGACGTGCACGGGCGCCGACGCCTACGCGGCGCACGTGCGCGGCATCAAGCACCAGAAGGTCGTCAAGCTGCACACCATGCTCGGCAAGCCCATCCCCTCCACCGAGCCCACCAAGCTAGGCGGTCAGTACCCACCACCTGACACATGCACACGCACACCGCCACACACCACACGCTGTGCGACGTGACGTGCACGGGCGCCGACGCCTACGCGGCGCACGTGCGCGGCATCAAGCACCAGAAGGTCGTCAAGCTGCACACCATGCTCGGCAAGCCCATCCCCTCCACCGAGCCCACCAAGCTAGGCGGTCAGTACCCACCACCTGACACATGCACACGCACACCGCCACACACCACACGCTGTGCGACGTGACGTGCACGGGCGCCGACGCCTACGCGGCGCACGTGCGCGGCATCAAGCACCAGAAGGTCGTCAAGCTGCACACCATGCTCGGCAAGCCCATCCCCTCCACCGAGCCCACCAAGCTAGGCGGTCAGTACCCACCACCTGACACATGCACACGCACACCGCCACACACCACACGCTGTGCGACGTGACGTGCACGGGCGCCGACGCCTACGCGGCGCACGTGCGCGGCATCAAGCACCAGAAGGTCGTCAAGCTGCACACCATGCTCGGCAAGCCCATCCCCTCCACCGAGCCCACCAAGCTAGGCGGTCAGTACCCACCACCTGACACATGCACACGCACACCGCCACACACCACACGCTGTGCGACGTGACGTGCACGGGCGCCGACGCCTACGCGGCGCACGTGCGCGGCATCAAGCACCAGAAGGTCGTCAAGCTGCACACCATGCTCGGCAAGCCCATCCCCTCCACCGAGCCCACCAAGCTAGGCGGTCAGTACCCACCACCTGACACATGCACACGCACACCGCCACACACCACACGCTGTGCGACGTGACGTGCACGGGCGCCGACGCCTACGCGGCGCACGTGCGCGGCATCAAGCACCAGAAGGTCGTCAAGCTGCACACCATGCTCGGCAAGCCCATCCCCTCCACCGAGCCCACCAAGCTAGGCGGTCAGTACCCACCACCTGACACATGCACACGCACACCGCCACACACCACACGCTGTGCGACGTGACGTGCACGGGCGCCGACGCCTACGCGGCGCACGTGCGCGGCATCAAGCACCAGAAGGTCGTCAAGCTGCACACCATGCTCGGCAAGCCCATCCCCTCCACCGAGCCCACCAAGCTAGGCGGTCAGTACCCACCACCTGACACATGCACACGCACACCGCCACACACCACACGCTGTGCGACGTGACGTGCACGGGCGCCGACGCCTACGCGGCGCACGTGCGCGGCATCAAGCACCAGAAGGTCGTCAAGCTGCACACCATGCTCGGCAAGCCCATCCCCTCCACCGAGCCCACCAAGCTAGGCGGTCAGTACCCACCACCTGACACATGCACACGCACACCGCCACACACCACACGCTGTGCGACGTGACGTGCACGGGCGCCGACGCCTACGCGGCGCACGTGCGCGGCATCAAGCACCAGAAGGTCGTCAAGCTGCACACCATGCTCGGCAAGCCCATCCCCTCCACCGAGCCCACCAAGCTAGGCGGTCAGTACCCACCACCTGACACATGCACACGCACACCGCCACACACCACACGCTGTGCGACGTGACGTGCACGGGCGCCGACGCCTACGCGGCGCACGTGCGCGGCATCAAGCACCAGAAGGTCGTCAAGCTGCACACCATGCTCGGCAAGCCCATCCCCTCCACCGAGCCCACCAAGCTAGGCGGTCAGTACCCACCACCTGACACATGCACACGCACACCGCCACACACCACACGCTGTGCGACGTGACGTGCACGGGCGCCGACGCCTACGCGGCGCACGTGCGCGGCATCAAGCACCAGAAGGTCGTCAAGCTGCACACCATGCTCGGCAAGCCCATCCCCTCCACCGAGCCCACCAAGCTAGGCGGTCAGTACCCACCACCTGACACATGCACACGCACACCGCCACACACCACACGCTGTGCGACGTGACGTGCACGGGCGCCGACGCCTACGCGGCGCACGTGCGCGGCATCAAGCACCAGAAGGTCGTCAAGCTGCACACCATGCTCGGCAAGCCCATCCCCTCCACCGAGCCCACCAAGCTAGGCGGTCAGTACCCACCACCTGACACATGCACACGCACACCGCCACACACCACACGCTGTGCTGTGCTGTTTAGACTAACAAATTAATATTGTACAAAAGCACACTATTCTTGCTCTATAGATTTATTTATCGACACCATCTAACTTCTAGTTTTATTTCAGCTTCAACAAATCTCTTGTTATGTATATGTATACTTTTATATCATGTACTCATAATCAAACGTACACATCAATCTTATTTTTCTTTAAATCACTCTTTTCTTTTTGAAATGGCACTTATGACAACTTGCAATAATATACTCATTACATGATTATCTCTAAAATTACTGTTGTTGTGTGTTGTTCACTAGAAAGGGAATTGATGTAATAATAACACATCTTAAAACAAAAACAAATTTGCGTTACGTTCTCTGTTATACCGTTTTTCTAGTCGATAAATTACAGCTAACAACATCACTATTTGCGCGAGCTAGAAAAATTAAGTAAATCTAAATGTGTTGGCTTTCTGAACTCCCTAAGCCCGCAAGGATCAAAAGTGCCATCTTAAATTGTTTTATTATTCCATTCTCTATGATTACTCAAAAAAATATTTTACTATTACATTAATTTCACGTGATCGTAATATTTTTTTTCTTGTGCTTCGGATATGCTCTCCAAAAGTTAATTTCCTCATAGTGGAGATCATATTTGAGTATAAATGTTGTCCCCTGTACTGATTCCCCTGACGTCACAGTGTCATATCTGTATGCGCGATAAGTTGGCTATTAGATTAAAAAGATAACAGTCGAATTGTCTCCTTCTAAAACATTAGTTTCGGCACTCAATACAGATATGGAGTGTGTGAAATTGTGAGCCTTTTTTATATTGACTCCTATTCGTTATCAAGAGAACAACTATTGAAATCCGTTATTTTGAACACAAATAAATAATTGATGCCTCCCCGAGGAGTCACCGGATTAGATAAAAAGTTAAAATTAAATTATATGTACAGACTCCCGATTGTAGAAAAGGCTCAATCATTCGTCTCACGTAGACGCGTCAGGCCCCTTTACTGGAGAGCGAAATTGTCTCTTACATGTTCTCAAAATCCGTCCTAAAACATTCTAGCTCGCCGCACACTGGCGAGATTAGGGTTGCCAACTTTGGAAATAATGACATATGTATATCTAATTTCATGGACGGTTAATAGAGAGTACATACTGATAAAAAACTAAGTTAATCAGTTCTCATTACCATAAAATAATAAATATAAATAAATAAATTATAAATTGTTTTCACAATCACACCGATTATCTAGTCCCAAACTAGGCAAAGCTTGTACTATGGCGACTAGATAACGGATAAACATATATATTTATTCCTTCACAATAGACAACTTAAAATTAGTATATTTCGATAAGTCGCTCTAACATAGCCTGGATTGTGAAGACATAGTACCTCTGTACAATGAAAAGTAATCAGTCTAAAGTAGCGTTGGCACCCCTGAACGAGAGTGAGAGAATTAGACGTTTGATCTGATAGCTAAAAGCACGGTAGCCGGCACGACCAAGATCGCGTTCGTGGCGTCGGGGGGGCTCAGTACGGTGGGCGCGGCCCCGAGCGCACTGACGGGGCCCGGGCGGCGCGCAGGCGACGAGGACAAGGACGACGAGCCCGAGCCCGAGCCCGAGGTGCAGCCCGTGGGCCAGGACTACATCGAGGAGATCCGCGGCGACGACGGCAAGGCGCTCTCCTTCAACTGCAAGCTCTGCGACTGCAAGTTCAACGACCCCAACGCGAAGGAGATGCACATGAAGGGCCGCCGCCACCGGCTCCAGTACAAGAAGAAGGTTCGCATTCGTACACTTTACTACCTACTATTTTAGATACACTTTTATTTAGTGGTGAGTAAAAGCAAGGATAGTCTTACACGGACGGATCTACTCTTATATATACGCGATTTCAGGACTCCGTTACAGTAGGGTTCATGGCACCACCGATCAGCTAACGGACGATCCCCGGATTCCCCGGCACGGATCTTGAGCACTGGAGGAGATAGTGGGGATCGCTTAGCGCATTTTACGAGACGATCATCGTATCAGAGACGCGTGTGTGCGGAGTGACTAACTAATCCCGGCCAGCGGTGCGGACGTTGCACGCGGCGTACGTGTCCAATTACGTAATCGTAATGGTCTTCTGCGCATCTTTCAACCAGCGCTCGAGATCCGTGCCGCTAGTTTTACTTTTTCTCGATTCGTTTAAAGCAATCGTGTGGTGTTAAATAATCTATAAAGAGGTTTTACAGCGCCATAACATGAACCCTAGAGCGCATACAGATTAGATAAAACCGAAATCAAGTAACTAAATATTTATTGATTTCAAAGCGATTAAAAATCGTTCTTCACTAATAATTAAAAATGAAATAATTTTATTTTAAAAGGTTTTTTAGAAATGTGGTGTCATCATCCTAATTGACCATTTAAACAATTCTACTTAGCATGTCAATTAAAAATTAAGTTCATTCGCAAGTAAATCAAAGTAATGTTATGGTAATTTTTAGGAATGGTTACATTATACAACATGAGAAATCATCCAGTGATTATTTAGTAAAAGGTTTGAGACGCCCGTCGAGCCTGGCGGCCGCTCGCGGCTGCCAAGAGATCCGGGCGTCGTATGATTACAACATTTTGATGAGGATGATCAAAAACGTACCATTCTGAGCAACAAAAGTAGCAGCGAGTACAATGACCTTTTAAGTCCTTAATTTGGTCCAAAATCTCAATTCCCAAATGTCTAGTTCCCGAAATATCCAATTCCCTAAATGAGCAATCTTTTAGAAAGTGATAAGTTCTGCAATTGAAATGTATTCAAAAGAGTTATATACTTGCAGGATAAGTACCATACATTTTTTTTAAAAAAAAGGTCTTCAAAGTTAAAAACTATTAGTGAAAATTCTTTAATTTCAACCGTTGTCGAGCAGTTTTATGAAGCTGTTAGTAATAGGTTCAGTTTTTGTTGATCATTTTTATTAATTGACATGTCTTCTAACTGGAACAGAAAAAAACCGGGCCCTAGTAGCTCCAATCGCAAAAAAATCGATAGAAAAGCCAAAAGAAAAAAGATTTAAAAAAATATATCTTTCAAATTCAAAATCTCCTTAACGGTTAGGTTAGGTTTTGGATACCATATCATAGGATCAATTCGATCAGAAATGACCTGAATAATAAAGTCCTTCAATATTCTATACGACTTTCCCTGTAACTGTGTTTGGTAAAATCAATTTAGGTGTTAATTATGAAAGACATTATTTTCTTCAACCTGAGAAAACTTTATTTCATAATTTCTCACTTTCTAAAAGATTGGACATTTTAGAGATTGAAATTTTAGAAAATCGACATTTAATGAATTGGACATCTGGGGTACCTACTAAAAATTTTTGAAAGCGCGAGACATTTCGGGAATAGAACATTATGTACCTGAACAATCTCATCGTTGCTTAGTCGTACTTGTGAAATAGTGTTATTACAAGTACATAAAATATTTTTTGGAGCGTGTGAGGTTTGTGTTTGTGCCCAATTCGGGCCGATGAGCAAAAGTAAATGGGTGTTGATGGTGTGATTAGGTGCAGCCGGACCTGGAGGTGAAGGTGAAGCCGTCGATGCACCAGCGCAAGCTGGCCGAGGCCAAGGCGCAGCGCATGATGGTGCGCGACGAGCTGTGGGCGCGCCGCCGCATGCACGACGTAAGGACACCATTAATACTCATAATAGTCATTTATTCAGTATATAGGCCCTCTTCCGGGCACTTATACACGTCACAAAATATAGCTTTGCCCTACCACCACTTCGGCCACATCGGCTGGTGATGAAAAGAAACTTAATTCGAAACTCTAATAATGTCTGCCTGGGGCACAGTAGGCATACTTCAAATGCGGTAACACGATGCGATGCGACACGTTACGACAATGTCAGAGAGTGGGTACGCCTACGCTTGGGCTGCGTTGTCGCATAGATCGATACGCGAACTGATAGAATGGTGGTATCGTAATTTATTTATTTATCTTATTTATTAGGAAGCTTTTTTTACAATTAGTATGCTTAAATAAAGAACTTACAAAAAACACGTAATAAGTCGCATTGCGTCGCGTCTCGCTACTTGTCGCTTATTTAGGACAACGGGTAAGACTCGCTTTCCATACAAATACGCCGTGTTGATACGAGTAGCAGCGGGTCTCTTATTCTGTCACACAACTTTTATTCCAATTCGTTTATCCTACCCAGCTAGCCTAACTTGCTTGAATGGTAGGTATTCTTCTTTTCA
Organism: Anania hortulata; assembly: GCA_963576865.1. Classification (NCBI taxonomy): domain Eukaryota; kingdom Metazoa; phylum Arthropoda; class Insecta; order Lepidoptera; family Crambidae; genus Anania; species Anania hortulata. The sequence continues at coordinate 1,279,408 of OY756406.1, forward strand.
AGTTTCTATTGACCTTACTACTGTTGCTTATTCATTGTCATTATTTTAACATCACTGTTTATATACCATATATACCATACGGTTTGTTCTGAAAATCCCTCGGTACAATATTACGTGAATTTGTTTTAGACGTAAACGTGGCCTTCCTGATGGTCTGCAGGACTAGGCCGATCTATTAGACTCGCTCCCCTCCCGTGTCCTGTAGACTGCAGACCATCAGGGGACCGCGGTACAAGCGGTACTTACTGAATGTAGATTATGTTGACCAAATAGCAAGATAGCAATGAAATGTATGACGGCAGGGCATGGAGGACGAAGACCGCGGGTACTGGGACGGCGGCATGGAGCCGTGGTGGCCGCGCGGCCCGCTGCCGCCGCACCACCACCACCACCACCATGTAAGACCACCACTACGTACCAGATAAACGCTATGGTGTATTGTTTACGCCGTACGCTGCGTCAATTTCGAGCGGGGCCCACGTTGCGTACTCATGCGTGCGTGTTAAATACGTAGTGTACCGCTAAAACCAAACTCCTTGTTTCCCATTAGGTAACTAGGCTAGTATATATTTATTTATTCATTATCACTATTTGTAATTTCTTACTTGCTACATGATATTATTTTGATATGCATTCAGCAGGTGGTTGATGGGACATTCAAGCTGTTTCACATTATCGTGAAAGACCTTACTCCTTACCTTTGATCATCGTGTCGTTTGTTAAAAATTTGAGCTTAAAATTCCTTTTTGCTTGAAAATATTATGTTTACTGGCTATTTAAAAAAAACAATTATGATTCAGCAGAAGAAGATTGTGCAGTCTTCTTAATAACTATGTACCTTCAATTCTTCCTGTGCACGAACAAGCGTCAGGCGTCACGTTTACTTAGGGTGTTCAAAGTTGTACACGCACGTTTTGTAACGCCTTCTAGGCTAGCCTTGCAACAATTTTATACTATGTTAGAAGTGGCATAAGCAGAATAAACCCTTAAGTTATGAAATGGTTCAAAGTGGCATTCACACGGGACTGGTTTTCTTTTCACGCCGATTTTCGGTGCTCGCCGATCCGGGTTTAGTCTGCGCGAATCGTTAGTATCATGCTGATCGAAGTGGTATGTATTAAAAGTGTACTTACTCATGCGCTCAGTGCGAAACGAAAATGCTGACGAGCCGCCTCGGACTCATGCGCATAGCTAAGCGCAAACACCTACCACCAAAAAACGATATGATTATCAGCACAGAAACACCGATCATAACATGTGACGTCACCGGCACGGCGATTCAACATAGCGGCTATATCTATCATATTTTGGTGTCGATAAATCGCTATATCATTCGTGTTTCGGTGATCTTGCTAGGGCGGCACTATACATAGACAGCTTGAGAAGAAAACCAGCCTTACACCCGTAGCCGGAAGTCGAGTTCCCCCGGCATCTGTGCTTATTGAAACGATCTTATTATATGTACAACTAGCGGCACGGATCTCAAGCTCTGGGCGAAGGATGCGCAGGAGACCATAACGATTACGTAATTAGCTAATCGCTCGATGCGGCCGCACCGCCGAGATCGGTTCGTTTGCTCCGCGCACACGCGTCTCGGATAAGACGATCGTCTCGTAAGACGCGCAAAGCGATCCCCACTGCTCCAGCGCTCAAGATCCGCGCCGGTAATCGTAAACATCTGTAGTTAAATCGTGTATCGGTCGCCCCAGGGCATGGGCATGCCGTACGGGCCGGTGGGGCGGCGGCCGGAGACGTCGGACGACCGGCACGTGCTGGCCAAGCACGCCGACATCTACCCGCCCGAGGCGCAGCTGGCCGAGATCCAGCGCGCCGTGTCGCACACGGAGAAGGCGCTCAAGTCGCTCTCCGACGCGCTCGCCACGCAGCACGCCAAGCCCAAGGTGGGTCGAGCCTTACGCCTCTATACACACTACGGACACTACACACTACACACTACAGACAGACATCCTATAGTCCGTTTTTCTTTGCTTGTCGAATATTGTAAACAATCTTGACAAGTTTTTTTTTTCGTTTCCAAATAAGATAATTTAAACACAAAATCCTTTGTATTATAACAGTTCGTTGATTTTATACATTATATTTGTAATGAGACACTCCAAGATTGCTTACAATAATTCGCCTTGTATCCAGAGGCGTGCGGTGCATATAGGCAATAAGGCAGTGCCTACCTGGTAAATAAAATGAGATAGGCAGTAGGTACTTATAAATGTGTGTCATTGATAAAAACCACTGATTTTAATCAATAAAACTCTTAGGTAAGTGAATACTGCCTACCTCGAAATAAAACCAATGCCCGCCACTGCTTGTATCTAACTGCATATTCGTACTTAGGGACAAACGCCCGCCAAAGCAGCAGTCAAGACAGAAGACAAGAAGGATGACAAGCCCGAAGGAAAGGAAGACGGCCGCGATAACCAATTGTGAGTAAAAATCATGTTTGGTAATTATGACTAGGTCTTTTTGTGTTTTCTAATCCTTAGATTTTAAAGTTTTCTTTTTATTATTAATAAGAAACATCGCAGTTGCGCTTAGTTTTTGTTTTGAGTGAAATCAAATAGTATTTTCGGCACTATGTACTGAACTGACCCTTTCTGTAATTAACAATCATAAGACACCAAGTATGTTAGGATGTTAAGTGTCTGCTTTATAGCGAGGTTTTCACTAGCAATCAAAGCATGTAATATGTAACAGCCGCAAGTCTTGCAAAACTTTCGGCCACCGTCATGCATCACCAGTCTATGCAGCAAAAACTTCTGGGTTCATTTCGATTTATAAAATAACAAGTAATAAGGGCATTAGAAATCACAAGTACTTGCTTGTTTAAACCTTTTTTTACGTGATTACTGCTTGCATTTAAAACGTTTTCTGTCCCTTCTCTTGTTGCGGATTTTTTTTCTTGCACTGCACTGTCATGTTGTTGAATGCACTGCGCTTGGGACCAGGTTCAGTTTCATGCTGCCAGTAAAGGTAGAAGACATAAAAACTGAGAAAGGCACACCTGAAGCAAAGAAGAAGAAGCCGTAAGTTAGCAGAACGCATCTGGTACTATTGTGCAGTAGAATATAGATCTATAATTTGGTGTTTTTTATTATTATTAAGCCTTATATTGCCGAAGTAATTGGTGTCACAGAACTGTCGGTGTTCGATCAAGTTACATCTACTATGGCTTGTTCCAAGACAAAGGCCTCCTCCTAGAGCTTCCACTCATCTCTATTTCTCGCTTTTCTGGTCCAAATCATTTTTTTTGCAAATTGCAGCAAATTTGGTGTAGCTAATTATAAATCAGTAGTTAGATGCGATAGTTTTTGTTTCATTGCTTGCCGTGCATTTTGTTAGTGATATTTATTTGATTGTTGATAAAAAAAACAATTTTCCAAATAACATGGAAAGCAGATATTTAATTATGTTTAGCCAAAAAATGTGGTGCAAAGTCTAGATTCTTGTTGTCGAACTTGTTGTTCTTGTGATGGGTAATTCATCATTTGTTAACATAAATAAATGGCCTTTGATATTCATTAAGTCCCTAATTCAAATCGACTGATAAAATGTGTTTGCATATTAGTAAGATTAAGATATTTTTTAGATTTAGATGTCATGGAATGGACTATGCAATGAATCTAATTGTCGGCAATTGCATACGTCGCTAATATGGTTCATACGGGTTTCTAGTGATCGTCCAAATCGACTTGAATCTCGTTAATTCAAAGCACTAACAGCTCCGTGTGACCTGTGCAGGTTCTCGTTCATGGGCGAGGGCGAGAGCGGAGCGGGGGCGGCAGCGGGGGCGGAGGCGGCGGGCGGGCGCGCACTGAAGGGCGTGATGCGCGTGGGGCTGCTGGCCAAGGGGCTGCTGCTGAAGGGCGACCGGCAGGTGCGGCTCGTGGTGCTGTGCCACGACCGGCCCACCGTCACGCTGCTCAAGCGCGTGCACGCAGACCTGCCCGCGCACCTGCAGCGCGTCAAGGTACTGTGCTGTAGCTGTCGCCGTTGTTGTTGTTGCTGAAGGGCGACCGGCAGGTGCTGACTTCCTCCACAACTCAAGTCTAGCGTTGCCGAACATAACTCATTCCCATCATCTCGTCCTTTTCAATATTACTTAACACACAACAACAACTCTACCTAAAGACCGCCAATTGCCAAACATTGGCCTCCTCTAACACCTCTACCCAAAGACTGCCCTTGCCACACTGGCCTCCTCCAATTCAACAACTAAACCTAAAGACTGCCCTTACTGAACATGGCCTCCTCTAACACCTCTACCCAAAGACTGCCCTTGCCACACTGGCCTCCTCCAATTCAACAACAAAACCTAAAGACTGCCCTTACTGAACATGGCCTCCTCCAACTACTCTACCTTAAGACTGCCCTTGCCGAAGATTGGCCTCCTCCCAACAACTCTACCTTAAAACTGCCCTTGTCGAAGATTGGCCTCCAACAACTCTACCTTACTATTACTACAGGTCGTCTGTCCACCGAGTGAGAGGCCAGCCGTGCTTAGTCTTTCAGGTGTATATTGTTGTGCTCATCAGGGTTTATAGAGATACCATATACCATGTAACACCTTCCTATGAAATGCAATAAAATTACTAAGTATTGGTTGCAAAAAGCTTTCTGCTGGCGGCACGGATCTTGGGCGCTGGAGGAAAGAGTAGGGATCGCTTTGCGCGCGTTACGTGACGATCATCGTATCACAGACACGTGTGCGCGGAGCGGCAACCGATCCCGGCCGCGGTGCGGGCGCGGCGCACGACTGGCCAATCACGTAATCGTAATGGTCTTTGCATCTTTTAGCCCAGCGCTTAAGATCCGTGCCGCTAGTTGTAAAAGCCGCTTTCAAAGGCTGATGATGAAGCTGATGCCCTTTCCAACCGTGAACATCGCTTGTCCCCAGGGCCCGGGCGAGGAGCTAAAGTACAAGGTGGAGCTACTGCCGGCCGAGGGCGCCGTGCAGGTGTCGGACGGCACCGTGTCCGTGCTCGTGTCGCTCACCTCCGCCGTCATGCGCGAACCCGCCGGTGAGTCCCCCACACACACACACACACACACACACACCGGCAGGGGTGGCCATTGACTACTATATCTCTCGCGATCTTCTTTACATGACATTTGTACACCAACACACGTACAACAGTGCCGTAGAATATCTAATACTGCTACAGAAGACAGAGAGAGAAGTGCCTCTGTCACAAAACTTGTACTCGTATTCGCGATGGATAAGTGTAACATTATTTTCACAACGACGGGTAAATTATTGAAGTATCATTTGTATACGAAAAAGGTGACTCGATTATAAACCGAACCAGTGAGAAAGGACGTAATGTTCTAAGAATAAAATGCATTTATCGGCTGAACGCTCTTACGATTCGTATACATAAAAACTTTCTGGTTGGCAACTAAACATTAGGTTAATGTTATTGCGTTTGCACCGCCTAGTGAGCCGTTTGACAAAAAGGCCTACCATTAGTTTCTCACAAAAGATATTTACACGTTAGCGACAGCGTTATATTTTTGTATGGACTCTATGTAGTTCACAGTAGTATATAAATCCATGCGCCTATACAAAAATTGAATAATATGTATATTTATTACCATGTATGTGTAATGGTACAGACGATTGTTATAAATGGATACATAAAATAGATAACTGTAGACCCTTTTGGGCACAGCTTCTTCTTTTGGGTGTTGACGTTATATTAGTAAAGATTGTACGAGTAAATGTGAGTAAACACATAGTAGGCCCATAGAGATAGTCATGCAGCTCACTAGGTAAGTAAAACAGTGGTTGACGTACAAATGACATTCAAAGCGATTGCGATTGATGTTAGCACACTATAGGCTAGCTGACTGTACCACATGCTACGGCTAGCGCGACTAACAGATACTCGCGTGGGAGTACGTTTAATATTTGTATCGTAATTCGAATGTACATGGCAGCGTGGATTTATTATTTTCCGAACGCAACAGTATGAAGTCAATAATAGATAACACCTGACAAGACTAAATGTTTTCAAGCCTTGGTAAGTTACTTTTACTTATTTCTCCCTATGGTAATGTTTCTAAGTCTTAGTCGTTTTGAGGCATATTGACCAATATACTATGATGTGACCGAACCCAAATAATATGGACGGTCTTATACTTTAAATACGCAAATTGACAAATACCCGTTATGTATTTATTCTCCAATGTTAACTAGTTTCCCGCGATGTTTAATTTTATTTCGTCGATGTTAACTTATTTTCCCTGATGTTCATTTGTTTTCCCCAAAATATATACTTGATTTCTCGATTTTGTTGTGTTTTAACATGTTGTTAAAGTATTCCCCTATGCTCAACTGTTTCCTCTAATGTTAACTTTTTTTCTCGATGTTTAATTGTTTTTTATATTACTGGTAAAGTGGAAAAAAACTTCCTATCGTACTCTTACTTAAGCGAATATACAATGTGTTCAGTATTTTTGCTGATAGATCTTTTCGCGTGCATGTCAATTTGTATAGTGGTCCAAATGCTGATAGGACAGTTAATTAAAAATATATATTGGTCAACATGTGTTAGAACACAAACAATACCATATCATTGTTTTCAAGTGCCAGCTCCCATCAATCATTTCTACGTTTTAATAATTTCTAGATAAAACTAACTTTGTTTGTTACTTTAAATGTTGATATTATAATTTTCTAATTATTTATGACCTTGTTCCTGATGCGGTCACAAAAGGAAATTTATTACAATTTGTGCTTTACCTATACTGCCATGTATGATAACTGAAATATAGAGAAATGTATCATTCTAATATTAAACGTTTTTCGCTAGCGAGTATCATGGTGATGGTGATGAATTGACTACATTTCTGGCCCTTACTTAGCTGGTTGATATTTGAAATTCTTATTAGGTATTGCATAACTATCTAATACATCTGATTATCTCGTAGGAATTTAATCTTTGCCCCATTTTTAACTAAACATTCAATAATCATGCTGCAGAAGGAATCAGTGCTGCTTAGACTATATCAACCAGCTTATGGTTAAGATACATGTTGGTTTTAAACTATTTTAGGTTGATATGTATGTTGGCCTGTCTATACATTAATCTGTATTATATTTCGGCAACTAGCCGTAGCATTTACATCCCACTTTTACATAATAAGCTCAAGAGTTCGCTGTACGCCGAGTCTGACCTCTACCCGACGATCCACGCAGCAGCTGAGCGACTTCTTCATTCCCTCCCGCCCAAATGAACTGTCCGAACAAACTATCTATGCCATAATTATTTTATATTTTTATATGTATTTTACTGAATATATTTTTGATACACCCACTAATGTGAAAAAAAAAAGATAATTTGTTCAAAGTTTACCGCCGGCTCCCGGCACTGTGTTCGATGCTTATTTTTAGGTGTGATTAGGGTTAGAAGCGGAGAGAAGAAAAGGATTTTTGATCATCTATCCTTTATATCACGTGCGCATGCCTCCGCAGTGGTATATTGTTATCTACTGAAACGGAGCAAACATTATGTACTTTATCTATGTATATGTTTATATTATCTTTTTATTTCCTGTTTAGGATCTGAATCAGTAGAAGTATTAACATTCTGTGTATAACTGTACAGCCTGATTAATTAGATCTGAAGTAGGTTACCGCCCAATGCAGATGTTGAGATGTAATGTGTTGTCCCGTGAGGCCGGTGCGTAGGGAAGTCAGTCGGAGCCATGTTTGCCCCGTTTTCGTCGATGTTCTGATGGTCAAACACCCTTTGTGTTGTTGTCGCTAGAGGGCGGCGACATAAAGCGCGACGACAAGGATGTGCTCCCGCGGCAGAAGTGTTTGGACGCGTTGGCCGCCCTTCGGCACGCCAAGTGGTTCCAGGTACATTCGCCCACATTTACAAACGTGTGCGCACTCCACACATTAACGATAGCTTCACTATACTTGCTTGCGATAGTCCAGAGTCCGATTCGAGTCGAACCTCTCTTTCTCTTTGTACACCATTAGAGGGAGTGCGCACGTATTTTTTTAGTCACATGTTTGTTTTTATTTTCCATCTAAAGTAGTCTTTTAAGTTGTAAATTTGTATAACTCGAACATTGGAGCTCCCATGAACATGTGGCTACAAGTGCTTTATGTGAAAATAAGCTGCGTTTCCTGCACTATGTCAGCCCGATGGGAGGTTCTCACAATCGGAAACGCAGTTTTGAACGGTGAAGACTGTATGACGAGTGTGACATCCATTTATTGCTCTTTTCTTTGCTATAGAGATTAAAGTAAATTGTGAGAGAGTGGAGCAATAAATGTGGTAAGTGAGGTCCTGGCTGCGGCTGACTTGCGGGTGTGTGTGTAGGCTAGGGCGGCCACGCTGCAGTCGTGCGTGATCATCATCCGCGTGATGCGGGACCTTTGCCGCAGGATACCCAACTGGACGCCGCTCAACCCATACGTGAGTACATTTTTGTTATTCTTTTATTCGTTATTTGATAGGTACATAATTTATCGTTGATTTAGGTTTATGTGAGTATTGTTTCAGTGATTTTCTAGGTTCGATAAGTATTTTTAAATATTTTATTTACACTACACATTTGGGAACAGATTAGTTTTTACATTATATCAAGAAGTACCGTCAGAAAGAGACTGCCTATCAGCCATGCTATCTTGCGTCAGGGTGCGAAATGCGAATCCAATCCATGCTCTCCCCAACCATTTAGTTAGCCCAGTAGAGTTCCTTAATATAGGGCGTCGTGAAAGTAATGTCCGTATACTTGCCAGGTCCCTTATTAGTATTACCAAGTAACCAACCTTACTAAAGGGGATGTTTCATTTTGTGTTTCAGCTCTTGTACACTTGAATAATAAAAACAAATATTCATTAAATCTCAGTTTAGTCTGTCTCAATTCAGTAGAAATAAAATATTACTATAGTCCTTTCAAGATAAGAAGATACTTATGACACTTGCCATTTTCCGTTTCACCCATACTATTTACTATAGTATTTTATTAAGACTTTGACTGCCACAAACTAGACACAACAGAAAATCTATTGTTCGCGGCTCAACGGTGAGCCGCGTGGAGTTCAACGTGTTAAATTTATTTTTAATTTATATCATTGCAAAAACACAATAATCATTGCCTCTTAAAATCTAAGCAAAATTTGTAAACCAATAATCTTAATGATTTAACAAATAAATTAATAGGATTTCCTTTAAATTCGTTCGTTCCGTTTTACGCATCAATTATGCGTAAAACGGAACGTTTACCTAATAGGGATTGACAATTCATGATCGGAACTGAATAAATGAATCGGTTCGGTCGTCTTGTGAAAACCAATATGTTGACGTCAGTAGTACGAGAGCGTCTGCCTTGTATGCGGTTTGTGTTGTCGTTATTTTTCGCTTATTTTGTATTTAATTACGAACGGCCACAGCGGTGGATACAAAAAAAAACAATTTAATTATAACTGATTTATTTAAAATAAAAATTACAATTTAATTAATTCTAATCGCGGTTGACAGTGTTCAATGCTAGAACCAAAGTGACGCCGAAAATGCAGCGGGGGCCGCGATGGGTCGATGCAGCACGTTGTGTCGACTCAGCGCCTCATGTTGCCGCTTGACGCAATTACTTGGTTGTCCTAATAATTGAGGTCGGTGCCTTATAGGCATTTCCTCTATTGTACCATGGTATAACAATTTTTACTTTTGTTACTGTTTTTGTTATTGTTTTGCTTTTATTTGGTAAAATGCCAAAAAAAAATGGAAATAAGACTTGTCAAAAATCAGTAGAGTAGTCAGTAGGTAGAACATTGCAGTATATCACTTATTTTAAATAAGTTCATTTGAAAAAAAAAAACTAACTAAACATTCTTTATTAATTTTCTCGATTTTCAAAAAAAAAAAAATCGGTAAATCCATTTTTCGCAAATAATAAAAACTAATTAAAGGGCAGTATCGTTGAAATCTAAGTTGTGTCACTAGTTTATGATATCAACAATTCCTGTTGTTAATTAAAATTATTTTTAAGAATAATAAGGAATCAGAACTTCGCCGGATAAAAACTAATGAAAATAAAAGTATTTGTTTTATTTGCGGATGTTCAAAATGTAGTGTTGCTATTCCATAATTTGGTTTAAATCGATGGATTCAAAACTATTATGAACACTTAACAATTGATCTTTAGGTGATTAAGTAATACTTGCACAGTGTACATTAAAATATATTAAAAATCACTTCCATGAAATATGTAATAAAGAAACTATTTCAAAATAAAAACTATAACCGATCAGAGAGAAATCTAATCATAAACATTAAATTGAAAAAATTATTATAATATCTTTGTAACTTTTTTTTTACTCATGGCAGCACTAAATGTCATTTACTTGTCTGTCATATCCGTCATATCGTCTTGAGTAATTCGCATAGAGTACATTTGTATTATGTAATTCGCACCATGGATGGTTTGTTTTGAACGCGTTATTTGTGTTAAATTCGTTTTGTGGTTACCATTAACATTTTTAAAAAAAAGTGATCATAAGATACGAGTCGTGACTGGTTGATTATGATTTAAGATAGTGACGCCATTCGTTAAAATCCAGTTCAAAGATGTGTTATTGTTAACTTCGAACATGGGATTTACTTTGGCAGTCATTAAGAAAAGTTAAATAAGAAATCAAAAATAATATGGCATCTTGGAAATTATTTAATACCCACATCTTCGTTTCCCTATCACACATGTTCTGTTTAAAAACACGACCTTAAATTGGTGGCACGGCGATTATTATACCAGAACATACACCATAATAAAAACTGCGCTGTTAACCTTTTCCTTACCAAATAAAACTAACTAAACTAACTAAAACATAGGTAAGCCAGTTTGTTATAAATAATTATTAAAAGGTGACCTAAGACGAAGATTAAAACGTGACGTAAAAAATATATGTTTACGAAATTATTTAAAATAGATATTTTGCGAAATGCAGAGAATTACAACAATAATTTTAACTGCAGCAAAAAGTACTAAAATTATACATAAAATTAGGCCATATTAGATGAGGGCACAAAAAATTTGATAGCTATACTAACTCCCATAGTCACTTGGTAATTTTCCTTTAAACGCGAACCCAAAAGACCAACAGCGGCCTGTGTTAAACGGCTAGAAACTATGTGATATACTTCGTTACTTTCATGATTTCCTATGTGGTTAATTTAAACTGTGATTTTGAACTACTTTACTCGCCTAGCGTCGGGCCTTGATAGGTCTCGCCTTCTGACTGCTAAATTTGGATTTGTAAAGGCCGTTACGAAATCGCACATTGAACTTTAATTTTCTACTCTTAAATGAATTTACTGCTTTCACTTTACGATAAAATACTAATATGCGCGCGACTCGCACATTTTACCAACAAATTACAAACGGACAGTTATACCACTTAAAATTAAAATTACGAAAAAATATTGAAGCATACCAGTCCGGATTGTGTTATCCCCGCGCTCATAAATTTCCTATTGGCCGTTCCTTGATCACGCCACTAATATGCGACGCGCGGTGCTCCCCCCGCACTCCTGTTTCGCCCCCCGCGTGGGGACCGACAGCCCTGAAAAACGCGTGAAAGCATAAGATAAATGCGAGTTAAGTTTACGTTCTGATGACAACAGACAGCCAAGTAGAAGGCACGATTATACGTGGGGCGCACTATAAGTTTCTGGAATTAATAATTTAAAAAATACTATTAATAGTCAAAAAATAATTTATTGTGTCGCAAAATATTCTTCCTTTGCGTCAATGCACTTTTTGTACTAATTTTGAAAACATTTGTGCCACTCCTCCGTGGTGACGTCAGATACATGTTTTTCATACTCTCACAGACAGCCTCTTCTGTGATGAAAACCGTTAACTGTATGCAGGATGACTTATATGTTGTACGTTTATCGCCTTCAAAAACTCATTAGTCTGTCTGGCCTTTGCTTGCATTTTCGTGGTGCAAGATAATACGGCGTTTACCGTTATTTCCACGGAGTTAGTCAATAATGTCCGCTAAACAAAATGGTCGTGTACCAGTCACTACGGTACGGCGATTTTCTAAAGCAACAGTAGCCACGTGTACAATTTTATTAAAAAAAAAGAAGCAATCATCCGCTTCGATGTACTTTTCACTCGCGCCACTTGGTAGGTTTCAGCTCATCTCGAAAAACCTATACGCTCGATTGCTGTTTTGTTTAAAGATCGTAGCTATAAATCCATGTTTCTCCACTTGTTACTATGTCTCACACCAAATTTGAAGCCCCTTCGTTATATCTGGCAAGCATAGTATTGCATCAAGTGATGCGGTCCGTTTTTTGAGTATCAGTCAAATTGTGTGGGATCCATCGAGAACACAGCTTTCTCACACCCAAATGTTTGTGTAGGATTAACTGTATTTGACTCATGCATATATCCAAAGATGTCCGGATCTAATGGTGGGTCACATGCCTGAGTTGCCTGTCTGTTTCGATCATACGCGCACAGCATCAATATTTTTGTTGTACGTAGGTCACAATGTAAGTTTTGCGTAACGTAAAAAAACGACATGTTATAACCAAAATATTATGTTTATTGCTTTTCAAAATACTCTCCTTTACATTTTAAAAATTTTTTCATGCGATCGAACCATTTTTTAAAACAGGAGGACCACAGATCTGAAGGCATGTTTTTTACGTGCTGATTGAACACTATCACTGCCTCTTCGGAGTTGGTAAAAGTAAAACATCTCATCAAATCTTTGATTTTGGGGAAAATACAGAAATCACAGGGTGCTAGGTCGGGGCTATGCGCAGGATGGGTGACGAGTTGTACTTTTTCGCAAGCTAAAAATGACTTTGTTTTGTTGGCCGTGTGTGAAGAAGCGTTGTCATGATGTAGGAGAACGCGGCTTTTTGGTTGTCTTTCGCGAACTTTTTCTAACACCCTGGGTAAACAAATGGTAGAATACCACTCGGCATTAACACTCTTTTGATCTTCAAGTGGAATTGTACAGATGGGACCCGTAGCTGAGAAAAAAAAACGCGATCATTTTTTTACCAACGTTTCTCGCCTGCCTCATTTTTGTTGGCCTGTTCTCATTTTCAAACACCGATTCACAAGATTGCTGTTTTTTTTCGGGTTCAAAACAATAAATCCACGTTTCGTCTCCTGTGACAGTGTCATAAACAGCATTAAAATGTCCGTGGTCGTACTTCAGTAGCATCTGTGGGCACCATTCCACGCGAGCCCGCTTCTGCTCCGCTGTCAGTTCATAAGGGATCCAACGACAGCAAAGTTTGCCAACTTTCAATTCTTCGTGTAAAATTTTCTGAATTTGGCTCATACCAATCCCCAATAGTCCTCGAATTGTCTCATAGGTAATCCGCGGGTTTTCTTCAATTAGCTGCTTAACAGCAGCCACATTATTTTCGTTGACGGCAGTTGAAGGCCGCCCTTCACGAAATTCGTCATGTAAAGAAACTCGACCTCTCTCAAATTCAGCAAACCATCGCCTCACGGTGCTTAAACAAGGTGCTTCTCTCCCAAAAGCATTTTGAAGACGAGCGGCAGTCTTGCGGAGAGAGAGAACTTTCAAAATCATAAAAAATCATCGCACTAAAATCTTTTCGACTTAATTCCATTTTCGTTGCGTACGTAGAACTTTGATGTGTGATAAAAAACAATTTACAAATCATTTCCCGCCAATTTTTTATTTTTTATTAATAAGGTTGCAACGTTAAAAAAAATATAACATTCGAAATTCAAATAGTTCCGATTAGCTAGAAGTGCAAAACTTTTAGTGTGACCCATGTATAAAGCGGTGCGCTAGCGACCTACACGAATTTTATCATGGAGATTGACACGACCGCGTATAAATTCTGCAAACCAGCTATAAATCGTCGTCTTGTAATGGTGCTTCTACGCTAAAAGCAGATTGAAGCAGAACGACGTTCTGCTGAGCTGTAAAATTACACATAAAATCGTAAAAATTGTACAACAAAATTCTTCTCGAGTTCAATCTATTTTATTGTAACATTAAAAACAATTCAGTCAGATGAAACAAATTATTCTATTTTCAAATGTAGTAATAACTTTTTAAATATTGTTTACGTAAGCGGCAAATTCCGCAAATGTATGTAGTGATGACCACAGCAATCGCTTCCCCTCTAACACGGTACGTGCGGTCGTATGCCCCAGGCGATGGAGCTGCTGGTGGCGGGCGTGCTGCAGTCGGGCGGCGCGGCGCTGTCGGCGGGCGAGGCGCTGCGCCGCGTCATGGAGGCCGTGGCGGGCGGCCTGCTGCTGGAGCACGGGCCCGGCCTGCGCGACCCCTGCGAGAAGGAGCTCGTGGTGCGTACTGCGCTGTACACTTGCAGGTGCGGGGGCGGGGGCGGGGGCGGGGCGCGGGGGGCGGGCGGCCTGCTGCTGGAGCACGGGCCCGGCCTGCGCGACCCCTGCGAGAAGGAGCTCGTGGTGCGTACTGCGCTGTACACTTGCAGGTGCGGGGGCGGGGGCGGGGGCGGGGCGCGGGGGGCGGGCGGCCTGCTGCTGGAGCACGGGCCCGGCCTGCGCGACCCCTGCGAGAAGGAGCTCGTGGTGCGTACTGCGCTGTACACTTGCAGGTGCGGGGGCGGGGCGCGGGGGGCGGGCGGCCTGCTGCTGGAGCACGGGCCCGGCCTGCGCGACCCCTGCGAGAAGGAGCTCGTGGTGCGTACTGCGCTGTACACTTGCAGGTGCGGGGGCGGGGCGCGGGGGGCGGGCGGCCTGCTGCTGGAGCACGGGCCCGGCCTGCGCGACCCCTGCGAGAAGGAGCTCGTGGTGCGTACTGCGCTGTACACTTGCAGGTGCGGGGGCGGGGCGCGGGGGGCGGGCGGCCTGCTGCTGGAGCACGGGCCCGGCCTGCGCGACCCCTGCGAGAAGGAGCTCGTGGTGCGTACTGCGCTGTACACTTGCAGGTGCGGGGGCGGGGCGCGGGGGGCGGGCGGCCTGCTGCTGGAGCACGGGCCCGGCCTGCGCGACCCCTGCGAGAAGGAGCTCGTGGTGCGTACTGCGCTGTACACTTGCAGGTGCGGGGGCGGGGCGCGGGGGGCGGGCGGCCTGCTGCTGGAGCACGGGCCCGGCCTGCGCGACCCCTGCGAGAAGGAGCTCGTGGTGCGTACTGCGCTGTACACTTGCAGGTGCGGGGGCGGGGCGCGGGGGGCGGGCGGCCTGCTGCTGGAGCACGGGCCCGGCCTGCGCGACCCCTGCGAGAAGGAGCTCGTGGTGCGTACTGCGCTGTACACTTGCAGGTGCGGGGGCGGGGCGCGGGGGGCGGGCGGCCTGCTGCTGGAGCACGGGCCCGGCCTGCGCGACCCCTGCGAGAAGGAGCTCGTGGTGCGTACTGCGCTGTACACTTGCAGGTGCGGGGGCGGGGGCGGGGGCGGGGCGCGGGGGGCGGGCGGCCTGCTGCTGGAGCACGGGCCCGGCCTGCGCGACCCCTGCGAGAAGGAGCTCGTGGTGCGTACTGCGCTGTACACTTGCAGGTGCGGGGGCGGGGGCGGGGGCCTGCTGCTGGAGAGAATTGCTGTGAGAGAAGAATCGACGGTAGAAGTCTTTCTGTAGACTGAGATACTCTTTAAATTATTAACTTAAAAAACTACAATTCCCTATATTTTTAGATTTGTTGTGCAGGAAAACTGCAACATCGTATTCTCGACACTAAATAGGTACCTGTGTTTTAGTTTTTAAATACCAAGAATACTGATTAGAAATTTTGTTTTTAGGATGCCCTTGGTAATTTGCAACCACAGAAGCGTGAAGATTTGACTGCATCTGCACAACAGTTCCTGAGACAGATTGCTTTCAGGCAAATTCATAAGGTAAGAATGGTCGAAAGAAGAATAGAAAGGTACTACACTCAAAAGGGTCTTGACTTGACAGACTAGGATTTTTTCTTATGATATACAGAGATGTTTTAGTACAGAGCTGTAACTGTCCCTACTTGAAGATTGTCTGTTCTAGCGATAAGACAGCCTAAATAAATGAATTGATTCTCCATACTGTTTGTTTTATGTTGTGCAATAAGGAGTATATCTATCTAATAATGGTGTCCGTGCGCCTGCGCAGGTGCTGGACATGGAGCCGCTGCCGAAGGTGAAGCACGCGGCGGGCGGCTGGAAGTTCCCGCGCAAGCGCAGGCGCTCCCACACCGGGGACGACCCCGACACGCCCAACGGTGACTATACTACACTACACTACACAACAGATTCGACTGGACCCTAGTCCAGGAGTCGAATCTTTAATTTCGTTTGAGTAGGGTTGAGTTTTTCATACAATGTTAATGTCGAATATTTTCTGTTTTGACCATAACGCTTAAACATCTTTTCAGCAGACGCTTTTATTGTCATCTTTTTGTAAATGGTTGGTACCAGCAAACACACTACACTACTTCATTAAACTGCTAACGGTTATTTGATCTTGATATTTGATCTACACTACACATCGCAAAAGATGTCTATTGGGCAAAGCCAGCTGACGAAGCTGAAGACGGAGGACGGTAGTACAACGTTGACAAAAGCCGAAATTTTGAGGGAGATCGAGCAGTTATATAGACAGTTATATACCTCGGTCACTAAACCTGTTAGTAGCTCAGCCGAAGATCCAAGAGCTAAGCTGACCCGACACTATACCGAAGATATCCCGGACATCAGCCTATACAAGATTAGGAACAACGAGGCGCCGGGTGATGACGGAAAAGTCCTTCATAGACTTCAACTCCGTCTTGCTCGAGGGATGGCCAGAGGCATGAAACAGAAGTGCGATGGTGCTCTTAAAAAAGGAGAAAACACCTTACTGAAGAATTACAGACCCATCCCGCCTTTGAGCCATGTCTACAAGCTGTTTTCGAGAGTCATCACGAATCGTCTCGTGCGTAGGTTCGATGACTTCCTGCCTCCCGAACAAGCTGGTTTCCGAAAAGGCTTTAGTACTATAGATCACATGTGGCAAGTTATACAGAAGACCGAGGAGTATAACTTTCCATTATGCTTGGTGTTATTGGGACTATGAAAAGGCCTTTGATTACTAGGAAGACGCTTTCAAGCTCCTGGAATGGAAAGGATTTGGCATCAACATCAACGGCGAGTACATCGCTCACCTTCGGTTTGCCGACGAAATTTTAGTAATAGCAGAATCGCTTGAAGACCTCGGCACAATGCTTGATGGCCTCAGTCGAGTTTCCCAGCAGGTAGGCCTTCGGATGAACATGGACAAAACGAAGGTCATATCAACGCCCGTGTTGCGCCTTACCTAGTATCAGTTGGGAGCTCTACCCTAGAAGTTGACAAAAATGTCTGCCTGGGACATGTGATCCAGTTGCGTAGGTCCAAATTTGAGAAGGAGGTCAATCGTCGAATTCAACTCGGCTTGGCAGCGTTCGGGAAACTACACACGTCTTCTCGTCCAAAATACCTCAGTGCCTAAAGACAAAAGTCTATAACCAGTGTGTGTTACTTTAGTGATACGGAACTGAAACGTGACCTCACTATGGGCCTCATCAAAAAGCTCTAGGTCGCAAGATATTGCTTGGTGTTTCTATGCGAGATCGAATCCGAAATGAAGAGATCCGCAAACGAACAAAAGTCGCTGATATAGCCTACCGGATTAGCAAGCTGAAGTAGCAGTGGGCGGGGCATATAGTACGCAGAACTGACGGCAAATGGGGCAGAAAATAATATTTTTTTTGGAATGGAGGCTACGTAGTGTAGGATTTAAACCCACAAGGTTGACAGACGACCTGCTGAAGGTTGCAGGTCGCTTCCAACCGGCCTATTTGGAAATCGCTGGAGAAGGTCTATGTTCAGCAGTGGATGTTGTGGCTGAAACGATGATGGTGATATCTGATCCGACAGTGTCAATTTCCTTTCCTTTCCTTGTCTACTGATTCGGTCACTACTTAAATGTTCGTAGAAATTTGGTACCATATTTCGCATGATTGTTATGAAACATTCCAAGTATTTTTTTTCTTTCTGAATTTACCTTCTCTTACGTGATGAAACTTGATGACGAGTCGGAGAAGGTCGGGATCGGTCGGCGGCGCGGCCGGAGCCAAGTTATTTGCCGCTCGGCTGTGCCGCCGCCGGCCCGACCCTCGCTGACGACACGGCACTCTGATTCAGCCTCCGCCCGCCAACAAAAGCCCGACTAGGGACAACCATCCTAACGATCATTCCCGTTTCCAGGCGACGGGAAAGTGGTCAAGACGGAGGAGAAGATGGACGCGACGGACGGCAGCAAGAAATAATCCCCGTCCCGGGCGCGGCGTCCCCGGCGTCCCCGCCGTCCCCGCCGCCGCAGGAAAGAAGCGAAAGCAAATACCACTATTTATTTACACCGAGTGCAAATTACGATATCATCTGTCAGATATTTTAGTACGTTTACAAGTGTATAACTTTTTACACGTTTATTTTTCGGTCACACTAACTTTATACATGTTTTAGAGCAGACGATCTGTCCAAAATTAGTCCCGAGATATGTGTAGTGTTCGTATTAGGTAGATCTTTAGGTTCTCTATATTGTATGTAATTTAGTATCTAGACTTTCTGAGGATTGTGAGACAGGGATAGAAGTCGGTTGGATAGTTGAAGAGTGGCGTAGATAGGACGACGAATGGAATTAGAGCTTGTAAGGGTTTCTTTATATTATTATTATAACTATTGTTAGGATAACAGTATTTGACGTTTGATGTTTAGTTCCTCTACATACGCGCGAGCCGCCCGCCTGCTGCGCGATTAATGGTTCAATCAACTTATCAACCTACGATACCATATTATATGTTTTTTTCTGTTTTAGCTATTAAGTTTGTATATTTCCAAGTATAGATAAATCACCTATTTACAATAGGTTCTTACGTGCAAGTAATTAATTAGTGAGATGTAAATGCGATCACTTTTTTCTTTCAACACGTTCGACAATGTTGGGTACATTTATTTGATGTACTGTATAATTGCTGTTGCAAAGATTTGCCGATTGTGCGAATTTAGAATATTGAATATAGAAATAAATATTATTCCCAATATAGTATATTTAAATCAACATTTGCCGAGCATCCTTTGCTCGGCAAATATGATAATAATTAAGTCTCCACACCAGAAATAATTGTTTTATAAGAGTGTGTAACTAAGTTACTAAAGACTTAAACCCCTTTTAGATTGATAATGTGTAGTCGTGGTGTACCTACCTACAGTTTAACATCTGGCGTATGTGACCGTGACATTCGGGCGTGTCCGCAGACGCTCGCACGAGACTACACAGCATTGTGTATGGCCTTTTATTAAACGACGTAATCGAGCCATCATCGTTACATCCGCACCATCATAATTGGCAGATTGAAGTGGATGCGATTTACTAATACATTTAATTAGAACAGGTTCACATATAATTGGAACCTTTAGATAGATATTGTAAATTAATTCAAGAAAATGTCTACGACTCGAAAATGCAACATTTTTATTGTTTCCTATAACATTGGTAAATCTTTCGTTTTGTATTCGTAACGTGTACTTTGGAAAATGTCAATAAAGATACTGACAATTACATCGTTGTTTCACTAATCGTTGGTTTCCTCCATGAAGTTGTAGGTATAGGTTTGAGTTAGTCATAATCTATTTATCCTAAGGAGATGGCAAGCCGTCAAATGACCAAACAATTTTTTCTGCCATTTTTTGCGGGGTACGAGCACAGAATACCTAATAGTACTACCGTACAGAAGATTCACTTCCTAACAAGTCAGGTTTAGGTATAAAAATATACCTAGACTCGCCAGAGCTACCCGCCTGCAAGGAAAATTGAAACTTATAACCGAGCGCGAACTGTGAATTTTCTTTGCGCGCCCCAGTTTTATGACCGAGCTGCGAACGACTGCACGGGGTTGTCACTTGAGTTTTTGTACCTAGTTGATTTAATGTGCATCTGCATTGAGTGTCCTTTTTTTCAACTTTTAGTAAAAGAAGAGATTTATAGGAAATATAGTAAACAATAATAAAAACTTATAGCATGGGGTTACAAATTTCTAAAACTTAAGTTAAAATTTTTATGAACAAAAAACGAGCGCTCCATCCAGACATGTGAATAAATTTGCATAATCTAAATCTCAGAAAGTACTAACTCTGTGATAACAATTTTTATTTTAGAATTTAACAAAGAATTTCTCAAATCTTTTAAGAAATTACCAATTCGCTAGGATGTCATATTTTGCAGATTAATGGCGGTTTAAACGGACTACTCAATTCATTACTTGTCTGAACGGAGTGGTCTACAAAATGTGCGTATGATCGAATAATTACTTAAATATAACATTTTTATCTTGTAGTTTGACTCTTCCGCGAATTCGTAAAATAGAAATAATGGCTCAAAAAGCTCACCCTTGAAAAATAAACGAAAGGAGATTTTTTTGAAACGTTTGAACTGAGTGTTCCTTATATGAAATACAAACAATATTTACAAACTCAAAACGAAATTAAATTAAACGCTAACATGGAGGTTTGGGTATTAGATCCACCTCCGGTGTCAGTCTTCCAGCTTATTTATCGTCATCTCATCGCACGTTTGGCCTTATCTGCAAAATTCTTAGTAAATCTCACCAGTGTAACTCCATCCACATTCCCTTTTTAGTCGAGGCTATTGACGCTTGGAGAACTCTAGCCACCGATGATCTTCCTCGCAACTGTTCAGCTCAACGGCTGTGGGACGAGCCCCTCTGCAGAGTAGTGCGTGATGATCTACTACGAACGACAACGAACTCTGCAGACCGTGCTCGTCTTTTGGCTGTGGCTGAATGGGAATCGAGTCTTTGGCTTAGATCCCTGCCTTCTCCTGCCCTGGGAACGTTGTTGGACAATACTACATTTAGAGTGGCCGTAAGCCTCCGCTTAGGTGCTTTTAATTCCGTTCCTCATCGCTGTTCTCGTGGAAAGTCTGTCGATCAGCTTGCTCATCACGGTCTCTCTTGCTGCAGAAGTGCTGGTAGAATCCCCCGTCATGCCAGTTTAAACGATGTCATCCGTCGGGCACTGTCAGCGCACGTATTCCGGCCGTTCTGGAACCGAGTGGCCTTGTACGTGACGATGGCAAACGTCCTGATGGCATGACTCTCGTTCCTTGGAAGATGGGTAGGCCTTTAGTGTGGGACGCCACGTGCGTGGATACTTTAGCGCCATCCCATCTTCCTTCGACTGGCAACAGGGCTGGTTCAGCTGCAGCTTCTGCGGAGCTCCTCAAACGGCGCAAGTATGAAAGTCTTAGTGAGGCATACATATTTGAACCGTTTGGGGTTGAAACTTTAGGCCCGTGGGGACCAAGTGCCCACAAACTCTACCGTGAGATGTCTAAGCGATTAGCTGAGACATCCCACGATACTAAGGCTGGCCAATACTTGGGCCAACGCATTAGCTTAGCCATTCAGCGTGGCAACGTGGCCACCCTTTTGAGCACCTTTCCCAAAGACAGCGAGCTCAATCAGATATTTTATTTATAGGCTTTTTTTTTCCTGTAAATGGAATATCAGATTATGTGTAAATATCTTAGGGACTTTTAATTTTATATTTTGTATTTTCTTTATCTCTTTAAGGGTTTAAGTTATTTTCGTTTTGAGTTTGTAAATATTGTTTGTGATTATATATCATGTAATTTTTTCTCCTTATATGCGGCTTTACAGATATTACTATAAATAATTTATTTGCATCAAACATGTTATAAATAATCCAATAAAAATAAAATACCTAATTATATGTACATATTCTAAAACTAAACTACATTTAGACATACAAAGTCAGATATTTTATTCATAGGAAAGATCCTAATCCTGATTTACAGATTGATATAAACCTCTTCCTTTGAAGCAATTTAGATCAATGTTTTTTTTAATTTTTTTTATTGAAACATGAAATATCGTCCGTTGTTCTAAACTTTATACCTTTAAGAGAAATCCATTTTTATTTTTTTAAAGGAGCTAATATTGTAGGGTGACCAGAGTTTATCATGCTTAATAAAAAACCGTTCTTTAAATTGTTTGAAAATGTTTACTTTTCTTCAAAACCCACGTACATGGTATTTTGGAGTTTGACCATAGTTTGTTTAACCATGTCAGACCATTTATATTTTGGTAAAGTTTTATATGTCTGAAAGTTACTATCTTTTTTTAATATGTACGTTTAAAGGTGTAATTTTTTTCATATCATAAATATCAAAGGTAGAAATTTTGCTTTCTCCGCTTGCAATTATATTTTCATCTTTGGGAGGAACAATAACAGCCTCAGCATATTTTTCAAATACCTTTTTTTGTTTTTCTATCCACTTTCGGCTTGCGACCCCGCTTTTTTATAGCTTGGCGCTTCCTGTAAAATAGTCAATATTGTTTCTATACTTATATTCAGATAACATTTTTTACTGACAAAAATAAAAAATATTTTTTAATTTCCTTTTTGATACCTACTTATTATTACCTTATTTTATGTTTCAAAAACCAAATTAAATATTATTTATTTTCACGCAATAATTTAAACGAACGTTAAACGAACCGCTAGACTAAACCGGCCGTCAAATAATGATTTACTTTATAAATATAATTTGCACTAATGTGATAGTTAAAGGATACTTACATCGATATCACAAAACTGAAACACTGATGATAATAATTAATACTGCATTAATGATCACTGCACTATCAAACGATTGTATTGCACATACATGCATACAAAACTAAACTGCATTCGACATTAGCACCAAATACAATAGTCGCTTTATAATAAATGCCGTATAAGAGGGTAGTTAATAAAAAAATCATGTCTACCCTACAATATTAGCTCCTTTAAGAAATTAAAAATGGATTTTCTCTTAAAGTATAAAGTTTAGAACAACGGACAATTTATTATAGTTGTTTCAAAGAACACTCAATGCAGATGCACATTTTTTTTTTTCAATTGCTTGGTGGAATTGGAACCCACGACCTTTCGCTATACGGGCGAATGCTCTTTCAACTGAATATTAATGCGCGAGAGAACCACGCAGGAAATGTATTTATTTTCTCTAATGATTTTGTAGATGGTACTCATATCGTAAAAAAATTAAGTGGCAGACGGGTATGCCCGTCAAATAATTCCAGCCAGTTAACAGCACAAATAAATAGCCCTGTTAATATTATTCTAATTACCTTCAACAAAACATCTAGGTTATTTAAAGGGAAAGAAGGGTTCTTAATAAAAAGAAAGGGGAAAAAAAAGAGTAATAAAACACACTTTTTGGCAGTTTGTATAATATATTTTAACTATACTTTCTTTACAATAATTTTTTGTACAACAATGACGATAAAAACTGCTTGTGTTCAATAAAATAAAATGCAACACAAGTGAAAATTTGTCAAAAACTCGACGAAAATAACTTTACAAAAACATAAAAGTTAGTAGGACGCCGTTTACCGGCAATTAGACAATTATATTACAAGTTATTATACAGTAAATACATGGGAATACGAACTATACACGCATTAATTTAATTTGAAATAAATACATTTAGGTATTATGATAAAAACGTTTATTTGCATTTTATTTGTTTGAACAGCAAATGTTTTTTAAGTACAATAAATTTTTGCATGTAAATGTTAGGATAACATTATAGAAATGACAAACTCCAAACAATTTAGACACATTGTGACAATTTTAGTTTTCAAACTGCATGAACAGTCCCAAATTGGCAGTGATTCTTTTGAAAAGGGGTGTTGCATAAAATAAGGCCAAAGCAGGCCGCCACGGCACGCGCCGTACTGGCCCTGTCTGCTCGCATGATCGAATCACTAATTACATCGCATGCACCACATTGAATTTTACTTACAAGAGCTCATGATGTTACCGACGTAATTTCGTGAGAAGCAGGCATCTACGTATCAACCCTCGCATCGCTCTCGGCACTCATAGCAAATTATATACAATAATTACACTGCCTCAACACATTATTGGGGAAAATGCACCGATAAAATAATATGTATAGCAAACCAGCAAAAAGTTAAACTAATTAATTAGATTATGTTGTGACAATAATAAAAATTAAAAAACAATGTTAAAAATGGTGCTGTGCTGGTTGCCACAAATTTGTAGATACAGTTCAGCTTTTTCCACAAGGGATGTTAACCGAAAGAGAACTGCACTATGCGCGTGCACGAGTGTTCCAGTGAAACTGAAGACGCAAGGGCAAGGGCACTGTTACGTTATGGCCAGCGTCTATTGGTCAAGCCAATAGGTTTGGTATTAGGCCGGGTCAGAATTTGAAAAGTAACGTTAGGTACCTGTTGCCTGTAATACTGGTTCGTCCGTCAGAGCCCAAAGTCAGCAAGGAGTGCTCGTTCGCGCGGGGCAGATGGGCGCCCGATCAGAAAGTTATTCAAAACATGCGATAAGTATGACTTTGGTCGATGTCAAAGTAAAAATGATTTTTTCAGATTTTTGAAAATTTTGTATTTTTTTTTGGTTTTTAATTTTTATTCTTTTTTTTTGGCTTTTTTAATTTAATTTTTTTTGGTGTCGGCTTCATTAAGTTTTTATATCTTTTTCGAAAATTAAAGGGATTTTTGAGACACTTTTATTTATTATTATTCTAATAAGTTTTCTTATAGATAACTTTTAAAAATTATTTATTGTACTTTATTATTCAGCGCGGCCGAGTGCCTCTTATGTAAAATCGATATAAAACTTATACATAATGCTTATAAAAGTGCCAGGCGTTTTACATTATAATATAAACGGTCAATAATGTGTTTCAGGCTAACAAAGTGACGTTGACATGTCGATTTGTTCAGTTAAAATTAATACAACAGACAACAATTCCGTTTTAATAATGTAGAGTTAAACTTAACAAAAACGTGGCATCACTGAAAACATATTGGACCGATGCCGTACAACATAATAAGTCGTCAGCGAAACTAAAACAGACTAGGGGTTCCACGACTATTCAATGTAAAATACATGCATTTACTGGCTTCAAGTTATATATAATTCATGTTTGGAAAATAAGTAAATTTGGAATAAAAACACCACCTAGTTCATTACAATACTGATATCTAACTAAAATTTGTTAGAATATTAATGAAATATATTTTCCTATATCCGACTATAACATATAAATCAGAATCCCTACAATCGGTGAAGATAACAATTATACAATCTTTATAATATTTAAAGATATGCTTGTTTATTTATTGCCTCACTTTCCTATAGGAATTCTGGAGATCTGCAACTTGCTTAGGTATTAATATCATACAGTATACCTATAATTTAGCCCAGCAAGCGACGCTCAGAGTTAAGGCAACACAATATTTAGCACCATTTCGTGATCTCATCAAGTTACCGCAAATACTTGGATTTATTTCGAGCCGCAAAATGTGGAGCGAGTATCTAGTAGCACCTTAAATCATAGCATCCAAGCTATCAAAGAAACGCGTAACAACCTAAAGCGCCGCGGTCCCGCCACGGCCCCGCAGCGGTCCCGCAGCGACACCGCACCGGTTTCGCCGCGGCCGCGCGACGGTCGCCGCGGCCGCGGCCTGCTCGCCTGCGCCAACATCGCAATAACACACACACTTCATCTATTTATATTTTTTTTTGTCATTTACTCACAAAAATACTATTTACATAAAACGTACACGACCCTAAAACATTCCAATATTTATGTGTTTTTCTCTTTCATTCTTATTATATACATATTCATTAAATAACTTACAAATAAACAATATAAACATTAAAAACGAGTAGGACACGTTCGTGAGGCAGCATTCCGCATCTGACTAAGTATACGCGTCATCTCAACCGCGAGATGGACTTAAACGACGAATAAAACAACCACATTATAGTAATATTTCGATGCATCGCTCGAGAGGAACGTTCTCGTCGAGTGTATATGTCCTAACTACCTCAACTAGTATTAACCGCGAAGTCAATCAGTCTTGTCGGTTCCGGAGCACTGGACAACAACAGCCGGCGGCGGGTCCGGCGGCGACTACCCGACGTCGCAACATACGCCTAATTGTTCCGCGACCAGGTTCAGCTTCGACTTCGAGCCGCATTTATTCGAAGTATATTTGGTATATTTCAAGCGCGCTTCGCCGACGCAGCGCGCTTCCGAGAGCTATCGACTAACATTTGAGTGCGGCCGGAAGCGGAAGCCGAGCCGACCGCGCCGCTCGAGCGAACAAAACTACTCGAAAACTGAACTACCCTACAGTACGATAACGACTCAGTACGACACTATGGAATGTAAACATATAATTTTCATAGTGGCACCGTTCTACACCTAAATAAAATTTCAACGGAGTAACAATAGTTCGGTCGGGCCTCCGGGGCCCGGCGGGGACGAGCGAGCCTGGACGAGTGGCGATTGCAGCGGTGATCAGTCAACTGGTAGAAATTACATATAAATATCTGTTCAGATGGCGAGCGTCGAATCGAGATCTTTATTTACAGCAGAACACTATATTTATTTCGTCGAATAAACGGCTCGCAAACTACACGTATCCGACTCGCCATCTGAACGGCCCGGCGTCATTCGTCTTGTACGAGTTTTGACTAGTCGATCGTGACTGCCAGTATTTAGTAAGTGCTAACGCACGCTGGATCTAGCAGCAGAGCGCGTCAAACAGCTGCCGTTACGAAAATATCTTAGTGACTAGTATCCGTGACTCCCGGTCACTTCGCAGCCAAAGTCGGACGCAATTCGAAGTAGCATCTAGAGATTAATATTACGACTAGCAATAAACTTGCAGCCGGACTGACTGAGCTCGTAACCTATACAAACATTCGACAAACAAAACCGGCGTAGTCTCAGAATTAAAATCGAGTTGTAAGAAACTAGCGCGACTACCGCAATTTCAGTTCAGTAACAACAAATAAAATTAAACAGTAAAATAATTAGGTGAAGTTACTTTGGTAAGATGTCACCGATTCCAGTCTCGCTGTCACTCAGGTCCACTCCACTGATCCCGTACGTAGCACAGTCCGCACAGTCGGTCAGGCACTAGCACTGCACAGTCCACAGTTGACGGTACACAGTTCACAGTTGTCGGTACACAGTTGACAGTTGACAGCACACAGGGGCTCACAGGCCGCGCGCGGGCCGGCGTCATCGCGCGGGCGGCGGCTGCGGCCAGGCGTCGGCCAGGCGCAGGCCGGCCGCCAGCCGCGCGTAGCTGTCGCGGAACGTCGCTACGATCTTCTCGAACGTCTCCGGGTCGTACACGGAGCGCGCCGTGTTCGTGAGGTCGAACGGTTCTATACAACAAAAATCATTTATTCAATTCAGGACAAAATTGCCACTTATGAACGTCAATAATAACATTATAGGCCCCTCCCTAGGGGGCCAGAACATGTGTCCTTATTTTTTGGGCCCTACTAGCGCTTCGAGACAAGACACAGACAATCTGGCAAGTGCTGAGAAGAAACGCCGGAACAAACTCAGTCACCACTAGCTGCCACACAAAAAATATAAATCATAATAAACAGGTAGGTACATCAGTTTAGTGCAGGCTGGACTGACCATACATTCTTGTCATCAAGATAGTCTTGAATTTCATTAGACATCAGTGTAGTTTTGACATGTGACTCAAATTTATTAATAGGAAGTTTGGTAACATTGTGAGGTATATTATTGAAAAATTTAATACAATTTCCCAAGAATGAATTACTTGTTTTGGCCAATCTAAAGTTTGGGACTACAAGTTTGTTTTTGTTTCTTGTGTTATATGAATGAAAATCACTTTTTTTATAAAAAGATCTAAATTTTTGCGTACGTACATTACATTATCAAATATGTATTGAGAGGCCACAGTGAGTATGTTAATTTCTTTAAAGAAATCTCTCAGGGATTCGCGCGGACTAAGTTTGTATATAGCACGAATGGCTCTTTTCTGTAAAATAAAGATGGCATCGATGTCCGCATTTAAGAATCTTTTAAACATGGGGTCGTCCATTACTCGTAAGACGAAACTGGGGGAGCGGGTTCGAAAAAAAAAACACGAAATACCATAAGGGAGGAGAAGGGGTGTAGTAAGATATCTAGTGTTTATATTTTTTTGTTGTACGCTCGATTTCTAAGCCGAAAATTGGTTTGTGACTTCGACTCACCTGGCCTGGCAACGCGAAACATGCTGTTAAACGGTACTTAATTTTCTTTAGTAAAATTAGTGAGATTATACCTGTATATTTAAAGAAAGTATTTGAAAAATCACTCGGCGATGGGCACGCGCGCGCCCTAGTATACAACAGTGTATACATGTATATACGTACCCTCCACGCAGAGCAGCTTCCACTGGTGCGGGTCGTTCTTGTGCGCGCGCGCGGCGCGGCACTCGGCGATGGGCACGCGCGCGCCCTAGTATACAACAGTGTATACATGTATATACGTACCCTCCACGCAGAGCAGCTTCCACTGGTGCGGGTCGTTCTTGTGCGCGCGCGCGGCGCGGCACTCGGCGATGGGCACGCGCGCGCCCTAGTATACAACAGTGTATACATGTATATACGTACCCTCCACGCAGAGCAGCTTCCACTGGTGCGGGTCGTTCTTGTGCGCGCGCGCGGCGCGGCACTCGGCGATGGGCACGCGCGCGCCCTAGTATACAACAGTGTATACATGTATATACGTACCCTCCACGCAGAGCAGCTTCCACTGGTGCGGGTCGTTCTTGTGCGCGCGCGCGGCGCGGCACTCGGCGATGGGCACGCGCGCGCCCTAGTATACAACAGTGTATACATGTATATACGTACCCTCCACGCAGAGCAGCTTCCACTGGTGCGGGTCGTTCTTGTGCGCGCGCGCGGCGCGGCACTCGGCGATGGGCACGCGCGCGCCCTAGTATACAACAGTGTATACATGTATATACGTACCCTCCACGCAGAGCAGCTTCCACTGGTGCGGGTCGTTCTTGTGCGCGCGCGCGGCGCGGCACTCGGCGATGGGCACGCGCGCGCCCTAGTATACAACAGTGTATACATGTATATACGTACCCTCCACGCAGAGCAGCTTCCACTGGTGCGGGTCGTTCTTGTGCGCGCGCGCGGCGCGGCACTCGGCGATGGGCACGCGCGCGCCCTAGTATACAACAGTGTATACATGTATATACGTACCCTCCACGCAGAGCAGCTTCCACTGGTGCGGGTCGTTCTTGTGCGCGCGCGCGGCGCGGCACTCGGCGATGGGCACGCGCGCGCCCTAGTATACAACAGTGTATACATGTATATACGTACCCTCCACGCAGAGCAGCTTCCACTGGTGCGGGTCGTTCTTGTGCGCGCGCGCGGCGCGGCACTCGGCGATGGGCACGCGCGCGCCCTAGTATACAACAGTGTATACATGTATATACGTACCCTCCACGCAGAGCAGCTTCCACTGGTGCGGGTCGTTCTTGTGCGCGCGCGCGGCGCGGCACTCGGCGATGGGCACGCGCGCGCCCTAGTATACAACAGTGTATACATGTATATACGTACCCTCCACGCAGAGCAGCTTCCACTGGTGCGGGTCGTTCTTGTGCGCGCGCGCGGCGCGGCACTCGGCGATGGGCACGCGCGCGCCGGCGCGCACGCTCACCGCCATCGCGCCGTACCTGCGCACACATTCAGCTACAATACAACAAACACACCTCCGACACGAGGGCCCGACTCAGCCTGAGAAAAGGGCTCGCATTCTTTTCTGAATGTATTACAAGACCCTCGAAAGCGAGCGCGAAAATGTTGAGAAATACTGCGTCTGATAAAAATAAACTAAAAAGTTAAATTGCGAGCGCAGCCAACGCTGAAAATTGAGCGCAATGTTGTCATTCAGTTCCTTGTAGCATCTATATTCACGAGTCGTGAATCAACGACAACCTAAAAACATGTGCACCAAAAATGTATTAAACGACTTAAATTCCACCCCATCCCCGGCAGTCAATTCGGTGAGAGAGACGCCTCTGGCTTTTTAGTATAGTATAGTAGTGTGCTCACGGGAAGTCTGCGTAGTAGCGCAGCATGTGCAGGAACAGCTCGGCGAGCGAGGCGCGGTTGTGCGGCCGCCGCGCGTCCGGCGCCTGCAGCCCGCGCGGCAGGATCGCCGGGACCGTGCCGCCTGCCGCACACAACGAAATACTATACACGAAGTTAGGAGCGTGCAAGTGTGGAGGTGGCGTGTACTGTGTGCTCACACTGCAGGAAGTGTATGACTATCAGCGTGTAGAAGAGCGTGAAGTGTGGAGGTGGTGTGTACTGTGTACTCACACTGCAGGAAGTGTATGACCATGAGCGTGAACGAGTAGGAGGAGAGCGTGCAAGTGTGGAGGTGGTGTGTACTGTGTACTCACACTGCGGGAAGTGTATGACCATGAGCGTGAGCGAGTAGGAGGAGAGCGTGCAAGTGTGGAGGTGGTGTGTACTGTGTACTCACACTGCAGGAAGTGTATGACCATGAGCGTGAGCGAGTAGGAGGAGAGCGTGCAAGTGTGGAGGTGGCGTGTACTGTGTACTCACACTGCAGGAAGTGTATGACCATGAGCTTGAGCGAGTAGGAGGAGAGCGTGCAAGTGTGGAGGTGGCGTGTACTGTGTACTCACACTGCAGGAAGTGTATGACCATGAGCGTGAGCGAGTAGGAGGAGAGCGTGCAAGTGTGGAGGTGGCGTGTACTGTGTACTCACACTGCAGGAAGTGTATGACCATGAGCGTGAACGAGTAGGAGGAGAGCGTGCAAGTGTGGAGGTGGTGTGTACTGTGTACTCACACTGCGGGAAGTGTATGACCATGAGCGTGAGCGAGTAGGAGGAGAGCGTGCAAGTGTGGAGGTGGTGTGTACTGTGTACTCACACTGCAGGAAGTGTATGACCATGAGCGTGAGCGAGTAGGAGGAGAGCGTGCAAGTGTGGAGGTGGCGTGTACTGTGTACTCACACTGCAGGAAGTGTATGACCATGAGCGTGAGCGAGTAGGAGGAGAGCGTGCAAGTGTGGAGGTGGCGTGTACTGTGTACTCACACTGCAGGAAGTGTATGACCATGAGCGTGAGCGAGTAGGAGGAGAGCGTGCAAGTGTGGAGGTGGCGTGTACTGTGTACTCACACTGCAGGAAGTGTATGACCATGAGCGTGAGCGAGTAGGAGGAGAGCGTGCAAGTGTGGAGGTGGCGTGTACTGTGTACTCACACTGCAGGAAGTGTATGACCATGAGCGTGAGCGAGTAGGAGGAGAGCGTGCAAGTGTGGAGGTGGCGTGTACTGTGTACTCACACTGCAGGAAGTGTATGACCATGAGCGTGAGCGAGTAGGAGGAGAGCGTGCAAGTGTGGAGGTGGCGTGTACTGTGTACTCACACTGCAGGAAGTGTATGACCATGAGCGTGAGCGAGTAGGAGGAGAGCGTGCGTTGTCGCGCGTCGTTGATGTTGTGCGCCTGCGCCCACAGCTTGGTTAGCGCCACCAGCGGCCGCACGCGCCAGTCCACTGCAGAATGTGGAACACACAAATAATCATTTCCGACATACATGTTTTTTACTATTTCAACCTGAAACCTAAGAAACTCGTTTAAACCGAGCCTAGATTTTGGTTAGTGAGAATACTGCGTGGACGCGAATGTAGTGCTACAAGGGTTACATGTAATGCTCCTCCATTACTCAGATTCGGCTTTAGATGCCACAGCTTATTTCACGACACGATAGGCGAAGTAGCGCGGTTATTCACATTGAACGCAAATGGTCCCTAACTACCGAATGCAAATTCTAGTTCAGACCATTAAGAAAGCAAACTTAAAAAAAAAAACTGCTTTTGGTGTCCTGGAAAAGTATGTGAATTCTTTACTTTGAGGCTATGACAACTAGTGTGTAGTGTTGACTAATGTTTTTTTTATTTTATTTACAGCATTTTCAAACGCTTAACTCATCGCGAATCTACGGCATTACAAAATCCGTTTTATCGTCATTCGAGTACTAACTTCTGGAGTATCCGTACAAAAGATTAGTGTTGCGTATCCCCACGACGTTGTTACAGTTGAGGTCCACCTGCAGCCCGTTGCGCGCGTCGCGGAACTTCAGGATGGGTACCTTCGCTTGGATCAGCTCTGCGCCTGATAGTAATAAAAGAAAAACAAAAACTAAATACAGACTTATCTTTTAACTGGTACCGCAAAAATCAATTTACGTGTCGTGGGTTATTGCCATCCCAAATCCACGATCTTGTTTATTTTTTTCGCCAAATAGTAATTGTGTTTCGGATAGCTAAAAGTAAAGTGCATGTGCTTCACAAGAGTTTCAGGGTGTCGTAATTTGGTGATCAGCTTATATTTGGTGACGATGATGATGACCAGCAACCATTGTGGAGTTGAAATGCCGAAACAATTCACATAAAAAAACCTAACTAGCAGACAGCGTGGATTCGTAGAGAATTATGGAAAATGGTTCACGGAGTATAATAAATTGTTCCTTCTGCTTAATATGCATGGAGTTCAAATTGTCCTAAAGCCGCACCTAAAGGCACAAGTGAATGTTGAGGGATACAATAGAGACTCACTGTGGTCGAAGCTCCTGATATAGTAAGATAATCACATAATCCAGAAGCCGTGTGTATACACATGGAGCTATGTCGGGGGCTACACTTGACACTTACAGGGATTGAAAAATCGTATGTGGCCCAGGAATTCCAGGATGTAGGTGTGGCAGCGCGTGGGCCTTAGATCTACGTCATCCAAGGGACACAGGGCCATATCAGGGGCTACACAAGCCACACAGAGGTCGAAGGAGAGGTCTGGATGGAGCTCAAGTTGTAGTTGAGGTATACCAGCGCGTGAGTCTAGAGTTCCATGCTATCCAATGGCTATCAAGGGATACAGTAGGCACTTACAGGGCGAGGTCCGAAGTAGCCCAGGATGTAGTCGAGGTGTAGCAGCGCGTGGACCCGAGTTCTAATACATTCAGCGGCCGCACGTACAGACTCAGATCCAAGTCAGGGGCTACACTAGGCACTCACAGGGGTCGAAGCTCCGGATGTAGCCCAGGATGTAGTTGAGGTGTAGCAGCGCGTGAGCCCTAGGCTCCACGTTGTCCAGGGGCCGCACGTACAGACATAGGTCCATGTCGGAAGACTCCAGGCCGAAGCCCGACATTGTCGAGCCCACCACGTAGAGCCCATAACGAGGGAATATTGACTGGGGACAATTTAAATACTTAAAGCTAAGCTTAAGCGTTGCAATAAATTAAAATCATACTCAGATCGGGCTATTTTTATTGCAGTTTCTGTTGGATAGATATGTTTCACATCACCTAGTACAAAATACAAGATTTAATGCTCCATTACTGTATTTCGCTTCAGTAGTACAAGTAGAGTGTAGATCAGTGGATCTCAACAAAATAAGTAACAACTACTACATACATAATTCCAAATTATTATTATACTGCGATTTGACAGACAGCATCCATGAGCGGTTTTTTTAGACGGTTAGATTAGACTTAAGCGTACTTTGCAAAACGATTATCTTATTTCAGAGGAGTAGGTATGTAACCAAAAACATGTATGAAAAAAGGTGGCCAACTAAGAGCGAATCTAAGAAATTTTACATTATGACTAATGTCATGCGTAGCTCAGTTGGCAAGGCCGAAACCAGCAAAGCAATGATTTTGGGTTCGATTTTTATCTAAGTAAATTTAAAAAATAAACATGATAAATATTATTTGCGATTCTTATATATTCGACTCGTCTGATTCGGAGTGACACAGACAGATGGAGCCAAATATACGAAAATCATCTCGCAGATTTGGATCTCGAAATCACTGTTTGTAACAAAATGTGGGGTTTGATGATCGAATATAGCGCAAATACTTTTCTGTCAGGTGACGTCTATTCCAAAATCTCGCCGCCTACGCGCATACGCAGCAAGCAACGTCACACCTACTATTACAAACGGCGGTGCTGACGTGGTATTTACGAGTCCATTATAAAACATGCCGCGCTTCGAATAGCCAGCAGAAATGTGAACATTGCGTCACAAACGCGAAACGTGTGAAGTGTAAATACGCGGCCTGAAATCCGGAAATATCTTGAAAATTTTCACTCATCTAGCAACAACTGACACGGACTTGTGACATCATATTCATCATACGTCACAGTTATCAGTGACACAACTGACAAAAAATTTGGCCTCTTTACTCAGGATTTACTCAGTCGTCTTGTGAGTGTTACTAGTAGTTTATTAGTAAAATACACAAACTAGATACACGTGTAACAAAAACATAAAGGCTAAACTGAAGCTCAATATATGTATCTCTGGATTCTCTCTCTGGCTAGGTTTTAAAATGAGATAAGTAACAATACAGTAAGCGAGATAGTGTTCCA
Organism: Anania hortulata; assembly: GCA_963576865.1. NCBI lineage: Eukaryota > Metazoa > Arthropoda > Insecta > Lepidoptera > Crambidae > Anania > Anania hortulata. The sequence goes on from OY756406.1 coordinate 1,313,765, forward strand.
CAAAAAGAAAAGTAGCAATTTAAACAGTAACATCAGGAGTAAGTTCATTTGTGAGATATTTGAGAACTACTTAGAATTGTTCCAGTAACTCACAATTTTGGAATCCTTTAAATGTTATCTACGTTTTACTGGGTCACTAAACTGTTTTCATAGACACGCTGTAATTCACGTTGATTAATTTGTTCAGATCTAAGTCCTTGTTGATATTTGACTGCTCCTAATGACTAATGAGTATACAGAAATCTATTTATTATTTATCTGTAGACCATAAGAATTGTCTAGCTAGATGAACCACAAATAGTTTAAATTTTCATTGTTTTAACATTTTGTCCCCCGTCCGACTCACGAAAACAATTTAACAATATTATATATTTAAAAAAAAAGTAATCGACACTAGTAGTTAACTAAAAAACCCATATGTTTAGTGTAATTCCTTCTTTTAAGTAGGTTCCTACTTATCACGAGAAATCAATCATTGACGAAGCTGGCTGGTTCAGAAACTATGAAATTTTAATAGACGCGGTGTCATTAAAATCCGACGTATAAAGTTACGCGTGGTTAAACCCCAAAAAATAATAGAACAAGTCGTAATACATACTAACAAAAAAAAGTTCAATCTACGAATTAAGAGTACCCTGTCCTAGTGGGTCGATTAGAAAGAAATTAAGTGTTCAGTTACCTTAATAGTAATGTACAGATACCGCCACAGATTCATCTTCTTTCGAAAGGTCTCCTCCGTCTGCTGCGACTTGACGAACTTGTCCCACATCTCTTGTGACAGTGTGTCCCATTTTGAGCCTGGAACAATAAGGTTATTAAAATAATGGTTTATGGGAGTTGTTTTTTTTAAGCTTGGTTCGGACTAGGCGAGAAGGTATTTCAGCTGGGTAGTGAGTAATTTAGTTACTAGCTGTGTCTGACAAGCGCAATTGTATTTGCCTATTTCGAATTAAGCTTAATAATAGCTTCAAACTAGCTATTTAGCAGCTAAATTACGTTTTCAAGAGTTTCTAGATAACATCTGGTCAAAATAAGGAAATAAAATAGAAAGTCAATGTTTCTAAACGTTATTTTACAAAAAGTAAATGCAGTTTGGATGCACTAAAATTTTTGCTCTCGAGACTCGTTGGTGGTGTGATAATAATTTGGATTATACAATCATCGTCATCAACCACATCTTAGGTCATCGATGAGTAATCGTGCAGCTGCAACGCTAAGTAATGCTATTGGGCGTGTTTTTAGTAGGTACAACATATCTAAAAAATCATCTGAATGCTCAGCCCACGAGTAGGGAAAGCAGTCGGACCTTGTTCAATTTATTATGCCGAATATCTTTATAATGAGCCTAAGTAACGGACGGGTTAAAAAGTACTATGAATTGGTCCAGCTAGACTAGAGAAAGTCCCCAGTGGACGCCAAGAAATCGCATGTCGATGCTATTCATCATCATTTCAGCCAAAGGAGGTTCACTGCTGAACATAGGCCTCCGCCATTGACTTTCAGATTAGCCGGTTGGAAGCGGCCTGCATCCAGCGTATCCTGATTAATGATCTTCTAAAATATTATTAAAAACACTTCCACTCATCATCATCATTATTAATTTAGCCATCGGACGTCCACTGCTGAATATAGGCCTCCCCCAGGGACTTCCAGATCAGCAGATTGAAAGCGGCCTGCATCCAGCGGCTTCCAGCAACCTTTACCAGATCGTCTGTTAACCTTGTGGGTGGACGACCTACGCTGCGCTCGCCGGTACGTGGCCTCCATTCTGGAACCTTTCTGCCCCATCGGCCGTCAGTTCTACGTGTTATGTGCCCCGCCCACTGCCACTTCAGCTCGCTAATCTGTCGGGTTCCACTCACCATTGAGCAAATCATCGGGCGTGAACTTGACCTGGAAGGGGTAGGAGGCGTTGAGGTACCGCTCCGGTGCGATGCGGCGCGGGCGCGCGTGCGGCTCGCGCGTGCGCCGCGAGCGCCACTCGCGCCACTCGCGCGCGCCCGCCCAGCCCGCCCCACCCGCGCCCGCCCCGCCCGCGCCCCCGCCTCCGCCCCCGCCCCCGCCCCCGCCATAAGCGCTCGAGCCGCTGCCGCTGCTGCGCTCCGAGCTGCGGGAAGCTGCCTCGTCTGCAGACAAGTAGCTGAATCAAAGACCGTGGCACACCGAGCGGCCCGACTGCCGCGAGTTACTGCCGCTAATGCACTCTGAGCTGCAAGTGGCTGCCTCCTCTGTACCAAGAATCGCACTGATTGAATGCATTTTCGGTCAAGTTTTACTCGTACGTAGACATAAGTCATTGGAATTGAGCGTCAACAATGGTCGCGGTTTTCTCTGTTGAAATGCAAGGAGTGACCTGTGACTGGTCACATCATTGTAATTAGAGTTACACGAAACAACTTACTACATAAAATCAACAAAGATACTAAGTAGTTGCAAATAAGATAAGCAAATAGTTTTGCTTGCAAAGCAAAATTGGCCAAGGTTTTTTAAAGAAAATGCAGAAATCAGTTTTAATATATTAAAGAATTTGATTTATTCTGAAACAAGTAGTATGTCTGTCTTAGGCTTCTTTTCAAATTTCGATTGGGTTGTATTTATTTGTAACGGCAATCTATTTACTTTATCTAACTCACAAGGTTACATCTTAAACATTATTTACATGTTATCTAACAGTACTTGTCTTGCCTACAACTACTTATTAACACATACTGGGAACAGTAAATATGGATTCAATAGTATTTTATCAGAAGTAGGTACAATATTCATCATCTCAGCCTATTGCAGTGGACTGCAACTGCTGGACGTAAGCCCCCCAAAGACCGCCAAAATGCACGTTCTCGCTTTTTTTCATTTAGCCACTGCCAGTCATCTTCCTTAACTGATCAAGCATATGTAAACGAGAGACAATAGAAATTCTATTGTTAAGCGGGAGATCCTTGGATGTTAACGGGTTAAGTCGTTCCATCCATCGGGCTGGGGCCTTCCAGACTACACTTTGTGTCTAGACATTGTCTCCACTCAAGAACCTGTTAAGTCCACTTTTCAATGGTTTTATTTTTAGACTATGTCCATTATTTTGGTCTTCTGCCCGCTGACCTTGTTCTGGAATTTATCCCATAACATGATCCCAAACATTGGCCTTTCCATAGCCCACAGAGTGACACGAAGTCAGCTTTACTGTCATGTTTCCTGGTCAGCACTGTAGATCATCACTGGTAGGGAGCACTATTCAAATACCTTGCTCTTCAGGCATTGTGGCAGTATCAACGACATGGTATGTACAATATTAGTAATTAAAGTTATTCAAAATTTTAAAGTTAAGAATGAAATACTCTACCATTACCACTGTCATTGATAGGTAATAGAAGATGAATATAAAAGAAAATATAAAGATTATTAAATTGAAATTTTTGTCTCCAAAAAAGAAGGCCATGTACTGCTTAAGTGCATTGCTGAAATTCAGCAGTCCATATAATTAGGTCAAGAGTGTTAAGTTTGAACTCACAACAAAAGTACTAAAATCTCTAAACTAATTTAGAAATTGGGATAGATTCCTTAATTATTTTTTTTTTATATCAAACCAGTCTAAAAGCTTAGAATTAGATCCTACACTGATCAAAGAAGTAATTCTGTTCTTTACTACAAAAGTCACTAGTATTTTTTTTCTCTAGTACTTCTGCTGTAAATAAGGAAAGCCATATTTGATTAGCATGAATGAATAATTGTTTATTTTGCAGCAAGTTTTGTTTAAAGTGAAGATAGCAGGTACATCGCAAAAGTAGGTCAGTTAACATTCAAAACTGTATTTATTTTTATTCAAATTACATGTAGGTAGAACAAGTTGTTTATCATCAAGACACTGTATTTTATTTTATTTAGATAATTACTAATACAAAACCGGCCTATAGAATATAGGTAATAGGTAAAACTTTTGAATTGGTTTTAAGTTAGTAAATAGAAATTGTCTACATAGTAATTTAGTAAATATTTTTTGGTTAGTTCATTAAATACCCTAGGGGGTAGTCTAGAACTGAGATTCATCATAATCAACATCATTTCAGCCATAGAACATCCACTGCTTAACATAGGCCTCCCCCTAACAAACTGAGATTAGTATAATTTAATTAATTACCTGCTAGGTTTGAAATGTGGCAACTAGAAAACTTACCTAAACCTCATGCTAGGGCTTAGCCATTATTGGGTTCTAAATAAAAACAAACAACTCACCCTTTTCCCCAGATTTGTTAGATCCAGATGCATTGCTAGACAAACTGGAGTCATCAGATTCATATCCAAATGCAGTGTTATCCCCTTTGTTATTGGTCTGTCGGTCACGGCGCTGCTGCCACCGACGCGGGGTGCCCTGGCCGGGGCCCGGCGAGCCCCCACCGCGCGCCCCGGGGCCCCCCATCACCTGTAACACCTCCAGCGGGTAGTGCCGTGGCTGCCTGTCTACTCCAGCCACCATGTACATAGGCCCCGGCCCTCCGAACCCTCCGTTTCCATGGTACATCATAGGCGCTCCCTCGTTCATAGCTGCCTCCTCGATCTGCCGGCGAGAACAGGTTATTTACTCGACGTAAACCGGCGAACCTACCAGAATATATCTTCACATACCGACCTGTCCCTCGATCGGTAAACACGTTGGGCCAACGCTCCCAGGCGTCTACTGCATCATATTAGGCGTATTATTTTTATTAAAGTACGGTGCGACGTCGAATATCTATCTTGAACCACCGAAATTCGAGACGATCCGTCAGAAACGTCTTCACTGTGTCGGTGGCAGAACTTGGCTGATAATGATGCGCGTGTAAAAACTGGGCTCTCACCGTACGAACAGAACGAGCTATAATTATTTCGACGCCGGTAATAATAAATCTACCCACGAATTACGGCAAATCAGTAAAATCTAATGAAAAAGATCCGCCATGACTTTTGAGCTACATCAGCGACATCTGACGGCGATTCTGAAATGTCACACGTGATTTTATTTTTTTTATTTGAAATTCATGTTCCATTTCAAACCAGCATTGATTGTCAGTCAGTCTGAAATATTTTTTCATTATTTTTGTTGTTCTAGTCTAGTCAAAGTTCTAGTCTAATAATGTTGCATCTGAAATGAGAACTTATCTGTACAAAAAGTTTGATTACTATGAATTCTTTTAAAAATAATAATGTTACGATCACATGATTTAATTAATATAATACAATTATTTTATGAGGGCAATATTTTTTTGACATTTCTTTGTTTGTTCCGAATTCAGCTGAAATCTGTCAATATTTCCATTCGGGTCGGTTCCATAATAAACATGCATTGCTATGTACTCATAATAGGATAATAAAAGTATTCAGTATGTAAAATCATAATAATTTGGAAATAAATTCAATGTAAGCTTAATTCGGAAAGCGCCCATTGTTATCATTTGTCAATTTTGACATTATTTAGCTGTCAAATTTGTCAGTCACGTAGGAATTTAGCAGAATTTTAATTGAAAATAATTAAATTTGATGCTTTAAAATTAATGTTAGTCAATATGAAAGCTTTAAACGTATCAACAGTTTAAACTTTCGCTACGTAAAATTTAATTTGCCGAGTGATGACGTTGATTAAGGACTATGTAACCTTAAAAGTGCAAAAAGTCAATAGAAACAAACTTTGTCGTCTCATTGTTTGATTTTTATCATTATCACGAGTAATTATAACTTTGATATGTCACATTTCGGTGATTTCATGGACGGTGTTCCTGTTAAAATATCAGAGAAGTACAAACGACCTCCTTCTATCGAATTGCCTTATAGTGTTAACGAATGTCCATCACGAGCTCGAAGTGTTGTCGAAAGCGTTAAATATTGCTCAACTTTCGAGAAAAATGTCCTTGCCAAACTTAGAGAGCTTAGAAGTGCGAAAGAAACGAAGAAAAATGAATGGAGACACCGATTGCAGTTGTTACAGGAGGCCAAGCAGAAGAAATTGGATGCGATCGCAGCTGCCGAGGCCGAAGAGAAGCTCAAGCAGCTGAGCGTATCTGATGTGTCATACCCCAGCACCGATGAGATCAGTGCATTGTCCCTGGACGAAAAAGCTGAACAAACCTGTGATATACCCCAGATACATAGCCCAGAGGTAATTGAACCAACCACTGAAGTGACCTACCCCTCATGCAGCAACGCACAAGAATCCCAACAGAACATTCTGCAGCCCATACAAGTACAGACAAGCTACCATCAAAACAATCTACTGGATGACCCCGATCCCTTAAAAGAATTGAAAATGACTGCTAAAATAACTAAGATTCCGCAATATAGCAATATAGACATGCTTACTTATAAAGACTTTGAGAACGACACTTCAAGCCCATTTGATAATGTTGAATTGAAGACAATAAATGATATGGAACTGTTAGCCCAAGTGTTACAAAGTCAGAAAGATTCCTCCACAAACCAACCACAGAACTATGTACAGGAGACTTATACAAACCCACAGAACTGTGCATCTCAGGCCCACATGGAGGGCATGACTTATTTACCTAACTCATACAATATGGAACAGCCAATTCAAGGTCAAAGTATTATGTATTTGCCACAACATTATCCTGTTTCAAATGGCTACTACGTTCCAGCAGATAACACCTGTGATAACACTATGCCAATGGAAAATGTCAACATGTACATGCCAAATTATCAATATTATGTTCCTACCAATCCATACCCTACCGTGGATCCGACATATTATGGTAACCAAATGGCTTCAACATCTGGCGAAGTAAATCAGGCAGCAAATGGTTCAACTTACATACCGCAGCCGTATTACTTCCAAGTTCCTCAAATACCTTATTCCCCAGAAAACACAGCATATAGTTCCATACCTGAGGAAACTGCGCAGGAAAACAGTCATGCATCTACCAACTCTCAGAGTACGATTAAGTCTAGGTCAAGAAGTGTGCCTGATATCGTTAGAGAGTTAAATGAGGAGCTGGCCTCAGCCAAGTTGAGATCTAATGAGAGATCATGTACCACAAGTCCTGCTCCTAAAAACATTCAGAATGTTCCTCGTTCCTCTTCGAACAGTGAAAAGAAAGAGGAGAAGAGAAGTAGAAGGAAATCTGAGCGATTGCCTAACCCATTTGACAAGTTGCTAGCCCAGCAACAGAGTATGTGTCAAAAGATTCATAGTATGGGGTTTCCCCTTGACAGGGTAGCTAGAGTTTGTGGCCTTCTAGGTGATAACGACAAAAAGGTGAGCAGTAATTAAGAAACTACTTTTATCTATTCAGAAGTGCTGATAATGTCTCTAAAGTAATTAATTTACAGATTCACATATTGTTCTATGTTTTACAAAAAATTAATTGTTTGCTTAGCATATTCTGTGGATACAGGTGACCACTTTGGCATTAAATGGCTTCTGGCTCAGCTGCCAATAGGTTATTAATCTGATAGTACATAATTAGGTTGCTCAATTAAGATAATTAGGTTTGCTGGTATTGTATTCCCCTAATAAAAAACCTGTATTTTTTCCTTGTTTTGTGGTACTTTCCAGTAGTTGCAGTGGTGTTTTTTGCTAAATGTGCGTTTTTCCAAAACATTCCAGGTGATTGAAGGACTTCTAATACTTGGAGATTTGATGGACCTTGGTTTCTCTGAAGGGAGAGTACTCAGAGCACTAGCTAAACACGAATTCAATAGAGACAAGGCATTGGATGAACTGGTATCGTAATCAAGTGCAGTGTTTGTTATGGATATAATTTTGGTAACTCCTTTGGTAACAATTGGTTGGCCTTGAAGTAAGCTATTAATGTCCCAGAGGTACAAAGTACAAGACAAAGATTTTTTGCTAGGGGAGTCTTTCAGCGCACTCAGACTTGAGCCAATTTAGAAGTTTACGAAATTGACCCGAACCAGAAATTGAACCTGGGACCCTTTGCGTTCGAGGCAAATTTTCGCGCCAACACTACTCGTCAATTGGGTCGTCATATATTTACACATGTGTCGTCAATACAACAGCTGTTTTGGATAAGTATGTAGACGGCCTACTACAAAAATGATTCGTTAAGATAAGATAAGATATCTTTATTTGCGAAAAAACATGGTATTTTATACATGTATTACACGTTACACTTATTACATTAAAATTTCCATCTACTTTGACAGTTTATTAATTAATTAATTATTTAAAATGGTCGGGTAATTTCACAGCTGTTCATATTTTGTCAAAAGATTGACAAAGCTGAATGGTTATTTTAGTTTATTAAGTTTATATGTATATACGAACAAAACATTTTCGTAGTAGGCTTTGGTTTTGTATTCTAAATATTGGATGTCAGTATATTAGGTTATTTACAAATCTTGAATACACTAAAACACTGCCTTGAAACATTCGTAATTTAATTTAAATATGAGTACATGGAGTTATTTTTTTAAAAGAAATTGGCGACAATTGAAACGTAATAAAAGCGAATTTAATCTAAAAGACAAAATAAAGGTTTTTTGGGGAATGTAGCAATATATCAGAATTTAATTATGTGGATGCTTAAAACTCCATTATAAATATATTTAGCAATTTATAGACAGAAGTTAAAATATCTGACTTTGTAATACTTTCTTACTCATAAAATATTTCGGAAAATATCTGTAGTAAAAACAAATTTACCAAATAAGTATCACAAAATCAGGTAACTTGTTACAATTATCTGAAGTTATGTATATTTTGCTTATGAACATCCGCCGTTTCTCTCATTTAGTTAGGGCAAGAGGGACTCACTCTTGCCCGTTTTTGTTATTTGTTTTTTAATCTATAGAGCCTGTGACTAGTGCGAGTTTTCGCATAGGTAAATCGATCAAAAAGTAAACGTAAAGTATTACTTTCCGATCGATTCATGTAAAAACAAAAGCGATTATTTTATGAAACTCACCCTAAGCTTTGTAAAGTTTGCATTTAAATCTTTAACTTAATGTATTCATGTTCCCAAACAAAAAACAAAAAAAATTGTGCTTGCCCAACTACAAATCCTAGGGTTCCGTATTTTCCTTTCGAAGTTTGAGTCCCTCAAAATGTATAAAAAAAATGCAGAGTTGGACAGATAACTAAAAAAGACTAAAGAGTGTATTTTTTTTATTCGTTAGTTCATTTGTAAAAATGTTTGAGAACGGTTAAATGAAATAACGTATCGTCATTTTGTAAATAACTCACAAGAGGAGGAAAAAAACAAGGATGTCTACTGTTGTTTCACGACCCAATTAAATAATAAATCGACGACCCAATTAAATAATAAAACGGAGAAAATAATAATAAAAATTGTATTTATCCTACCTAAGATTGTTTCCTATCCTAGGTATAATAAGTACCTACTTAGTTTGAAACCGCGGCACTAAAATGTGTATGGGGAAACAATGTTCTTCTAACCCCAAAAATATGCACAGGATGTATTTCTATATTAGTGTTATTATTCTAATGTTGGTAGGAGAAATGCGCCTAGTGAGTTGCTAGTAGATAGACAAGGCATTGAGAAATTATTGCCAAGTGTGTAATGCTGTAACTTAGCATTTTTACTACTACATAGCAATTGTAAATAAAAAATAAGTGGCTTCATAGAGAAAGTGATAAATTAAAGATATTTATTTATGTACTGTTTTATGGAGTAAATGATTTAAGGTTCTTTCACAATGTGCAACGATGCAATAAAACTATAATGTGAAGTTTTAGTACTTTTTTTGTTAAAACAAGTTAACCAATAGAGCGACGCTGTAGTGTGTAATTGCCATCTCTAAATTCGTCGCAGTCAATAATATTGTGTGTTTAGTTAAATGTATAGAGTGAAAGAATCTTTTTTATATTTCAAACAAATGTTGCCGAAGTATTTTACATTTAAATAAGATTGTTTTTATTACAAATATCAGCATTTAACATTTTTTTGTTGTAATTATTAATGATGGTGAATGAACTTATATGTATACGTAGAGACAGCGCGTCAGCCTGTCACAAAACGTCAAATTTTCTCAATTGATATTAAAGCTGGTGACAAAATAAATTTGATTTGATTTGATTTGATTTGATTTGAAACTGCAACGGACGCGGCTCCGGACTCGTCTTGACATTGTGAGGTCAAGCGCTGCCATTGGTCTATCCTTCAGACAACTTCCGCCAGCCCAAGGATCGACCAATGGCAGCGTTTGACCTTACAATGTCAAGACGAGTCCGGAGCCGCATCCGCCGCCATCTGTCACCAGTATAAAGAGATCAATGTCGAACTTAAATCGGTTCAATGACCTTAAACTCTTTGGGTAGGTTGACCTGCCGTCTACTGTGCATTGTGTATTTCACACACAATGTTAATTGGGTTCAGCAAATTTTTGAATATTATTCTAAGGCATTTCTTTAGTTTTTTTATGGTCTATACATCAAAAGAAAAAAAGGAACCCTTATAGAATCCGTCCGTCTGTCTGTCGAAACACTCAATACCCTTTTCATTAGGTCTGCAATCCATTGGATATGTAAAAAAAAAACAATCTTCTCAGTCAATGCAATCAAATGATACGGCCTACGGTAATATTTTGAGTCAAGGGAATCAAAACCTACAAGGTACTTTCCGTTGAAAATCAAAAAGCAACGTATTACAGCACAAGTAAAAAAAATATTTGATCCGTACATTTGATAATAAGGTATAATCACAAAAAAAAACTTGGACAAAGCGGTAAAAATCTTCGAGACTCGATTCCCGTTACGAACTATTAACAATACAAGTTTGTACGGAACCCTCTTGATGCGCGAGTCCGATTCGCACTTGGGCGATATTTTTTTGAATTAGTGGAGAAATATTATTATTATTGACAATAATATTGACAGACGTGGGAGAAAGTTAAAGGTGAGTTGGTTCAGCTGTGTTTGATGTATTTTATAGATTTTTCGTAAATGTATAGACAATTTTTCATTTAAAATATATCACAGGCACACAATTATGTGGACTGGTAAACTATTACTCAAATATGTTTTATTTACTCAAGAAATCATTAAAATTAGCACGCTTTTTTCTTTATAAAAAATCTTTTTATTGTAAATATTAAATATTTTTATTTGGAATTAAGTCTAGATAAATTTAACTATTGATGGTTCTATTCCTTCTAGCACTTTTTTGTTTTTATCTAAATAGTTGGACATCGCGTGAAATTTTGCAAGTTTGGTAATTTAAAATAATACATATTTATGATAAAATCTGACAAATAAAACAAAACTTCCTGAACCGTAAATGGCTAAACATTGTAAAATACTCTAACTACTTGATCATTAAGTGATAATTTAGTTAATTCACAATTTCAATACAAGTAGTATGTAATTGTGTAATTGGCAGATTTTTTATTATGATAATACAAATCATTTTTTTAAATAAAGACTTATTATATATCGAGTACATACCCTATAGAACAGCAATACAAACCAACTTTCTCCGAAACTAATGAGTGATTTTTCACTTACATTTAGTATGAAATGACAGCTCCTGTCAATGCTCGCCCATATAAAAACAGCACAGATACACATTAAAAAATGGCGGAAAATTTTGTCGAACAAATCATATGACATTTCTACTTTATAGGGTATGTGCTCCATGCTTAGATCTAATGATAAAAAAAACGATCGGTCACGTTTATGGTTTGTTTGCGTTTTTAATTGAATTTAATAAATACTTAGTTCCGCGTTTAATGCGTTGTTGAGTACTTACTGTATTGTAATTAAATCGATTTTTTTACGTAACCAACTATAAAAACTCTATTATTACCTTGTTCTCATATTTTGTGTATAAGCGCGTTTTTATTGTTGTTTACAATTATCATATTAAAAATAAGTTCTACATCTTTGTTAAACTTTGTTACCGGCTTGTGTGAGGCTGGGCTAACACGAGATGAGCTATGACTTGTCCTTTAGCGTGCCACTTACCCACAGTAGACCGGAAAATCCATAAGAAAAAAATATTGCGACACGTAAGAGAATAAGGGCCTCTTACACCACTTGCTGATAAGTTCCAGGTAACCTATCTGGCACTTTTTTGACAGCTAATTGTATGGGTTATCTGTCAAAACAAGTGCCAGATAGGTTATCTGGATGTTGTGTGTGTGTGTGCAAGTTGAAGCCAGTAACTGTCGTTTCGCAAATAATTAATTACCGATCTGGGGCACGTAATTCCTGTAGGTACTATCGTAATCTATATAAGCAATACTTTAACCCATTTCAGCCGTTGCAGATATTTATGAAGCTCCTTATATTGTAGGGTTTGGGTGTTGTGGTACCGTCGTTGTTTCTGATTTCTGCAACACAAGTGCTTTGGCTACTTACCATAGGATCAGAGCAATGTATGTGATGTTGTCTAATATTTATTTATTCATTTACTGGCTGTCCCGGCGAACTTCGTACCGCCCCTTCATATATTTTTTTTTGTGAAATTTTCCGTTTTTTTAAAATAATTATTCTGCTATTCGGGGTGAAGACAAATTCAATGAATCAAAGATCATAAAAATCGGTCCAACCGTTCCTGACTAACTAATCCGACTTTGTTTTATATATATAGATTATATAAGTTTGACGAAAATCTGACCACACACAACTTAACAGAACCTAGACGCAGTGATTATTTGACCACTGGCAGAACCATTGATTTCATATCACTACAGGGAGACGAAACGCAATGCGACGTCTATCGGGGTAAATGTGCAGTGCTTCTTGTATACATGCTTCCATAATTTGAGAAACCCATTAGTCTTAAACTAAGGAAGCATGTTTGCATTTTTTTTCACTGGTATTTTATATTTCTGCCATTTAACGGTTCACATCATCATCATTTTAGCCATAGGACGTCCACCCACTGCTGAACATAGGCCTCCCCCAGTGACTTCCAGATATTTTTAATTTATTACCGTGCAACATTGAGTTGGTAATAAATTAACTACTAATGTTGTAAGAAGATTTGATTTGATGTACAAATAAGGTTACTTTTACTTATTCGTGAGAAAAAAATCTGATCTCTGATCTGATTAACATTATGTATGATCTTGGTAATACGCGAAATTGAGATTTCCTTCCAAACTTGCAAAACAAATACGTTCTCCAACACTATCATTTAGAATTTAAGAAACCTTTTATTTCGCTTACAAAAGGCTTTTTATCTAAGATGCTACATTTTGTATACTTAAGTCATCACCGTCAAAATAAGGCCTTATCCAAAATATTAAGTCCTTAAAAATGTAAGTTCACAAATGGTGCCCATTTTCTTCTATTTTAGCACAACTCGCTCAGTTAAAGAATAGGATGAGAAAGTAGACGTCTGTATTCACCTCGCCTCATTTATTTTGTGTTTGAACCGATTAGGCTCCTATCACACTAGCGTTTGTCAAGCGTGGCGTCCCTTGAACTTGTGATTCCGTCGTGGCCTGTAGTGCGCCAACTGAAGCCCAATTCCCGTAATTTAACAGTAGTCACAATCTAGTGTCGATCCGGTCCCAGTAACATTACTCCTCCTCTGGTCTCTGGTGGTTCGTATGGCGATCCTAAGGCCCTAGTGTGTTTTACTCGATTGCTTTGATTACGTAAACTCAAATTTGTATTTACAAATATGGTTTTGTTGGTGTGCCACCAGGTCCGGCAACGCTCCTCGCTCCAACGCGCTCGCTTCGCGTACGCTCGTTAATCTTATGAACGCCTACGCTAAGAAAGCGCTCGCGCTAGGTGTGATAAACCTTAAAACAAAAAAGTTATCAAGGACTAAAAAAGCTATAATTTGGACTAGCGCATCGTTCACTATTATTTAACTGTGCGAGATAATTATGCCTGTAATATCTATATTATTTTTATAGAATTATAAAAAGAGAGTAATTATATTCCATTATAACTATAAATACTTACGTTGTTGCAAATGATTTTTATTTATTCTAGTGTTAGTGAGAGTTAGCGGTAAATTGTAAGCGAAGGCTTGAACGTAGGCGCGAGTGAAATTTTATACAGCTTCTAAACGAGGATTATGTATAAAAATAAAATTGATTTATTTTCTAATGTGATATTTTATTTCAGACTTCCTAAAACTTACGAAAATGTTGGATTTTTTTCAGTGAGTAATCAGACATTTTAAAATTAATAATTTTACGTAATTTTGACGACCGTTTGGTCTAGTGGTTCGCAATCCGGACTAGTGCGAATGCCAAATGGTTGCGGGTTTGAATCCCTCAGATTAACATTATGTATGATCTAAGGACAAATAATCAGACCCTTTTTTCGTAACATTACGAAGTCACATGTTGGGCGCCAACATGTTATTATTATACGAGTGCCTACCTACGGTACTAACACTAAATGCAAGTTGAATATGAAATCGCACGTTTCATTGAAAGTACGTAAACAGCTACTGATATACAGACTGTAAAGCCAACATTGAAATCGTGGAAAATCATACGGTCCACCCTCAGGGGCGTGCATTGGTTTCAGATGGGGGTAGGCTGTGAGTGAAAATTTAGTAAGTTTGCGTGAAACAGTAGGCGATCTCGCGGCAGCCTAACATTGGTTAAATTGCATAGAAACGATCTAAGTTGCGCGCTGTAGTAAGGAATAAGTACAGGTAGACGACAAAATGGTTACAGAATATTTATTGTTTATTGTTGAATACGTAATTAATAATTATGGTTAGCTGTCGGTTTTTTATGAAGGTAGGCTCTGCATAATAGCCTATATGGAATGCACGCCCCTGTGGACCACCCTGTATCGTCAAGGTCGAAGCAGACAACAGCACGTCAACCTACCACAAAACGTCAAATATTCTCAATAGATATTGATCTCTACGTGTCGGACTTAAAGTTGAATATCAATTTAGTGACCTTTAACTTTTTGGGTAGTTGACCTGCCGTTGTCTGTACAAAATTAGTATCGAAAGGCGTGGAAGTTCTGAAAAATGCCCGCATTAACACAGACACACGGTAACAAGAGCTACAAGCATGTTTGAAACATTATTCAGTGTAAAAGGGTGTAGCAATGACAGGCTAACATTAGAGAAATAGCTTACTCGAGTTACTGTCACATTATCACAGAATAATTAATAGTAAAAGGTATTAGGAGTAATGAGTAAAGCTTCATACAATGCGCAGTCATATTCTGAAATTTCGGAACATTGACAGTGTCCAACAATTGTAGGATATCGGCGTTTAAATCTTGAAGCCCCTTTGGCAAAGCTAGACCCGCGGTGAGGTGAGTTGTACGTTCTGTTTGTAGGTGCACTTAGTAATATCGCTCGTCGTTTAACTCCTGATTCGTCACTTTTTACAATGATGTCATTTGCAATAAGCCACTGAGTTAGCCGACTTTTGTACGTTTTCCAGTCTGTAACATTGTGATCGAACGAAGATGAAATACCAAAATGGGACATGATTTTATCGGTTACTTTTTTGTTAAAAAGTAGGTAAGCCTTGTCGCCACTGTTGGATATGCGAATAGTTACGAGGGAAACTAACGACGACGGCTAATAGTACACTGATTTATTGGTCATAAGACGGGGCGAGCGCAGCACACATTTTACACTACATACAACAGATGATTTAAAAAATTTGTATGAAAATAAATAGCATCGACCACCGTCCTGAACAAACATGTCTGTTTGTTTTACAGTGGCGTTATAAGCCAGTTTTTGGTTCGCAATGAAAAAATACCCAAAAGAACTGTGGTGCTGATTGAATCGCCCATATGTCATGCAAATGACGCCGCGAGAAGCGTCGACATGTGTTCCCAATTGCAAACTAACGTTATTTAAGTACACTAAAATGGTCTTTAAACTTATAAGAAATAAGGCGTTATCGTAGAATCTACTCTTATCGGTGTTTAGGTCAATGCCAAGAGTTTTGACTGATGATGTTTAAATTAGTTTTTTGTGTAGTATCTTCCGTTTGGGGTATTATTACTATGTTATATGAAAGAAGCTCGGACCAAACTTTTAACCAAAATGTAAAATCCAAAATCTTTGAAATATATTCTTTAAGCATGAATGCAAAATATAAAGTAGGTCTAGTCTAGGGAGTAGAAGATAGAGAACATTTTCGAAATTTCTAATTTATAAAAGACAATTGTAGTTCTCTGTTAAGCTATAGAAAACTTAAAATCGCTCTAATTTAGCTGTTAGTCTCTGTTCCGAAAACGTTTTATACTAAGTTTTAAGACTTAGGTAAGTACCTATGTATCCTGTTAAGTTTTCATTAGAACTGGTTCACCCATTTCGAATATATTAGACTTAAGAGTAAGGCTCGGACTATAGGCCTAAGTATGAAAGACCCTGCATGGAATGTAAGTAAACGTTCATACTCATAAATACGCTGCCTGTCTTGCTTGCGTTTTTATCCGGAACACGGCAAATTGTAAAAACAATAAACAAGAAACACTCTCGCTCGCTTATATTTAACTTAACGTTTATCTATTCTGTGCTGACGACTTCATACTTCTAAATTTAAATGTTTACCGATGTTTTATTGGAAGAATGAACTCGCAACTTTTGGCCTACCTAGTACAGAAATGTTTTCAAAAAATCCATCCGTTGCAAATAGTTAATTGTACCGTACCATTATTTATTTGCGGCAAACATCGTTTAAATAGTTATTCAATAGGTACATTTCTGAGTCACATGTTAGGCTACTTGGATTAGCATGCAAATGTTCCAAGTATATGTAATAAAAATATAAAACAATTTTAAAATTCTCCAGTTAAATTACGTTATTAAAATAAGAAAATAAATGATTATGATTTATTGACCAAAACAATGGATCGGGTCTGATTAGGCACTAATTATGCCATAGAATAAATAATAGTAAAAGTGACAGACAAGCTTAATGTCCCTTGAATGCTTCGTGCAATAAGTCAGTAGCTTCTGCTTTTATATTGCTAAAAGCTTGTTGTTGCTTTATAATAACGCTGTAGAACATAAGAATCCAATTTGGGACAGGATTGATACAAGTGCGCAGCAATCTCGGCAGGCAAGCAGGTAAAGGAAATTTGCTTCCGACGCGTACTTCCCGCTCGTTCGAAATGGGTCATAAAATTTAGTTTCCGCGAGTCGCCAGACAATGCCGGGCACCGGGCACCGGCCACCGGCATTGTCTATTCAGTCTATTGTCATCGTCGGCCAGACGCGATGAATGGGACAAGTTCACTCGAATCCGGCCCACATTACACGTCCGACCAAGACGCAGATAGTCGGCGCCCCGCGCAAGACAGAGACGCGCGCGAACAGTCTACGCGGACACTCAGAATTACCGCTGCTTAGTTTTGTTTTGAGGCGTTTACACGATCGTCAGTGCTCGGACTGATCGGCGAGTGGCGCACGCGTCGGCTCCAGTGTCGCCCCGCACGGCTGAACATGAGCTCGCATTTCGCTACGTGTCGTGGCTCGTCGCGCTCGCACCGATAACATCTGCAAATCCAATATTTAGGCCGGTGATATCGATAGGGTTCGATTTCGGTCGCGCCACGGCCCACCGCTCGACCATGTGATCGCTCCCCGCCGATGGGAGCGAAACGCGAACAAAAAAGCCGCCTGCTAATGTCTACCCCTCCCGGCCGCTACAAAAAAGGGATAAAAAGACTATTCCTGGAATGCACACATGTGGACCGGGTAACCGTGGGTGCTTTTATTGATCCGCAGTCCCGTCACGATGGCCCGGAGAAGCAAGTGGATGCATCTGGTGGCGGGTGTCATCGCCGGCGTCACGCTCGGGATCTTCCTTAAGTTGTGCTTAAGGCCTTCTTCTAGGACTTCGATCGAGGCCTGCCCGCAGTCGGCCCGGTCGTACGTGACACCGAACCCCCTGGCCTTGATCGATTTGAAATCAGAAGAGACAGTGCAAAATTCGAATAGGACTTTGGTGTTCGTCGGTGTTATGACAGCCGAGCAATATTTGGACTCGAGGGCGAAGGCTGTCTACGAAACGTGGGCGCAAGACTTGCCGGGCCGGATAGCATTCTTCAGTTCCGAGGTGTCTCGCGCGCCTGGGCTGCCGCTAGTGCCGTTGCGGAATGTGGACGATAGTTACCCTCCGCAGAAGAAGTCGTTTCTCATGCTGCTGTACATGTACGAAAAGTATGGGGATAGGTTCGAGTGGTTTATGCGTGCGGATGATGACGTTTACGTTAGAGGTGATAAGTTGGGTGAGTTTCTGCGTTCAGTGGACAGTCGAAAGCCTCAGTTTATTGGGCAGGCTGGACGCGGAACTACTGCTGAAAGAGACGCGTTGGCCTTGGACTACAATGAGAACTTTTGCATGGGTGGTCCTGGGGTGCTATTCTCTCGAGAGACGTTACGGAGAGTGGCTCCCCATGTGAAATACTGCTTGAAGCACCTGTACACTACCCATGAAGATGTGGAACTGGGAAGATGCGTCGCCAAATTTGCTGGAGTATCCTGCACATGGAGTTATGACGTGAGTACTTACACATTTATGTTTTCATTAGTAGTAGAAACTCAATATCGTTGGGAAAGCTACTCGTACGCATCTGCTGGGTTAGCCATCCGAGCTTGTTAAATTACATTTCCTCGTTAACAAGTTTATTTTGCGTCAGTAACCAATGTTGCAATGCGTCCCACGAAACACTCATTTGTTGCAAAAATGGAATCGGTAACTAAATATTAAGTAATAACTAGACATTTATCGCTTATGAATACAATAATAGCCTTTACGGTTTGTAGGCAATGTGTGAATACAGCGAATGAATATGAATCAGCTGTTGATACGAAAATGGTTAATGCTAATGTGATTTTGTAGTTGCTCCGCCCTGTTCGTGCCAATATTGCAATATTTTTGGATTTAAGTACCTGATCATTCGCGTGTCGTGCGGTGATCGTGAAGGCTTACAATCTTAAATTGTCTGTGTATGTATTTTACGTGTAAATACGAGTATTCATGCGTAATGGTAACTCGTATCATAGAATGCGTTCACGGCCGGTGTTCGTTATCATCATGTTCAATCTCGCTCGGCATATTTTGGTCACATGCTCGCTAATCTGTTAAACCTGCCTTATAATCTACGTTGGGTATTGTGTCGATAATTTTATCGATCATTTGGCTATCAATTATTGCGTGTACGTATTTTATTGGCCAGAACAGTTATTTTGACACATTTTTCTGTCTTAAAAAGTAGGAAAGTCAATATCGTTGTTACGGTAGGTCAAGCTTCGTAAGTCCTAGCTACATAGGCACAAGGTGCCTACATTATTGTACGAGTGGTGGGAAAACTGGGAAATATGTTATTGGAAATATAAAATTTTATTTAAAAAAATTAAACCGACTTCAAAACACTGAAATGCTAAAAATAATCCTAACACTTAAGTACCTAATCAGATACTTTTGGAGTCGGTGCCAGCCGATGAGAGATTCAATGTTTTTGTTTGCAAGAAGGTAACAAGAACTACAACCAAAATATTATCTGGGTATATATTTGTTGATTTTCTCAAAAAGTTCTAAATCAATTTCGATAAAATTTATATGGGAACACCTCTGAAGTATGATCTACCAAACAAAAAAAGAATCATTTAAATCGATTCATAATTGGCGGAGTAATCGCGTAACAAACATACAAAAAAAAAAAAACATACAGTCGAATTGAGAACCTCCTCCTTTTTTGAAGTCGGTTGAAAATAAAACATTGTCTTTTAAAATGCATTATTACCATGAAAGCAGACAGTACTGCGTAAGCAATGTAGTTTTACGTCAAAAATTTAACAAAAAAATAAGTTTAAAGTAATATTTGAGATCATAGTTGGTCCAGTCAAGTTGTAAAACACGTTTGTTCTAACTTAATTGAGAACTTTTGAAATTACGAAGTATTAATTTCAGTCTACGTTCTTCCTCATTTCTATGTGATTAAGATGAATCACCATATGATAATAACAGCTGTAATTTCACAGTAATTGCAAATGGTGTTTGGAACTGGTCTAAAATGCCCCAGTTGTGACATAACGGTAACAGAACTTGACTGGAAGCGGTCGAGTGAACTCTAGACAAGGTCATTATTAGATACTCGTATACAGGATGGTAGGTAGGTAAAATCTGTAGGTTTTATCAACCTTTGTAGTTTTGGTTATATGTAGAGTTCACCAGGCAAAAGGAAAAATATCGATGAATACTAGTAAATTTCGGGATTTTTATTTGACATTTTTGGGTTAACTTATAGCATTTTTTTTAAATGTGGCAGATATTTAATGTAAAGATGATTAAGTAACTGTGGCAGTGCGGCAGTCCTGTGGGACAATATTAAGTAAGGTTATATTCGATAAACCTAACTTGTACATTCTAAAATCATGCCAAAATCCAAAAGTAGGTCCTTGGACCTAGTTTCTCGTACTACAATACCGTTGATATTGTATGCCTAACTAAAAGGTATTTATCTGTACTTCTTAGTTGGCAAGTAGCAAGGCGGCCAGACAAAGTAGATTTCAAGATCTAATATACCCACCTTACATTTACTAAAGTGGGAATGCTCTCATTTCGGTCAAAGCATTTGACTTCTTCAAGGTCAGTGAATTTTATCAGATAAGAAGAATACAGCTTGGTCTCGATGTGTTTTGGTGTTTCCAACCGCGTCTATTTGTACTTGTAACTTATTATCAGCTTATTATATTGAAATTTCTTCATACTTACATTTACACTAATTTTTCGTTTCAAACCAATTTTTCGTTTTAAATTCATTTTTCATTTGTTTTCATTTAGTTAGTTAGACATAATAATAAATAAATAATAGTATACTCTTTAAGTAGGCAGTCCATTAGAAAAGTTATTGGCGGCTTAAATTTTCCTTGCGATATACGTTATCTAAGTTTATTTAATTCAGAAGCCTTATTATAGGTATTAAAAACTATAGAAATTAGTTTTTTCGGTAAGCATAACGTCATTTAGGTCATCGATCTTTCTGACTAGGTTGATAAGGTCACTGATAATGCATTCGTCCCGTTGGATGCAGATATTTTTTGACAGCCGCTCCTTTATTTGCACATCACATTAGATACCAATTGAAATTTTGTGTTTCCTTCGTTACTAGAATTAGTGTTGTAATTATAAAAGTCAATGGATTCTGTGTGAACGATGTGAGTAAATCCTAAAATTAATCAGCTAAGGCTTGTAAAGAATAATAACGTGGTACAGTCAGCATCATAGTTGGTGACAGTCAAGTCTCGCTCAAATCGCTACAACAACCTAATCGCTTATAATCATCAGGCGTTCAGAGAGTAATGTTCGATCCAGTCAAATCGTCACAAATATAGTAACCACGGCGCCAATAGTAAAGCAGCATTGATGGTCTATTTATTGCAAAACTTTATTGTTTAGAGTTAAACAGAAACATCGCCCGAACACAGCGAAGTTTGACGACCTGCGCAATAAAAATAAAATTTAACAGCAGTGCCTAATATTTAGACCTAAATGGGAGATATCAAGATCTTAGAACCAACTCGTTTAATGGTCGTAAAGCGTACGTTCGGTTCATGAACTGCCCTGGTATTTGGGCACCATACGCCAGTGAGTAAGTGGATCTATTATTACCTTACGCACATCGCAGACAAGTTTTCGCTTCTAGTTATCTCGTTTTACTAGAAACGAGACTTGTACATGTTTATGCTACTTTGCTACATAACTACTCCAGCTCCCGCACCACAAAGGATGACCATAAACGTGTCATTCCGTAAAAGCACGTAGATATCAGTAGTTGGTAACAATTCTGTTAGAAATATTATATTATAATTCTATTTTATTAGTTAACATCTAGAGAATTATTCTGCTACTCAAATCTAACAACTTTTACTAGGGTTTAACATCGAAATCTCAGAATTAAAGTATTTTTTTTTATTTATAAAGTTTTTATAGTTTTTTTAAAATTATTATCAAACAGTAGTAGTAATAAATAGGATCATTAGTCTCGAATTAAGGAATTAACGTTTTTGGGCTATGAGGTAGGTGTAGCGACATCTAGATCGCCACATACGAACTAAACTGACGTATCCTACATCGCGATATTAAAGTTATCGGACCGATTAAAACATATACAAGAACCCGACAACAACCGTCGGGCAGTACCCCACCAGACAGAACACCCGTCTGGTCGGAGGATCCTCCCTATTTAATGGTGGATGAGGAACTCAACACCCTGTTCCTTTAATAAACCCCCCAAACTGGTGACCCCAAACATGAACTTCAGGAAAGCCATCGCAAAATACTACGTCATCGTCACCCCTAAATAGGTATCGGACAAAGATACACGCAAAACAGAACGATCGAAAAGTTATTCTTCTAAATTGTCCCGACCGGGACCCGGGAATCTAATTAAATATATTTCGCGCCAAATTAAATTTTTATTTCATGTTATGTAAATTAAAACGGAAATCAATCAAGCCAACGAAGTGATACCTACCAATAAATGATCAATATAAAAGACCAGCAAATTACAAAAAGCTAAATCAATATATTGTAGGATATGCTTAATGGCTGCCGAGGGCTCGTATCAGACCGTGTACCAATATGAATATGTGTCTCATTTTGCTGGGCAGCGGGGTTAAGGGGAGTGTAGTCGCAAAATGTAAAGTGGCATGTATTTTTCAAAAGCCTACTAAAACCAATTAACTGTCGTTTTTTTTCGTGCGGTATTCATACCGACACTTGTCGAATCGTTGATATAGGAGCATTACTCGCCTTAAAAGAGGCTTGTTTTAATAGTCGCTTGTACACAATATTAATCTGCAAAATCATTATAGTACTGGGATTCGCCGCATGAATTCTATCTGTCATCTGAAGAACCTAGTTACCACGATTTCATAGTTTTGCTTGCAAGTGTAACGAAACTGATTTAATTGAACAACACCAAACTGTTGCAGTTTCATAACTGTACTTAGGTACATAATTTGTAGTTACTTGCCATTGCAATATCGTCGGATAATTAGACAAGTTGTAAATAAAATACTTATTACTTAATGTTGTAAACATTACTATCAAAATTTAATTATAAATCAATTACAGAAAGTGGATTATAGTTGTTTGTTTGATTACAATTTATTGGTAGTTAACCCGCAACTTCGTTCGTGCTCTTCAATTAATAATTCAAGTTTATAATATTTATTGATTATCGTCACTGGTACCGCCATCTTTTTTAACACGCAGTTTTAACTGAAAGGCAGCGCAATAGCTAGGCTCTCTTCCTACACCATCGCATATGTTGAGAGTGGATACCATTTGGTTCCATATCATTAACTTTCCAAAATATTATTTGTAATGTCTTTTTATGTTGTTGTCTAGGTACTTTAGTTTAGTTTATTTCTAATATAAATGAGTTTTTTCTATTCTTTCTATTCTAATTCAGAAACCTTCCTGCGCGTTTAGCGGCGCAAATTAGCCTTTTTAGGGTTCCGTAGCCAAATGGCAAAAAACGGAACCCTTATAGATTCGTCATATCTGTCTGTCTGTCTGTTCGTCTGTCCGTCCGTCCGTATGTCACAGCCACTTTTTTCCGAAACTATAAGAACTATACTGTTGAAACTTGGTAAGTAGATGCATTCTGTGAACCGCATTAAGATTTTTACAAAAAAATAGAAAAATAATAATAAATTTTGGGGGCTCCCCATACTTAAAACTAAAACTCGAATTTTTTTTTTTCGTCAACCCATACGTGTCATATGACCATGTATCAATGAATAGGTCTTTAAAAATGATATTGAGGTTTCTAATAGCATTTTTTTCTAAACTGAATAGTTTGCGTGTGAGACGCTTCCAAAGTGGTAAAATGTGTGTCCCCCCCCTGTAACTTCTAAAATAAGAGAATGATAAATCTAAAAAAAATATGTAATGTACATTACCATAAAAACTACCAGCGAAAGTTGGTTTAAACGAGATCAAGTAATTAGTTTTTTTTTAATACGTCATAAATCGTAAACAGCAATTTAACTTTCGTAATGTTATGGATTTCATTTTGCAATAAAAATACCATAACTATGACTCGATTGTCGTGATGGGTGAACTTTTACTCATAACGGTACCTACAGGTTTGTACGGAACCCTCGGTGCGCGAGTCCGACTCGCACTTGGCCGGTTTTTTTGTACTTTTGTCTTGACTGGACTAAGGCTTATTGTATCCGATTTTCCTCGCTTACTGCCTGAAATCGTCTCGGTCAATCAGTAAACGGTCTTTAAAAAAATAATGGCTAGCTTTATTCACTTTCCAAACAAACATTATAACAAGAAACTAGGTAGGTAGGTACTAACATATACGTAAATATTATTTTTGTGGGGAATCAATTACGATGTGTGTGCCTAATTTGCCAGATCATTGCCATTGTCACCAAATATTTGCAATGGAAGTTAATGATGACGCATTTTAATGGTTTGCAAACAAATATTTGAGCTCTAACGCTGCGTAGGTAACTGCAGGTCATTTTAATGTCAAGGTATCATGCTAATTATGTTTACTTTTGTTTATTTTGATGTATTTGTGTGTCAATTGTTTCAGTAGTTAACTCACTCATAAATAGGTACCTACATTTTTAATGTGTTTGTGTGTTTGTTAGTTAACTCACTCATAAATAGTTACCTACACGTCTTGCTTCAATAGCGGTGTAAATGTGTGCTTAACAATATAACTGATTTCGTCCAGTATAATTATTGGATTATTAATAACCCTCCCTTCAATATCAAAAGGAAACCAACAGCTTTTGTAAATTAGCAAAACGTCATACTCTTCCCACTTCCGCAAATGACTATTTATTTAACAAAAACTCTAGTCAGCGTCTACCTTGGCCTTAATACTAAATAGCTTGTAGGTGGCGACTAAGGTAAATGACACTTAAAAGGTCCTTAACCCCAAGTGCACGAAAAACGCTCAGAAAGTAAAAAAAAAAAAAAATTGATCAAACGATACCAAATTTTGGCGAAACAACATTACCGAAAATTACAAGCCCGTCGTTGAAATGCCCTCCAGTGCAGAATCCAGAGCGGGAGTCGAAACTAACCGGTTCGGAGTCAAGTTTTTGCAAAAGGCTGATGTTTGCCGCTAGCACACAGACTATGCATTCACCCCTGCAAAGATTAAGTAAACGCAGGTGTTCCAAATTAGTTTTTGCCTACAAAAAATAAAAATGAAATACATATTGTTCATTTGGTTTTTTTTCTTACATACCTACGAGTATGTACTATTAAAAAAGTAAGTATCCATAAATTCACAGTAATGCGTAATTCGTTAAATGTTACGCTTTTGAGGTTAATAGCTATAGATATAATATAGATGAACAATGTAACGAATACAATGCGACTTTATTATAATGTTATTGCAGACGGCGCGTTAAAACAAAAAAATCGTATTATTATTAGTATTAGTATTAATGTACAAATTATAAAATACACACGTTAATAAAATATCTTGATGAGTATATTGGAACTATTGCGTAATGGATGGTGTCAAATTCAACATTGCGTTTTACCGTTACATACCTACCATAACAAGGCCCGAAGAACAATCAATAGTTTGAGCGCAGGTTTACAAATTGTGGCAGAATCGTAAAATTGGCAAAAAGCAGTGTCTCACAGCAGATAAAGAAACAATTACTTACAAAAATCGGTAAACAAATTCCTAATAAAACAAACCCTAAACACAGTATATCTCTAAAGTTAAACAAGAGATGTTAAAACCGATAAAGTGTGATTTGGTAATACCAACTTGGTATTGCAATTACAAATGACTAATTAAAACCTACAAAGTATTTATATGCATGATTGAGAACTGAAAAGTATCGAATACCCGGGTTAAGTACATATAATGGTATTGTTACACGTCACTTCGCGCGTACGCAGTTTCGCGGTAGGTCAATTGTTGTCTGCTGCGACTGACATGCGTCAAATTCAACCGTAACGTAATCGTGACGTTTGCGACTCATGCGCTTATCAAGGTTGAATGTACAAAGGCATATTGATACTGATTGAATACCCAGTTTGTAGAATCGTTCAGTAAAAAGTGAAATACTCGTACATAACGGCAGTGAAATAAATAGAGTTCGAGGCACAACAACTATTGTAATTTTATTTAAATTAAGCAATCAGGCAGTCTGTTTATTTTAAGACACTAATAATATGGTTAAGGTGTGTAGATAATAAGGAAATATTTAAAGAAACTGTTAAACAACGACGGTTATTATGTGTTTGCTTAATATTTCCAGTAAAGTATTCTATGCTCCTAAATTGAATTTATCAGTAGGTACTTACTTATCTTTAAGGCTTACAATCAAATAATGCAGTGTGTGTAAATAATAATATCTTCACTTGTTCCTTTTTTATGAGAATAGTTAATAGGCGCGAACTTTTGCTGGATAGTTGGCTTTGCTGTGTGGAGAGATGGTGACTGTGAGCTTTGTACAGACAACAGCACGTCAACCTACCATAAAACTCAAATTTTATCAATTGGTATTGATCTCTACGTGTCGGGCTTAAGGTTTAAAATAGGATAGGTTGACCTGCCGTTGACTGTACTTGCAAAATGTGAGTATAGGGCGTAGGCATAAATCCCATTTCTACACAATGACCCTTCTGCAGCGTTTCATGTTGGATCTAGGAAATTTCGCGCCACAGAATCGGGGACAAGATAAGGTAATCGCACCGAAATCTACTGAACAAACCAAGAGTTCGCAGTGATAAACTGACGACGTAATAAATTCATTCTTACATCAATGACAATAGGATTACGTTTGCATTGGCAAATCCCACGTATGTGTAACATTGATTTCGCATCGGATGCTTGCGGTCTTAAGATTATAAACACAGAGCTGAAAATAGCGAGAATATTGTAACAAGAAGGCACTTAGTGGCGATTAAGAGTGAGAGGAGCGAGTTAATTAATTTCGTGGGAATTTAGACTGCAATAAGATTTTTTTGTTAAAAATAATACCTTTTATTCATCAGCGTCAATTGTAAAGTTCTTATTCAAATAGGTTTTGGCACATTTTTGTATAAAAATATACAGTTTTGACATCAGTTTGTATGGAGAGGTGAAATTTTTTTTTATTTCAATGTTGGTCCCATAAAAAGTTGTTGTATTTGAGTACCAGAATTAGCCCCTAGGAGGTTGATGTTTCACTGCTGAACATAGGCCTATGTTCAGCAGTGGACGTGCTATGGCTGAAATGATGATGATGAGGTTGATTTTTTACAAATAAGTAATGTAAAGTAAAATTAATGTACCTGCAGCTGAACTCGATTGACGCGCCATTTATCGTTTTCTTAAAACTTTACCAGGTGCATGTGCCAACTAGCTAGGTTTTTATTATTTGACTAGTTGTATCGATAATGTCGTCGAATGCTTTTGTTATATTTCATCTGGTGTGACTAGTTGAAATATAACTATAAATATGTTTAGTATAAACTTTGATAATTTATCCAAACATAAAAACCCAGATTTTAAACATTTTAGATTTTTTTGCTATTTAATTTTATTGGAAACGTAGGTAGAAACATAGATCAAATAGATGGGGCAGTTGCTAACCAGGCCCCCAATTTATCATCGTACCTATCGCAGATAATAAAATATGAATATCTACTAGGTACTTATACCCATGCGGCCATGTAATCTTGGAAAGTAAGAAGGATAGATACTTGCGCTTCGATTTGCAGATACATTGATCGATTTAATTCAATTGATCGATTGGGATTTCATCATGCACTTACTGACGTACTTTATTTGATGTACGCGGATCACATAATTAATTTATTTAGTGCTACATTACTCTTTTTAATATTTATTACTTATGTTTTTTAAATCTGCATTCATTGCAATAAGAAAAAAATAAGTAAAGAAAATATATAAGAAAAAAATAAACGCGGCACGCAAGCGGATATTGCAAAGCAAGGAAAGTAAGCTTAAAGAGAACATCATTCGGCTGTTTTTCATTAGGATAAGACTACATAGAATTCAACTCAAAACTCAGACTTGTTTTGGTTTTGTTTCTGCAGCTTCTAATTCAAAATCTTACCTAAAACCAGGGGCGTGCATTCCATATAGGCTATTATGCAGAGCCTACCTTCATAAAAAACCGACAGCTAACCATAATTATTAATTACGTATTCAACAATAAACAATAAATATTCTGTAACCATTTTGTCGTCTACCTGTACTTATTCCTTACTAAAGCGCGCAACTAAGATCGTTTCTGTGCAATTTAACCAATGTTAGGCTGCGCGAGATCGCCTACTGTTTCACGCAAACTTACTCAATTTTCACTCACAGCCTACCCCCATCTGAAACCAATGCACACCCCTGTCTAAAACATTCCCTAAATTAGTTTGCAGGGCACACTACGGGTTTTAGCATCAACAAGAGGCATTTTTGCGACTTTTAGGAGACCAAACCAGTTGCTATAATCGTGTTAGTAATTTTAACTTTAGGATCACGATTAAAGTCTGTTTATTTGTTTTATTAAAAATACCGAATTTTTGTTACATTAAATGAT
Source organism: Anania hortulata (assembly GCA_963576865.1). Taxonomy (NCBI): domain Eukaryota; kingdom Metazoa; phylum Arthropoda; class Insecta; order Lepidoptera; family Crambidae; genus Anania; species Anania hortulata. Next base: position 1,342,237 of record OY756406.1, read on the forward strand.
AAGTCGAAATTAACAAGACGAGTCATTTGCGTCCAAACAAAAAGTTGTAAATACCTGCTGTACTCGTACATATTTCATTATTCATATTTAAATAGGACTATTCCTGCAGTAAACTCTATAAAACATTATAATCATCAAAATTGGTTTACATTTTGCGAAGAACCGTGTAATTGAAGTAAGTTGAAAGACAGCAGCCTGTAATTTAATAAATAGTTACGAGTCACTACACCGACCAGACAACGTTTTTTTCTGCCGAAGGCGTCTTTCAGCTCACTTAGACGTAACCTAGGTAATTTAAAAAAGTTTTCTGAATTTACCAGAGCGGGCATTGAACCCGGGAGCGCACGGGGCTCAAGGTGAACCTCCGTGCGATTGCGCCAACGTAGTATCTTGCCCCCATTGACTTAAATATTACTTCGTAAGGACCGGGCGGACCGCATGTTAAAGTGTTGCCACTAACGTGGCCCTAAAGTGATCCTCTTTAGACCGAAGTGACGTAGTCGGCTGTCGGCTGTCGTCGAGAGCGAAGATGCGTTAAAATTAGGAAAATGATAAGATTTGTCGTGTTCACTACGACAAAAGCACAACTAATAAAAAATACGATATTTAATATGTCAGGTAAGTCTAAAATATTTTAAATAAGGAACATAATTACATTGTTTTAGAAATTTTGTTTCCATAATCTTAACGTTTGGCTTAATAGAAAGCAACGCATGGTGTGTTGCTGTTTAATCGTTTACGACACAGTTTAGGGTAGTTTTAATAGATGGCGTTAGTGTGTCATGTATGGTAAACGTGTAGAGTGATTTGTTCTGTAAGCCGTATCTTTACTATTTAAATCAATGCTTGCCCCGCTAAAACATTATCTAGTTATAGTATTTTTGGCTCAGTGTCGCGACCTAACTTGTGACCAGTGATGTGGAAATATGCAGAAGTGACCCGCTCTAACGTAAACATTGATTAGCTATCAAACAATACTTGTAAATTAGGAATGTGTAGTAGTGATAACGTCTTTTGCAGTTTAAATTTTGATAAAACGATGTACGTTTAAATAAATTTTGCGCAATTGTTTTTTTTATACAAGTCGTGTTCAGTTCATTTTCGTATTTAATTAGAGTAAGCTCTAGTATACTACTAATCGGAATTATGTTAGACCCCATCTTCTAAAGAGAAGTCTCCCTACCGTCGCCGCTTCTGAATTAGGCGCAGCTAACTCAACTAATTCGGAATCGGCTACGTTCTTTACAATGTAATGTATAAAGTTAGATAGGGTACCTATAGTATCACGAAACAATTTCGTTTGTAATAGACTGAAACAGTCGAAATAGTAAGACAGCTAAAAAAAAATGGCCGAAACAACAAATTGGTCCTTTAATTCGGGTCCAATTGGTAAACCAAAGAAAAAAATTATAACATATTAGCAAAAAACCTAAAACAATTACATTTTCAGGTACAGTATAAAGGACTATTTTATGATAAAATAAAATAACTAACTACCAATATAGATTTAATATAACCTTTTGCTGTGCCCGACAGGGTCCGTAATGATCTTAAACCTAGAATGTAACACATAAATTTATATTATGGATGTAATAAAGTATTGAGTATTGAGAAAACAGTAGGAAAACTAAGCGTTGACTGCGGCAAATAATTCCAATTTCTGTAAAAAAATCGAAACAATATTAGAAATATCTATGCAAAAAACTATGGCATTAAATATGTAAGTTCCTTAATATTCAACATCAATCGCTAAGGCATAAACAAACTCAATTTTCGTCAGCATATTTAGTTTCTGTTTTAAAACAACGTAAAGAAAAATGCACGTGCAACAAGACTGTTTATTTTGAGCCTCACTAATAGTGGCGTGGGCGCTTCTTGATTATCGTGTCGGTGCTAATGTCCGACGGCTAGAGAAGAACTTTAGAGCTTATTATATTATTTTAGGTGCACTCAATTGAACACGATTTACACGATAAACAACAACACAACCCTAATAACAAACGCAAGGGTGGAGCTTCTCCCAAGCCCCAAACTAGGACCCACTCTTGTCATGTCCCGACCGCTTGCCTCACTCACCCGCGTGGTCAAAAGGGGTTTGTCAGACAGACAGACGGAAAGAAGATGGACTGACGGACATCGAATTGATTCTATAAGGGTTCCTTTTTACCTTTTAAGGCACGGAACCCTAAAAATAACTGATGCGTTATCATTGAGGTACTTTTTTCTTCAAATTTAGTATTGTAGCCATAGTAAAAGTGGTTCATAAGAAATGGTTGAATGAGAGGTGTTTTTACAATGTTCAAGAATACATGGATTTTAAAGGGTAGTTGCATTCACGGTTCAAATCTGCTTTCTTGTCTCGATAATGTAGTGTATTGCAATGAATAAATTATTAGTTCAATGTTTATAACCTAGTAATTAAGATTTGCACGCTTGTGACCAAGCTGAATACTATGACCTCATACCTTAACTATAACATCGATACTGTGTTGTATTCATGCAAATCAATGATTTGATTGATTGATTGATCATTTTATTGAAAAGAATAGAATATCCTAAAGCGATTCCTACATCTTACCAGTCACGGAATCACCCTGTAATTTTTTAAACTATAATTGTTAATTTGTATTATTTTGCTTTTAGGAAGACTGTTCATTAAACTTAATGTCAATTTTCAATCCCAAAACTATTAGGTAGGAAGTAGGTATTATAAATAATTGTAGCTATTCCCCTGAAAATGACTCATCGTGCCTATTGGATCGTGAACTGCCAGTAATTATGCTCGCCACTGAACCGGACACTATATTGTTTAACTATACAGTTAGAAAACAATTATTTTAACTGAGTTTTAAATACAACGAAGAAGGTAATCATAATAACAGTTCACTTTTAATTTGAGGACCCTGTTAGTCTAGTAATTCGCCTTCGCTGTCCCCGGTTCAATTTCCGGTTCGGGTCATTTCTGAATACGAACTTTTATAAGCTGATTCGGGTCTGGGTGTGATTGGAATATCAGTTTTTTTTTTAAATAAAAAAACTTCCTGTTGCCTGCGCCTTTGTTCGCACTGACTCCAAAATTACCAGATTTTACTTAGGTGAGTAAATATTGTATTAGTTGTGGCTTCTTATTCAGTCGGTTTTTTTAAATAAAAAATGTATAAATTAAATCTAAATCACATTATCATTAGTGTATAATCGAATAGAGTATCGTTTGATTACGCAAGCCACGAGTATATCACATATCAATGAGTTGCGCAACCAACACGTGGACTACAAAATGGAATTAATTATAATAATTGGGCCTAGTCTAGACCAGTCCTATCTTAGGTGCAATTGTGAATTATTTATAGAAGTTAGCGGCACCTGTTCATGAATGTGAGAGCAGGAACTGCAAGGACACTTAATAATAATACGTTTTAAAGTGGATTGGTAGGTAAATCTTTAGGGTTAAGTGGATCATTATGGCGATAAAATTGGCCCTAACACCTGCAGAGGAAGAATATTAAATTAAACAACTAACGCAGCAATTAAGATTGCTAACTCGCCAGTTTCAAGAGACATATATTTTTGAAGGACATTATCATCATCATTTCAGCCATAGGAAGTCTACTACTGAACATAAGCCTCCCCCAGTGACTTCCAGATTGACCGGTTGGAAGCGCCCTGCATCTAGTGGCTTCCTGCAACCTTTACTGGGTCGTCTGTCCACCTTGTGGGTGGACGTCCTGCGTAGAACGAAGGATTTCTTTTTCTTTTTTTTTGACATGACATACATTGCTCTGATCCTATGGTAAGTAGCCAAAGCACTTGTGCTACAAAAATTAGAAACAACGACGGTACCACAACACCCAAACCCCGAGACAGTATAGAAAATAAAATTTTCTACATTGACCTTCGAACCTCAGAGATAGCGACACCAAGTCCGGTATGCTCGCCTCTACGGAAGTCGTCAAACTATTATTAAGGTATTATTATTAATAGGTGTTAACTGTAACTGAAATAGAAAATACGGGTATTAATTATACCTATATTTTAGATACCGGATCTGTCCAGCTATGTGTGTCAAGATTTATAATAAGTTACCAAAAGCCCTAAAATTGTCAAATAACAGACTATTTCAAATAAAACTTTATCAATGGCTTAATGAGATAAACTTCTATAATGTAAAATAATACCTTAGTTATAAAAGCTGGACTACTATATTATAAGGACTGAAATATTTATACCGGATTTTGATAGTTACTGTACTGACAACGCTATTTATTTATTTATGCCTTAGTTCTGAATCGGGGGCCTAACTAAACGAAATTCATTTCGTTATTGACACGAGGAGTAAGTACCTAAATCTAAATACTTTGTCATTTTCATCGTTAAATTCTTTTACGTGTCGAGTAAAACAGAAGTCATTTCTTCAGTCAAATTACGTAATAATGCAATTTAGTAGGTATTGTTTGATATTGTTCGTATTTTCGGTGAAATCGGGTCAGTGTGTGCTTCCACAGGTGCAAAGGTAGGCGTTAAAATATCTTTAACAAAAATGCAGAAATTAATTAAACTTTTTACTTATTATATCAATCAATGATTAAATATAAATAAAGATCCTGGCCTTACCAAGAGATGACGTTGCTTGTAAATTAGGTTGCGGTGGTACATCGATCCTATAAACCGTTTGTCATTTTATAAATACGAAGTGAAGTGTCTGTCATCGGTCATTAAACAAATCTACAGGATTCGGAAAATAGAATTTCCATGAATTAATTAAAAAACAAAAAGCTGAAACACAGTGACCACAGAAGATAAAAACAAACACAGTGGCGATGTCGTAATGAATGTGATGAGGTGACGTTTTGTTGTAGCCACCCTATATTAGCACTGACAGATCTCAGAGCTTATTACTGAATCGGGTCTTAGATCTGTGCCGAGAGCTTCCACCCACTCAGCATTCGGTACGATCTAATAGCGCCCTTTAGTACAAATGGTTAAAAAATACCCTAAAAAGTTTAGGAATCAAAATTGAACCAGCTGAAAAACTGTATAGTCCTGCTTGTCATCGAGTAGTTAGACATTGGCTTTCCTCTTTCTTGCAAGCAGAGTCGCAGGCGATGCTAGTAACTACTTTTGTATACTGCGCAAACTGTAAACTGGCTACACGTGCGTCTATATTTGTAATGCCTCTCAATGTTGTTATACAACTCCCAAGCTATTTATTATGAACTACGCTGTAAAATGCTTCGGTATTTTTTGCTTTTGCTATTACTTTCTACACTTTATTATTTCTCTCTTCTTTAGAAGAAGAAGTTCTAAACCTTAACGCGTCAAATATTCAAATTGAAGTCTTCTTCAAAAATTTGATTTAGGTATATTTGCTATTGATTGACGAGGAATATAATACAGACTAAATTGAACACTTGAGTGTTCAATTACTAATTTCAATTGCTAAAGATTTGCTTAAAAAATAGTTATTTATTATGCAAGGCTGCAAAGTTGGTTTTTGGTGCAAGTACTTGTATTAAAACCAAATTTCACGGGCTGCTGCGATAAACGATCCCAATTAATTGCAATAACTCTTCTTGTTTATTTGCTGACTATTGATTGTTCATAGTCATAAAGACGCCATATCTGTTTACATTTTTTGCTATAGAGAAATGGAAGCATAATAAATATTTTCTGGTAAGTAGTGTTTGATTAAATTATATGACAATGATCGGGATGGGTAAAGAGCGATGGAGCGTATTGCTCAAGCTACGGCTCGTTACCTTTAATGTCCAACAAAACATTCACTTTGATTTATTCTTTTAAAAACCGGAACGAAATCGATAGGTTTTAGAATTTTTCCCTTTTGTGGGATTGATGAGCGTTTTTATATGGTGTATTTTAATGGCCACGTCCCGTGAAGTGTCTGATGCATTGGATGATTCCTTTGGACGATCCGGTTGATTTTATTTTTTTATCTAAACTTAACCAATAGTCTAAAAGACAACCATGCTACTAACTGTGGTAATTTTTATTAGGTGATTTAAAAAAACTAAAAAGCTGTCAATTGTACCACTGTACCACCTACAGATCATTTTACAGGTACGTATGTAGTAGTACAACTTATAATTAACTGATGATACACTATTACACTAGTTATTTTATATTACTCCAAAGAGTGATCGCCATCTGACATCTGCTTCTTGGACAAGGGGATTTATTTATTTATTTATGAATCTGGACTATAATTTTGGACTATTGCTACAATGCTCTCTAATGTTTTCGCTTACCGGCCAGGCAAGTTGTATATTTCCGTGCATAATTAAGGCAGATCGTTCAGTGCAGCCAGCGAAATTACAATTTACTAAAACTTTACTCTCTCTGACTTTGATTTACTGTGTATACCTATCAAAATGTGATTTGCGGCTGCTATAATAATATTTTTATTGAAATTAAAAATAATAATAATCAATATTCCTCATTGGCTTATATTAGGTCATAAATATGACCAATTGATTACCTAAAACATTTTATTGACCACCAAATTCGTATGAGGTAAATTTAATATTTAAGTAAGTAATTGTTTAGTAAAATATTATTACTGCAGCCGCGAATATACTATTCATTTTGATTTGAGTGTAGGTACATTATTAATAAAAAAAAATTTGCAATCAAGAAATGTTGAATGTCCACCAAATATGACTCAATATTTAAGTAATTATTCAGTAAAATATTATCACTGCAGACACGAATCACCGCGAATATACAATAGTTTTTGATCAGTATATATAGTTGACCAGAGAAATTTTGCAAGTAAGAGATGTTGAAGGTTTGAGCGATCCTCCTTAAATCGAGGGTATGAGATAAATCTGAAATGCACTGGGCTTTAATGGTCTATCGTTAACAATGAAATATTATTATATTTACATCATGACAGCCTATTACATAGTTAATCTAAATAACTGGCGGAATGTCAGTTACACCTAAAACTATACGTATTTGGATCATCTTTTTTTTTTTCAATTATTTTAAGCAGTGAATCATAATCTTGGATTATGAAAATTATTCTGTAGTCTACGCAAGCGACATATAAGAATAAACATCAATTCCTAACCAATGAAAAGCGTCGATACTAAATTCTATCTAGAAATTTAAATGTGTTCGTCGCTAGGTTTCTGCTTCTGCATGTGGTTATAATGGAATATTTATAAATTGAAATAAGCATACTATCGAGTCAACTAAACCAATCTAAATAATACTTATGACTACAACCGATTTCGTACAAAACCACATTTTCCTGGTTAGCCTTTTGTCATTTAACGAGGTCAGTAACGCGAATGGACATAGCAACAGGTTTATTGTGGATATTTTACGGCCTTTTCACGTGCCACGATGACCACGATTCCCCTAGAGATCTATTCATGTGAAATATTTCACACAATGTTGTTTTATATTACAATGTTTCAAGTAAACTAGGTTAAATGGCAATAAGGTATTCAGTTGGCATATAAACTTGCCCTTTTGCAGGCATTGCGGCTCGCTTAATTAGGTATTTATTTTATCTGAATCATCTACTTAGTTAAGTATGGAAGTAGAGATGCTTACTACAAGTCTTATTGAGTAACCGAGTATCAAGTTTTACTCGGTTTTATTTTTGTTAGGCCGAAATACTCGACCGCGTTACTCGGTTCGGGTTTAGGCACGTTTGAGGCACGGAAATATTTATAAAAGGAAATACTACCTATACCGTAGTCCGTATGGTATAGGTATTATATATAGGTACCATGGCTTGTCTTTGTTTTTAGCCACGGTCTTTTGATATCAACTGGTAGGTGGCCACATGCAGGTTTGAACATGAAAGATGAAAAGTGATAAATGTGAAAAAGGCAAATCTTTACGAAATTACATTTGATTTGTTTCATTAAAAACCAGTTTTCAGTCGGAAAACATAATATTATGAGGTTATCGATATAGCTATAAGAATAAGCAAACTGAAGTGGCAGTGGGCTGGTTACATTTTCCGTAGAACCGATAACCGACGGGGTAGACGTGTTCTTGCGTGGAGACTGAGATTAGGCAAGCGCAGCTCCGACAAGGTGGAGTGACGATAAACGCAAGGCTGCTGGCAGTCTGGCAGTGGATGGAAAAGAATAGCCGGGCGCTGTGGCCTGCATCGGAAGATGGTTAAGTCCAGCATTGGACTGACGTGGGCTGTTTATGCATAGTTTACATAAATTATTTTCCTATCTTGTCCCAACTATACAATCTGTCCATCGCCTTTGATAAATCCAGAGGTTAGAGATATATTTTTATTTATACCTACTGGTATTCAAACCAACAATCAACGGATGTGGGTACCACCGCTCTCTAACTACTTCAGATAAAAACGTAAATAATATACGCTTAATTAATTAAATAAATATTCTGTCAAATCGTACTTTGCAAATTATTCAAAAACAAGAAGTTGTTTTATTAAAATGCATATTTCCCAACGATCAGACAAGAAAAATCTACGCACGAATAAATCGTTTTTTCTAAAAAAACATATATGCTGGTATGTAGGTAATGTTTTTCGTGTTAGAACGGGGCTCTTAACAAGTTACCTAATTAATAAATGCTAGCCATAATGATGTTGTATAATTAACGGATGTAGGATGTCCCATAGAGGCATCCATAGCCTGCAAGGCCGCCTAGCTCAAATAGGGACAGGAAATACGATCGGTCTAGAACAAGGAACAATCGCACATTCAAATTATTTGGGCACACTCGCACTTGTGCCTGCAAGGAAAGGAGTAGGACCTGGAGAAGTATTTTTGAAACATTAGAAATTAATCTAGATTTCAAACACGAAAACAATTCGTGTACGAAATCAATTTCTATTGCTAACGATAAGCATTTTTGAATCACTCGAATTAAATGTAGCTAATAAATTAATATTTTTTAACTATTTAATTTCGCGCAGAAAATATTTAAATCCAGAATGCAAAAACTTATTGATTTTCAAAATTGCTTTAAATGGAACGTAAATAAAAAGTGATTTCATCAGTGTTGTTCAATGTGAGGCAGGTCAGTACGCATATTAATATGTCAGACGATCATATAGATGCAGTCGATTCCACAATTTTTTTGGGAATTACATTAGACTCCCGGCTCCAATGGGGTCCCCATATAGTTGCCCTGTCAGGAAGGCTCAGTTCAGCGGCTTATGCAGTGAGGAAAATAAGGCTTTTAACTGATGTCGAAACGGCAAGACTAGTATACTTTAGTTATTTTCATAGTTTGTTGTCGTATGGTTTACTGCTATGGGGCTCTGCTGCTGACATTGAATCAATCTTTGTGTTGCAGAAAAGAGCCGTACGTGCAATATACTGTCTTGGACCTCGTGACTCACTGAGGGAGATTTTTAAAGATATTAATATATTAACAGTAGCCTCTCAATACATTTTTGAAAATATTATGTACGTTCGAAAAAATCTAAGTTTGTTTAGCTTAAAAAGTGATTTTCATCATTATAATACTCGTAATAAAAATAAACTTGCCGTTCCGAGCTTCAGACTTCACAAAGTTGGTAATTCATTCTTGGGGAAATGTATTACATTTTTTAATAAAGTTCCACAGACTCTTGTTGAACTACCTGTACATGAGTTCAAAATTCACATTAAAAAAAACCTTATGAAAAAAGGGTATTATAAGGTAGACGATTATTTGAACGACAAGAGTGCATGGATTTAACCTGCTTAGCTCGCATTTACTTCATGTCTTGTAATTGTATTTCCTGTAAAACAGGCTGACAAAGGTGACTGAGTTTGTTGCGCCGTTTTTTCTCATCACCAGCCGATATGTAGTCCCGAAGCGGTGGTAGGGTAAAGCTATATTTTGGGACGTGTATAAGTGCCCGGAAGAGGGCCTATATACTGAATAAATGAGTATTAATGAGTATTAATGTTGATGTCATTTTCTGTCAACCATACGTTTACTTGATAATGAAATTTATGTACTTTCTACTAGTAGAAATCGAAAAATGAGTGGGTCGAACAACTTAAGGCAGAATTGTCAGAATGAATTTACAGAAATAGTGATTTCAGGAATATGTATTCCATTCTGCGATTTTGTATATGCGGATTGAAATTCGAATGATTCAAAATACGACTCCTGCACTCTTAGAAATGCACAAAAATTTGAATCAGTATGTCAAGCAGTGATTCTGAGTATGTACCTACTTAAATATATTTTAATCGACTTCAAAAAAGGAGGAGATTCTCATTTTGTTAATAACTACGATTAACTTTTTCCCGCAGCGCTGGAGCCCCAGGTGGTTTAATTCCCTAAAAAAATTAACGTAATTGTAGTGTTGATTCTAACTACCACATAGGTACCTATTTCATTTCTGAAAAATGTTTAGGTATTTATTAAAGTGATTATTTTCTGTGTATAGACTCTACTGTTGGTGTCTTTGATTGAGGTACCAAGGTGACTTCCGAAACAGACAATTATTTAGTAAGATTTAAATATAAAGTAAATATACGCCAGACAACACACTTGTCATGGTCTCGAAGTAGGTAAGGATGTAACACGAGGTGCCAGACTGTACATTTTTACAACGTACAAGGCGGGACGTGTAAAAGAGCTTAATTTAAAAATAAATTGGTTTTATTGATCTTTTATTGGTTTCGAGTTAATTTCGTTTTTTCCTCACAAACCGTGTAAAGAAGGAATCCTTTGCGTCCAAGGCGAAACGGTGCGATGGCGCCACAATACACCTGATGGGTTGTCAAATAATAGCTACTTTCGGTATACACGTTCTGGAATTTTTTTCTGTAAAAAGAGTTTGACGTAAAAACGATGCTAGGTAATATTTATAATTTGGGGGCTATTTGATGTGATTGTTGTAGGAATTAATTTGATTGATTCAGGTGAAGTGGATTGCCATTAGGCATAATTTCCAATTATTTTGCCATCTATTACGATAATTTCAACATTAAATATAAGCCTTCTTCGAACACAAGACTAACCATCTAAACTACAAGTTAACTGCCGATCGCCTCTAGAAATGTCTCGAAGAATCTAGCGCAAGATGAAATTACATTTCCGTAAATGCCACTGCACGCACCGAAATGTTTAATGCAAATTATACAATCACGAAATTCTCGCGGTTATTTCAACATTACGGAAAAACCACAGCCATGTTCGTGAAACTTGGTAATTTGAACCTTATTCCGTTGATAGAAGAGTTGTCTATGTTTTGCAGTGTGTCTATGGATAGTATGGCGTGATTTAGGTGTAGTTTTACAAACACGAGTCGTTTTTGTTTTTGAAGTCGTCTCGCCGGATAAGCAGTTTTTAGCCCAATTTATTTAGGTAAGAACACTGTCATTAACATTGTTTTAAAAATAGACGAATACACTTTTATTCCTCAGCTAGATAGGTACATATCGTTATTTGCTACACTTGGTTATGCTCCATTTAGACAAATCTTGAAACGTATCATTAAATACATTCTTATTCTTATTCTTATTCTTATTATCATCATCATCATTTCAGCCATAGGACGTCCACTGCTGAACATAGGCCTCCCCCATTGACTTCCAGATTGGCCGGTTGGAAGCGGCCTGCATCCAGCGTCTTCCAGCGACCTTTACCAGGTCGTCTGACCACCTTGTGAGTGGACGAAACACGTTTTGAAACGTATAGACCTAGGTAAACCTTAATGCTTATTTTTTAATGTACAATGTACCTACAAGATTTAAAATTCAATGTACTAAAATTATTTACAGAAATGATAAAGAAGTAGCTTTTAATTTTGATTTTAATTTTAAGTTACTAGGCAAGTATGATTTTTAAATTTTTTATTCAATAGCAGCAAAAAGTCAGTCGTTAGATTGATTTGCAACTCTATGCTCTGTACCCATACTCGTCCAAATTATTTATCATACTAGGATAGCAATAGCAACAGCTGTTGAATAACCTTTGCTTTTTTTCCAAGCTAAAGTTCTATACGTAGAGTTCAATATCAATCGAAAAAAAAACCGGCCAAATGCTAGTCGGACACGAGCACCGAAGGTTCTGTATATACTAGTAGGGATTTATACAGTTTGCCCATAACGGGAGTCAAGTCTTGAAAATTTGTATACCGATTTTCCGAGTTTGTTAATTTTTTGTTTTTATGTAACTTCTTTATGATTTTGGGACTTTTTCCTTTACTTTTGCTGTAAAACATTTCTTCTTGCCAAATTTCGTGATTCTTAGACCAACGGAAAGGTTTTGATTCCGTTGCCGTGGGTGCTGGGGTAAATATGCGGCATAACCGTCTGTTTTTTGATTGCGTTGACTTTTTCACAACTCCAAGGGATTGCAGGCCTGACTGAGTATTGATTAGTAATTTCAATTTCTTCAATTCTTCCATGTTTCTATGAACAGACAGAACAACAAAGTGATCCTTTGAGGGTTATTTTGAGGTAAGGTATTGTAATGTTATAGCTCCTCAGCGGAGCATTGTTTTAGGCTTTTTACATGAAATCTACATTTCTGTTTGGTACCGCCAATCGAATGAATTGAAAACACAACGATATTTTTGTAATCGCTACCTACATAAATATTGTAAACTTTACAAAAGGTGCCTTTGTAAATACTATCTAATAAGTCACGATAAATTATCGTATGCCTGTACTAACAGATCGTGATGATTACGAAAATGCCTATTAACCAACACGAATTTCTAGTTCATAGAACAATTTTGCAAATTACTTATCATTCCGGTAGTGTTGTAACTCGATATTTCTTTCATTGTAATATTAACTGTACTTAGAGAAATCACAAACGCAGTATAGACAAGTAAACAAGACCACACCAGCCATTACGACACGTGCTGCAGCCAACCTCTGTAACCCAAATATCCGTTAACGTTATTTATTTTGGTATTTTTGGGGCACTCACTCCGACTACTGGGTAATTGGCGAGGTACGAGTATATTTAGAGGTGGGCGTGGCTGCAATTGTTTGGGCTGACGTCAAACACGAATGTGTAATTACCTGTGTTTATGTTGGTGTCTACAGTTTGAGTCCAGAGTTCATAATCTACAATTTTATTTAGACTCTTCAATTACTTACATGGCACATCATCATCATTATTTCAGCCAGTGACCTATCATCGGGGGGGATTGCCAATACTCGCCACGTTTGGCAGGCGGGTTGGCGAGCGCAGTTTTTGTTATAAGACTTGCACGCAAACGCTGCTTCCTGTCTCGTGCTTCAGAAAAAACTAAAAAAGGAAACTACACAATATATAACCAAAGCAAAATACTGGAAGTATTTTTTCGCTTGTTAAAAATACTTTTTAGTGATCTATAAGAAAAGGTTACAAAATATTGTTTTTATAACCGCTGGTTATAAAAGTTCGGCCATATAATAATAAAACATTTTTTTTTAAAAAAAAACTGTTTATTTTCTAATATACTGTTAATTTTAGTTCTCCGACCTATACTATACTTTATTTCTTGTATTGTATATCTTGTGTAGGTATACAAAACTTTGGTAGCTAAATCAATGTACATGTAAATAATTTGTACATTAATTTAATTTAGTTAGACCGCCTAAATTGTGTTATTTATTTATTATCAATGGGGGAGGCCTATGTTCAGCAGTGGACGTCCTATGGCTGAAATGATGATGATGATGATGATTTAATATTCTTCGTTTTGCTTGCAATAAACAATGGTATTATATCTAGGCTATGTCGTATCAAATTTTGTGGTCACACACAGCATAACACAGCGCTTATATTTGTCATAAAAAAGTGCAATAGTTTTTATGCATTATGCATTAATTAATAATTGCGGCCTAATTGAACTATCATAACTAACCAACTCAGAATTGACCTCTAAGCGTTTTAGGTCAACAATGATTGATCCTCTCATTTTGTCCAGAGGCGCCCAATTGCCGATGCCGACCGTTGACTTGTTTCGTCGCTAGGACATTATTGGCCATTCGGCATTGGCCAATATTGGTTGGTGCAATTTTCGAATACATTGGTCATGCGCTGCCGTGATGTCAAAAAATTCAGCGACAGATGTTGGTCATTCAACTTTGGTCATACCTTGGCGAATGGGTATAAATAAGCATTTGTTAGGTGCAATTTTCTGTACCATCAAAAGATGATTTGTTCGCGGCAGCTCTAGAATGTTCAACAAAACCGATTGATGACAGCCGCTGGAATCAGGTGGGTACGTACTATGTTTGGTAATCGAATTACCATACTAACTTGATCTACGAGTATATTAAATTGCAAGTCTGATTGCAAATTCTGTATTTCTGATTTGTATGGGTGTTAAGTTTCGTCACATTTTATATATTAGACATAACAAAAGTGTACTTAATTATTATTACTCACTAACAAAAGTACAAACAAAAAAGATAGTACCGATTGATACATACACTTAACAGGTACGTACGATATCACGCGTAGGTCATCTGCAACTGCAGGTGATACTAACTTTATTATATTTACAAAAATAAGATAAGATAATATATTATTTGTGTAAAAAATAGTATTTGGAGGTGTAAAAAATATAGAGGTATTATATTATTTCAACAAACACAGAAGTCTAGTTTCCTAAAAAAATCTTATAAGTATTTTTTCTTTTCTTAATAAAACAAAAAATGATGAAGATACAGTCCGTTAAAGTTCCGCGTAACGTCACGCCTAGCGACACTTTTTAGCAAGGCGTGACGTTACGTGCTCACTTTGATGCGCTTTATCTTCGTCAATTTTTGTTTGATTGACAAAAGACAAAATATGGGTCCAATATTTTTTGATAAATAACTGACGGACTATATAGAATAATCTTTTTTTGACCCAGGAAACTAGCCTATTGTGATGTGTAAAATTGCTTAATACGAGTAGTTGCAGAAATAAATTGTTTACATACATAAATACATTAATAAGATATAATTCCTGTATATTGATATGACTTCAGTATACTTATACGATCGTGCTTGTCCCTTGCGGTATTCGAACCCGCGACCGATTCTTGTAGTCCGGAGCGCGAACCGCTAGACCGTCTTGTTCTCACGTCGTTTTAAACGCAATTAAAATTAAATTAAATTTAAATTCATTTATTTCAGACAACATAGCATCCATAAATTACATTAAAACAAAAATTCACTAATAAAATAAAACGACAATATAATAAAATCAAAATAAATTAAAATCAGAACATTATAAAACATTTAAAATACAAAAAAAAAACAAAAAAAAGTATCAATGATTAAAAAATATAATGGTAATGTCATTTAATAAAAATAAATCAATAAATAATTTCTATAGTTTAAGTTAAAAAACAGGTCATATAATAAATAACTATAATATTTGGTTTTAAATAAATAAATTAAGTCGAATTCGATGATTAATCTAATAATTTAACTGAAAATTAAACTTAATTTATTCGTAGTCATCACGGCGTCATGGAGAACCTGAGTGTTTAATGTTTTAGTAAAGGTAGTTATTAACAGCTAAAAATAATTATTTGTTCTAATATCAAAGCAACTTCAATTAATTTATATGATCGGACTAACTTACCTAGTGACGTCCGATCCTCAATTATGTGAAGTAATCTCGTCCTCATTGTGTACAATGTAGTACGCACTTTATGCTACTGCACTGATTACAATCTTCAAAGTTAGGCGCGTGCTTGAACGCGTCAATAAACTAAAAAATAAATAACCGGAACGTGCCCGCACCGTCACCTATCAATGTCATCTGTCACCTGTCAATGTCATTATTTCAAAGGATAAAACTGGACACAACTTTCAAAAAGAAGGGAAACTAAGTAGTAGGTAGGTATTTATAGCATATAATCTTTTTTGTACTCTAAGGATTGATAAATACATACTAACTGGGTCGGGCTGGGGATAGGATGAGGACGAGATTACTTCACATAATTGAGGATCGGACGTCACTAGGTAAGTTAGTCCGATCATATAAATTATGTTCCATAATCTCGTCCTCATTGTGTACAATGTAGATGTTCAAAGAGGAAAGTTGTGTCAACAAAACAATATAAACATTTATTATGGTCATTTATATGATTTACTAAAGTCTTAGTACATGATAAAACTTTATTTATTAACTATCTATTGGTAGATGCTTAATTCAAGTTTTATCTAACAAGGATATAGTTGTTTGATTAATTCATTAGAATTAATCAACCAACCCTGTATACCGATACAACCCTGTATATCGATACAACCCTGTATATCGATACAACCCTGTATATCGATACAACCCTGTATATCGATACAACCCTGTATATCGATACAACCCTGTATATCGATACAACCCTGTATATCGATACAACCCTGTATATCGATACAATCCTGTATGATGATAAATCCTGTATGATGATACATCCTGTGTGATGATACACCCTGTATGATGATACACCCTGTATGATAATACAACCCTGTATGATGATATAACCCCGTATGCTAATACAACCATGTATATTGATACAGTCACATCCCATTTGATGACACAAACCTGTACCAATTTTATACCATACAGGTGGACCAAAAAATGTGTAGGAATTCTATAAAATCGAAAATAGCAAATTTTACTTTAATTGCAATACTCTTTTATTTTTGTTAAAACTGTAAGTCTTTATGAATTTATAGATTTGCTGGTACTGAGACTGATAATCCACCTGTTGTACACTTTTAAGTTTGTGCAATAAAGTTTTAAATAATTACCCCTCGCTATTAAGTAGGTTTCTTTACGAATAAACTAGAGATCACGCAAACGAAATCGCGGGGCAACAGCTAGTTTAATAAGTTGTCATGGAAATGGAGCCAATGCTTTGAACTATTAATATCCGTCTCATTTATCCAGTAGTATGTAGTACATACTTAGTACATGGTTAGTTTGCAAGTAGGTAGTTAAGCTAGTATTTATTCTAAAAAGATTCATTTTATTTTATATAATAAGAAAATCTAGTAACTTTTTAAGTTATCATTGTCTGTAATACAATTTTTTATGCAAATAAATTAGTCTTATTCTTAATAACTCCTGTTCAAGGTGTAGTTCCAAAGTAAAGGAAACTAAAATAAATAATATGGATGTTTACTATGGCAAATCTTTCATTAATTATATGTTATAAATAAGGAAATTATATACAAATACTACCAGTATTGTTCCAGTAGGGATCCTATTTTGTTGACAATAGTTTCAACATTATTTTACTGAGAAAGATTGATTTTTACTCATCTTCATAGAAAACCATTATATGTGTTACACTTATATGGCTGGAAATCAGTATGAGACTCCTGCACTTTATGTGTGGATCCCTGGTAGGGTATATTAATAAGTTAATAAAACAGTCTGAATACCTACTTATTTAGAAAAAGATTCAATGACTGGTCAATTCTTGTAAATCTATTAAAAAAAAATTAAAAAATAAGTAATAATTTACCAATACAGCACATTGGATAAGATAGAAAGTTTACTCCGGCTCAAAATACTTGTAGCAGCCTTACAGCCTTAGTCCAATAACAAGGTAAGGCAACATTTATTGCCTGCATTGCCTTAATTATTGCCACTGATCAATGCCTCTATCGTATCATCCATTTTTTTTTTTTTTTTTTTTTTTTTTTTTTTTAATTAAGTTCATTAGAAATTTTCTGTCATTATTTATCATCTCCATTTTTGCTTTACATGGTAATTTAATATCTAGTAAAATTATTTATACATAGACTTACATAGGTACTTGACAATCTTCAATTATAATTGTAAGATTCATGCCTTAATTTAAATAATAATTTTAAGTCAGTAGTAAGTATATTTTTTATGAAGTTTATAGTTTCATGGATACAATTTTAATTTTCTAATTATGTTTTAATAAATCATATTTTATTATAATCATCTATTTAAGTATGAACCTTTGTTATCCACCTGGGATAATTCAGTTTATTTATTATCTTTAGTATCTTGATAATTTAATGATTGGATGATTATTTATCTTTGTCTTCAATTTTAGGTATCAAACATTTTCACAAATGATAAAATGTCTAGAAATATATGGTTTATAACAAAGATATATTAAAAATATATTTAGGTCAGATTTGAAAATTCATGTTATCATTGGAACTTTGTGTCTAGTTTTGAATTTCTCTTACTTTTCCAAAGGTAGCAGGTACCTACTTTAAAATTAAAATAATTGGTTTTCGACCTTATGACAAGTACATAAGGATCAATTATGGTGCGACATTGTTGCCTGTAAATAAAGCTGCATAAATCTTTCCATGGGTTTTTACTGACTGAAAATATTGGAATATAACATACAGTTACAGTTAAAGTTTTTAATTTTGGTAATTTTTATCTTGTTGATAACAAGGAGAATTATTTTTCCATATCTGTAACAGTGATCTTCACTCACATTATTTGTAAGTAACACTCATCTTGAGTGTGTCTTTATTTATAAATTTTCTGAGAAATTATTCATACTTGATGAAGACTAGAAATAATTTAACTAGCCACGGCGATCAGCTAGAATAATAACCTTAAGTCAGTAACAGTGTTAAATTTTAATTGCTTTCATAGATTATTATAGAATCTTGAGAATTAAGCTTGATACTATGAGAATTTAAGGTTTACCCGGTTGTGACCAGATCTAATATTATAAGTTACACAAATGAGATACCATATCAGTTGTATAGGAACATACAAACATGCACCAGCCAACATCAATTTGTCATGGTCTCCAAACAAGGAGTCAACTTCCCTGTACTACGAGGTACAAGACACTGTATCTCGCCAGGGTCATTCGAACAGAGTATCGAACCTGGGACCTTTTACGTTAAGGCACTTCACGAATCAAGTGGACTAATGATCTTTAAGTCACAGATATCAATTAGCAATTTCAAGTAATGTTTATTTATTTATTTAAGCTTTTTAGTAAAATATAAGAGAAAAAAAAAAACTTAATATGGTCATAACTACATGAACTATTGGAGTAAACAGGTTGTTTTCTATGGTAAGCTTTATAAAGTCTTGCCCTCTTGGGCCAACATCAAGAAGTACCTCAATTATATACTTGTGGAAATCCACACTGAGATAAACCATAATTTGTAAAAGCGCTATTTATCACTGACTTGTATGTATATAAATGGAGCAGAATAAGACAAGCAGATCTGAGATCAACAGATTGTCTTGGTACCATTAATGGTTGCCAAAGGCCCAATTTCATAGTAACAACTGATGAAATTATTAAAAACTTAAAATCTTTGTAAACAGACTGAAATTGTCTAGGTAAGTATGTGACTTGTTTACACAAGTACTCAGAATTCCTTAAGCCTTCAATATCAGCAGGCAAAGGAGCTTCTTTCATAGCCTCCTTAGAGTCAAAGTGTTAAGTTGAAAAAATTACTAAGACGGAGGGCATTACCTCATGGTCTCGGTAACCATATTTTCCCTCCTCTCTTTTTTTCTTCAGTGGCATTCGAAGATATGTATCGCCTTGATACCTTTGTGTTCGACTATATTTTCAACTTCAATTGATGAAGTCGGTCTCTGGTCAACCTTATAAGATGATTTGCAGACCCGCAATATTATAACAAAAATTTTTAGCCACAGGCTAACCCCTCGTGAAAGCAAGTGGAAGTGTTATAATTCTGCTGCGAGACAGACAAGAGGAATAATTGTTCTCTCGGTACATATGATGCGCTAGAATAAATGTATAATATTAATAACTTACCTTATGCTATTACAGATCCTTTGTAGTATATTTCTGGTGCAACATTATATCGGTCTCATGATCAACTCTTCATGAAGACTAGAGCCATAATATTACGTCTCAGGAGGAATCCCTCGAGGAGACGCTTCAGACTGAACAAAAACCCACTGGCCAATCCATCGTAAAGGCCAGTGCTTCTGTACAGAGCAGTTTCTGTGGAGTCATTCGGAGACATGACAGACAACTAGAATGAACATAATGATCACCAACGGCCAACCTCCCGTGAAGGCTCCGATGTCATTCATTCTGAGACATAAGAGACAACTAGAATGAACTTAATGATCACCACGGCCAACCTCCCGTGAAAGCTCCGATGTCATTCATTCTGTCTCGTTTGCGGGCTGAAGAATAACGCCACTCTGTCACACACACTCCTTGTTTTCATGATTAATTTCTGGCTGATTATGTTGTTGGAGTGGAGGCCACGTCTCGGCGAACGTAGTGTAGGACGCTTCTCAATTCGATGGGCCGACGAACTCAGGAATATGGCTGGATACATTTGTATCAAAGCAGGAGATCGTACTCCTTGGCGCTCTTTGCGTCCTTCCCTTACATCCAGCAGTGGGCTGTAATAGGCTGAGATGATGGTGATGGTGATGATATTATATTTTAGTGTGCTGTGGTGGTGATAGAAATCGTAATAATCGTAATAATTGAGCCGAGGTATCGGTCCAACAATTTCACAAATTCAACTGACAAGTTTTGTTTTCCAGCCACCATACTTTTACACAAACATCACCGTATTTTCTTCTTGGTTTTTTGCATTTGTATGTAAGCTGTAAATCACTAATTAGTTAAAAAACTAATTTATTCTAAATATTTATGTCTTCAGTGCTGTGTACAAAAAAGTACAATGACATTGACAGGTGACAGATGACATTGATAGGTGACGGTGCGGGCACGTTCCGGTTATTTATTTTTTAGTTTATTGACGCGTTCAAGCACGCGCCTAACTTTGAAGATTGTAATCAGTGCAGTAGCATAAAGTGCGTACTACATTGTACACAATGAGGACGAGATTATGGAACATAATTCAGATAATTCACTCACTTACATATATGACATATATTCTTAAGAAACATAATTACCTGGTATTTGGCTTTTTCTCTAATGCAACACAGTAATTTTATTGAGAACAGTAGGTTCAAACTACAGAGATTGCTTTACACAAATAAATATGAATGGTAATTAGTGTGCAGTGTACATGACCAATTTGCATCTCATTTGCATGTCTCATAAATCTCAATTCGCGTCAGGAATGAATTTAGCAGTGAACTGCATTCGATTTTGTCCCAGTTCTAACACAAACAAGTGCTAATAAGACAATAAATGCAAGTAAGCCTATAGAATGTAAGTATTGGTATTTTACAGTTAATAAATACATGAAACGGTCGGGATATCGGGGGTTCGGTACGATAGTCTGATTTCGCTGCTAAAATGCAACAATATTTTTATAGGACCCATTTACTTTCTCCTACAAATCGTCACAGAGGTGATACGACAATTTATATCGGACATCACATACATTGTTCTGATCCTGTGGGAAGTAGCCAAAGCACTTGTGTTACAGAAATCAGAAACAACGACGGTACCACAACACCCAGACCCGAGAAAATATAGAAAAGTTATTTTTCTACATTGACCCGACTGGGAATCGAACCCGGAACCTCAGAAATAGCGACACCAAGTCCGGTATGCTCGCCTCTCGGCTACGGAGGTAAAATACTTCGATTAAGTATCAATATTAAATTAACCTTTAAAAAACGGAGAACGGAGAACGGTGCTCAAAGGCTAACCATATTCCCAAACTATGAAATGGCTATGTTGTTAACTATGCCTGCGTTGGCAGGTATAGGCCAGTTGGGTCTCAGCTAAACGCTTTGACATCACACAATAGAGTTTGTAGGCACTATGTCCCTACGAGCCCAGAGTTCCGACATCAAACGATTCAAATGTAAGTCGAACTAAGACTTACATTTGCGCTGTACAAGGAACTTAGCAGGAGCGGCTGCCGAACCTGCCCATTACCAGTTCATGAAAGAGGGCACTAAAGTGTCGACCAAATTGTATAAGTACTGCACTGACTTCTTAAGCGACGAATGGACGTAATGAACGGAAAACTGCAGTTGGCCTTTTAAATCAATGGAGATTGGCCAATCTTCGACACTACAGACGAAGCCTATTAAGAAATTATGCGGGCTTGTGTTAGGCAATTTATTAAACTGTAATGGAAAAAGGCTCTCTCAATTTCTAAAGGTCCTGCGTAAAGTATTGGCTTACAATATTAAGCGGGATGCGGGTACCGTCTTGATACTTAGCCAAGTAAACTTTCTCACGTGTACTTTGAAAAAAGTCTAAAAGAGGAATTGTTAGAACTATTGTCAGACCTTGTAAGGACTTGTTAACTTGGTAACTTCCTCCCTAAACTAACGAAGTTAGTTCTATAAGTAGAATAAGTTTAAATGCAGGTTTCTATTTGAAGCTATAATGAATGAATGAATACTGGTGGTTAGGTATAGCAAAAATGAAAGTAATTAAATGAAAATGAAAAATATTTATTTAGTATCTTTTACAAAGGTACATAACAAGTGTCTGGAGTCTCCATTTAAGTATGATACCTGTGTTTGGAGACCCCGCTGACGCTCTTTGCTAAAATTAACAAAAGATACATTATAATACCAAAAAAGTAAATATGTAACATTTTAATTATTATAATAAATAAATAAATATTGGAACAACATTACATACATTGCTCTGATCCTATGATAAGTAGCTTAACCACCTTTGTTTCAGAAATCTGAAACAACGACGGTACCACAACACCCAGACCCGAGACAATATAGAAAAGTTATTTTTCAAAATTGACCGACCGGGAATTGAACCCGGAACATCAGAAATAGCGAAACCAAGTCCGGTATGCTCTCCTCTCGGCTACGGAGGTCGTTAAAAATAGTTAAGTGCTGTAATAATATTCACAGACTATGTCTGTAGGGCAGATAGAAATCATATATTAGTTGGCAAGCGAAAGTTTTAACAAAATGTTCTCCGTCAATTTAAATGCATGAATAACGATGAGAAAGTAGGAAGATAAGGACTCGACAGTTGTAAATAACTTACCAAATTTATTCATTCCTTAATCTCTGACATGAAGAGATTAAACATAGTTTCTGCCCTAATTTATCTGCTATAGATCCTCACCCACTGACGTTTGGCTCTAGGAGTTATGGGCCGTTCAATGGCTCTTATGGCTCAACTAGAGAACAATAGGCGATAAATGTCAAGACGAGCCGCCTGATGTAACTAACACTCAGGTTACTCTAAACTGTTCGCCAAAAACGAGTCTTGCAAATTGTAAAGGTCGCTAGTCAATTGTTTGTGATTAGGAATTTATACTTTGGACATAGAGTAAAGTTTTTATTTAGAGCGGGCGAATTTTATTTATACTTTTTTTATGATTCATAGTCCCTTTCTATAAATCTTTCTATAGTCATTCTATAGTATTGGGTTCGTGGTGTTGGTATTTGGGCTAGCAGCAGATATTTTAAATATATCTTCTGCTAATGCATTCCCTTTTAATCGGCAATTTGATGCTTGGGACATCTTATGTTGTCCTCGGTCTTCTTACCCAAGATTTTAATAATCTACTCTCAAAATAACTTCAAACTCAATCTTTTTACACATTTAAATTAGAGTTCAAGCAGCTAAACGCCATACGATATGATGATGGGCGAGAGTTGGCATGACTTGTCAGTTCATAGGTACTAAATGTAAGTAAAAAATCACTGACGTGTTTCGGAGAAAGAATACGGACCATTGCTGCTCTGTAGGTTATGTGTTTCACCCCGATGGTGGCAAGCTTTTGTGTAAGAATTTGTGTAAGAAATTTCTAATGTTTCAAAAGTTTACAAGTTACGTCTTTAAAATTCTTGGAACCGATTTCCGATTTTGATATGAACCACATTTTGAATTCCTCATTTATGAGCCACTATTATCCTCGCACACATCAGAGAGCCAAGTCAAAAAACCCTAACCGAATTTCAATTTGTTTTTTTCCGATCCTTTATAATTAGACAGGACGAGGCCCGTCTTTTTATTTTTTATTAATTTACTGGTAGTTTTAGGAGCTTGCCCTTTGTACAGGCGGACCAGCACGTCGTTGTGGAAACAAAATTAATATTTTGTAAGCTGCCTTTGATTCAATGAGTAAAAAAAAAGTTACTGATATAAAAAGGTTAATTTAAAAATTTGATAAACGAACACGTCTTTTATGTTGGATGAAAACGTAAAGTATTTCGTTTTTTTTATTGGAAATAACAACATTCTACCGCGACATAGGTAAAATAATTGTAAAAAAATTTGGTTAACGTAATTTTACCAATCTAATATAGGTTCTTCCGCAGGGTTTGACTGGTAAACTTAAACTATCATTTTTTTTGTCATTTTTCTCTGTGGAATTGTGTGTTCTCTGGGCGCATTTTTTTTTTGAACTCTTCAATCATTTTACCTAGAGTTTTATGCCAATGGTGTTCAATATTTGCGATAAATAATTTGTTTTTTGAACCGTTTCATCCAAAGTGACAAGGTGAACATTAGCACTAGCACCCGTCTTCCCTCAGAACCGACTGACTACTCTCACCTAAACCACTGATTTGGTACTATACTAAACGTTATTAATATTATTTAGTAAATTTTTTTAAACTAAAAAAAGCATACACTTGCTTCAAGTCTATTTTGTTAAATGCTTTTCCCTTGCATCTTAAGGCCTATGATGATTATATTTTTTAAATCGCATTACTAATACGCTGCTAAAGTGCGAGCTCTTGGCCTGAATTTAGGTTAGAGGATATACGATGAAGCGAGTTAGTCCAAACGAAGCCTATTTATCCGTGTCTTAAAAGCCCATCAATCATGCACTTTCGTTTTTATCACTGACTGTACCGAGCCGAGTTGCCGAAATTGCGGGTTGTTGACCCTGTGCGGCGTCGCGGCATCGTTATTAGAAGAATCGCGAGTCCTCGGCCTCTGCAATGACCGTTAATTAGGCATGCGCACCACTGCCAGACGTTCGGAGAAAAAAAAAGAAGTTTTTTTTTCTCTTTTTTGACGATATAACACCAGTGGCAGACGAAAAAAGACCATAGTTTTTTTTTGTTTTGTGCGTTGACGGTTGACGATATAATTTTGGAGTAATTAATACGTTGACTGGCTAAATGTTGAGTGTTTCCAGTGAAACAGGTACATTTACATTGCCTTAACAATAAAAAAGGTAAGATGCAAATGACCGCTTATCCATGAACTGTTTAAGCTTTGAAGGTTGAAGGTTAAAAAAAAAAGTCTAATGAATAATTAGATTAGTTTACTGAATTTACTGTAAACGCAGTGACATTAATATGCTGTAGTGAATATAAGATAGAAGCGCCAAGGGTAACATGAGGCTTACTAAATATAATGTTTATTAATATCAATTAAAAGAGCAGTTGTGTATTTTAAATTGCCTGGTCAGTAATATTGTCGTAGATAGCGATGAAAATGTATCCCTTCGTAATGAATTTCACGCAAACACCTAACAACAAATAGGAATTAATATTTGCTGATAGCGCTACGATTTCTGTCAGTGTAATTACTATTTCATCGCAGTAAATCATGGAATATTTTAATAGGATTAGAGCAGATTAGATTGTATATACCTAAGTGCGTGTTTGTTTTCTTATATGCGTACATTATATATTCGTTTTGGCAATAAAAATGCATAAATTTCGGTTTTTCTATCTGATATTTATTCATCCTTTTATAAGCTCATTTTTATTTAAAAAATATATACCCAGCACCTACTTTCTTGAAAAGACATTGATTTTAGCTACAACGTTATGCTATTCATCGTCGTCATCGTTTCTGTCACAAGACGTAAACTGCTGAACAAAGGCCTCCCCCGATGAAGCTATCATCGGGGGGGATTGCCAATACTCGCCATGCTAAGCAGGCGGGTTGGCGAGCGCAGTTTTTTTATAAGATTTCGCATAAAGACGCTGTTGCCCGTCTCGTGCTACAGGAATTAGTCGCCTCTTACGACACGCCTCCTGTTGGCGGTGGGAAAGTGTATTCTTTACGGCCGTCCCAACACGGCTACGCTATTCATATTAATTTTAAAATGCGAAAGTAATTTTGTCTGTTACATTTTTACGATTTGTTTGATTTACAAAAGCGCAAGCATAGCTAGTCCTTTTAGGTACACATTATTTCATTCTTTACCTGTCAATGAGAAGACACATTAGGCAGAATTATTTGTTATTGTTGTTTGACGGTCACCAGGTTAATAAATAAATAGATAGACAAAAGCTTATTTAAATAGCTACTGATAAGCAGCCTAATATGTCTCATTAACAGTGCTCGGAGTAGGTAGATTGATTTGATGTACTTTGGAAGTGCTAGCATAACATGGATATGCCTTTTTTTCAAAAACTGATACCAAAAAATTCCGGAATCCCGGAGGCATGTCCATATTAACATCAATGTTTGAGATCATTGACCCCAAATTAATCTACCTACTCCGATCACTGCTCATTAAATAACATTGCCTCAAACTACAACACCATAATAAAATCCAGCACGAAAAATTCGCTATGGCAGAAACAGAAAGTGTGACCACGAGATAGACTGGTTCGCTCGTACTTCACGAGCCTGTTAGCTGTAATCGCTGTATTACATGCCTATTTGCACCCAAGACACCGTAAAATTAGACAGATATCTGTCCACTTTTTTGTCGAGTTTTCTTCTTGATATTGATGCGATTCATCTGCTTTGTTTCCAAAAGGTTTAAGTTAAATTGTACATAAACATTTTAACAGTAGATAAATTAAGCAATGTTTTTGTCTGGCCTACTAATTAAAATTAAAAGTTATAATGGATTTTCAATCTCTAACGTAGTCTTCTAACGTAGTCTCTAATTCCGTCTGATTAAGAAGCTAAGCTTTTTTTTTCTACGAGTATCTTACAATATATACCTACCATCCATAAAATATTCGCAAGTCCATTCATGTTATTAATATTAATACGCAAAGAAATCTTTGATTGAAAAAATATGTAGCACTGGACAACAGACTTAACGGTTTTGGCGCCGACCATGTCATTTGTTTGGGCTAGTGTAGCTGTCTGCCGATTTATTTGCTCTATTCATGATTGATTTACAGTTTCAGTGTGACATGAGTATAATCATTTTGGTCAAAAGTTAAGAGGCGAGGATCATCACATCATCATTTCTTTCTGCCATAGGACGTACGACGACCTGTAGCCGAGAGGCGAGCATACCGAACTTGGTGTCGATATCTCTGTGGTCCCGGATTCGATTCCCAGTCGGTCAATGTAGAAAATTAACTTTTCTGTATTGTTTCGGGTCTGGGTGTTGTGGTACCGTCGTTGTTTCTGATTTCTGTAACACAAGTGCTTTGGCTACTTATCATAAGATCAAAGCAATGTATGTGAGGTTGTCCAATATTTATTTATTATTATAGGACGTACATTACTGAACAAAGGCCTCCCCCAGTGACTTCCAGATTGATGATGACCAAATTGGCGTTATTTTTATTACAAGTTGTTGCTTGCGACTACGTCCGCGAGGTCTTTAGTTTATACATAAAGGATTTTCTGCGCAACTTTCTTCATTTTTTCTTTAATAAGAACTGCCTGACAATAATTAATACAACAAAAAAAAAAACATTTGTGGAATTGTTCCATCCGTTCACGCGTGATGCGATGACCAAGGAAATTTGAGTTATAGAAGATAGATAATTATGGATTTTTCAGTAAAGTTTACTGTTTTCTCACAAAAACTTTAATTTGATGTCTACCTAACTGTCAGAGCCCAAAAGGAAAATAACGAAGATAGCAATAACTAAAGGCTCAGTGGCGTGCATTAGAAGAGGTATGTTCAGCCGTGGTCGAACATGGGCTGTTATTTTTTATTATTTTATTTAAACTTTATTGCACAGACATTTAAAAAAAAGTTGTACAAATGGCGGACTTAATGCCAAAAGCATTCTCTACCAGTCAACCATGGGGCCATACAGAGATGGTATACGGTGGTGGCGGTGCAACAAAAAACAAATTGTGTTAAATTAAACCATACAAAACTAAAACAAAACTAGATGAATATATACAGTTGTACATACTAGATACATACATAGATAGCTATATACGGTATATACATACATAAAATATATACATACATACTTATACATAATATAATTATACACAGATCTCATGCCAGCAGGAATCATGGAAAAGAGAAAAGAGTTAATCCAAAAAATGCTTGCGCAGAGCCTTCTTAAAGGAGAATTTTGACGTGGATTTTATTTTACATGTTATGTATATGATGAAAGAATGTGTGTCTTGTGCATTAAAGATATGCCAAGAAAGATAGACAATAGTCCTGCTGATCACAGAGGCAGATGGCTAGCGAGATTAGGTCGTCTCTTAGAGCTCTTATCACTTACCCCGTCGACCTTGCTCGATCATGATAACGCTATTTATCTATGTCATCTTTATGAAAAAGAAACTGGATCTGTACATTTATAATATATTATTGCGGTACTCCGCATCTTCTTCAGCGCAAAAGTCGAATCATAAAAACTTTCAGCCTCAATTTCACCCCCTTAACCACGTTAGTGGCACCAGTTTCACACGCGGTCCGCCCTGTCCTTACGAAGTACCTAATAATATTTAAGTCGATCTGAAAAAGTGGTTTGCTGTTTTCAAATAAAATAATAAAAGGACTGCTATTAAATCGTTTGCTTTGAGTCATATTTTAACTCAAACTATTGCTATTGACATGTTTCATTCCACTGCCATTATTTGGTGGAAAAGTACTGAAAAAAAATATGCGGAAAAAAGTCGCTGTACTTATTATCTAAATATCCTAAGGAATTGATTGAACTAACGTGTCTGATCGTAATCTTAATTAACGATACAAATATCTATGTCATTAGTTATCTACAATATTTTGTATCTATTCCAAAAATCTAATGATTAGTTAATTATTAAAATAGGAAAAGCTACATACAAAGATGGCTATCAGGTCTGCTTGACGGGTACTTCAGCACTTCAGCACTATTACAGATTTTTTATTACCATTAATTAAAAAAAGTAAACAAATTATTTTCACAATTACACCAATTATCTAGCCCTAAACTAAGTAAAGATTTTTTTATGGTGACTAAATAATGAATAAACATACTTAAGTAAATTAATAAATATCCACGACCTACGTAAAACAAGTGAAACTAATAAGTGTGTTAAAAATTTGCTTATTCAACAGTTATAAATAGCTTAACGGCATTTGTTTTAATAAAGCGTTCATTTGTTTGACCCTTTACAATAACAAGAAAGGATATCCGGCAAGGAAGTAGACATCTTACAAAGGTTTAGCGTAAGATTGACGTTTCCTAGCCTGCGCCGTCGCACATTTCGACTCGGCCATGATAACGATGATCCGAGGAAGAGATTTTTTAATCAAGTACACTAGAGACGTTACTGTGGGAGATATTTTTATAGGATCAATACTCGAGTATTATTTTACTAACAATGACATTGTAAACGTAGCGTTCGTAATTATCGCGTCAATATCGAAATAGTCGATGATGTGTTGCGCAGGTGTAGCCTAAAATTTTGCAGGGGGTCACACATAATAAAATATTTCTTTGTTGCACCTAGATGTCGCATCTAGGTTGTTATGGACATTGTACTCAATGATGGATGTCAGTAAAACACAAAATGCATCGCGACTAGGGGCAAAAAAATAGCTTTTTTTAAATTTGTAAATTGTTAAAAGATTTTTCAATTTGACGTGACCGTGTCTGTGTGTGTCTTTGGGGGGTCATATCCCCTGTGACCCGCCCCCTCCCCCTTTGGACCACGCCTGGATGAGTTAAACTGATTGATTAAATACTTACCTAACAAAAACCGTCAAAATTTGATCCCAGACTTTAACAAAACACTATAAGTACTTAGATAATTACTATAATAGAGAGCCTTCTCTCTCTCTCCTCTCGATTACTTTGATAAAAAACTTATACATAAAGCATTTTTCGGATAAAAAGTGAGACAGTGACAGTGCACGCAGATAGTGAGAGTTCCTTTTTATTTTTGGAATACAAATGCTTGTGTACGTTTACCTTAAAACTAAATACTTTTTGTCAGTTGAATAAAATGTGCACACTACATAAACTTATTGCCCTTTGCGGGAGTCGAACACGCAACCGTTTGTATTTGTGTCCAGAGCCCGAACCTCTACACCAAGATTGTTGTTAAAATGACTAACTTTTTTTATTAATTGTCATAGTTTCTTCCACAGTTTTTGTATAACTAACATCACTAGTACACGTAGTATCAGGCCAAGATTGACGTTTCCTAGCGTGTCTCGGTACATTTTGCGTCTAGTGGGGGGGCAAGTGGCCCCTTCCTCCGAGATGGCTTGACACGCAAATTGGTAAGCTCGTTAATAAAATAAACTGACCAATATCGCTTGGGTACGGTCCAGTAAATGGTATACCGAATCGGGGTAACCTTCTTTTTCTTTCTGCATTTCTTTAGTTACTCTTGTATTCTAGAACAGCAAGAATTCTACTGTTTAAAGACCATAACTTTATCTATGGG
This sequence comes from Anania hortulata, assembly GCA_963576865.1. NCBI lineage: Eukaryota > Metazoa > Arthropoda > Insecta > Lepidoptera > Crambidae > Anania > Anania hortulata. Next base: position 1,372,637 of record OY756406.1, read on the forward strand.
ACCATCATTTAAATTAAAAAATATATTTATTTCTCCATACAAACTGATGTCAGCTGGTCGACGGTAATATCATTCTAAATCTAGGGTAACTAAAATTACCGATTAAAGTTCAATTCACCTTTGTTTTTTTGGAAATATTACGATAAAGTGCGTAGTTTATTAGATAAATATATAATTGATAAATTTAAAAATAAATTCGCATGTATTATTCGGTATTAAGATATTTGAATCAGACTTAGATTAACCGGATTATAGCGTAGCGTAACTGGACGCTATTGCTTGTGATAAAATAATTACTAATAACATTATCAGATTTACAGCCATTTATAAATTTTACTAAGTCTACTACTATTTCGGAGCACTTAAGTTATCCAACTTAAAAACTTAAGTTGGATATCAGTTCGTTAATCATAGAGAATTTATATCGGATCTAATCAATTCACTTTTGTTCGTTACTTCATCATCATCATCATTTGAGCCATAGGACGTCCACTGCTGAACATAGGCCTCCCCTATTGACTTCCAGATTGACCGGTTTGCCTGCACCTTTACCAGGTCGTCTGTTCACCTTGTGGGTGGATGTCCTACGCTGCGTTTGTTACTTAAAGACTTCGATAATGCGATAGATGTTTACGAGATCGGTAGAAACACAAGCAGGTATTGCCAGAAGACAATTGACATACATTCGATACTGAATAGTTGTGTGCCAGAAGACAATTGCCAGATGACAATACATTTTGTTACTTTATAAAAGTGTAACTTTAAGTTTTAATTTATAAATAACTTACAACACGCTACGCCTCTTCTGGCAAAAAACCGGCTACCGAGCAATAACACAAGTTTTGCTATTGTGTTTATGTATCGATAGGTGAAGAAACAATTACTTACATTAGTCGAGATAAGATTTTCCCTTTGCAGTTTAGGGTTCAGAATGGGTTAAAGTTTTTTGTTTGTAGGTATTCCACAATACTAAATACTTAATCGGGATTATCATAGGATTGTAAAATAGTTCAATGACCTTTCACTTTTTGGGAACGTTGATCTGCCGTTGACTGAACATTCAGTTGCAGTTTCCCTCACCTTTAAGCTAGTAGTAAAATCACTACCGTAACATGTCAATAACCAAAATTTTTTTAAGGGAATAACTGGGTTTTGACCTCGCTATCCACAGAGGTGACGCGAGACTTCTGCTGAACTACCACCGCCTCTCCATGTCTTCGCGTTAGAAATATTCAACATCATTATTTTCCTATACAACTTACCGAGTGAAGTTTCTTAATAATTTCAATGTTTTATCATCTGTCTAACAAGGTCTATATTTACGATAAGAAGATAAGGAACACCCCAAAATCTGTCAGATAAAAAAATGTGCAAAAGAAACCGTGTCCAATATATGTGATTTTATGTTGTATTACACACACTTATCAGTCTTTATGTGTTTATTTTTTTGATAGTAAGATTAATTTAATCGAACCATGTCCGACTCTACATTAATACCCATAATTGCTCATCAATTTATCAATAGAATAATATTTTAGTACGAGTATTAACACACACAGTACTATTAAATTGATAATACAATAATGTCCTAGAGTACGTAATTACGTCTGTACATTTTATTACGTCTGTTTCAAACATTGGAATGATACATTCAAGACTTAGGGCCGATTTTTTAATAGCCAGATAACTTATGTGAAGAATGAGTATATATAATGTTCATGCATATTACCTTTTTGGGTGTAATAAATCCATCAATGCTGAGCTGAGCTGATTTATATTGTTTTGTGTATTATTATTTTTTTCTTTGTGTGTCGAATAAACGTTTCTTTCTTTCTTTCAAGCATTTAAGTACCCTATAGAGCAGCAATTCGAACCATCTTACTCCGAAACTAGTTAGCGATTTTTTACTTACATTTAGTATGAAATGACAAGTCCTGTCAACTCTCGCCTAAGAGCCTAGGATGCAAAAACAGTAGGTACACATTCAGATTTAAAAAATAGCGGAATTTTTTTTCGAACAAATCAAATACATTTCTACTCTATAGGGTATGTGCATTATTGTGCATTATAAATAAATCCTTACTTAATATTGGATTCTTTAACACGAATTTAATCTTTTACCTTCAATGTTATCTTCTTACCTGTTGTGACTTTGTGAGTTGTGACTAAATAAAGAATTGCAGAGTAAATAAAGATAAGCAAACACACGACAATACTGTTTAACTTGTTAATAAAGCAGTTGGTTTTTAGAAACGAGCCAATGTCCACCTAGGTTAGTGTCACCGGACTTTATGATTAAATGTCTCAAAATGTTTTTTACCTAAGTAGATAGATAGATAGATACTCTTTATTGTACACCACACAAAAGAAACAAATCACAAGAAAAGAAATACACTAAGAATAGCACAATTTAGGCAGTCTTATCGCTAGAAGCGGTCTCTTCCAGACAACCTTCAAGTAGAGGATAGTTGAAATAAAACTGAAAGGGGTGAAGAGTTCCATAATATAAAAGTACAAAAAATTTAAAGCACTAAAAATACTAATTAAACAACCACATAAAATAAAAGGTAGATCTTCTTTTTAGATTTGCCTCTAAAAATCAAAAATTAACGTTGTTATCTTGTAGACGGAAAACATAGTATGTTTTTATGTGACTTAATACTCCGCCACTTTTTTGTCAATATGCGCAAGACAACCTTGTGGTAATGTTAACCTCTGACCGTTTCCGCGCACATCCAGGCACAAATTTAGAAAAAAACGTTTACTGACTGGAACTGGGAAATTAGCGGGAATACCGCGATAGGCCTAAAAGCAAGAGTCCCACTCTTGCTTTTAGGCCCATCTCAAACACAAAATTGACCTGAGTTTTATTTAGTTGATGCGTGGAATTGACTTCTAATATTTTTGTAATAACTACTTTTATTTTATTTTTGCATGTCATAGATTATGGCTAAATAGGTCTTAAGTAAGCAACACAAATCTGTATCATATTTTCGGAGCTCTGTAATCACCTTTTTAAAGCAAATAAACGATTTGATTTGATTTGATTTGCGTTTTGGCTCATCGCGCTCACTACGTCAATCCGGTCGCCACTTGGGCAGCATTTTATATAGGTGATGGGTAGTAGGTCTTTGCGTCAGTAGCTGCATAGTTTGGGAAGCACCAGCGCACTCGCATCTGTTGCTGAGGTTGCCAGTATAACACAGCCAGCCCCCCTAGCATGACTATCAAAACATGGTACAACACATTGGTGTCGACAAATCGCTATATCATATCGTGTTTTGGTCGTCATGCTAGAGCTGCCACGGAAAATCCTTGCTTTTCGGACTTTCTGGTGGCAGATAAACTGACATGAATCATGTGTAATCTGCTTTGTATGGTGTGCATTAGATAATATCTATCTATAAACATACATAGCCTTTACAATGTTCCCGAGGGTGAATGAACTTATCGCGAAATTTAGGCCGGATTAATGGTGGCTCCAGTCTTTCCTTTACTTTAGAACTAGGCGAAGAAGAGACGTCTATTGACTAGTTTTTATTGGCCGAATTGGCGCGATATATCGTTTTATTAAGTGAATTACAGGCATGTGTCGTAAGTGTGGACGTGAGCGCAGTGACCGCCACAACTTATTAAAATTGTATACGAATGTCTCAAAGTATAAAAGTTATTGTCCTGACATTGCTATTTGGTGATTACTAGAATTGTGTCAATTACTTCAATTTAGATAAATGTTAATATACTAGACCAGAATACTCTTGACAAGGATACAACTGTAACAGTAAAAAAAACATCTACAGATAATTCTGCTCTCGGCTGGGAATGCTGGGAGACGCTCTCGGTAATAAAAAATCGTTGTCTGATACCTCAAAACACAATAACATTAACTCCTTATTGTTACGCAATTGGTGTGTTGTCTCAATTACCGAAATAAAGTAGCTTGTATATTTTATAACAGTTAACATCTTGTCGATGTATTTCCTTTAGTGAAGAATACCAAGTAGTAGTAGTCTGGGTTTTGTCTAACTGTCGATAGCTTAACCTAGAAAGTTTAGAGTATAAATTTGAGGAGTAAATCAAACGCATCGTGGGAGGATTTCGTACTTCTATTTTTATTGGATCGGTACCAACTTTGTCATGCTCCGATAAAATATACTGCTTACAAATAGGTAGTATGTACCTTAACAAATTTTTGCACTAACTAGTTTAGTATTTTGTAGCGGCGCCAAGCAACATTTCAGAGGACAGTTCTTGAATTAAACTGTTGTTAATACCTACATACCTATGTCTCAAATTAAACAAAATTACTTATAATATATTATTATCGGAATTGAGGATATTATCTGTAAAATAACAAGTAACCGACATATGACATTGGCCGTGTGGGGACGGCCGTAAAGAATACACTTTCCCATCGCCAAAAGGAGGCGTGTCGTAAGAGGCGACTAACTAATGTAGCACGAGACGGGCAGCAGCGTCTCAGCAACAGTTAAAGCGGCAATGGGTAGGACCCTGTTACGTAGGACTCCCACCCTGTGACTAATGACTAAATCAAGGTTTTCAGGAAGCCGTTGGATGCAAGTGGCCTAGAGCCGCTCGCTGTAGCGTTCTATGGGGGAAGCCTATGTGGACACAGTGGACTTCCAAGATCTAATGATGATTTAATATAACACTTAAGCATTCAGTTAAACCTAAGTAGAATGTAGCTTAAAAGATTTAAGTTACTTAATTAGAAGCATGACTTAAATATCTCAAACCGTTATGAGATTATCTTCTAGATGCATATCCGAATAATAAAATGTAGTAACAAAGAGTGAAACCATGCCTCAACAACCAGACTTGGGCGCGGGCAGACATGTTTTTGCGCATCTCATTGTATTGTAATGAGGAGACCGCTCTCAAGATTCTGATATCTTAAATCAAATGTCACTTTCTCTACTGAAATGTAAGTTTAAAACTCGCAAATTTGTAGAGTATTACACAAAAGATTTATACAGTGTGTAACGAAAAGGTGAAATAAAACTTTAAGGGGTTATTCTACGGCTAAATTACATCAACTTTTTCTATGGGACCAACATCAAAATCTCAAAAAAAAAAATTGACGTTTCCATACAAACTGATGCCAGCTGGTCGCGTTTTAGTATGGGAAAGTGTTTTTTTTTTGCGATTTCTATGTTGGTCCCATAGAAAAAGTTGATGTAATTTAGTTGTAGAATAACCCCTTAAAGTTTTATTTCACCTTTTCGTTACACCCTGTAGACGAACACAACTCTCTATCATTATACTATCATTATATAAAGCGTCTTTTATTTATTAAATAAAATCTAGATATAAATTACGAGCTACGTTCATGTGTTAATGTGTACTTATACGTTGTATCAATGCCGAATAAAATAAAACAAATAAATAGTAAAATATAATAAATTGAAAAACACTACTTTTAAACAAAACGGTGACAGGAAACCTAGTAATTCCTTAAGGTAAGAAATACTAATATTTCGAAATAAAGCTATAAAGTCTGGCTTACAATATGGCGCTTTACAACACCATTACTAAAAAACCAATACAAAACCAATACATCAACATCAAGTGCTAACGTACTGTTGGTTTATCAACCGACTTCAAAAAAGGAGGAGGTTCTCAATTCGACTGTATGTTTTTTTTTTGTATGTATGTTACGCGATTACTCCGCCAATTATACTTCAGAGGTGGTCCCACATAAATTTTATCGAAATTAATTTAGAATTTTTTGAGAAAATCAACAAATATATACCCAGATAATATTTTGGTTGTGGTTCTTGTTACCTATCTTCGACAAATACGAGTATGAGCCGATTTTGATGATTTTCGTTTTATTGAATAGCTTATACTTCAAAGATGCTGTGATAAAAGTTTGCAAAATAAAAATCACCCGTAATGGTAGGAAAATAGGGGATGAAATCGGTGTTAAGCAGTTAGATTAGGATTTATCACTAAAAATAGATGAAATAAGTAAATTTTATTTAAAAAAATAAAACCGACTTCAAAACACTAAAATGCTAAAAATAATCCTAACACTTAAGTACATAATCAGTTACTTTTGGAGTCGGTGCCAGCCGATGAGAGATTCAATGTTTTTGTTTGCACCGATTCCAAAAGTAACTGATTAGGTACTTGAGTGTTAGGATTATTTTTAGCATTTTAGTGTTTTGTTAATAATATGATTTGATTTCAAGTTACAGTTTAGTTCCTTCAACATATTTTTATTTACTGACTGTATAGACCATTGAAATGAAAACTAGCAACTTTCAAAGCTTACTCAAGTAGGTGGGCCGTACCACTTTCTAGATTTTCACGGTGCCTAGGTCAACCAACTGGCGACCGGTCTAGGTACACTTGCTTCTGTTGTACATTATCTAGCTATCTACACCGATAAAGAATTCTGTAATTTTACAAATTATTTTTTTTACTACGAAATGAAGAAAGAAACTGCGCCTAACCTCAAATTTCGGAGCTTCATACTAATAAAATAACAAATAAATGCAATAGGTATCTAACTTTTGGTAACGATTTCAAAGTTATGATTCGCGATATTTAAATGAAATTTATAGAAGTGTGCAGCTATGGAGAGAGCTATGCTCGGGATATCTCTGAAGAATAAAACCTTAAATTCGAATTTCAAATGACCTCATGTATTGTCTGAAAATGGGGTCATTCGACAGAGAACTAAAGTAATCGATATAGCTTAAACCATATTGTGCTGGCTGAAGTGGCAGCGGGCTGGTTACATCTACCGTATAACCTATGGGGTAGACGTGTTTTTGAGTGGACACTACGACTCCACAAGGTGGAGTGAATGTACGCAACGCTGCTAGCAGCGATTAAAAAATTACTAAGGAACGTGCTCAGTGGCGTGCATTGGGATAAGTCTGTTCAGCACTGAACTGACGTGGGCTGATTTATGATGATGACGGCAGTGTGGAACGTGGAAGTTGGTAGACTGCAGGAAAAGAGGGCTGCGTTTGTTGGCTGTCCTATTCCTGCAGCCGTCGTCGAGGCATTTCAATCTACGGGGCGCAGACTTCGTTACTAATTGAGAGTCATTACTCAAAACTCAAGGTTTCAGTTATAAGAAGGATCAATCAAATCAATCATCACGGCCAGCGCACGTGAGCAGGATGCATCGTATCGGTGAACCAAAACTGTCACACGATATAACACCTATATTTTTTTCAAATATGCCAATCATTTGGTATTATTTGCTAGATTACTAGGAATATTTTCAGGTCTTATCGGCGGTACATCGCGCATAAATACGTAATAGTTATTATCAACATTTTAATAATCCAGCGGAGCATAGCAGTGTTATCGCGCTGATAATGGCGGCTAATTAATTTAAGCAATAAATTCAATACAATGTCATATTTATCAGCATCCATAACTAAACAATTTTAAATCTGTTATGTTACTTAGTTTGTGAAGTATTGACCAAGGAAATCAATCTTTCATCGTGACCAAGAGATGGCGCTGTCAGTATATTAGATCGCATTAGCTGAAGCTGTAGTTTGTCGTCGCAATTGTCGTCCATATGTTATACTCGCAGTACTGTTTTATAGGTATAAATAATAAGTAAGAAGACGCCTAAACATAAGCTATCAAATTAAAATTACTTACACCTTGTTTTGTTGTTTAAAAACAGCACTGCTTACATGCTCTTTAGTGTTCATGGGTCTACTACTACTACTATTGCAGGTTACTGTTAAGGTTAAAGGTTAAGGTCTTAGTTAAGCGCTTGGACTATTCCAATTGCCTGAGGCCATTCGGCCAAGTCTCTGCCACCCTTTTAAGTGCAAAACATGAATTAAGGCCGACATCGTTAGACAGTTTGACGGTAGCTGTCTAATTTTCGTTCAAAGTCTGTCGTCTTAGTTCAAAATATGTGACACAAGCTTTTGCCCGCGATTTTGTCTGCGTTGAGCTTACCCGGATATAAAGTATCCTAACTGTTAATCTAGGCCATGGTCTATCTGTATACCAAATTTAATCAAAAACTGTTTAGTAGTTTTTGCTTGAAAGAGTAACAAACATTCAAACAAACTTTCGCATTTATATAAATAAATATAAATATATTATTAGTAAGGATGAGACTCGGCTGAAAGGTCTCCGTTAAGCGGTTGGACTATACCCCCAGTTGATTACTTACAGAAATATTTAAATATCATAAATTGCGCGTTCCACGAATCACTTGACAATCAAGCTAATTGGGGTCTGCTATTCTATTACCCTCCTGATTAGTGCTGAACTCTTGACATCGCTAATAAACATGTTCAAGCAAGCCGCCATTGAAAACAGATACCAATGGATTTGTGAGTAGACAAAACAGAATGATGATTGAAATATTAGAGTTCGATTTAGGTAGAGAACCAATTACATTTAGCAGATCCAAAAGTAAAATAATAAGTACAAACATAAACATAACCCTACTTCGTACCGGCAAGTGCAGCGTAGGACCATATTATATATTCTGTGGACGTCCACCAATAAGTTGGACATATTATACGACCTGGTAAAGGACGCAGAAAGACGCTAGATGCGGGCCGCTTCAAACCGGAAAACGGAAGTCAATGGGGAGGCCTATGTTGAGCAGTGGATGTCCTATGGCTGAAATGATGATGGTGATGATAATCCTACTTCAATAAACAAAGATGCCTAACTAAAAAGGCTTAAATAAGACTTTAGTGTATGTAAATTGTTAATTATAAATGACAAAAATCTTATTAAAGCATTAATTGTAATTAAATTTTATATTGGTTTTGTAAAGCCTCAGCCACACGTCCTAACGAAATGTTATGATGTGTCATTTGATTCGATCAGACTGATAATGAATAACTCATAACCAAATAAGTAATCGTGTTTTAGATAACCAAAAAGCCATATAAAAATAGGCAATAATATCGTTAATTTTCTAAATTAAATTACGTACGTTTTGTTGTATAATAAAACGAGTTTATATTACGCCGGCCCACAGAAAAAAGATACCGTTGCAAATCTGAAGAGTTTTTTGCAAGTTTGTATAGGCATAGATTTGATCCAATCGATTTGATGACGTAGGCAGTCGAATTTTATTGCACGCCAGCCTTCGATCAAGAATACACTGATCGAAGACGCCAGCGTAAATTGTGATGTAAGGTCGTGCAATGCAAAGTGCAAACATGCATGATTCTTGAATTATGATAACCTTAAATAGAAATAAATGTTAAAAAACATGCACCAAAATATAAGTACACACCAATTATTTGACTACCTCCGTAGTCGAGAGGCGAGCATACCGGACCTGGTGACGCCTATCTCTGAGGTCCCGATTTCGATTCCCGGTCGGTCAATGTAGAAAAATTACTTTTCTATATTCTCTCGGGTCTGGGTTATGGTACCGTCGTTGTTTCTGATTTCTGTAACACAAGTGCTTTGGCTACTTACCATAAGTAAGTATGTTGTGTTGATATTTAAAAAAAACATGGAAGTATAGAATTAACATCCTTGTGTAATAAAGTATGTACCAGACAAAAATGACAACTCGATAGCTATAAATGCGAAAATTGGGAAAAATAATATTTCTTTTCTAATTTTCGCTACCAAAAGACGCAGCAATTGTCGTAACAGTCACGTTTCATTGGGCTCTATTAGGAACTGTTCCGATATAACCAACACACGTCGAGTCGCTAATTAAGAGGCACTCATCATCATCATCACTTCAGGCATAGGACGTCCACTGCTAAACATGTGCCTCCTCCAATGACCTATCATCGGGGGGGATTGCCAATACTAGCCACGCTTGGCAGGCGGGTTGGCGAGCGCAGTTTTTATAAGATTTCGCACGCAGACGCTGCTGCCTGTCTCGTGCTACAGGAATTAGTCGCCTCTTACGATCTGTTGGCGGTTGGGGAATTGAACTCTTTACGGCACTTTAGGGACACTAATCGCCTTAAAAGCGAATTATTGCACCAGTACGCCAATCGAAACTTCAAAATGTTAAATAATTCCTTTTACTGAGTACTTCATTATATTCCCTGCTTTAGGTAAACAGAGTATAATAATATTTAAAGTAGTAATCAAGTGAGACTTTTAACAGCTGTTTGCTAACTCGACCTTGAGCAGGATTTAGAAATCTTATCTAAGCTAGCTAGCTAGCTTTTAACCGCGTGTTCGGCTGCTGGAAAATTTGACAAAGAAAATATTTTTATGTATACTATAGGCACAACCCATAGTTATCCTTGCGAACTAGTTTGATTTACTCAGCAGGTCTAGTAAAGTTTTTTTCATCTTTAAAATAAGATTTTAAAAGATCTTCTTTTTTACGTTTTTTGTCATTTCTTAATTTCCAACAATTTGCAAAAATTGCACTTTTTCTAAATTTTTACAAAATATAGAGATTACACGGTCGTGTAGGTACGGCCGTAAAGAATACACTTCGCCACCGCTAACAGGAGGCGTGTCATAAGAGGCGCCTAATTCCTGTATCACGAGACGGGCAGCAGCGTCTGCGTCCGAAATATTATAAAAATCTGCGCTCGCCAATCCGCCTGCCAAGCGTGGCGAGTATTGGCAATTCCCCCTTTTCGGGCAGGCCTATGTTCAGCAGTGGATGTCCTACGGCTGAAATGATGATAGGGACGTTATGATGATGTTGACTAAAACGAATTTAATTAAGAAACTAGTCTGGAAGACTAGATTTTGTAAATATTAATTAAAAAACACTGCATATTTAGCCCAATAGATGGCGCATTGTGTTTGGCCTGGCCCATTGTAATTATTTGATCACTGATTCAGTGGTTCTGTCACTGATCAAATAATCTCTACGTTATAGGTTCTGCTAAGTTGTCAAACGTGGGTCAAAGTTGCGTCAAACACATTACGATATTAAGTAAATAAAAACAATAATTATATCTTGGTTTAAAACGATGCCTCTGTGCATGGTTAAAGTCATTAACGAATAGATTTTGTGTTTATTTAACGAGCACAAAAAAATCACTTATTGAAATTAACGTAGACATAGTTGACAAGACTAACGCAGTGGTTACTTGATCAGTGATAAGGCCAAACACGCTGGCGCCATTTGAAATTTGCTTTGCTGTGTTTCCCCATTGGATAATTTTTATAAATTAAAAATGTACTTAGACACTTTATTTAAATTTTGTTTTTAGAAAATTGATCAGATAAAACGCTGGCTTCGACAGCGAGAAAAACCTGACAAATTTCAAGTTTAAACGTTTATTTGCCAAAAACACAGTAAATTACAGGTTTCGATAGGTTAGCCTCGTCCTCGGTAGCTTAGTTGGTAAAGGCCGGCCGTCCGGCATGCGAAGAGACGTGGGTTCGAGTCCAACCTGAGGCGGTCGATTTTTTCAAGTATACTTAGACACTTTTGATGTGTGTGTGTGGTATATAAGTGTGCTCAAAGAAATGGAGTATGTACCTTTTAAGGCGATGGGTAAGGCAAGTGACCTTGAGCATTAAGCGACGTCTAATGCGCTTCTATTACGTGCCTAAGATAATACAAATGCTTCTCGCAGACTAAACATCCATCCGTTGCGCTCCTGTGCAAATAGATTATCATTGCGAGCAAAATATCCGCTCATGGAAACGTAGGCGCTACAAATAAAACCATTAAAAAACCTTATAATTCTAAATTGGTTGACTATTTGAAAAAAAAAAAATACCCTAAAGGCACGAATGCTATAAATATAACTAAACCAACTTTGAAGCTAAACAAAATCGTCGTTTAAAATATAAATGTGTACAAGCTCGCGATATTTGCAGTACTTTGAAATGTTTATTAGTGCTTATAAGAAATAATAACTAGTATTTAGATACACCAGGAACCGGAAAAACTTCAACATATAAGTTACATGATATATTAATTTCCACATCCTATATCCAGTATTTTGTCCAAAAAACTTGTCCAAAAACACCTCTTTTACTTTTTTCCTCATGATATTGACAGCTAAGCAAGTGATATTGATCCGGAGGATTCAGAAATATCTAGATACAACCTTCCGCCCGCGGCTGCGCCCGCTTGAAGTTCGATCTCTCACTTAAAGTTCTTATCAACGACACATGTCATACAATAAACCATATCAATGCCTCGCTTTAAATGTAAAAAAAAAGCGACACTAGCACTAATGCATTATTTTAAAACAAAGGAGAATGCGCTAAATTGCCCCAGCTCCGACGTAAATGAAACCTATCTCAGATTTTTGTACCTTATTAAATTTGTTATTATCATCGAATAATAAATTCGCTCGTTAAAGGATAATCAAGGCAATTTTTTCTTTGTTTGACTGTGATCAGAGACAATATATTTATTGATAATACACATAAAAGGTTCAAAAATCTGAGATAGGTACCTTTTGCGCTGGGGTTGGGGTAAATTTATAAGAAACTCGCGCATTCTCCTTTGATTGCTTTTAAGAAGGCTTAATACTGTCACGGACTTATTATTAGAACTTTTAATGAAAAAAATCATTCCGTCATACATTATTTTTGCGTTAGCTTTATAATATAAGGTGTACGAGTAGATATAGACAAGTATAGATACGTGGTAGCTCCCAACGCACAGAGGTGATGCGAGACTTCGATTCTTCGACCACTGATCTACCAGTATAGCTGATAAACTGTACACTATTATTTATTTCCTCTATCTCTTGCTGCAGATGCAGATGATTCTTCACCACAACAGCAGCGGGTCCGCCGCGTACACCGGACGCCTGAAGAAGAGGGAGGTGCATCGCGCCATCACCCTCCACCCAGTCAAGGACCACCGACAGATGTACAGGCTCCACTCTTACTTCATGGTAAAGCACTACTGCAAATACATCTTCTTATAGTGTCTTCCCGTGCTAGAGGATGGCGATCATCATGGCAATTTTACTTTGTCCACTGCTGCCCTGAACAGGGACTTGGTGCAACGTCCTAACCCCTTTCTAAGATGCTTGAGCCAAGAGGTCTTACGTTTGCCTGGTTTTCGGCGTCCTTGAATCTTCCCCTGGATGATCAGTTGGAGAAATGCATACTTGTTGTTTTTTTTTAATTTTTCCATTCTGAAAAATAGACCAGGTACTTAGAAGAATTACGATTACTCGATTAAATTGCACCGTATGTGCACTGCATGAGGTTCTTGTTGGAGCGGCGTCGGCTTACGCCTGTGATCTCTGATGAATGACGGCGTATATCGTGTTTTTATTTTTTTTGGAAATTTCTAAGTATATTTTACTCCAAAAATATGAAAGGCTGAAATTAATTACGTTAAATTAGTATTTATATATTGTTCTATAGACCTTATTTTTAAAATATGCCACTACCTTGAAATGTAACCCTGTATACTATAAACAGACAGGACGTACGATCGACAAACGCTTATAGGGTCTTTTTATATAATCAATATAATTTATTTACTTATTGCACATTGCACAATGTTAACATAGTACAAAACAAGGGTGTAGCAATTATAATAACAAATTAAATAAGTAACAAATGCATGAGAACATGTTTTGATATTTAATCTAAAAAAAAGTTTACATTTTAATTAAAAAATATATATATTATAATCATCATAACAGTCATATATTTCTGTTATTCTATCAACTTTATTATAATCGTTTAATATATAATTATAAATAATTTGATAATTCTATCCAGCATAAATTTTGCTTCAAATATATTTCCGGTAAATTTTAATTGAAATCGTTGCCGGCAGTTTTTAAAAAAAAATAATTTACCTTAAATCAGTCTGTTGTTTACGACGAAACGCCCCTTTTAACATATTCAAAGTGTTCCAAGAACCAATTTTACGTCTGTTGGGATGTGCGTCAGCGATTGCAGAATATGTAGATTTTGATTTATACGTTGCGCATGCGATTTCAGGTTCGAAACAAATAGGTGGGGGATCAAATACAGAATGACCTAGCAACAATTACTTTTTTATTACATTCTTTGTAAAAAAAACAATAGTTCTGATTTAAAAAAAAATCGCTGATAACTGTTATCATCATAGACATGTATAGCAAAACGTCTAAACAATTTATTATCACACGTAACTAATCATCATAAATAGGTAGGTTAAGCTTTATTCTATTTATTAAATTTAATTACGTACCTATCTATTAATAAATTTATTCCGCTTGATGGACCGACAACCTTAGAAAGATGGCTGGCAGTGGCTGGATGAAAAAAGCGGGAGATCATGCTTTGTGGCGCCTTTTGGCATTGCATGCATTAGGATGACACGATGATCTATTTAAATGTTTTACTTTCATTACATGGAAGAAATGTAGCAAAAGTGAACTATTATAATATAATATATGGTGGGAGACGGGCATGCATAGTCGTGCATAATCTGAGTCTGATATTAAAGTCAACGTTTCTTACCTTAGCCCACAGCTGGGTATCAAGTCACTGCTCTAAGCTCGACCCTCTATTCTTTTCGGAAACATTATGTAACTATAAATCTGTTCTGTAAGTTGTTACTAAAACTGTAGGTAATTCTTTTTTTATAAAAACATGGAATTCAAACCAAAACAAACTATGATGAAATTGTGTTAAATGAATGTGTGCTCATCTTCCTTTAAATTTCATCAGGTAGCTTTGATCTTTTACGAGCGCTGTAGCAAAGGGTTTTGTATAATTTTACAACCTCGTGTTGTAAGTCTGCTTGCAACCATTAAAACGATAGGTTTAAATGATTATTATTTTTAACACAGCCCGGACAGTTCGCGATTAAAAATACATATTTATGACTAATTATTACCTATGTAACAGGCCATGTGATTGTCATGTCATGGTTGTATATTAACGGATTTTTTAGGTTAGTTTTTCGTAAACCACACTGAGACTATTTCATGAGTTTTAGATTGAAAAGAGAACTCATGAACTCCTAAATAACCAGCACGGTTTACATCCTGCCGAACAACGAACGGCTAGCTAAGCTGTATTTAACTATAGGGCATAGAGCACATACACTATCTTATCTATAGAGTAGAAATGTCATATGATTTGTTCGACAAATATTTCCGCCATATTTTAATCTGTATATGTACTGTTTTTATGGGAGAGAGTTGACAGGACTTGTTCACATTTATACTAAATGCTGACTGAATGTTAGTGAAAAATCACTAACTAGTTTTTGAGAAAGGTGGTTCTTATTGCTGCTCTATAGGGTTTGCACTCGATGCTTGGGGGATTAATGAAAATAGTAGCATAAGTCCTTTTCTAGATTTTGAGCTTTCTCAGTGCCAAATTTAATCAAAATTGGTTCAGTAGTTTTGTCGTGAAAGCATAACAAACGAGAGTTCTTCTCGCAATCTTTTTTGCAGTGGCTTAATAACAAAAAATAATTCATTTCAGTCATTTATTTTACTTAGCTGATTCATATATTAGTATGGAAGTATGAAAGGATAACAACTTACTCGTAATGATTTAGAAATCGGCACAATCTTTTGATTTTAATATTTTTTAGCAATTACATAATTATAATCTAGAAGTCTAGACAGGTATTGTACTGATATGATAATTCAATTCAAGCTTTATTCACTCTTTTTGTCACTCTTTACAGCGTGGCCGTAGTCGTTGTCGTCATGTTTAAAAAAATAGATGCTCGTCTTCTTCATCGTTTCTTAGAGATTTTAACTGGGACTTCTATGCGTTCTCTGTTAACTTATTAGTACCTTTCAAAGCAGTGCAAGTTTTCTTAATGTATAATACAACTGCTTAAATCTAGGCTGGGTACTAAATACGGATATGATACAAGTAGAGACTACTTGTTCTTATAGTCTCTGGGATACAAGATAAAATTCGAAAATTTGAAGTTAATTGCTTTATTCGGTTCCGGCTTCGGGCTACAAAACCGAGTAGTCGCGGGTTCGAATTGGGATTCAAGGCAAAAGGCAATAAAATGTTTGTGTGATGAGTTCGATCATTTGTATCTGATTCATGGATGTTATATCATCATGTCAGTCTATTTCCTCCCCTCCCCTAAAAAGCGCCAAAGAAAACGATCTCCCGCTTTTTTCATCCAGCCACTGCCAGCCATCTTCCTAAGGTCGTCGCTCCATCGAGCTGGGGGGCGTCCTACACTACGTTTGCCAAGGCGCGGTCTCCATTCGAGAACTCGTTTACTCCATCTTTCATCGGTTCTGCGACAGATGTGGCCATCCCACTGCTACTTTAGTTGTACATTACGTTGTTACAGGATGTTGTATATTTAAACTATTTAAGTAACTATGTCTATAAGGTATCTAGTCGCTACATTACAAGTTCTACTTGTATTGGGGCTAGATTGTTATATTCTATATATTTATATATTCATAAGTTCGTTCGTCGTACGTTGAACAATTATTATTAATTCATATGAACAACATTTAATTGATATTGATAGTAGCAAATATTAATTTCCGTTTCTCTTACTTTTCTTGTTTTCTTATCAGCGGCTATAAAAGCTTGGACAATGGTTACTTGTTTGAAATGGATATACTTAGTATTTTTGCAGTCACAAACAGATAATGGGGGGCAACGGTCGTGTTAACGGCAGGCGGCTATCTGTACGACTTTATGATGGCCATTAGTAATAGATATCCTTTGAAAGGTCAACCTTAAAGTACAGCAATATTATAATTTGAATTGAATTTATGGAATTATGACTCAGTAGGTACACTTTTACGGCCAATTACGGGCTATATAAACGTAGCTTATTGTCCAGCGCGCTGATCTAATCAGTAAGTAGAGGCGAGTACGCTGGAATTCGCCATTTCTAAGGTTCCGGGTTCGATTCTTCGGATCAATGTAGAAAACGAACATTTCTATGTTGTAATTTGAACGTTGCCGCGCGCGAGCATTGTTCGTGTGAGCCGCTCAGTTGAAAGGGATGCATGTGTATTGCCTCGTGCGCTCGCGACAAGGTAGAATGGTCAAGTGTCTGTGTTAGTTCAGCGCACCGCGAGGCTGCCTTTGACTTACTGTTCAAACAAGCAGTCTCGCAATGTCGATAGCTTAAACAGTTTACTATCACTAATCATTCTAATCAAAATTTCCATATATTTCAGAATCTCCGCATCCAGGAGCTTCGAGAGCGTTCCCTGGACCTCCACCGGGATATCGCATCGGCGATGCACAAGCTCGAGGTGCCCCCAGAAGAGGTGGCGGACTACGAGCTGACAGAAGGACTCCCCCTGTTCCCGGCCAAGATCGGACAGCCGGGCTACTTGGGGGATAACAGTATCTTAGGTAAATGCTTCTATGAGGGTGTCCCATCGCCGGGCAAAGGTTTCTTCTAGGACCCATGCTTCCTTATTGAAGTCTAGTCTGCCAATCATTGATACGGCTATCCAAACATAATTTATTTCGTTAGTTTTTATGCTCCAAGCTTAACAGTAACTGTTGACCTCCACCTAATCTGTTTAGGGAAACACTTCGTCATACTGTACTTTTTGTAAACTTTTACTCTATGCATTTGTTTGGCGACGCCATTGTTGGTGATAGTTTCAATTGTTAAACAAATGACACGCGGCTTTTGTCGTATTCTTCAACAAGGCGAGACAAATCGTCAAAGGTGTTGAGAGTCACAGCTAAGTGAACAATAGCGCTTTGACGTCAGTCGTTATGGTCACCGCCTCCCATACTTTCCACATGTATTGAAATATCAATGTCGTTGATTATATCTTGATTGATGGGAGGGCAATTCGAAGCAAAAATGCAGCTAAATGACTATCGAAGTTTATAAGTCACTTATGCGAATCAATGATCATTGTAAGAGTACTTACCTTGGTAAACGGAGTGAGTGTGGGTGACCCCGCTTGTTGGATTTAAAGCCGGTGACTGATGTAGACAGGATGCGAAAGGTAGAGGGTCGGAATTCTGTGTGGGGTGTGTGTGGCGCAACTTGGGAGACTATTTCCAGAACTAAATCTGTGCAGTGAACTGGGATAAGTTAGTCAGTCGGTAGTTTTAAGGGCGCTATGATTTCATTTGTGTGTGTGCCATTAGTTTAGATAGATAGATAGATAGATACTCTTTATTGCACACCATACAAGTAAAATACACATGATTTTTACAGAAAGATGTACATCTTTCTGTTTAATTTAGGCGGTCTTATCGCTAATAGCGATCTCTTCCAAACAACCTTTAGGTAGAGGACAACCATTAAAGAAAGGGGAAGGTGTTGCAGAGTTAGTTAGTTGTTTAGTAGCTAGACTCATAATTTGTATATAGATCTTGCTAGATTTAGTTTATAAAAATATCGACCTTGTTGCAATTCAAAACTAAATATATTGTTATGCTTCGAATCGCCGAACTGTAAAGTTTTGCAACTCCTAGGAGTAGACTAATCTAAGCAATGAAATCGAAAACATTCCTTAATACACAAAAGATACATTCTAAGGTACCTATCGCAATATATAACGAATCTTTTAGCCATAGAACTTATTTTTTATTTTCACAAAGGAATAATCGAGTTCCTTTATAAGACTATAATTATCCGTGACCTTTATCTAAGACTTTTCGCTAAGTTGAGTAAGTAAGTAAGTCAATAAACAAAACACTCTTATTGGCATAATCTCGATCCTCGTTTCATGAAGTAATAAACAATGTATTTTGCCAATTTACCTTAAAATACCCTAACCTTAAAATATCTACGTTACAGGAGCACCAATCGATCTCAACCGCTACAAACCCAACAAAGTCGAAGACATTGTCACGTACGACTATATCAGCAAGTCCATCTACTCCGTCAGCCACGCCAACCCTAAGCGGAGGATCGAGACCCCGTTGAAGGAGGCCCTCGATGACGTCATTAGAGAAGTGAGTTCAGTTTTCAAAAAGTAATACTTTATCAACAGCATTAAATCGAAAAATCGTCAGAGAACTCAATTTATACGGCTGATGTTGCAGTGGGCTGGTCACATTTGCCAAAGAACTGATAACGCGATGGGGTTGAAGTGTTCTTTGGTGGACGCCACGATATAGCATGCACAGCGTAGGGCGCCCTCCAGCAAGGTGGAGCGGTGATATATGCCAAAGAGGCAGCAGATGGAAAAGAATAGCCAAGCCCAATCTTTGGCTATTCGTTTCCATCCGTCAGTAGCGTGCATTGGGCTCTCCCAATTGCCTCTCCTAGTTGCCTATGTCCAGCAGTAGACTGAGAGGCTAATTATGATGACAAAAACAGAAAATAGTACCTATTAGAAAATTTTAATTCGAAAACGGTAAAATAACTTATGAAATATTATTATGTTATTATTTATAAATGCCCGAAAGAGGTCCTATATCCTGAATAAATGAGTATTATTATTGTTATTGTAAATGCTCTAACCTTAATTAATTTAGCGATGCTTCACCATTTAACTTTATTAATCTTATCTGAGGACAACGGTTCTGGTTACATTACAAGTAATTTGTTTAGTATAATAGGCTAGTTTCCTAAAAAAATCTAATTAGTCCGTCAGTTGGATTAACAGAAAATATTGGACACGTATTTTTTCTTTTCTCAATCAAACAAAAAAATATAAAGATATAGCCCGTTAAAGTTCCGCGTAACGTCACGCATTGCGACACTTTTTACCAAGGCGTGACGTCACGTGCTCACTTTGATGAGCTTTACTTCGTCATTTTTTGTTTGATTGACAAAAGACAAAATATGTGTCCAATATTTTTTGATAATCTAACTGACGGACCAAATAGAATAATCTTTTTTTGACCCAGGAAACTAGCCCATTAGAGATTAAGCCATTAATGTAACTGTTTGTAGTCCCAAATAAAGATTAAAAAATATACCAATCACCGAAATTATTATTTTTGCTGTTAGAAAATAGTTATGGATTAGCTAGCATCAGCGACAGATAACATTTTTTACCTACTTCTACTAATAAGAGGTTTAATACAAACGTCAGTTAACATAATAAATAAATGTCAAACACAATTATTGTCATGGTCTCAAAGTAAGCATTAACACCGCTGCTGCTGCTATATTTAGCCAGCGGTCAGCACACCCAGATTCAAGCGAATTTAGAATACTTTGATGGTTTTCTGAATTGATCCAAACCGGTAATAGAACGCGAGGTCCTGCGCATTTAAAGTCGACCTTCGTAGCCGAGAGGCGAGTAAGCCGGACTTGGCTTCTCCATCTCTTAGGTCCGGGTTTCGATTCTCAGTTGGGTCAATGTAGAAAAATAACTTTTCTATTTTGAATCGGGTCTGGGTGCTGTACTGCAGGTACTATCGTTGTTTCTGATTTCTATAACACAAGAGCTTTAGCTACCTACCTTAAGATCAGAGAAATGTATGTGATGTTGTCCAATAGGTATTTATTCTAAAATTAGAGTCACTGCACAAAATTGCATCGTTATTATAAAAGCATTCCGCATATTCCAGGTGATGGAGATAATAAACGCGCCGTCGCGGCAGCGGGGCCGGGTCATCGACCTGAACGAGCTTCTGTACGGGTACATGCGGCTGCAGCCGCTGCACGGCGTGGACCACGTGCTGGACCTGCTGCTCAAGTACCGCCGCTACCGCGGGAAGAAGATGACGGCGGCTGTCAGGCGACATGCGTACCTGCAGCAGTCGTTCACGGGTCAGTATGATGCCTTCTTCAAGGACAAATAAATAAATTTCATGCGCCGTCTCATCAGTGAGGCCGGGTCCAGAGTCCTAATTCTTATAATTATAACCCTCAACCAGCAAAATTTATGATTCAATAGATTTTTTTTAATTACTCGCTCTCATGCGACTACTTGGTCGCATATATTTCTATCGACAAGATTCAATCGACCTATTTAATGACCTCCGTAGTCGAAAGGCTAGCATACTGGATTTGGTGTCGCTATCTCTGAGGTCCCGGGTTCGATTCCCGGTCAGTGAATGAAGTGAATGTAGAATTTAAGTATATTGTCTCGGGTCTGGGTGTTGTGGTTTGTGGTACCGTCGTTGTTTCTGATTCCTGTAACACAAGTGCTTTGGCTACTTACCATAGGATCAGAACAATGTCGTGACCTGTCTATTGAGACAGTAGTGTTTCGCATGGTGGAAAGCGAGAAGGCGTGACGAGCGGTGCGCACCTTCTGCGAGGCTGTCATCTCGCAGAAGGAAGCGGAGAGGGAGCGAGAGCCTTCGGCTGACACCCCCCCGATGATCCGACGCAGGCGGCTCTACGTCCTCCGATCGACCCTCCACGATGCGCCTCGGGCGGCCGGCACGGGGGTGCTGACCGACCGCTAAAGGAGGCCCGCGGCGGCAGTGCGTGTTTCCAGCACGCCGTTCGCTGGAGTCTGGGGGGGGGGGGGGAGACCACCTTCCTTCCCGAAGTCGGCTGTTCGGGAGCCACAGCCAGAGTTGACGGACACCGTCTGGTTTTTAGTGCCTAAAAGCCGTCAACCCCCGCGGCCGGCGGGTATGCGGAACAGCATTTTCCAGACGATAAAAAAAAAGGATTAGAGCAATGGATGTGATGTTGTCCAATATAAAAAAAAACGTAACACTAAAATCAAAACCGGTATTCCCATACAATAATACCGTATTGTACAGGAATACCGGTTTTTACGGTGCTTGGGATAAGTTTTGTTTAAGCAAGTAATAATTAAAAATAAGTATTTTTTACAGGAATAGAACTCAGAGAACTGCCAATGGGAGAACCACCACCGATTGAAGATTCAGGTATTCTGGGCAAACATGATGGGAAAACCTACCCAAACGACTACGAGGACTTCGATGAGTCTAGTCAGCAACAGAACGGTTTCCTAGATTTCGGGAAACTGAACGTCAGAGAGGCTTTTGAAAATGGTTTGATGAAGTTACAGAACAACCTCCCAAATGTCCTGAAATGGAGTGAAACAGACTTCGAGTATCCGATATACGATAGGAGGATCCAATTCATTCTTCCTCTTGCGGGAAGGCAAGAAGTTTTCGGAAGGTTTATGAAGAATTACGAGGATATCGTCCTAAAAAGCGACGAGGCTGTGACACTCATAGTCGTATTATATTTAGACGTTAAAAGTCCGCTAGACTACAGTCATGCGGAATCATTGATAGAACATTATAAGAACGTGTACGGTAAAGAAATCAAAGCTGTTCTAATGGGCTCGACTACCTTCTCCAGAGGTGCCGCTTTAACCGAAGGTCTAAAAGAGTGCTCGAACGACGATCTAGTGTTTTTCATAGACGTCGACATGATGTTTAATTACGAAACTCTCAGACGAATAAGGATAAACACGATCAAATACAATCAAGTCTACTTCCCTATAGTGTTCAGTGAGTACAATCCCGAAGTGGTGAACGGGGAGGACTACAACAAATTGAAAGGCGAAACTCCCGCAACGAACCCCGATTTAGGCAAATACGTAGTTAGTTCCGAAAACGTGAAATCTGATAGAGAAATAGCTAATTTGAAATACAGTAAAGTGATCGACGACGATAACGGATACTTCAGACAGTACGGATTCGGCATCCTCAGTATTTACAAGTGCGATTTCGAGAGGGTGGGGGGTTTCGATTTGAGTATCAAAGGTTGGGGGTTAGAGGACGTGCATCTGTTCGAGACGTTGATCAAGTCGAACTTGACGGTGTACAGAGTGGCCGATAACAGTTTGGTGCACATTTTCCACTCGGTGGACTGTGATAAGAGCTTGGAGAAGAGCCAGCTGCTGATGTGCCTGGGCACGAAGGCGTCCACGCACGGCAGCGAGGCGCAGCTGGCGCGCTACGTGCTCAACCACCCCGCGCTGCTGTGGCCGCCGCAGGAGGAAGGTGCTAGCTAGTACAGGGTTCTGTTAGGTTATTCAATTGGAAACTGAGAGGAGATATCCTTCCGATCCTTGACAATACATATCATGTTGAAAGAAGTGTATTTTTGTACAAATTTTGATGTAAAAGAATTGATCGCATGTTTTTTTATTGTAGCTCTCTCAAATTGATATTCAGTTGTTTTTTTGTGGCCGATTGCTATTGCTCTAAACATGTCTTACTTCGTAACGATTATTGATATCTCTATTTTTTATAACATAATTTAAATACCTAAGTATGATCTTTGGATCTATGCTTCATCAAATTCTATTTCATACTTTTGCATTTTTAGTGAATTTAAATGCATAATGTAAAATTATTAACTTTAACTACTAGGTGCTTTCATGTTTCAAGAATGTGAAATAAATGTGAATAATTTAGCATTTATATTATACAAAATAATAATTACGTTAAATTTATTGTGTTATCAATAATTATTTGTTCCTAATAATCCTAATGCAATTAAAATTTGAAGCTTGATTCAATAGAAAGTAGTCAATATGTAAAAACGTAATAGTATAAAATGTATTTGTGTAAAAAATATTTTGAATCAAGTTTAAGTTCAGAGAATTCATAAACTCGTATACAGATTTTATTGATTCCTACATAATATTTTTATTGTTTGTATTATTTTTCATTTTTACTTCTATTATTAACTGCCACATTTGTAATCAGTCTCGAAAGTGGGTAAGTATGAGAATAATGTAATTTTTTACTCACTAAACCTTTAGTTTTGGCCAGTTGATTGACCGGATTGTTTAAATACTGTAATATTTTTTAGTCCTATTGATTGCTAATCTTAAAAAGCATTTGAAGAAAACAATTGATAATCGCGTGTTGACGACTCTGTGAGTCTGGGATCGATTGCCTAACCTCCACGACTGCGACTTGGCTACTGCATTGTGTTCTTGCGACTTTTTGAGACGGAGTTTCATTGGCAGCTTTAATTTTCGATGGCTAATGTAATAGTCGCGTGTTCGTAGGCTCTAATGCATTTAATATTATTCTTGTAAGTGGATGCGATTGGTTCAATGGGAAGGCACTGTCAAATCAAATCTCAGTTGGCGCCAGCGTGTTAGGTCTTGTCACTGATCAAGTAACCACTACGTTAGGGTCTTGTCGACCAATGGCCACGTTAATGTCAATAAGTGTTTTTTATGTGCTTTAACAATACACAAAGGTTTCGTTTAAAACAGAGATATAATTATTTACATAATATCGCAGTGTGTTTGATGCAATTTTGACACACCTTTACTTTTTCACGTAGGGATATTTGATTAGTGACAGAACCACTAAATCAGTCATCAATCTATCGGGCCAAATATGCAGTGTGGTTCCCCATTTTGTCAACCAATGACCACTTCGCATGTCACTCAATTTTACAATTCGACCAAGAAACCCATTCGCAATGAAAATAATTTATGATGTAAAATGTTCAAACTGTACATACAAGGTCTCCGTTATTTTATTTTTAGAACAAACACAATACTCCTGTATTTAAAATAGGTTGTGAATCGAACACATATTTTTAGTTGTAAATTAGGCATTCACTTAAGGGCCATTTACTTATCGTCAGTTTTGTCAAGGCTTTATTATATGTAGAGGGTTCAAATAATAGGATACTCCTGAAAACGCAATTATCTCATCAATATTTACTACATAAAGGAAAGCTACACCTTAATGCTAATTTATGGAGGACATTTTTTTCCACGATTTCGTTTTTGCTCCAATAGCTAAGGTCGTATAATATGTGTGGCCGATTTTAAAATAGTATCCTATTCTTTTCAACACCTTGTCTAAAAAAAAAAGTCTTTAGGCCATCTTTAAGACTCATTTGGTTTTATTTATTGTGAAATTCTGGATGTCGTTTTTGTTTTAAATTCAGTTAGATGCAAAACTTTTTTAGTAGAATTTATTTTGTGACATAAATGTATTTCAAGAAGTGAATATATTTTACCATTACATACCTATGCTGTCTGTATATTTATAATTTTTGAAATACAGCTTTGAGGTCTTGTAACACACTCACAAATAATATACAGTGACCTTAAGTGTTCAAAAAATCTAATAAAAATGATATTATTTCCGTGGTCCACCTTCATCTAAAACAGGACAATTTGCATACAATTTATTTGCATACAAACTTTGTCTATTCCACTAACAGAATTCCATTTTCAGTAGTCTATGGTTAGTCTAATATTTATTTACGTTTCCAAGTATTTCTAGGTGATAAACTGTCAAGTTCTGACAAAAAATACATTGTTTTATGTCTTGATACGAACCAAAATACCTTTTTGTCATAATATATACTTTTATAAGTTAAAAGATACTCAAACGTATGCCAAACCATGCCAACTCTATAAACTTATATTTTCTCCAAAAAATTGGTGCTGAAGAGAAAATTACGTAAATATGTTTTTTGTTTATAGTCAAACACATTATTAATACGTTTATGATCCATTTTGCTAAAATACGATTTATCAATAAATCTATCCGAAAAAGGGAAATATATGATGTTAAGGGCCAATTTCACCACTTGCTGATAAGTTCCAGATAACCTATCGTGCACTTTTTTGACAGCTAATTGTATGGGTTATCTGTCAAAGCAAGTGTAAGATAGGTTATCCGGAACATCAGCAAGTGGTGAAAGTAGCCCTAAATGTTTAATTGTCAGTAGGTATTAGTTAAGAGTAGGTACATGAAAATTGTAAAGTAAGTTAGGGAAGTGTTTTTTTGCGATTTCTATGTTGGTTCCATAGATAAAGTAGTTGCATTTAAGTTCAAATCTTCATTTATGAAAACAAGGCTGTTAATTTAAGCCGTACCTAAACTGACTATTAGGAATAAAACTGGCAAACTAGGAGCTTATACAGTAAATATCCTCACAAATCACAAATACTCAACAACATTTTAACAAAATAATGAAAACTATAATTTTTAAATTTACTTTTAAAAACCATGAATTTTAATATTTACATATTATTTTCTGTTTTCCGGAACAACTTGTTTTATCTTTATTGACTTCTAACTATGACAAGATTTATTTTAAAAATTAACTTCGTCTTTCAAGTATTTTTGCGCGTGATGTTTGGCGTTCGTTTGACTGTCCGCTGTAAATAAGTTGTAAATTATTGTAATGTGCTCACTAAGTGCCAATCTAGAGATAAGTAGCTAATTAATTGTACACAATTTTACTGTTCGTGTCGATATTACGTTTTTTACTGTACGGAATTAAGGCATTGTGATTTGAAAGTGATGAAATGAATGAAATTAAATATATTTTTGGCAAGATTTATTTTTGTGTTGGAATTTTTTTTATCATAACATTGCCTGAGGAGCAAGGTATTCGATCAGTGCGTCCTACCAGTTGTAGGTCGTACCTACGGAGTCAGACGTGGAACATGACAATAAAGCTGGCCCACCGACTTCACGTCACTCAGCGAGCCATGGAAAGGTCGATGTTTAGAATTTCGTTAAGGAATAAAATCCGAAACGAGTAGCAGTCGGCCGCGCACATCCGTCGCAGGACCGATGAAAAGTGGAGTAAACGGGTTCTCAAAATTTTAGAAAAGAGACCCTTTGCCTTAGCAAATACTGACTACCTTAGAAAGATGGCTGGCAGTCGCTGGATAAAAAATGCGGAAGACTGTGTTCTTTGACGCTCTTTGAGGGCTTACGTCCAGCAGTGAACAGCAATAGGCCTAAATCCACTCAGTATCTATATTTTCTTACAGCCGATTCAAAAACTAGTTGACTGTGCAACCCAATTCGAGGCCACAAAGGTAACTTCTCTTAAACATACAGCAGAGGTATTGTGATTAGGCTCATTGGAATGTTCTCGATGAATAGGAAAAAAAAATATTTTGGAAATAAAGTAAAAAAAAAATTGTAAAAACAATTGAAAAAAAGGAGTTTTCCGGGGGATTTATAAACCTCACAGAAATAAACCTTGTAAAATGTAAAAAATAATGGCGTCTAGGGTCTGGCGTCTAGGCGAGGCGCTAAGGGGAAAGAAACATACAGGCTGATAGTATTATCGTCCAGAAACGAAGGACTAATTATCCATTGTCGTTGTTCCAAATAATCATATAAAATGATCAACGAAATAAATATAACTGTACATTTTTAGGTTTCTTTCTTTTGCAATGACCAATGCATTGTGTGCTAACGACGGCAGATCGGGCTTCTTAGACCAAGTCAGTAAGAATTTTCGCAATATTTCCTAGATCGGAACAATGCGATTGCCCGAGGCGACGAAAATTGTCGAAATACCTATCATCATTAACGCACATTCTCTTCACTGCACTTTTCAACCGACTTCAAAAAAGGAGGAGGTTCTCAATTCGACTGTGTTTTTTTGTATGTATGTTACGCGATTACTCCGCCAATTATGAATCAATTTTCTTTTTTTTTGTTTAGTAGATCATACTTCAGCGGTGGTGGCCACATAGAAACTTTATAGAAACTGATTACCGCTTTTTGAAAAAATATATAAATATATACCCAGATAATGTTTTGGTTCGTGGTTCTTGTATCTATATTACCAAATTTCTTCTACAAATGTGATCCGATTTTGATGATTCTTTTTTTATTGAATAGCTTATACTTCAAAGATAGTATAATAAAATTTGCGGATTTTTTTTTACCCCTAAGGGTGAAAAAATAGGGGATGAAAACGGTGTTCAACAGTAAACTTTTGTTTGCACTCATATGATTTGTTTTGATAAGGATTTATCATAAATAAATTAATAGTTTAAAAAACACTAGAAAAACACGCTTTCATAATAGCAACTAAAAACCAAAAATAAATTATGGATCGTTCAAGTTGTCTCTATTTCTGGGCTAAAGTTTTTTCTTTTTTTTAAAGGAGAACCAACAAAGCATACACCACACATTTACATACTTAAAATGAAAATACATATTTACAGTGTTGCCTTTCTTATAGGCTGCCACGACGTTTACAACAATACTGCCGAAAACAGATATTATGTCTGAATAAATTTAAAGTAAATTAAAGAGAACAAAATGACTTGACAATTATAACAACCTCTTAATATCAAATGAATCCATGAGTGAGGACTTTAATTTACGTAGCGAATAAGACATATCAACATTGGTATCGTTTGTATTGGTATGGTTTTTCCCCAGTGACGTCCAGATTGGCCGGTCGGAAGCGGCCAGCATCTAGCGGCTTCCTCTAACTTTTACCAGGTCGTCTGTCCATCTTGTGGGTGGACCTTTATGTTTTTACTGACCATTGTTTGCTGACGTAAGTTTATGTAATGCGGATCGCGATTAGCCGTGGGAGCGCGGTTTCATAAGGCTGACGGTAGTGCAGTAGTGCGTGTGTGGCTAGAGGACGAGCGTTTTTGCGTCAGTTTATGGATAGATCTATTAAAGTACACAGCATAAAGTAAAAAATATATATAGTTAATAAAGTACACAAAATACATTTAGAGCTGCACAATCTTAGAGCTATTATCGTTAAAAGTAAACTCTTCTAGACACTGTTGAATCGTATTAAGTTTGTTATGTGAGTAGTTGATAAAACTTATGCATAAAATAGCAAGACCAAAGATTTATTATCGTAT
The DNA here is from genome assembly GCA_963576865.1 of Anania hortulata. Classification (NCBI taxonomy): domain Eukaryota; kingdom Metazoa; phylum Arthropoda; class Insecta; order Lepidoptera; family Crambidae; genus Anania; species Anania hortulata. The sequence goes on from OY756406.1 coordinate 1,401,028, forward strand.
CATTCCCCGGGGCATATAGATCATTAATGAAGTACGCTATGGTAGAGCCATAGTGTACTTCATTAATTTATTTTATTTTATTTATTTGTCATACTTCATCAATTTATTTTATTTTCTAATTTAAGAATTAGGGTAAATGATATGAAGTCAGACGCTACTTACCTATGTAGGTCAAAATGAAGCACTTACTTAACTGAATGTACTTTTTTTTAAAAATTTATTAGAAAACACAACAGACATCAGTTATACAAGAAACGGTATAAATGTATAAAGGTATTGGACTAAACTAATATCCTAAAGGTGTTTACACTGCTGCTTAAATCAATTCGTTGATTTAAGCAGTTGAACTTTGATGACTATCGTACTTTTAAGCCTTGGCTGCCAGAGCGCCGAATACTAAGTTAATAATAAGGCAAGAAGATGGCCGAAACTGCCCATCAAACGTTGCTTTTTCATTGCTGACGCTAATTGAATTCAAGAGTAGTAGAGCTTGTTGGCCTTAGAATATAATTTGGTGTAACAATAGTAGATTTGATACCTCGTTAAACATAAAGGAAAATCATTTTTACTACTGGCACAATTACGAAATTGGTGCATAACAATCGTGCTCACTTAAATCCTCCTACAGTGAACGAAAGTGCTTCTCTTTCACAATTATCATGCTTAACAAATGCATAAATGCTTAACACATCATTAATTCACAATTACATTTCGAAAGTTGTTTAATGGCCCGACAATAATGATGCGATGTTTCGTCTCGCGGCAAAAAATAGGAGATTTGAAACTGCATTGATGACTGCAGTTAGGAAATATAATGTGTCTGTGCTCTACAGCTTTCAGAATTGCTCCATTGTATTGTATTTTTAAAAAAATGCTGTAAATTTATAGATACGTAGAGGTTTTTAGATGAAACAAAAAACATTGATAAATTAAATAAATTTTATGCAATGATTTTTTTTAATGCAGAGTAGGACGTCTACTCAAAAGGTAGACAGATTATCTGGTGAAGGGAGCAGGAAGCTGCTGGATGCAGTCCGCTTCGAACTGGCCAATCAGGAATTCGTTGGGGAAGGCAGTCGTCCACTGCCTATGGCCGAAATGATAATGATGATGATAAATGTTTTTTTGTTTAAAAGTATTTTGCTTTTTGGATAGATCCTGTCTCATATAGGTACGTACTAGGGTGTAATATTTTTAATAATACTAGGAAGAAATATTCATTTTGTTCGATGCGTAAATTTCTCATAGGTGGTGGTTTGAATTTTAGAAATTTGAACTCGGTTCTGCGAATTCTGCGCCCACGCTCTGGCAGAAACCGTATTATGTCGTGGATTTAAAAATGTCAGTTAATGCTGCAAAAGATTTTGTGCCTTTGCCAAATTAACGTTGTTACTATACCTTTTTTTTTTAGTTTATCGTGGCTGGCAAGAACTTGTTTTTAAATTTTGACGGTAATTTGTGAAGCTAAAAATTAATAATTTGAATCAATTTCAAAATGATTATTATAATATCTTTTACCTGTAAATTCATTTTTACAAAGAATTAATTTTGATATCCTTGTAATTAAATGTGTTAGGGACGATTTTTCAATCGCCAGATAACTTTATTCGACGAATAAAATTTACGTTTTGACACAATTTCTATACGTTGTCTAAAAGTTATCTGACTATTGAAAAATCGGCCTTTTTAATGTAATAAATGTTTGGTGTTGCTTTATAAGACTGCTTGTTAGAGAGGTGTAGTTAAATACTTAGAACTAAAGTGCGAGATTTCTCACCATCATACTGGGGTGGGCGGGCTACTGCAGACTCTTCAGATCCCAGGTTAGTGTTTGTTAAATAATTTACTTCTATTAAGTGTTAGACGTTTTTAAATCTCCATAAAGTGATTATTCTCGACTAAAGACTACAATAGCCATTATTTTGGCTTTTAACCTTTTGTACTGAACTTTCTCACGATGTTTTGATTACGTTACATAAGCAACAACAAAGTTCAAATCTCTAAGTTATAATGACTCGAGTAAATTGCTATGAAAAATGTGTTGAAATGGCGTGATGATTGCCTACGCATACGCAACATAGGAGGATTACCACAGGTTTCAAATGAAAGTAGCGAGTACGGTGTCAAAATGTATTTATCTTTTTTGTAAACAAAAATAAGAAACTTAAGCATAAATTAAGCTAATCTTATGATAAACTTTATACAAAACATGAGCCGAGCACAGCGGCTAGCCACTTCGTCCTATAGGCGCCACCACGCGTCTGTCAGGTGACACTGACAGGTGTCACGCTGACAGGTGGATGGTGGAGCCGCGACGCCTGGCTGGTCGCTGCGCGCTGTAACCCGTGTACGTGCATAGTCGCAAGCGTTGGCCGCGGAGTCACGTGCGTGCCGGGCCGACATCACCTACATTGTACGTGGCTGCCGGCCCACATTGGTATAACATTCGAACCCGCCCGGAGATGTTACAAGCGCGCCCGAATAAATCTCATCCGGACGCAACACTTTTAGACTGACTGGAGCGGCTGTCTGAAAGGTAGCGTCCGGAATATAGCTTTTAACTTAGTAAGGGGCGCCGTAGCTTCCGGAGGGGGTGCCGTAGGATGAGGAGGGTCCTGATGGGTATCCACCACCGGATGATCCGCCGGACTGTTCGAATTGGGCGACCTGGATGGCTTGGCGGACTCCTTCAAGGTTGATGCCTACGACGCGGGCGGAGGGGACTCCGTACGATGTTGAGGGAGCGCCGTAGGAGGATGAGGGAGCGCCGTATGAGGACGAGGGAGCGCTGTGGCCGCCTCCAAAGCCGCCGCCGAATCCGGAGCCTGAGGAAGCTTCTTCTTTGAGGAGGATTTGGCGGACTTGTTCAAGAAGTTGGGGGTCGACGTTTTGTCCCTCAGAGGTCTGGAAACCAGAGGAGACGGCGCGGTAGCCGCCGCCGCCGCTGACGCCGCCGCTGAAGCCGCCGCTGAAGCCACCGCTGAACCCGCCGGATGACGGCCTGTTGTAGTTGTAGCCGCCAGGCGCCTCTGCGCGGACGCACGCTACCAAAGCCAGGGCTATGCACTGTGAAAGAAAATCATTTGTTATATAGATGTTAGATTAAAAAAGTCTAGATTTAATTCGTTATGGTCGGCGATAAAGTGACAAGTGTTTGAAGAATGACTTCCATTGACTTCATATAAAATTGTAAAAAATAAAATTTTTCACGTTGACGTAATGTTTGAGCTAAAGAATAAGCCTAATGATTTAAATTTTACTTATTAATTTCTGGTGATGATTTAATTCAATATCTGCCTGTATTGTAACTTATGTTTTGTAATCATTGTAATTATATAAAAACAGAAACTATACTGTCTTTTGCTTCCATTACCAATAGATCTGATACTCATCGTGATCGCGTGTGTTAATACAAGTGATGAAACATGAATAATGCATAAACATTGATTGCTATCGATAAATGTGAACGTTTCCCGCAAGTCGCACTTACATAAAAGGATTCGCTTTTTGGTACAAAGTTCAACATTACAGCTTCCGCAAATAGATCTCACGGCGGTTATACAACTTAATAAAGGGCAGTGTAGTCTTGAGAGTATTTGACAATATGATTATTCATAATTAACCTTTTAACACCATCTCATAACCAGATAAATTACTTAAACGACATTATAAATAATTTACTTGGTTATGAGATGATGTTAAGATTTTACGAGTGTTGCTCTGGATTTTGTATCAGAGTTGATATTTGTTTTAGTTACATTTGCTGTTGTGTTTTTCTTTTATTTAAAGTTATATAAAAATCTTTATAAAGACACAGAGTGGGTTTTTGTAGCGCTTGATCTCAAGTCTAAACCTGTGCTGTATATAAATATTCCCGAAGCAGATTACACACTTATTTGAGACGTACTTATATACATTTTTTTATCAGGTTTAAGTGACCCGAGTAAAAAAACCCCAGGAAAGGAGAAGTTATATTTAATACTTTTTTTTTCAATCTATGTATACGCTGTGTGTTACACACAGCGTACCGGAATTTAATTTAAACGTAAAATTTAGATTAAAAATTTATAAAAAAAATATTGATTTGTATTCTTTTCCGTTATGCCTATAAATAAATTGATAAAAATTGTAAAACTCCTATCATAATATAGGCTCTTAAACTAAAGAATGAGGATATTTATTATGAATACATCGAAGGTTACGTGAGATATTGTCTTGACTTTCTATTCGCTTGCTAATTCGTTCACATCGCCGTATTAAAATATATGTAAACAGAGTTATCTAAACTCTTGCGCAAGCGTCTGCGTTCGCTTGTTTTTCTAGCTCTTGATAATTGAAAGTGATTTTACGTATTTTTCAAGAGCCGGGGTCAAGTGATCAGTTAGATTGTTCAAGTGTGAAAAGCTTTCTAGTGAAATGTTAATTGAAGCCCTTATTCTATTTGAAGTGTTTGGATTAAAGTGTCTTTTCTATGTCTGCGATGTCTACGAGTTTTACTGAACTTTCCATATCCGATAAATGATCTTTGGTAATTTTTTTCTTCTAATTACAGACTAAAGAATTCTTAAAATTTACGAGTTTCTGTACGTATAATTTACTTATCTATTAAGTACTATAACATGCTATTAAATCTAATAAAACTAATGACAAGGTAATTACGTATCGTAAACATAATGATAACCAAAATCATACAGTTTAGTTTACTTCTGTTCCTTGTTGCAAGCGAAATTTGCATATTTGTAAAAATACATCAAAGTTAACAGCCGTTTCGACAAACGTAAAACTCTCATAGTTCATTTTGTATGTTATTATTTCACGATCCATAAAACGATTAGACATACAATGGTCCGAGAGTAGTAAGATTAAGGTCAGAGTGCAATTACATCACTTGAATGCGTGGGATAGTATTTACTTGCTTCACTAAGTCATATTTCTACTGTATTTATACTTCACATAATTTGTTTTACAATACAGCTCCTGGATTTAGGAAGATCTTTAGTTTTATTTCTTTAATTATTCAGAAATAGGGAATACGCATGAACAAATATATTGTTTTTACTATATTTATAAGAAAATATATGAAATTATAGTGCCAATAGTGAAAACAAAATTGATTTTAGGTAAAAAATAACCGCAATATAGTAATTAGAAATTAAGGTAGGTATACCTATCTCTTTTTTACTATGAAAAATGTATGGCGGACGTGTAATGTGACGTCACGGTACATATCGGATCAAATAAAAAAAAACATGCAATTCCCCTTTGTTTTAATTTGTATCTTTAAAAACATATTTAACTGTGGGTTCTAGTCAGTAAATACGTGGAATCGTTAGTTGAGGACCTAGACCTACACGTAAGAGAATTAAGAGGGACCATTTCAGTTAAACAATTCCTTTGTTGTGTAAAACAAAACAAGAACAATAATACTCACAGCAGCGAAGTAGAGCTTTTAAAATTAATCTAAGGAACCAAAGCTTACCTAAAGTCCATAATCTAAATAAGCATGGATGTGTAAAAATTACCTGGTAAAAACTCAGTCTACGAAGTTACAAAGCTTACAAAAGAGATACTACAAAGTACGACCAAGAAAAGCAGAAATATAAATGAATACAAAAATGCAGACTTCAATTCCTAGAAAGGCATTACGCGCATCTATCTTAACCTAGGTTCAACTTCCACCTCGTGCACTATGACACGCGGCGCTTACGTCACAACATGGCGCCACTTCCGCCGCTCGCCGGAAGTCGCGGAGCTTTCGATCTCTTTGTTATGATTATGACATATGTAAATCATTGTCTATGGTTACTACGACTATTATTCTCAAGAATTCATGTAATTTGTTTAGATTAGAATCTAAATCGACGATAAATGAAGATGTAGGGCCTTGGTGCGAGGTTTTATGGATTTATGTTAATTTTGTGGTGTTTCAGTAGTTGTTGGTTTTCATATTAAGATGAAAAGTCTGATTAGAAGACAGCAGAGTATAAGCATGCCATAAAAATATAGAGCAACTTCATGCGTCATATTACAGTTACATTATTGAATTTTTATTCAAATTGATTGTTTTCTAAAAACTAATTTAAAAAGCGGTTTTGCATTGCAATACGCTTTAATGAATTGATAAGTAAGCACTTGTAAACAAATACTGTTTGATAAGAAATTAAGAACACTAAAATCAAATGGATTAAGAATACTGAGATCCCTGTCTTTATGCACGAATAGATTTAACAAATTGAATGAGTGAAAGAACGAAATGTGTTCTTTCTTTTGGTCACTCTAATTATGAAATATTGTTTTAACTAGCTTTTCTGAGTCATTTATTTATACTAACTCAAAAACAATGAAGATAACTAGCCTTGTTTCGCAACAGTAAAACAATGATGTAATCGTCACCTGAGTGAAATCTTAAATTAATAAATAGGTGGTAACCTATGCAGATTTAATAAAATTTGGGACGTTTAAAAGCACTGGAAAGTGTTTTTTTGTAAACACAAAATAACCGATAATAATGATGAAATATCAATAAAAAAAAATATTAGTTGATGTTGTTTTGTTTACATTTTTGTACAGTCTTCTGGTAAAGAAATCAATTACAACAAAATTAGACACTATTACATAGCAAGTTACTACTGTTTATGCTGTGTTAGCAATTAATTCCACTGTAAAATTTTGTTTTTTTTTATAGCGATTTATCTATTTTTATTTTTATGTCATATAGACTAGACATAGACTTTGTAATGTAAAAAAATATAGATCATTTTGATTATTTAACTACTGCACCGTCTGGGTCTAGTGGTTCTCGACCGGACTACAAAGCCAGGTGGTCGCGGGTTCAACTCCCGCAGGTTTTTATGTCATCAACACGAGCAGTTTTGTCTGAGTCATTTAATGATGTCTATCGACTAGTCCTAGACAACTAGTCATGATATTACAAGCTAGATAGATAATTAGTGTGATTTGAAATTATTTATTATTTAATACCCAAAACCTTTCGAACATACATTTTTGACGATACAAGGAAATTTGTTATGAAAATCCAATTTCCATTAACAAATAGTAGTCGTAATGTTTCCCGAATGAGTCGCATTACAGCTGACCTGTGACCGTTGCACAATGCGCGCGCGCAGTAATTGGTGCCGCGATGTATTGGAGTTGCGCACTATGATCTACCGGTCACCCGATGAGACTGTGCCAGATGAAATTTATATAGTTATTACCTAACTTGCTGGCATTTACTTGCACCTTAAATTGTTTTCTAAGCTTGGCGCAAATTGTTAAATAACTGTACATTATAACTCTAAATGCGCAAAACCTCTTAGCTCATTTTAGTGCTCATAATATATGATACAACATGGAAAAAAAAAACATACAAATTCTATCGCGTGACGTTGGTATGGGACATGTTTTTTCGATGTTTGTTCCATGTTTTTTTTTGTTTCCACTATCACACTAATCAGTCTAGCCCCAAACTAAGCAAAGCTTGTACTATGGCGGCTAGATAACGGATAAACATACTTAAATACGTTTTTATAAACATCCATGACTAAGTACGAATGCTCGTGCTCATCACACAAACATTTTCCCCTTGCGAGATTTGAAGCCGCAACCGCTGGGCTTTGCAGTCATAAATATGCGACCGACGTCGCACCAATAGTCATGTTCTCGAAGTAAGGAATTAACAATGAATTGTTACGAAGTACCAAACAATTAATTTTGACAATTGCGAGAGCACTCCCAGACCCTAGCGAATTAGAAAAACTATTTTTTAACACGAAAATTCTCATTTATTGTCAAGCAAATTTGATGTGTTACATTTAAGTGTTCAGATGAAATGTATCTAATAAAAGAAGTATCGTTTTAATGTTTTATATGAATATGCATTAGCTGTGTAACATGTATGTAATGTGACTGTTTTGTTGGAAATTATTGTTTTGAGTAATTTACTATTTTGATTAAGTACTTCGGTGAGTTAAAAATGCGAAATTTTTAGCCAAAAAATTCTGGAGTTTTAAAAAATATAGACTTCCTTCTTACTTTAGTGAAAAATATGAGGCTTTTATTTGTTAGAGGGCTAAAATGACCAACATCTTCTTGAGTATTAAGGTAAAATGACTTGTTATATTATTTACTACCCAACTACGATCTACGATCGATGACAGATACTCATTATCATCAGATTAAACAATAAAGCGTTTTATTCAATACTTATACAATTCACAAGTAAACATTAGTTGCAATTTTTATTTTTTTTATTCGAAAACGTAATCTCTGTCTTCTTTTATCAATTTTTATGGCTAAAAGTATAGCTTTACAAAATTGTTGTTACTGGTGTATATTAGGATATAATTTAGATTATATGCAGACATATACGTTAAGTACTAGTTTTATTTATAATGTGAAACCATTTAATTAACTATGTGGGAATTGTTACTTCTAATCGCGAATATCTTTATTTTCGTAACATCGTATGACAAAAGCGTGTGAGAATGATCTTAATTTATTACCATAACTTCTTGACATCTGAATAGTTAAGATTGATCGCTTCCGATCTTGATAGCAGCGAAAATATGAGAATCTGTCTTTGTGTCCTCGTTGCGTGATAAATTGGAGGTAGATGTACGATAACGATTAATTTAGTCTGTGAACATTACTTTCCAATAGGTGATTTTTTTTTAAATTTACACGATTAAATAAAATGGAATTTATGCAGTTTCAATTATTCCGAAGCTGTATTTTACATAAAGAATAATGAAAAGAATGCCTGATCGTTACATTTGATACATCATTACAGACTTAATCTGAATTTCAATCATTCGCATCAATCCTTTATCTACAATCCCCAGCTAAAGCCAAGATCACAAATACGTCTGAGTCCTTGATAACTGCGCACAATTCGGAAATCAATTGAAGTGCATACGGCTGCATCATTTTGAAATCGATTATATATTCAATTGGAAACGTCACTGCACGTACACTTCATTTGATTTCGGAACGTCACAACACTTGTCACTTTGCACTGACACTCACTATCACTGGACTTACCGCTACGAAGGCTTTCATGGTGCTTAGTGATGGGTCACTTCGGGTCGTGGAGAAGTAATGTGATGAGAACAGAGCTATCTGGCGCTATATACCTAAACAGAGGTCGCGGTGGGGCGGCGAAAGGATGACTTAGGTTGTGCAAGCAAGGGAGATGTGCCGAATAGGAAGTTTGTCTAATTGGAGGGCGTCATGCGATTTTTTTGATTTTCGCTGATTGATTGATAAGCGGTCAGAGGTCGAACAGTGTTAAGCAATTTTAATTACCCATTTAATCGAACTAGATCAATTAATTTAATCAAGTCATTTGTAGTCGAATCAACAGTTACGGCACTGTGTCCTCGATTTGTCGAAATATTAAATTATGCTAATAAAATATCTGCATTTGTGCAATTTCGTATCATATCTATTATTCTCTGTATGTACTATTGTCTGTAAGGTAACATTAAATTACCATCATTTTATCGTTACTTATAGCTCTGAGACGTTAAAATTAGGAAACTAGAAATAGATACCTAAATAGTGTCTGGAATTTATGAAAGTAAACCAGTTACTTTCAAGTGTATTTAAGTAATTTAAAGTGTGTGTTAGTGCAGTGTGTATTTAAACAAAAATGTTGTCACGTCACTCGTAATACAAGGATGTTAATTCTTTACTTAGAGACTATGACAATTGATATTTTGTCTGGTTCCTTATTAACATATTTATTTCAAAATATCAGATGCGTTTTCACAAGTAACACATATTAGAGTTACCAAAGTTGCTGGTATAGGGTACTAGTGACATCCTCTGATAGTTACTCTAGTGACCAATAAGTAAAAAGTGACTGACTCGGCAGTCCGTCTGTCTCTCATCATTCATCATCATTATTTCAGCCATACGAAGTCCACTGCTAAACACAGGCCTCACTCAATGACCTATCAGCGGGAGGGATTGGTAATACTCACTACGCTTGGCAGGCGGGTTGGCGAGCGCAGTTTTTTATAAGATTACGCTGCCCGTCTTGTGCTACAGGTTTTAGTCGTCTCTAACGACACGCCTCCTGTCGGCGGTGGGGAATTGTATTTTTTACGGTAGTCCCCACACGGCACATACTTACCATATCTAGCCCCAAACTAAGCAAAGCTTGTACTAATATAGCGACTAGATAACGGATAAACATTTAAATAATTTTATAAACATCAATGAATTATGTACAAATGCTCGTTCTCATCACACGAACATTTTCCCCTTGATTCGAACCCGCAACCGCTGGTTTTGTAGTCCAGAGCGCGAACCACAACACCAGACGTCTATTAAATAGACATTTCTTTGGACAAATATTGGACAACATCACATACACTTGCACAAAGCACTTGTGTTATAGAAATCAGATACAACGATGGTACCACAACACCCAGAACCGAGAAAATATACAAAAGTTCGTTTTCTACAATCTACATTGACCCGAGCCCGGGACCGGACGAGAAGATGGCGACGTCAACTCCGTGCTCGCCTCCCGACCACGGAGGTCGTCAATAATCTTGGAGGAATAATTTCGTTTTCGATGTATTTTAAGCTTGCAAAAACTGAAGGCCATAATTATAATTTGAAATCTGCGTATGAGATAATTACTACATTCAAAAAGTCGAATTTTGCCTCGGATGTCCGAAGATAATGAATATGTTAAACTTTGTGGCTTCAAAATATTGCCTAATTATTTTCGTTTGATCTACAGTTATTTATTTTCTTAAATATTAATGATCGCTAAGTGCGTTTGTAGTTCCGTTTTTACGTCAAACTCTATACTTACATCTTTTTAGGATTCTGTACTCGTACCTCAAAAGGAAAAACGGAACCTTTATTTGTTGTCCGTATGTACATAGGCCTATGTTCAGCAGTGGACGTCCGATGCCTGAAATGATGATGATAATGATACTTATAATGTTTTAAATCGATATTACAAATAAGAAGAAGACTCCCAAGATTTAAATATCTAGTAAACATTATAAGTGAAGCTACGAAGAAGCGAGTTAAAAAACCAAACAAGGTTAAAGTTGAAGTCCGTCAGCAATGCAAAACGAGACATCCTACTAATGTTATAAAAGCGAAAGTTTCTGAGTATGGACGTTTGTTACTCTTTACGCAAAAACTACTGAATGGATTTTGATGGAATTTGGCATACTGATAGACCATGACCTTGATTAACACATAGAATACTTTTTATCCAGGTAAGGTCAACGCAGACTAAGTCGCAGGCAAAAGCTAGTACTTTGATATATTAAAGAGAGCGCTATTCATCATCTCAGCCATAGGACGTCTTCTAAGCTGCTGAACACAGGCTTCCCCCAATGATTTCAATCCTCCCGATTGCACATACTCGATACGCTTGGCAGGCGGGTTAGCGAGAGCAGTTGTAAAAACATTTTGCACGCAGACGCTGCTGCCCGTCTCGTGCTGCAGGAATTAGTCACCTTTTACGACACGCCTGCTGTTGGCGGTGGGGAAATGTATTTTTTACGGCCGTCTCCACATGGTGCTATTATTTCCGCCATTTCATTGTCTCGGCAAGCGTTTGTTTAATATTCGTATGAAACTTTTTTGTATACGCAGTTTCATGCAACATTGCGACCGCTCCGCAATAATCATAATCATTAATTTGCACGAGTCCGTCCTTAAAATTGTCTTATTTCCGTACATTTTGTTCTCTGATTGTAAACACGTGAATGATAAAGTTCTTATTATTACATGTGGCGCAAATGGATTCTTTATATCATTCATTTCAAAAGTAAAGGTAATTCACCAATAGTTCCTACCCTTATTTCAGAAAAATGACGTTTGAACATCGGTTTATAAGAGACTACAAGTTATCCTGACGATTCGATTTTAACATTTAAGGCCGATTTTTTAATCCAGTTAACTTTTATTTGAAGAATAAGTTTGACATTTGACAGTTTTCGTATAGAAATTGTGTTAAAACGTCAATTTTATTCGTCGAATAAAGTTATCTGGCGATTGAAAATCGGCCTTTAATTAAAGATTATGGTCTATTTGCACATAGCTTGAATATGTTTTTTTACTTTCTTACAAAATATATAAGAAAAAAAAATGTTAAAATAACATACTCTTTTAGAAACTTCCATTCAAATATAATTTATTTTCTGTCGTTATGATCAACTACATATTATAAGATTTAAACACTACACAATAATCTTCAGGTACCTATCCTTATACAATAATATAATTTTTATTTTATAAAAAAAAAAAAAAGAACTATAAAATCGAGCGCGCAAAACTGATCGTTTTTAGCCCTAGGTAGGACGTCCACTACCTAATAAATTATCAATATTATTTTGTAAAGGATCAACATTGTTGACGCTTCATCGCACATCATAGACGCACACACACAGAACTGCAGTGTGTGTGCCTAAACTTGCGTGGGAAAATTTTGTGCACCGACTCTTAAAAGATGGAAAGTTAGGCTTAAGATAGATCAATTATGGACCCTGTTGGACACAGCAAATGACTTAGGTTAGAGGCTAACTATGATTTTCTAACAATATCCATAAAAGCCTTATGTATTAACGTTATTTCATCATCACCATCATCATTTCAGCCATAAAATATCCACTGCTGAATACAGGCCTCCCCAAATGACTTTCATAGGGAGGGATTGCCAATACTCGCCACGCTTGGCAAGCGGGTTGGCGAGCGCAGTTTTTATAAAATTTTGCACGCAGACGCTACTGCCCGCCTCGTGCTACGGGAATTAGTTGCCTCTTACGACACGCCTCCTGTTGGCAGTGGGGATGTGTATTCTTTACGGCCGTACCTATACGGCACGTTAACTTAAAGTTATTTAACTTAAAATATTTATTAAAAACTTTTTGTATTCATAAACGCTATTTTGAACTAATCAACAGATTAATTAACGCTGTTACTTTACATGTCAAATTAAATAACCGCTGCTTCTCTCTCTCTCTCTTCTTTTTCGCTATCGTCGTGCATTTAACATTAATATACAGACAAAAATTATATAATAAGCAATTAATAATTACATTGATTTCAAAAATATTAGTTATTATGTCAAAAGATGCGTTACATTTCTAAAAAAAGTCAGATTATTGTAAAAAAAAAAAAGTCAATTAAAAATTATACTTAGTCGTCAATGTCAATTGTGCAATAACAATGTCAGGCGATAGAACCAGGTCAAGTAATATTTAAATCATTTGCTATTATCTTAAAATGTCCGTCTCGGCAAAACCTTATAAACTCTTTAGTGTCATAAAAGCAATTTTCAACCAAAACTTTAAATATGGTCCTCCTGAAAACAGGCAATGGTAGGATTTGGACATTATTTGGAAGTAAATTGAATAACGTTATACACATGCTATAACTATTTCTATGAAAACAGGTAGTAGCTGATGCTGGTACAGTTAACTTGTATGGATATCTCATAGAGTAGCGGCAATTCTCGTTTTTTTTTGTAAAAAGATGTGAGTTTTTCTACGTAAATATTAGAATTTCAAAAATATATATAATGTCTACCATTCATACCAAAAAAAGAAGTCCATAGCTGAGCAATATTTAAGTTAATTTGTTAAGATTAATTAGCTAAGTTAGTAATGTTACTTAGCTAATTAATCTTAACAAGTTGATTAGCAAGTTTTTATGAATAACGCTGTAAGTTAGAGATCATGGTTAGCGTCCTATGTGTGTTCAAAACAGGTATTCATTGAGTAAGCGTGCTTCATCTCAGACATCATCACTTACCATCAGTTGTGATTGAGCTCACAGGTCACAGGGGCAACCTGTAACACGATGTTAAGGCGAAAGCGTACCATTTCATAGAAAGACGTAAAACGTATCTAAAATTTTCAGTTCAACGTACAATATTTTCAATCGTAGCGTGGGGTTCATCATTTAAGCCATAGGAGGTCCACTGCTAAACAAAGGCCTTCCCCAATGACTGATCATCGGGGGGATTGCCAATACTCGCCACGCTTGGCAGGCGGGTTGGCGAGCGCAGTTTTTTTATAAGATTTCGCACGAAGACGCTGCTGCCCGTCTCGTGCTACAGGAATTAGTTGACTCTTACGACACGCTTCCTGTTGGCGGTGAGGAAGTGTATTCTTTACGGCCGTCCCCACACAGCGTGGGGTTATTTTTACCTTATATAATTTATTATAGTATAAATTTTACCTTATTAAATTTAGGCATATTTTTCTTAGAGACGCTTTTAGATAGTAGTGTCTGTCCCGGCAAACTTCGTTCCGCGCCTTCATAAATTTTTTTTTGTGAATTTTTCTGTGTTTTTTATAGTTATTCTGCTATTTGGGGCGGAGACAAATTCGACAAATCAAAGATCATAAAAATCGGTCCAGCCGTTCTCGACTTATAAATGGTGTAACTAACCCGACTTTGTTTTATATATATAGATAGATTGACTATATGTATTGACTATTACAACGTTTTTATGCATCGTTATACTGAAATGTTACAAAGTAAAGATTGACGTTTTACTGGTAGCGTTTTACAGTACACACACACACACACACATAACTTAAAGTTCGTTTTCCAAATTCACCGGCAATCAACATTTGACTCATTGAGTTTTAGATTTGAACATCAGCTGTTTCAATGTATGTATGGTGCATGCTTATGCTACTAATTTCAGAAAAGGTAGGTGGATCTACATCGATCACAATGGAAGGAGCTGCCTCGTTTGACGGATGGATAAGGTTAAAATGATTGCCTAAAGTAAGTTTGCAAACTAATTACATACTAATTATATTTAACTACGCAACAAAGCGATGAGTGATGGTTTAGTCTTTAACTGCCTAGAAAATAGACACTATAGAAAATCCGTTGTTTGCATTGGCACCAGGTCCACATCGCTTATACAGTGTGTAACGAAAAGGTGAAATAAATCTTTAAGGGGTTATTCTACGGCTAAATAACATCAACTTTTTCTATGGGACCAACATCAAAATCTCAAAAAAAAATTTACGTTTCCATACAAACTGATGCCAGCTGGTCGCGTTTTAGTATGGGAATGTGTTTTTTTTTTTGCGATTTCGATGTTGGTCCCATAGAAAAAGTTGATGTAATTTAGCCGTAGAATAACCCCTTAAAGTTTTATTTCACCTTTTTGTTACACACTGTAGAGTTTTAAGAGAAATCGTTCTAATTTCAAAAGATTTTTAAATGATGTAGAAACCAGAGAGACAGACGATCTGGTAAAGTTGGCAGGAAGCCGCTGGACGCGGACTTCCAATCGGCGAATCTAGAAATTACTGGGGGAGGCCTATGTTCAGCAGGACGATGATGAAGTGATGATGATGATGATTTGTACAGAACTTTTCTAAATGGTCACGCGTCGTCAAAAATCGTGGTCTGATACCTCGTATCACAATAATATAGTGTTATTATTATTTATTTAATACTTAATTGCACAAACTTAATAAAAGTGTACAAAAGGCGGACTTAATGCTAAAAGCATTCTCTGCCAGTCAACCTATAGGTCATATAGAAAGCTTGCAAAAAGGTGCGGTAAGCAAACAAGAAGAAAAAAAAAACATTAAGTAAGTATACTATAATGCAACAAATAAATTAAGGTATATATATTTAACATTAAAATATATTGTTTAAAAACATAGACATAATTATTAAAATAAATACAAAAAAATAATAATGATATAATACATAAAATACTTATATCAAATAAATAACATACATATATATACATATACTATTTATTATGCAATCAATTTATTAAGAATTTGCAAACTTTGTTTTTAAATGAGACTTTTGACTGACTTTTTAATGTCGAGGGGAAGTGAGTTGAGTGTTGTTTAGCGTCTATTTATTTTATACCTTTACCCTCTTAAAAATATAATTCTACTTTGAGTGGGGAACTTTATCCTTTAAAAAAAACATAATCAATGCTTTTTTAAGTACTAGCTGTTGCCCGAGACTTTGTTCGCGTGGTCTACAGTTTATTCATAAAGGATTTTCTGCGCAACTTTCTTATTTTCGCATTTATAATATTAGTAGGAAGTAAGATAGCTTTTAGCCCGCGACTTCGTCTGCGTTGACTTTATCCGGATAAAAAGTATCCTATGTGGTCCAAGTCATGGTCTATCTGCTGAATTTCATTAAAATCCATTCAGTAGTTTTTGCGTGAAAGAGTAAAACATCCATCCATACTCACAAACTTTCGCATTTATAATATTGGTAGGATAAGTTATGCGCTAGACCACATACCAATTGTGAGACCATTCGCAGTAAGGATTCATTAATTAACATTCTTGTGTACCGAGGCACCGGACGATAAATTTTGCCAGAGGCAAAAGGTGTCCCTATATAGGGCACTAAGATCCAAACCAATTTAGTAAATTATTTTTCTTAGGGTACAATTTTTAAGGTCAGTCAAAAGCGGTTTAAAATTTATTGCAGTTAGTTTTACAAATGTTTTATATTTATATCTACTTATATATTTTATTATTATTTGATAAGTTATAATTATTTGGTCCACCTCGTAGGTGGACCTACGCTGCGCTTGCCGGTACGTGGCCTCAATTCCATACCAGGCAATACCAGGCATAGGCATAGGCATGGCAAAGGTTGTAGATGCCGCTAGATGCGGGCCGCTTCCAACCAGCCGATCTGGAAGTCACTGGGGGAGGCCTATGTTCAGCAGTGGACGTCCTATGGCTGAAATGATGATGATGAATTACATTTGTGTGTAACATTATTTGTGTCCTTTTGTGAAAAACATGTTTTTTAAATATTTTATTTTATTTCTGCAGTTTTATATTATAGAACAACCTTAACACAAAAATTAATTGAGTTTAAATTTCTAAAAATTTTATTTTTATTCCGACTGTACACAATAAATATTATTTATTATAATACAGGGTTACATATCAAATAGGTCCCAAATATTTAGGAGTGGCTCAGAATTAGTAACTTAATCGAACTATGCAAAGAATAAAATATATTTTTTTCACATTGAATTGTTCTTATTTGCTGTTAAAAATCGTACGTGTCGATAATTTAACTCATTTATGAAAAAAATGCACCGTATGTGCACTGCGTAAGGTCCTTGTAGGCTCGCCGTACCTACGCCTCTGATAAATGACCGCGCGGCTTTCGTAATCTCTCTGTTGACTTTATTTTTGGATATTTATTTTCGTAACAAACGATTATTAAAAAAATAACGATTAAGTGGCTTCCTTATATTGTTCCCTCGATCTTATTTTTTAAATTTAGCACCCCTTTGCAATGTAACACTGTATTTTTTAAAGTGGTTTTACAATAGATTGAGCTAGGAATGTTTTTAGGGTGATTAAGGAACTTAAGTAGGATGAGACGACATAGAATGTATATTAACACTTAAAATCACGTACTTTAGCTGTAGCATTTTAGTTAAAAATACATACTTACGTACAATTTATTTTAGTTATTTCAGTTAAATATAGTTCGTAAATTCACATTTTAGCGTCTCTTTTAAAATTTTTGTACGACCACCCTATATTATTCTTACGCCGTCGGGTGCGTCTTGTTGATACCTATCGTACGTGTGCATCATGGTTACTTATATGCTACCATAAAAAAAAAAAGTTATTTATTTCATAAGCATTTGAGCGAAGATTTATCTTGTCAATAATCAATCAAAAGCCAAAAATATGACAGGTACTATATACCAGCGACCTTAACATTGGCGATCTTTAGCCTTTCACATTCGAGTGTCAAACTCATAACTTTAAGCGTTTTTACCTTACTGGTTATACCGTGGGTTATACAGGGCTGTCTATGTATTTATTTAATTCTTCAGTTGTTACGTTTTATTTTAGAAGATGGATTGAATTGCTAGAATTTTTTTACTACTAGTTTCCTGCCATAATGAAACTGTTTTAATTGGAAGAGTAAAGAAATGTGTCTTGTAACAATATTTACTGCTGCTCCTATTATTTCAGTTTTTCTAACCGAACAATTGCATAGCCGTAGTGAATGTCACAAGTTAGTGATGAAAAAATAAAAATAAATTTACATCTACTTATAAACACCTTTAGGGTAGCCTCTAGGCTCGTAGTAATGTTGCGATTACTAATTGTCCCAATTTTTTTTAAATTGTGGGCTTGCGCCGAGAAGTAGCAGCGTAAGGAAATCGGTCACTATTTCATGAATCGGTAAAGAGGTATGTTTTACGGAATCTTTAATAATATCTCATAAGGGGCCCCCGCAGAATACCAGTTTCGTGGCCACTATTTTTGACTGCCACGAATATTGCTGAGCGGGAGCCCCTTTTTGGCACATTGTAATTTACCTACCAATGTCACCTGTAACCTGTTTTATGTCGAATAAATAAAATTATTCTCTTATTCTCTTTAAGGTACTTTTAAATCATTAGACCGGTTCATCTAAGTAGTTTAGATCATCAAAGATGTGCAGCCC
Organism: Anania hortulata; assembly: GCA_963576865.1. NCBI lineage: Eukaryota > Metazoa > Arthropoda > Insecta > Lepidoptera > Crambidae > Anania > Anania hortulata. Next base: position 1,419,505 of record OY756406.1, read on the forward strand.
TTGATCTCTATTCAGCCTTATAAGTCATTCAGTTCAACCTCAGTCCTTAAGCTCAGTCTTAAATAGACAAACTACTTTCGAGCTGTTAGTATGGTCGTTAGCTCGTCTAAACTTGGCCTGGGTTTCTGTCACGCACGTTACGCGAAGCGGCAGATCCAAATCTCAAGCTTGATTTTGTATATTTATGAAACAAGGTTCCGTACATTTTTAAGATTATTTGACAGCGACCGCCTACGACTTCACACATGTACTAATCTCCAAACATCTGTAGATGAATCATCTTGACATCATCAAGATGGCACGAGTATGATGATGAGGCGACTAAGCGTTTCCGATTTCTTGTCTTTTTTTCTACTTAATTTTATTAGGACTTGAGATTCCCAGGAAAATTTCTAAAACGTTAAAAGAATATAGATGTCAATGGAAAAAGCCTAGTTTCCAAACAATTTATTGCAAAAAAACAGCGAAAAGGCAAAATTTATGCGGCATTATCTATACCTACTTAGACTATGAAGCATCTTACTATAAAAATGTAAGACTATTATTTGATAGGTCTAATTTGACTTTAGGATGTTGATCACGCAACCCGCGGCTACACGCTCTCCATATCTGGTTTCCCAGTCTTAAGATGGTCATCAGTAGTCTCATTACAAACGCCCGATTCTCTGTCTCAAGGACTCAGATAAAGATCCGGTATCTTGGGTAAATGTTCCTTCGTCATCAGTTTTTGACAAATTAAAATGTACCTATCACAGAAAAGGCATTAGATATTTACCTACGGAACCCTCGATGTACTCGTCACGCATTGCCCATGTTGGCAACGCTGTGTAATGCGTGCAATAATTAAATTATCTTAGTGAACTAATTACTTAAACAGCATCTGTAGTAGGTACTTTAACAATTTTTTAAACTAATTTATTGTACAGAAAACAGCACGTCAACCTACCACAAAACGTCAAATTTTCTCAATTGATATTGATCTTTATGTAACGGACTTAAAGTTAAAAATTGATAGTGTGCCCTCACACCTTCCCGAAATGCCTAATATCCTTACGTCATGAATGACGGTATTCACGACAAAACAGATTATACAATGTGTAGTTTTTAGGACCTGATTAACTTTAAGGGTGGATTATATTATAAAATGAAATGATTATAAAATAATTAGCATAGCATAATTAAATTTTACGATAAAAAAACACTAATTTAAAATTTAAAATTTTAAATGGCCGCCATTCCTAAAATATTGAGATTTGACCCCACATAATATGGGGGTGTTTTCTCGATGAAATTACTTGTAGAATCCACCCTTAAAGTTTGTCGGGTCCAAAAAACTACACATCTAATAAAACATGTAAAATGGTTTGTTTATTATAGTATAGCAGAAAGGAACTCCAAAAATCTTCGTGACCTCAAAGATGAGAACTCTTAGACAGTCAAATTGCACATCTTATTAGAATTTTACGGGTAACGAAAAAAATGATACTTGAAAATTATTTCTGACATTCCGTGGATTTAATATTTGGTTGTGGTCGTGATGAAAGAGACGAGCGATTTTCGCGAAATAGTTAATTAAGTAGACTAGTGTTAACCTCTGGAAATGTCACATTAAATAATATCTGTTCGGGGTTTTTTTACATACGAAATCCTAACATGAGCCTTTTTTCGTTGGTTGTATTTTATTTAACCGTTTGAAGGCCGTCTGGTTCGCGCTCCGGACTACAAAGCCAGCGGTTGCGGGTACGAATCCCGTAAGGGGCATATGAGTGTTCGATGAGCACGAGCATTTGTACCTAAGTCATGGCTGTTTAAAAAAGTATTTAAGTATGTTTGTCCGTTATCTAGTCGCCATACTACAAGCTTTGCTTAGTTTGGGGCTAAATAATTGGTGTGATTGTGAGAACAGAATTTATTTATTTAATAAGTTATTTGATTCATGAAAAACAAACACAAGACAATAATAATTACAACGTATTATTACTTACAGCCGAACTTACTTAAAAATAGACCCAGTCTTCCAAAGATTAGGACATACAAGACATAGTCTACGCAGTAATTTTGATCTCAAACTTGTGAAAGACGCCCGCCGAGATGACTCCTATCGCTATGCAATTATCTTTTATTTTTCTCTCGATTTCTATTATTAAGGAAGTATTTATGTAATACTGGCCATCATTAGAAATCTAGTGCCTAAAATTTAAATTCTAAACAGGTAAATTTGAATTTTAATAATAATTATTGATTCATCAATTTTTATTGCATCATTAGACATTTTTTTTGGAAACTTGACTCGGGTTAGGCTCAACTGCGATGGTATGGTAAACAAAGTCGGGTTAGTTACACCATTGGTAAGTCAAGAACGGCTGCACCGATTTTTATGATTTTTGATTTGTTGAATTTGTCTCTGCCCCGAATAGCAGAATAATTGTTAAAACAACGGAAAAATCCAGGGGGGGAAAAGGGACGAAGAGGCGGTACGAAGTTTGCCGGGACAGCTAGTTATAGATAAAACATTGACCTTAATAACTTTTCAGTAATAAGTAATATTCATTTAAATACAAAAACTATATACAGGGTGTAACGAAAAGGTGAAATAAAACTTTAAGGGGTTATTTTACGGCTAAATTACATCAATTTTTTCTATGGGACCAACATCGAAATCGCAAAAAAAAAAAAACACTTTCCCATACTAAAACGCGACCAGCTGGCATCAGTTTGTATGAAAACGTCATTTTTTTTTGAGATTTTGATGTTGGTCCCATAGAAAAAGTTGATGTAATTTAGCCGTAGAATAACCCCTTAAAGTTTTATTTCACCTTTTCGTTACACCCTGTATATACAAAACGCTGAGCATAGGTAGATATATGATCAAAGTTTGTTTACCGGGCTATCTACGCCCGACCGATGTGTTTTGAGTTCAAAAAACTACTAACTACCCCTGACTTTTAAGCTCTCTTCAAACATATTCAAAAATATGTTATGTTATATACCTTCGCGTTCCACTTACCCGTGGTAGACCGAAAAAACAATGGAAAACAATAGGGAATTTTTTTAGTGGTACGCTAAGGGAAGAGAATTTTAAAATTCTTGATTAGAATAAAGATTTTAAACCTAAAAACATAATCATTTGATAAACACATTCAAACACTCGCGGCCACCTGGGAGCGCGGGTGGCCGCGAAGAATAATCGGCAAGAATCAGTTACCAATCACTTATGGATGTAAACGTGCGTCTGATGGGTTAGGTAATTATTGAAAAAAACTAAGGAGTAGCATACACCGAACACGATTAGGAGGCGCAGATGGAGCAACCGAAAAAGGAGCTCTTTCGGCTACTTATAACAAAAACCTTTACTGAGAAGTGGGGTATTATAGGATAGGATATTTTATCGTACGTCGTACGTAAGTAAGTAAAGTTAAGTATGCCTAAATACGTCCCACTGCAGGGCACAGGCCTCACCTCAACTATGAGGTTATTTGGGCCATACTGCAACACGCGGGCTGCTACTGCGGAGGTCAATGCTGAGATTATACTCGTAGGTATGAACAATTATTGTTACAAAAGCAAACATTATCTGAATGAATGAATGAATGAATGACGTTTATTTCGCTGCAAATTGGTGGAGGTGTGTTTTAAGACCAGTGACTAAACCTTACAGTCAGATAATCAAGCCGCCTTGCCTCTGACTAGGCTTTTAACGTGCCCTCCGTAGCAAGGCGATGTGATAAATGTCACTAAATGGTTCAAATGGTCACCCATCCAATCAAAACCGCGGTGTAGGTGGCTTCGATTTTGACCAAAGCGCTGCTGCCACTGAGTTAGATCAGTAGTAAGTCAAGATCTCTTAGACCGGATTCGACCAAGCTGGTGTAAGTTTTAACTTGAGAGTATACCACTGCTTAATCTAGAGTAAGCTGATTTTTCATTCTACCAACCACTAATCTACAAAAAATATTAAAACGGGCGATTTTGACAGTGTATAAATTATACTGAGAATAAGTAAATGTCACAGTTGTCACTTGTCAAATCCACTCTTGTCACCTAGAAACTGTCAAGTTGTATAATCGAACATTGGCATTCTGTTATCTTACAAAATTTTAATTATTGTGGCAATTGATGACAACCTACAAGAAATAGATTACATGAATTTTAGTAGGTTTATCCATTCATTCATTATTCACAATAAAATAAAACTGAGTATAGTGTATTCCTAAAGTAAGTTGGAAAAACGCAAACGAAGTTATCAAAAAGTAAATTCAAGAAGTAAAGTTATTCCTGTTATAGTTAAACTGGTTTAATTTTGTGTTTGGTCGAATCGGGCCTTAGTGAAGTAGTAACAGTGAATGTCAGATACGTAGGTCACTTAGGATAAACCAGTATCTAAAAAGAGTAAGTTTCAACCTTAATCTTTCGCAACGGTCAAACGTTATCGGAATACCTATAGTGTACGGTACATTTTTGCCCCGTACTAGAATACAAATCGTATCAAATGGTCCGTTACTAAACCCGACCTTGCCAGCGGACATTTTGACAAAATATTGATTCAGCACGCGTGCTGCAACGTTGCAATGTCGATGAATTTATAATTGCTAGTTTTTAGAGGTCATATTTATGATAAAATGTGCATCAAAAGTAATACGGCATAATTAATTGTTAATAACATTTATTTGTATTTTATGTTACAAACATTAGAGGCCTAACTACGAGTATTAGTACTTAGGTCAAGGTGGGTGCAGAATTTACGTAAACAAAACAGCTGTCATTTCGTTTAGATTTGTCTCTTTCTTTTATTTATTAATAATAGAGAAACGAGTTTACAAAATTAGTTTAAATACATTGTATTTTTTTTATTAAATATTATATTAACATCCTGATAGGAACAACACGATCGAAATCTAAGTAAACATAAATATCGGACAACATCACATACATTGCTCTGATCCTGTGATAAGTAGCTTAAGCACTTGTGTTACAGAAATCAGAAACAACGACGGTACCACAACACACAGACCCGAGACAATATAGAAAAGTTATTTTTCTCCATTGACGAACCTCAGAGATAGCGACACCAAGTCCGGTATGCTCGCCTCTCGGCTACGGAGGTCGTAATGTGTAATACGCACATACAATCTATATTAAAAATACCTATTTAATAATATGTAAATTCAAGCTAAAGGGAATAAAATAATAATGTGCGTACACTGTAACACCTACGTGTTAATTGGAGAAATAAATACCTTCATTAACTTAACATATTCACACTACTTATGTATTGAAACCTGTGTGAACCCATCTGTTTCTATTTTTAGAATTTATGATGTGAAATCAATTTTCAATGTGGTATTTCACACGTGTTTTGTTTTAACTTGTTCCGTGAAAATTTAGAAAAGTCTGATTCAGATGTCTATGGAAGAGGTTCTGCATATATTAGATAAGCTAAGATAAGATAATTTTTATTTACGTAAACATGTGTGAGATATACAAAGCATTGGCCGACATATTTAATTGGTGTTAGTGTCATTAGTATCAACATGTCTTACCGATATATGGTGTGTAAAATTTATAGTGTTAGTTCGTTAGTTCTCAGTTAACATTAGCAAAGTCCATCAATATACAAAGTCTATATTGTGGCTTAGTTTAATTTGGTCTTGACATTAGTTTTCTACAAACCAGCGCAGATAGGCCAGGATAGTACCTATGCCAACGCTCTAGGGCATTTTATCTGAACGATGTAGTTTATTAAAAAAATATTTATGTTTATTCCTTGCAAAGAGACCATAACAATTAGCGTGTTCAATTTCAAACTGGAATCTTTATTGATAGCAAAATACATATTGCATTGAACATTTCATAACAAATTACGTAATTTAAATTGCATTTGTCATACTTATTAGGTCAAATTAGAAATTTATTAATCAATTGTCAAACAAAATATATTTATCGATTAAAATTCGACAAAACTATCAATGACTAGCTGTCCCGGCGAACTTCGTACAGCTTTTTCATTCGTTTTTTGTTTTCGTGAAATTTTCCCATGTTTTAATTGTTATTCTGCTATTCGGGGCGGGGACAAATCCAATAAATCAAACATCATAAACATCGGTCCCGCCATTCTTGATTTATTAATGGTGTAACTAACCCGACTTTGTTAGACAACTATGTTCTTTGAACATTTTTATTTAAAAAAATATATTTACCCACACAGGGTTTTATTCAAACGACTCCACTGAACCCTGGACGTCGCGGATTAGCGTTGCCATGTTATGAATAATTTCAACCGGCAATGTTTGTAAAAGGTTGGTGTTAAATATATTGGTAAATACGAACACCACATACACAGTTCATCATAGCTTCCGATTCTGATTGTGCGTGACGGGTTGCGCGGAACAAGTCAGACTGAAAACAATTTGTGATTGGCATTATGTTTTAATAATTGTAAGTTTTATGTTTTTTGTGTTGCTTTTCTGTTGGGATTCCTGCAAAAATAGAAGTAAACTAGTAAATAATCAATAAACATTATATAAAAATGATTTCTACAATATTGAAAAAGGTGCATCGACTTTTGCGTCGTATTGTTTAATTTCAACCGAATCAACAAAACAATCCACATATTTAAGTCATTAGACACTTAAAATTAGCTAGGATATAGGCCCACACAATTTCCATATCCTATTCTTGCTAGGCCACATTCTTGCATGTATAATTTCTTTTTCTAGAGTTCACTTCCTTTAATCTCTTTTGCATTGTTATGAATCGGAGGCTTTACGACGAGAAAGTCGTTCGGCGCCTCATCTGCATACTAAATGCGGGGCGCCACAGTACAAATAGACCTGGTAGAGATTTAAGTCCGTTATTTTTGCACAAACAGCCGATATTTTATTGGACAGTAGGCCGCTAATTCGAAACGGCGGAATGTGCAGATTCTAATAGCATTAGAAGTGAGTAAGTCTAGCGTTCCATCATAATTCATAATTCATTTATTCACTTTCATACAGTAACAGTACATCGGAGATGTACTATTGCTAAGCTACGGATGTGTGTCTAAGACCAACAAATAACCCCGTTGAAAGGAGTTTAACGAAGTTGCGATTTTTACATACTCATTGCAGCGTGGGATTCGTGTTGATGGTAGGAGGAAGCTTGTTATGGGTGAGACTAAGGGTCATAGGCCTCCCCTATAGAATGTTACAGTGAGCGCCTTTTTTATGCCGTTTGCATCCAGCTGCCCGTATCCTTGACTAGGTCGTCAGTCCACCGGTGGAAAACCTGCCCGGTGCCTCGTGGTCGCCACTGAGAGCCTTAGTTCTTTGCAATTCGAAAAGCTATATGTCATTGACTTTGGTAACATATGACATGGCACGTCTTACCAACTCCGCGATATGACATAGCTTTGGTGATTTAAAAACGGCCCGGTAGCTTAGCTTTGACCTTTTTTACCGCCTTATAACAAAATAGCCCATTTTTTGGTAGAAAGCCAGCCTTACGAGTCATTCAGTGTGTCAGTTTGGTTTTTGTATAAAGATGAGATACTGAATGTTTACTGCCTTTATGTTGACTGTGCCTTTACTACAGTACCGACTAAAGCGAAAATGTAGTGTTCGAATATGGTTTAAGGTTTTTGAATGAAGTTCTAATGTTTCATTGCACACCCTGTATACATGTAAGGTAAAGTATCCTATTACGGAGGTATTTCGTGACATCTAATAAACGTGCAAAGTTATAAAAAATACTGTTGACTAGATTAGGGATTGAAATTTATTTTATTCTTAACACTTTTTTACTATGAAAGGGTTTTACTATTTAAAAAAATATATAAAATACGCAAGTCGATTTTCCCTATTACGGAGGTATGATGAAGGTGAGAGCCTAAAACGGAGGTAGTCAGTTCTTAATACGGAGTATAGTAATTTATGTCACCTCAGAATGTTGACTTGCTATGATTATGGGCTTAATTATATATAACTAATAAATTTAAATTTAATAGATTGCGTATGCTATTGCTGCATAACTTACTGTAATGTCTGTTTTGTACCAAATAAATGATTTTCTATTTCAAAAGAAAGTTTAATTTAGTCTCTATACAAAATACTAACTCCTCCGTGTGTGAGTTCAACTGGCGCTTTTAAAAAGTAGATGTATTAAATTACTAACGTAGGTATAACATTTTAATGGAACCCTAAATCCTAATTTTGAATAACTCCGTAATAGGTTATATTAAGTTTCTTTTACGGAGCCATGCCCACTGTATTAGGAGTTCAAAGAGCCTAACACGGAGGTACAAACATTTACTACCTCCGTAATAGGATAAAGAATCGTGTTGTTTAATCCTAATTCAGACCCATCAAAAATTTGCTATATGAACAGTAGAAGTAATTTATATAAACGACACCAGTTCCGTCATTTAGATTTGTGAACCTCAAGTAAATATCTATATACAATCAACTGGTTTTTGACAAATTAAAATACTCCTTTTTATTTTACTTTTCAAAGAACTCATACAAAACACTTAACTGTTTCTATGTTAAAATAAGTTACCTAGTGCATAAAGTATACCACAGAAAAATGTTTCTAGTTTGTGAGATTAAAAATGATTTCAAATAAACTTCGAGCTTTTGAAATAGTTTATTATAGTTAAAGCTATATGCAAATAAATAAAATACAGTATTTCTCCTATTACGGATGAGACCACCGTATTAGAATCACCATTTAAATATGTTACCCTATTACGGCGTTGGTTTGTTTATCGTATTTTAGTTGTAAAACTAGTTTTAAATAGAAAAAAATGTATCGTGAGTGTCTTAATAAGAAAAACTTATGAACGCCTTAGTCACCAATTTCCATGCTATTTTATACCTAAAACTTAGCTGGCAAAATACGAGTGTACTTACCTTAGTCGCTCCGCGTTTCTATGAAATGTCCTGCCGAACCGACGCCGTGGCACAAACTGTTTGATAATAATTGCTACCTGCATGTGGTATTTTCAAACGTCAGGTATGTGATTCATTATTAGATTTTAGATAACAGAAGTCTATTTTTGTGCACTTGTGCTCATTACAACGAAAGTAAAACATGTAAATAAAAATACCTCCGTATTAGGTGCCAATTTTCACTACCTCTGTAATAGGAGACTTTACCTTATTATTTGTCTTTAATGGTTCAAATAACTACGATTTTAATAACAAAATCCACAAATGTATTTTCAACAAAAAATAAACGAGTGACCTTCTCAATAGGCAATGATTCGGTGCCGTCACCATTATTGTATTCAGCCCACGCCAGTCCGTAGCTGGTCATACTTAGGCTTCACCGTGTATTGGTGCAAATAGCACACGAAGTATCATTGAAATAGGGTTCATAATAGCGCTTACGATGTTCGCTGCGTCTCCAGAGACTTTATTTAGTGAGTTTTTACTCTTCGTATTAAACAGCTTTTAATGAGAACGTAAACTCGGACTTTTAAGGAAAAACATGGTTTTGTTGATCCATATAAGTTCACGTTTTTATTTAAAACGATTTAAGCAACAAGTATTTACAAAACTTACTCTAGGTCCATATATTAACAAAGACACAATAAAAAAAATAGGTGTAATATAATAAATGCGAAAATTGAAGTTTGGTTTGATGGAGATCGATTTTGGAATTACTTCAATATTTCGGAATATTTTATTGCTCTTACAGGTAATTTCTGTGAAGTTGGCCTATCAGTCTACGCATAAGTGACAAAAATTGGCCTAGTGGTTACAAAGTAGATAGAAAATTTGCCTTATTTGTGGTTTTTTAAATGTTTTCATTAATTTTTTCAGTTAATTATATTGTGCAGGATTTGGCGATACTCACCATATTTTTGAGATCGTTTATTTTTTTGGCGATTCTCACCATATTTTTGAGATTGTTTATTTTTGTAGAATGCCATTAAAACTGTTGGCTTAAATTTAGGTCTAATATTCGCCGTCATATGGCTTACTACAGCTACTACTTATCGAAATGAAAAGTGAGCGAGGTGAACGCAATCCTATTCCAACCTTGTACTGTTTGCACTCTCGGTGTATGTCGATGATCCACTGACATTGAGCTATAGTATGGCCCTTTTAATGTTTATGTAAGATATACAGGGTTGTATATAAAATGATAAGCTTTTAGAGGCTAATTATTTGGTCGTTGCTCAAATACACTGTATGTTCTAAATAAAATGCTTTCAATATTTATAAAACCCTCTTGATACTATTGAAAATGAACCTTTTTTTTGCGTTTTTGACATAGAATAAAGGTTGTTGTATTTTACTAGAATCAAGAGATCAAATTGCTTATTAATAATAATTACAAAAACAGACTTACAACGAGAAATAATTGCAAAATCGTGGCACAGTATTTCGAAAAATCATTTGTAATTAAAAATGCATGCAAATGTTTTATTTAGCAAACATTTATAATTATCGTCTATAACTGATAGACTTATTTACATATATCACGTTTACATTTTTAAGATCACGACTTAGAAAACCATGAATGTATAGGTGTCATGCCATTAATTACACCAACTGTTGGTACACAATAGTTTATAGCTAACCTGTAATGCAACTCAAAGTAATCAGCCATCATCACCATATTTAGAAAACTGAGATTTAAGAGCGCAGTCAAATCTCACTAGAAATTATTGTAAAAAGAAAACAAGAATTTAGAATATAAAATGGCACGTATAAGAATATGGCTAAATATTTTTCTATTTTATTGCTTCAGATATTATTCTCAAGGTAAGTCATCATCATCATCATCATCATCATTTCAGCCATAAAACGTCTTGGCAGGCGTGTTGGCGAGTTTTTTATAACATTTCACACAAAGGCGCTGCTGTCCGTCTCGTGCTACAGGAATTAGTCGCCTCTTACGACACGCCTCCTGTTGGCGGTGGGGAAGTGTATTCTTATAATAATAATAATTTATTTGTACGCTCTTGGAGTTCACGGGCCAAAAGTGACCCGGTCCTTTATAAGGCTTGCGTGGGGATACTGATCCAACACCTAGTGGCCGTTTTAAGCGCAAATAATCAAATCTGAAAGTGTTACACTGCTGGATCCAATCTCTGACTACATCATGGAATGTAATCAGAGATTATACCCAACACGTGTACAGGAACTATTGCAGCTAATGACAAATTAATTGGGTTTATTGAAGGAAGATGGAGGGACTGGGTTTCTGGGCTATTGATGGAGACTACCGGTCACCTGTCTGGTTCATAGTCTTAGACTCAAAAAAATAGCAGGTGGTAACTCGCCGTCAACTGAATGCCCCCCCCCCCCCCCCGGCGTCATGGGCCGTGCAAGACCGGACTGAGGGGCAAAACTGTTGTTGACGGTTAAGAGTGGAGAGGTGGCTCTGGACTTTAAACGACGATCACTTGCTCCCTCCTGAGGGTCCGGCATCACGTGCCTACTCACCACTTACGAACCACATCCACCCTTAGAGCATCATGCTCTAGCGGCTCTACTCTGGCCGGCCGGTTAAGGCAAGCCAGAGGTGAGAGTCCTGCAGACCCCTTTGGGTTCCACTTCGGCAAGCCGAAGACGAGGGTCTTGGCCGACTCTCGGGAGCACTCGGATTAACAACTGATCCCGTGGTGTCGCTACTCACCACAGCTCGCCACAAAACTGCCCTGCGGGGTTTACTATTATTATTATCTTATCTTATATATACAATTCTCGTGTCACAATGTTCGTTCCCGTACTCCTTCGAAACGGCTTGACCGATTCTCATGAAATTTTGTGAGCATATTGAGTAGGTCTGAGAATCGGCCAACATCTATTTTTCATACCCCTAAAGACCACGCAGACGAAGTCGCGGGCAACAGCTAGTATTATATGTAGAATTGTCCGCACCCGTGATAGCCGTTTATGTGCATAGTATTAACCTCCCGGTTCAAGTATTGAGCTCAGATACTGGTGCCGAGTAGTTGGCCAACGATACAGACTCAATTATCATGCTACCGTATTATTTAGCTTTATCGCAATACATAAGAGCTGTGTGAAATAACTAATAGCAAATGAAATGTTTGTTTTGCTACTGTTGGTCAATAATACAGGGTGGCCAGAAAATGACGTCCAAAAACTTTTTTAGGTCCATCGTATAGGTCCATAGTATCTGGATCACCCTTGGATGTTCTACGACTTTTCGTAGTTTTCCCATTAGCAATATATCGACACCAACCGTAAAAATATGATAAATATAGCCGCCGTGTAGAATTGCCGTGCCGGTGATGTCAGATATGATCGCTGTTTCGATAAAAATTCAAAATGGCGGCTATATCTATTTTATTTATTTTTTATTTTTATTTATTAGGGATAACAACAGCTTACAAATTTCATTTTACATAAAATATCTTAACTCTACGGAAAGCCAATAACAGTTATCCACGTATATTATATAAATGAATAGTATGTTAGTCAGCGTGCACTTAAATACAAGAAAAGTACTTATAGAAAAGGTATACATTTCTGAAAACTTCTCTCATAATATTCGAAGATAAAGAATATCACTAAAGTTACATATTTAATTAATTTAAAAATTTATTTTGTTCATAGCCAAGATAAAATATAATTAAGATGATGTACAAGGTGCTAATTTATATTATATTTATATCTATCATATTTTAAGAGTTGATGACGATATATCGCTATATCATATCATATCATATTGTGTTTTGGTGGTCATGCTAGCGGGGCTGGCCTGCTTAAATTTCCCCTGTCTATCCAGGTGAAGCCCAGAGGTGCCGATTGTATAGTTTAAAACTAAATACATATTCATTATCATCATTATGTCAGTATATTGCAGTCCATTGCCGGACGTAGGCTTCCCCCAAAGAGTGCCAAAGATCACGATCTCCCGCTTTTTTATCCAGTCACTGCCAGCCATCTTCCTAAGGTTGTCAGTCAATCGAGCTGGGGGGCGTCCTAAACTACCTTTGCCATGGCGCGTTCTCCACTTGAGAACCCGTTTACTCCACCTTTCATCGGTTCTGCTACAGATGTGGCCGGCCCACTGCCACTACCACTTTAGCTTGCTACATTTTAAGACAATATCCATTACTTTGGTCTTCTGCCGGATAACTTCGTTTCGGATTTTACCGAACGAAATTCCAAGTATCGACCTCTCCATAGCTAGCTCATTATTGTTACTGGTAATGTGCAGTTTGGTATCCCACATTGTAAGGTTATTTATAAAATGTTTTTTTATACCACAAATATTGCGATAATCATATAAATAATGTAAATAGTCTTTTTATTTAAAAAATCTTTGCACAACTGGCGGACTTAAGATTAAAAATTATATTTCGTTCTATTTACTTTGAAATAAGTTTACAATTTCATTTGTCGCTGACCTCTTATCGCTTGCTCAAGCGCACGAATCGTAATTCACTCGTGACCTCCAAACATACCTTTCGTTTTTTTTTACTTTGAAGATCAGCTGGTAGCTATAGCTATCACTTTAGGTATAAAATGACACTCACGGCGATAGCGTCTTAGATCGCACCGGGGAACCATTATGTGCGACGGACGTGCATTTTTTTAGTAAATCTTTAGACATTTAAAAATAATACTAAAACATTGTCTACATATTCTAATAATGAAGTAGTTACAAAACATTTAAATCAATTTAGTATCGCAATTAGACTTATGGCACTTGTATTGGTCTTGGGAAGTCCGAGGAGTGTTTTTTTCATTCGAATTATATGAAAATATAATAAATAAATAGTAATAAATAATAAATTGTTTTTACAATCACACCAATTTGCCAGCCCCAAACTAAGCAAAGCTTGTATTATGGGGACTAGATAACGGATAAACATACTTAAACACATTTATAAACATCCATGAATTAGGTACAAATGCTCGTGCTGATCACAAAACCATTTGCTCCTTGCGGGATTCAAACCCGCAACCGCTGGCTTTGTAGTCCTATGCGCGAACCACTACACCAGACGTTCGTCATAATAGTAATATTTACTCAGTTCAAGTAAACTCAGTTACAAAATTAAGTCACTGTTACAATATACTTTAGAAGGTTTTTATTATTTACTGTAATAAGCAAGTGAGAGAAACAGTACACTGTAATATTTAACTATCTCCATAAATTACTAAAACTTGAGGGTGATTAATTATATTTACGACGACGACCGTCTGGTGTAGTGGTTCGCGCTCCGGACTACAAAGCCAGCGGTTGCGGGTTCGGATCCCGCAAGGGGCAAATGTTTGTGTGATGAGCACGAGCATTTGTATCTAAGTCATGGATGTTTATAAATGTATTTAAGTATGTTTATCCGTTATCTAGTCGCCATAGTACAAGCTCTGCTTAGTTTGGGGCTAGCTAATTGATGTGATTGTGGAAACAATTTATTTATTTATTTATTTAATATCATCATAATTACATCATCATCTCAGCCATAGTTCGTCCATTGCTAAACATAGGCCTGCCCCAATGATTTCGAGATTGGCCGGTTCGAAGCGGCCTGCATACAGCGGCTTCCTGCAACCTTTACCAGGTATCTTTCCACCTTGTGGGTGGACGTCTTACGCTGCGCTTACCGGTACGTTCAACATCATCATCGGTGATTGAGTATTTTATTTTATTTACTTTCTTAAATATCCCTTTCAGTACAGGTAAGCGCGAATTTGTTGGTCGTTGATGTCTTTTGTATGGGTGTAATGATTAAGACTAACTTGACTAGAACTTAACTTGGCTTAATATGTTTTAAATATTAGTATTTCAGTGATTGTAATTATTTAACTTATTTTTAATACGTAATTACTAACAGCAATTAAATGGGTTTAAAGACAAGAGTATTTGTATGTGTGTTTTTACATTAGTTTGTTTTAAAATTAATTCATAAAAAAATAATACTAAAAGGTTATACAATTTTTAATGTGCGAATTAACTTTAATTAATAAGCACATATTAAATAAGTAAAACAAGGGAAAATTCAGATATGATTAATAATATTACTATTACCAAAGAAAACTATTCACTTTCAGAATTAATAATACAACTTTAGAACTAGGGTCTAATGAGTTCATAAAACAGTATTACTTTAACCTTGTTGTGATTTTCCTGTATAGAGTTCGACGTAAAAAACACTGCTCTGGTACTGTGAGTTAATTGCAAAATAATGAGAGTTAAGAGCCGAGTGCTTGAGGCCTGTCAAGGTAAAACTCTTTAAAACATTCTGCACATAAATAAATATAAATAAAATTTTGACAACATCACATACATTGCTCTGATCCTGTGGTAAGTAGCCAAAGCACTTGTGTTACAGAAATCAGAAACAACGACGGTACCACAACACACAGACCCGAGATAATATAGAAAAGTTATTTTTCTACATTGACCCGACCGGGAATCGAACCCGGAACCTCAGAGATAGCGACACCAAGTCCGGTATGCTCGTCTCTTGGCTACGGAGGACGTCGAATGTTGTTTTTATACTTGTCAGCTGTGGCAGAAGTATACGAGATAATCCTATGGGATCCTTAGAGTACAGTACAATAATGCTTTTCGCATTATGATGCGATTACCAAGGTGTTGCAGCGCCTCTGCCATGTTCGCGGAGTTGTTGCCGTGCTGCGTATTCGTATAGTCTCGTTCTGGCGAAGAGTGCGGGACTCTGCTAACGAGAAGCTGTCTGTGGTCAGCAGTGACCTATACTGGGTGTAACGAAAAGGTGAAATAAAACTTTAAGGGGTTATTCTACGGCTAAAAAAATACTTTCCCATACTAAAACGCGACCAGCTGGCATCAGTTTGGATGGATACGTCAATTTTTATTTGAGATTTCGATGTTGGTCCCATAGAAAAAGTTGATGTAATTTAGCCGTAGAATAACCCCTTAAAGTTTTATTTCACCTTTTCGTTACACCCTATATATATTTTTATAATTTCTTATTTTCGCTTATACCAGAGACATCTCCGGTGGCTAGAGTCGGAGCCGACACAATAATTGTGTGACTTGCCGTAACCCTTGCCTTTTACTTTCGAATGACCTGTGAATTGCGCTCTTGTGCTGGGACACGGTGACTTATGGGTTATCGATATCGATATTTTTTATATTGTGTATGTTATTTTTTTATGATATAGAGTAAGATCTATCGTGTGTGAAAGGAAAGTAAAATTTACCAATGTAAGTAAAACGCAAGACATTGTGATTTATGTAACGATTAAAATTAGTATTTGGATTGTCAAAACTTATGCTAATGAAGTCTGTACTTCATTAGTATAAATTTTGACAATATAACCCTGTGGTTTGCGATATTTGTTATTGGTAGAACCATCTCCTCTACCTCTAAAAATTGTGGTCTTTAAAAAATATTATTACTTAGTGGTACATTGCCTCAAAAAATCTATAATAACATTATTATAAAGAGGTAATCCATCACGTATACAATTATCTCTTCAAATTGAGTCTATTTAGGAAAATTTTCTATTATATGAATATAATTAAAACAAAGTATTAAAAATATTTTTTAACATTCGTATTTAGAAAAAGTTCATACCTAGAATAAATAATTAGCGTTAGTTAACGTATTGAGGTGCTGAGATGAGTTGCATCACACATTCCAGTAAACAGAGTGAAGGTTACATTAAATACGAATATTGAGCAGCTCGCGCTTAACGCAATTTATGTACCAAATAGTTTTAAGATTGGTTAATTACCTTGCAATGCGGTTTACTGGTGATGCATCACTAATTCATACGCTAAATGCATTTTTATACTTACTAGGCATCGACCCGCTTCAGCTTTGCATGGGCAGGATAATGTATCTAAGTTATTAGCTTACACAGTAGATACAACTTGATAATGAACTAATCAATCTGTTAGTAAAAACCGTATCGAAATCCTTACTGCTGTTTCGTATACCTGTACAGACGGATCACAGATAAAAGATGACGATATTTATCTTTAAATACTTACATAAAAGAAAGTCGGGTCAGTTACACCATTTAAGTATAAGTCAAGAAAGGAAGGACTGATTTTTATGACTTTTGATTTGTTAGATTTGTAAAAAATCGATAAAATTCACAAAAAAAAAAACGAATAAAGAGCCGGGACAGCTAGTTACTTAATAAACGTACAGATTTGTTGTGTTGCGTTTTATTTTACGCTTTAAAAAATCATGTTCGTTTATTCTTAAATGCATTATTTATCTTCTAAGTACCTAAAGTTTTGTATGAAAACCTAGTATGGCTCGGACTAAATATTTTACACAGGTAATTAAAAAGTAAATCGCGCAAATAAGGACCGAGGAGTGGAACTCTACATGTGTCTGTGTTTTCGAATTCATAATAACTTGTGGCTTTTAAGGCTCGAGTAAGTAAAGATAGTTTTCTTCTGGGCAAGTTTGTTCCATCACAGATCATATAAATGTATTTAGGATTACAATTAGAATATTTATGACATTCCTTTCATCATCATTAGCGGTTAGAAGTCTATTGCTGGATATAGGCCTTCATAGAACGTCACAGTGTGTGAGAAGCTCACGCTGTATCTTAGCTATTAATTTTTTGCGAAAAAAGAGAAAAATATGAGAATTAAAGTTCACTTTCATCAATAATAAATTGGATTATTACTACTAAATCCTGGGTCTTGGCCTGATATGAGCTACGAACTTCTAACTTAGTAAGGTCCTTCTGCGATGGGCTTTGCGATGCGCATAGCGGCACTGCTCGGACAATTATTGTTTGAATTTGGTTTTAGCGTTGTATTGTACCTTACTTATTTATTCCAATGTTACTGTTTAATTATACGGTGTTTAACTACTTTTTTAACTCTTTTTTCTGTAACCGTTATACGTTAATTTTATGTCAAATTATATGTCGTCGTGTTGTCCATGTAATACATTTTATTTATTTATTTCTGAATTTACTATGAACTTGACCATTTTTTTATGTGCAGGGCCCATCACTAGCATGTCAGATTATTATTATGTCACTTTCATGTCTGTCATGTCTGCGCCTACGACAATGGCGGTAATGTATGATGCGGCTATTTGTATGCTTTTTTAACACAAGTGGGCTGAAATGTCAGCACTCAGTTAAAGTGAATGGATGTATTTTATTGCACACTAGAGGTAGGCATACTAAGTACTTTTCCTCATAACGTTTTGTCCCAATTTCATATTGGGATGTGCATGACCATAGTTAGTTAATTAAATAAAAACAAACATGCCCCAGTCAACATACCAACATGGTCTTGAAAACAACATGGCCTTGAAGTAAGGAATAACATTCTTGTGTTACAAGGTATCACACAATTAGTTTTGCAAAGGGCGTCTGCTAGCACACCCAGACACGTGCCAATTTAGAAAAGTTCGTTTTCTGAATGGGCTAGTTTCCTGGGTCAAAAAGTGATTATTCTATTTAGTCCGTCAGTTAGATTATCAAAGTCAATCAATCAAAAAATGACGAAAATAAAGCGCATCAAAGTTTGGGAGTGACGTCACGCCTTGCTAAAAAGTCTCACAAGTCATGACGTTACGCCGAACTTTAATGGGCTATATCTTCATCATTTTTTGTTTGATTGACAAAAGAAAAAATACGTGTCCAATATTTTCTGTTAATCCAACTGACGGACTAATTCGTTTTTTTTAGGAAACTAGCCCCGAAACCCTTTGTGTTCAAGTCGAAAGCGTGCCACGGGTCATCAAGTTAGATTCGGATATTAATTAAAATTAACATTTTAAGTCAATAATTGTCATTTTAGTCACACAAGGTGTTAAATATAGCTTTAAAAATATAGCTTTAAACATAGCTTTACGCTACCACTACTTCGGGACTACTTATCGGCTGGTGATGAGAATAAATGGCGAATTAAATTATCACCTTTGTCGGCTTTTTTTACCAGGATTTGTTTGACAAGACATGTAGTAATGTGACAAAGCTGACAAAGGTGGTTAAGTGTGTGGCACATCTGTCAAAGGTATGGGTCCATAGTAACAAAATCCCATTGGAAAAGGACGTTTAGTCTTTCTTCCTATAAAAACCTTGTTTTGACATTTACACAAAGATAAAAAAAACAGCTACATCGGCCAAACTGTTTTCAAATGATGCTCCGTCTTAATAAATAAATAATAATAAATTGTTTTAACAATCACAATTACAATCACAGTTTTAACAATTAAAATTATCTAGCCTCAAAACTAAGCAAAGCTTGTACTGTGGCGACTAGATCACGGATAAATATACTTAAATACTTTTATAAACATCCATGACTTAGGTACAAATGCTCGTGCTCATCACATTTGCCCCTTGCGGGATTCGAACCCGCGACCGCTGGCTTTGTAGTCCGGAACGCGAACCACTACACCAGACGGTCGTCTTACATGTCATACATGCTGCATTTGATTTGTTTAAATCAATATTGATTATGTAGGTATCTGCAACAATAATTTTAATATCGTTGACTATCTGCGAGTACATTTTTCATTAAATTTTATGGTAAATTAACGAAGAGTTAGTTACATGGCACACTGCAGAATGTTTTTGATAGTCAATAAAATTTTACATCAGATCAAAGGTTAGTTAAATAGTTTGATTACGTCAAATGTGTGCATCTTATATGCAATATACAGGGTGTATAAGAGAACAGGAAACTCGCTGGAAACCAGGTAATTAGCTGTTGACTTTACTTATATGAATTTAATCTGTTTTAATGTAAAATAATTATCACATCATCATATATTATCATATAATATATTAATTCATAAAAATGGGTATTACAGGATATCACGTACAAAATATTATTAGGTACAAAGTCATGATTCACCATAAAGAAATATGAATACTTAGTTGTCAGTCTTGTTAAATTATAATTCTATATTATTATTTTTATTACATTATTGTCACATATTTTAATTAGTTACAGTCTTGTCTTGATGGATTCTGAGAATACCTTTAAGACTTCTTTTCAAAGTAAAGCTTAAATTAATTTTTTTACATCTTGTCATCAAAGAATGATCTAATATCATAATAATCTTTTAAAATATCATAATAATATTGACAAAACATATCACTATTGCTATGTGTACTATACTTTAATTTGTAATGACTTTTTGAAAATACCGTGTGTGCCCTTTGTAATATTCTGTAGGCAAAGTTGTAAATTAAAACAAATAAATAAATAGAAGTAAAATCGAAATCGTAAACAATATGTAGGCTCCATTCATTTCATCGAGATAGTTTGCATAAAGCAAAAAAAAAACACAATTTTAATGTTTCTCCCATAGCAAAAGTTGTTATATATGATTAGCAAATTATTTGTCAAATAATAGTCATTATCACATTATCTATACAACCTCAAGATCAGACCGCAAGACTTAAATGAGGTACTTCCGTTTTTTTTATAACACTGAAACCACAATCAAAGACATCCAAGCCAAAAAGAAGTCAATACTAGCAAATAATAAACCAATTAGACTAATTTGTTTTAGATAAAATTAAATTGAGATATAAATATTAAAAGAAAAAAGTTTTGTTGGCTTAAGGCGAGTTGTGTTCCTAATATAGCGACTGGACGCGTGTTAGTACGAACATCGCACGAATGCGGTTCGTAGCAGCGCGCAATGAAACATGGTTGTTACGACAAATGCTGCGTTTTTATGTAGGAGAAAATTGGGGAAAATATTATTTTTCGAATGTATTTACGCAATAGTTTGATGACAAATCTTTTGCTCAGTTTTTAGATATTAAGTTGGCTTATCAATGGATGTATAAACAAACTAAATCGCTCAAGCGGTTAAAAAGAACAAGGAGAATTAGCATTTTTTTTATTTTTTCATTGATTTTATCTTTTATTTTCTTTAAGTACTAACTATAATTCATCATCTTCATCATTTCAGCCATAGGACGTCCACTGCTGAACATAGGCCTCCCCCATTGACTTCCAGATTGGCCGGTTGGAAGCGGCCTGCATCCAGCGTCTTCCTGCGACCCTTACCAGGTCGTCTGACCACCTTGTGAGTGGACGTCCACTAACAACAATTTTTATGGATATTTAACTATAATTACTAGACATAAAATGTTAAATGCTCAAAATGTTGTGTAGGTTTTGACGATTCTTAGTATATTTTTTTAAATATTTGTCTGTCAATTAGGGCTTAAGTAGTAGACTTTTAAAACTACAAGCTAGTTTACGGCGACTATACTCGCCCTAAGGGTGTGTACAGATCCGATCGAGAATTCGTGTATAGAATCGCGAGAGCCGCGCGTGCAGTTCGCCAGATCTATACGCGCCCTAAGCGCTACCACACAACTTTAAAAAACCAACTAATCATAAACCAATGTCGATTTTATCTGCCATTACGCAACAACTCTTCCGGTCATATTCATCTCGGATCCATATCGGCGAGTCACGAGTGGTGATGCAAGCATCTTTGGAATATCGATGGTTTGCGCATATTTTTTAAAATTTTTGGTGAAAGTTAATTGATATTTTAAAAGATAAACTAACGCACTCAATCTCGAACAAAAGTCGCTGGCATAGCCCACCGGATTGGCAAGCTGAAGTGGCAGTGGGCGGGGCACATAGCACGTAGAACTGACGGTTGATGGGGATGAAGTTTATAGAATTTAGGCCACGTACAAAAAGGGCCTATACAGGATTACATTTCACGGTAGTGCCAATTTTTCAGGGACCACTTAGAATCAGTAACTAATTCGATCTACGTTAAAAACAAACAAAATTTTTTTTGGTTTTTTATTCTTTCATTCTGCATTTGAAAAATATTTTAGGTAGAGAATTTACGATTACTCGATTAAATTGCACCGTATGTGCACTGCATGAGGTTCTTGTTGGAGCGGCGTCGGCCTCGCCTGTGATCTCTGATAAATGACGGCGCATCCCGCGTTTTCTTTTTTTTTTTCGGACATGTTAAGTATATTTTACTCCAGAAGAAGAAGAAATACGACGACTGAAATTAATTACGATAAATTAGTATATATAAATTGTTCTATATACCTTATTTTTTAAATTGGCACTGCCTTAAAATGTAACTCTGTATAGGAGGGTTTGTTATTACAAATAAATTGCCAAAAGTCTGGCGACGTGTGCAAAAAAAAATTTTGTCAAATGTTGCAAAAATTGGTTTTTTGCATTTTTCAGCCAAACAGTAAGTTTTATTATAAAAATAGGTGGGACAAAATTATTTATCATGCAATCATCTATAAAAAATAATCATACACTTTTTTCCTAAGAATCGCCATTTCGGAGATAGCGATGCAAAAAGTCACCAAGGCGACTCAGGCAGTTGCAGCCAAAGATGTTCGAGAGCTTAACACTAAAATCATCTAAGACAGTGCATCCGTGCTTCAAGCCCTACAAAACCATATAATAACTTATGTCTTTTTTTTTTTTAAAATAACATGGTTTATGTGTAAAATATATTTAAAATTTAATATGTACCTACATTGTGCAACATGTTGTTCCTAACATACTGTGTTTGGAGTTTTTTTTTAAATATTGTTTCTTGTTGCAAAATGTTGTCTTGTGTGTACTTGTCTAATGCTGTTATAAACCAAAGCTATAAGTACTTTAAAGGTACATTATAATTAAGGACCAAATAATATTTGTACGCTACTTAATAGCATATTTTGGTGTGTCTGACTGTAACATTTAATAATATCATAATGTAAGTAATACCCAAAATAATGCAAATGAACAATTGTGTTTGAGTTTGAGTCTGGAATGCCAAAACGCACTTCAATCCATTGCAATTACAAACAGAGTGACTCTTCAATGTATCAAAGGACACAGCAACTCACTTGGTAATGACGCAGCAGTCAAGCTGGCTAAAAGAGGATCGAGGACAGAAGTCACGGCCCGGAACTACTACTACCCTTACCTCAGGCCCAAAATGAAACATGATTGCGCGGAAGAATCAAAGAAACACATCTTACAGAATGGAGAAACAGTGAAGGATGCAGGCAAACAAAAAATGCAGTTCCGGTGGCATCAATAAGCTTGCCCGCAACCTTATTGTCTATTTTGACAGGGTTAAATATGTTCATCACTTCAGCCGTAGAACGTCCACTGCAGAACAAAGGCCTACCCCAAAGTGACATTCATTGGGGGGATTGCCAATACTCGCCACGCTTGGCAGGCGGCTTGGCGAGCGCAGTCTTTTCGCTGCCCATCTTGTGCTACAGACATTAGTCGCCTCTTACGACACGCTTCCTGTTGGCGGTGGGGAAGTGTATTCTTTACGGCTGTCCCCACGCGGTACTTAAATATGTTAGTTACCTTATTTTTTAACAAAAACAAGTATAGCAAACTTGAGCAAAAAAATTTGTTGAGATAGGCAATTAGTTTTTTTGGAATCTTGGGAAAAGTTGTTTGTTATCATGAGTATACATACAGGGTGTCCTGTAACTGATTACCGCCCTGTATATGATTCATCTGCTGTTACATTATAAAGTGATTGACATGACATGAATATAAATATTGTAGAGGTGATTCTACTGCTTATAAAAAATATTTAAAAAATATCTCTTCAAGAAAAAATATCACTTCAAGAAAAAATATCGCTTCAAGAAAAAATATCGCTTCAAGAAAAAATATCGCTTCCTCATACTATATATGGGTTATGTGAGAATATTGACCTCTAAGGCTAACGTACAGGCTGCAATAAGCAATTATCGTAATTCTGATGATGCACCGACATCCGGAGATATTCCTGACTCCGCCGGTCACGAACTCAATCGATGTGAGGTAACGATGCTTTCAAACTTTTACAGACTAGACTCTGCGCGCGGCTCGCTGTGGGATATTGTTAAATGGTAAATATTGGACAACATCACACACATTGCTCAATATAATGATTAGTAGCTTAAGCACTCGTGTACAGAAATCAGAAACAACGACGGTACCACAACACCCAGACCCGAGACAATTTAATGAATTAAAAAGTTATTTTACTATATTGACCGACCGGGAATCGAACCCGGGACATCAGAGATAGCGTCACCAAGGCCGAAATGCTTGCCTCACGGCTACGAAGGTCGTTAAATAATTAAATAGTAATACGTTAAGTGTCGTGTGGGGACGGCCGTAAAGAATACACTTCCCACCGCCAACAGGAGGCGTGTCGTAAAAGGCGACTAATTCCTGTAGCACGAGATGGGCAGCAGCGTCTACGTGCAAAATCTTATAAAAAATACGCTCGCCAACCCGCCTGCCAAGCGTGGCAAGTATTGGCAATCCCCCCCTCAATGAAAATCATTGGAGGAGGCCTGTGCTCAGCAGTGGACGTCCTAGGGCTGAAATGATGAATACGTTAAGTGTGCCTCGTGAACTATTGCGCAAGATAGCACGTTATTCTATTTGTGTGGTTTTCCTCAATTTTTTTAAGCATCTAAGCGCGATTGAATTGTAACAACCTTTTTTGGTTTTTAACCTCAAAGGAAAAAACACAACACTTTTACGATCACTTCGTTGTTAGTCAATCTGTCTTAGTGCCATTCTTAATACAGCATTTGAGTAAGAATCGTATTGTCTTATGGAGATATACAGGTTACATTGCAAAGGGGTGCCAAATCTTTAGGAGTGGCTCAGAATTAGTAACTCAATCGAATAATGCAAACAACAAAAAAAAATGTTTTCACTTTTAATCATTCCTATCCGCTGTTAAAAATCATACGCGTGGATAATTTACTCATTCATGAAGAAATTGCACCGTATGTGCACTGTGTGAAGTCCTTGTTGGCTCGCCGTACCTACGCCTCTGATGAATGACCGCGCGACTTTCGTAGTCTCTCTATTGACTTTATTTTCGGATATTTTAAAGTAATTATTTTTCGTAACATACGATTATAAAAATAATAACGAATAATACGCTTCTCTATATTGTTCCCTAGATCTTATTTTTGAAATTTGGCACCCCTTTGCAACCCTGTAGAATCAATACTATCAATACAATAATATCAAGAAAGAGCAAGGGTTATATCTACACTCGTTGAATCAAATTTTGATCCAAAAACAAGTCTCATCATAATAGTACATAATAAAATGTTCGATTGTATTTATCTGTAATACTAATATCACAATGAAAGAATGGCTAATCTGTCATTCGTGTAGTAAGCTTTCAGCTTCAATTAAGATTATGAACACAAATAAAAAAATGTTATTGAGTAATGCAGTAGCGGTAGGTATTACTTCAGTGTATTACCACAATAGAGGTGCAAATACAGAGGGTCCAACCGCTACTCTCCCTCAATCAAAGTCAAAAGTCAAAAATCATTTACTCAGTTTAGGACAGAAAACTGCCACTTATGAACGTCAATAATAACATTATTGGCCCATATGGGGCAGAACATGTCTTCTTATTTTTTGGGCCCTACTATAACGTATTAACGTAATAATATAATACTCTATTAACGTATGTGCTTACTTATCTTCTTTATTTTTCTTCTTTAGGTATAGCAGATTTTGGTGCTTAAATACAACCACTTTTTCTATAGGAATAATATAAATGACATCACGTGACTAAGAAGTTAGTTTCTGACATAATCGATGTCCCAATCCCAAAGTAACTTTTATTCGATAAAATCGATTTGAAAACAATAATTTTGGATACGGTAAAGCGTAACGTTACAGCTTTCTATTGCCCTACAAAATTCATTAAACTTACTTATACATCTATCTAGTTGAAATCACATAATACCGGCCAATCTACTGCATATTTTCAATAAATACTTGACATCGACCAAATAACCGCTCTACATAGAGCTAGATTTAAGCCTACAAAATAAATATGGAGTCATTGGATTTTTTTAAACCATTGAGCGGTGGTCGCTAATAAACTCGATTTTTAACGATCCTCACTGCATTATGACGGCTTAATAACATCTGACAGTAAGGTTAAGTCACTGGCTTTACAACACCCGTTCACCAATCCGCACTAGGCCCGCGTGGTGAAGAATGGCCCAAATCACCTCATAGTTCAGGTTCAGCCCTGCAGTGGGACGTATATAGGTATTTTACTGCATTAAATAAAAAAGTTAGCTACGATTAGCATTTTAACTGTCAAGTGTCATTGCATATTATAGATGTTATTGATAATCTGTTGCTGTGGATTGACAAATATCTTAGCGATTTAGTGTAGATCTAAGTAAACAAGGCGATTTCGGATATTTACTAGAAAACTCAATTATAAGTGGGTAACTTAATGTATAATATACGAGTACACAGTAAAACGGTATTTTTTTTCTTAATTTAAATGTTCTCTGGGCAGAGCAAAACATTTGTTTAGCTTGATTCGCGTACTTGTGAATGAGGTTACTGTGTTTAGCCACAGTGTGGTAGTATTGCGCACTGGTCAAGCGAGCATACTTGGCGTTCTCTATTATCTCAATGCGTTGAATTTTAATTTGGCAGAAGTTATCCGGTATCGAAACGATGTAAAGCTGCGTGCTCACGTGAGCGTAAAGCCCAAAGCGCAATATGTTATAGAGTAAAAGATTAATGTTTTTATTTGGCACAAAATTAGCAATTACATCAAACAGAGAAGATTAAAAAAAACAATGCATCTGTGCCAAAAAAGGTCCCCCGCTCAGTATAAGTCGTGACAGCTTAAGGCATGCCACGACATTGGTATTATACCAGTGGGTATTCTGCGGTGGGCAATATAAATTAATATGATTATACAACCAAGACAATAAATAAATGAAAATCAACAAAGCGACCTACAGTTATAGTAAGCTAGCATGCTAATATGAAAAGATCGAACGTCGCTCGCAGACTGATAACTGTTGGGGACAAAAGTGGTGACCACGATCTGGAGGACGCAGCGTGGGCAGGCTTCCTACCCGGTGGACTGACGACCTAGTCAAGGTTGCAAGAAGCCGCTGTATGATAGCGGCCTACAGCTATGTCCAACTGGATGCAAAAGGCTGGTGATGATGATGAACAACTAGCATGATGTTAGCATATTTTACATCCTGCGAGTAGATTTTAGTAGTTCTTAGACTTCAACACATGAGAAAGTTTTAAATTCGACTGTTTGTTTTTTTTCGTCAAATAAGTACACAATGGTTTTGATGATTATTTGGATAGATATTTTTTCAGTGATGGTCACAAAAAAATAAAAAATAAACAAAGTGTGTCAATAGGCGATGCAATCGGGGTAACGGACCAACAGTGGCCATTTTTTTTTTAATCTCAAGATTTTTATCTAAAGATGGTATTATCTATTATTTATATATTATACTAGCTGTCACGGAAAACTTTGTACCGCCTCTCCATTCCTTTTTTTTTGTAAAATATTCCGATGTTTTAATGTTAATTCTGCTATTCGGGGCGGAGACAAATCCAACAAATCAAAGATCATGAAAATCGGTCCAACCGTTCTTGGCTTATAAATGGTGAAACTAACTTTGTTTTATATACAGGGTGTAACGAAAAGGTGAAATAAAACTTTAAGGGGTTGTTCTACAGCTAAATTACATCAACTTTTTCTATGGGACCAACATCGAAATCGCAAAAAAAAAAAAACACTTTCCCATACTAAAACGCGACCAGCTGGCATCAGTTTGTATGGACCACAATTTTATTTTTGCGATTTTGATGTTGGTCCCATAGAAAAAGTTGATGTAATTTAGCCGTAGAATAACCTCTTAAAGTTTTATTTCACCTTTTCGTTACAACCTGTATATAGATTAAAAGAGAAAGAGATTCCCTTAGGGATGACCAAACAAAATTGTTTTTTACTTCTTATGGTGCATAAATAGATAGCATATAAAATGTGTTTGCACTTTTAAAGTTCTTCTTGATACCGCCTCAGTAGTTTTTTGACGTGGTGTTTTATTAGCCTTTCGTTAAGGCGAAGCATGCAGCGGAGCGTTCAAGCCTTGCATTTCCATTGCGCTGATTATATGAAATAAGTAACATACTTCTAACGTCAATTGAGTTTGTAATGCGAATTTTAACAGACGCTATTACTACCGATCCGAATTAAGCCTTGGAGTATCGAAAGTGTTTTATTTTATTTTATTTGTATTTATTAGGTTCACCAGCAGTTATATTCCAATACATTGCAGATCTTAAAGCTTACGGATTAAAATTTTCGTAAATAACTATTTTAAGGTAAACACCACTTTCACTAAAATGTTTGCATATTTTCAATTGACGCTCATTACAATATTACTACCATATTATAGTAATATATAACATCATTTTCTAAATTAAACAAACAAACTAAACAACACATTGAAACATATGACACAGACAACAGCTTGTCAACCACCTCAAAAGGTAAAATTTTCTCAATTTATTCAATTTATATTGGTTTATTGTACGTGTCGGACTTGAAGTTGAAAATCGATTGAATGACCCCCAACCCTTCGAGTAGGCTGACTGGCTGGCCGCCGCCGTCCATACCTATAATAAATAAATTGTTAGTGTTACATAACGTCACTTATTATTGCGGTTAGGCTCATGCCATGTTGACCGTTGACATCTAGCAAACCAGAAGCCATAGTTATGAGCCTCTTGCGGTTATAAGAGATTATACTTACAAAAATAACAAATTATATGTTTATAATAAAAATATATTAAAATCACATTATATAGGTAATAGTTTCCTGGGTCAAAAAAAGATTATTCTATTTCCGTCCGTCAGTTAGATTATCAAAAAATATTGGACCCATATTTTGTCTTCTGTCAATCAAACAAAAAATTACGAAGATAAAGCGCAACAAAGTTTGGGAGTGACGTCACACCTTGCTAAAAAGTTTCGCAAGGCGTGACGTTATGCGGAACTTTAACGAGCTATATCTTTATCATTTTTTGTTTGATTAAGAAAAGAAAAAATACATGTCCAATATTTTCTGTTAATCCAACTGACGGACTAAATAGATTTTTTACTACACTTTACTTCAAAAGTAAAAAGATATATCACAGACTGTTTAAATATAAAGCATGTATGTAAGGTTGTATGCCACGTACCGGCAAGCGCAGCGTAGGACGTCCACACCTGCAAGGTAAAACCAATAAAACTAATTTATTTTTGTAAATAGGCCTAAATTAAGCTCTTTTACACGTCCCAATATATTATTTTACCCTACCACACCGTGGTGGACCTGGTAAATGTTGCAGGAAGCCGCTGGATGCAAACCGCTTCCAACCGGCCATTCTGGAAGTGACTGGGAGAAGCCGACCATGTTCAGCAGTGGTCGTCCTATGCCTGAAATGATGATGAAAGTAGGTTCAGTTTGTTATTATAGAAAATCACCTGTTTTTTTTTTACTATGGACGCAACATTAAAATCGTAAAAAAAAACAGAACCCTTGTATTTAGGATCACTCTGTTGTCCGTCCGTTCGTCGTAAAGATTTTATCTCTTAACCTAAATCCCAAGCATCGACCGTTCCATAGCTCACTGAGTGGCGTGAAGTCGGTGGGCCAGCTTTACTGTCATGTTTCGGCTCCGTAGGTCGTCACTGGTACGACGCACTAGTATTACATTATTAAGATAAAAAAGCTTCGTGATATTAGAACGAAAATGTTTCGTGTTCACAGAGCTATTCCGTTTATTGCTGTTTGATTAGTTCAGTTTTTCTTTCTCCCCGTGGAAAATCATTATTTGTACATTGACAAAAAAAGAACTAGGCTTTTTTCTTTATCTTATCTATTATCTTCTTTTGAGATCCAAGCGGGGCAAGGTAATTGTGACTATAGTGTATATCCACATAATCATGCTATGGAACAATAACTATCCTACCTCCACCCTACCCTACACCCGCTTGAGAAATTACCTAAACTACCTACTACCTTATTGGTGTCTAACGTTAGTGTCATTGACTCTACGAGGACTGCTAGCAAACGTTATTATATTCTTTACAAATAAACTAAAGTCCACGCGAACGAAGTCGCGGACAACAACTAGTTCTACTAATCCTACTTCCTACTAATATTTGACGACCTCCGTAGCCGAGAGGCGAGCATACCGGACTTGGTGTCGCTATCTCTGAGGTTCCGGGTTCGATTCCCGGTCGGGTCAATGTAGAAAAATAACTTTTCTATGTTACCTCGGTTCTGGGTGTTGTGGTACCGTCGTTGTTTCTGATTTCTGCAACACAAGTGCTTTGGCTACTTACCACAGGATCAGAGCAATGTATGTGATGTTGTCCAATATTTATTTATTTATTTACAAATGCGAAAGTTTGGGAGTATGGAATGATATTTGTTACTCTTTCTCGCTAAAACTACTGAATGGATTTTGATGATATTTGGCATACTGATAGACCATGGCCTGGATTAACATTTGGAACACTTTTTATCTGAGTGAAATTAACGCAGACGAAGTCGTGGGCAAAAGCAAGTAATAAATAAATATGACACACCAACTGCCCTTATCTCGTAGTTGGGTATTAACATCCTGGTACCAGAAAAAAATGGGAGCGACTCCCAGTACACCTAATAAAAAAAAACACGTTTTGCGAATTGAACCGGGAATCGAACCTGTAATGGAAGAAGATACAACGGGGAAGAGTTTCCGCCACTTATCAAGAAGTCTATATTGACTGCTGATTGCTTATTCATGGCATTAACTGCGTACAGGAAAAGTAAAAATGATGATGATGAATTATGATTTTCTGAATTTGCATTCAATAGAACGCATATTTAAAAAAAAAACAGACGCAAGTGCGAGCCGGATTTGAACTTCGGGGTTCCGTTTCACCTTATTTTCTTCTATTTAGTTTGAAAGCCTTGTTGTGACCAGTGATAGCTCAGTGGACGAAGAATTGGATTCTCTTACATAGGTAGGTGTTAAGTTTGCATCCTATAGCACGTACAATCATCATCAAAATATCGCAATAACCTGACTTCTTTGTTTGAATTTTAAGTAGTTATTTTGTTATACTATTGTTATTTGTTTTGCAATGAGATAACATATTTTCGAAAATTCAGATACTTAGCTACTTTTGATGTTGAGTGTACTTCTGGATTTTTCGGAATCTTTGCACGAATTAATGCCACTTGCCTGATATTCAAAACCTGTATATTCAGATAACATTTCATGTGAAGCTGTGGTTCAAAAACCGGTCAAGTGCGAGTCAAACTCGCGCACCGAGCGTTCCGTGCCAACTTACAGCTAAGTAAATAGTTCGTCTTTAACAGAAATCGAGTCTCGAAGATTTCCCGACCCATTTCCCGAGTTTTTTTTAAATGTAACTACATTTTTGCCATTAGACTTTTTCCATTACTTGTGCTATAAGACATAGCTTCTAGCCAAATCTCATGATTCTTAGTCAACGGAAAGTACCCTATTAATTTTGATTCCCTTGAGAAAGTCGAAAATACACGTTTTTTTGCGGCAGTATCTTTTTTTTTACGTTAAAATAGTAATAATAAATATTGGACAACATCACATACATTGCTCTGATCCTATGATAAGTAGCTTAAGCACTTGTGTACCACAACACCCAGACCCGAGACAATATAGAAAAGTTATTTTTCTACATTGACCGACTGGGAATCGAACCTGGAACCTAAGAGATAGCGACACCAAGTCCAGTATGCTCGCCTCTCGGCTACGGAGGTCGTTAACTTAGAAGTTTATTTTTTTCACAGTTTCAAGAGACTGTAGACTTGAGTCTATTGTTTTTATTTCAACTCAACTTCTTCAACCTCCACGCGTTCCGGAGATAAAACGTCTTTACAGACAGACGGACGGACAACAAAGTGATCCTATAAGGGGTTCGTTTATTCTTTTAAGGTACGGAACTCTAAAAAATAGTCTCGTTTGCCTGTCTATGGTTTACGGAGGTCTAAAAACAATCGAATGTCCAAACAACATCCTACGCTGCCCTTGCCAGTACGTGGCCTCCATTTTAGAACCTTCCTGCCCCATCGGTCGTCGGTTCTACGTGCTATGTGCCCGCCCACTGCCACTTCAGCTTGCTAATCCGTCGGACTATGTCAGCGACATTTGTTCGTTTACAGTTTTCATTTCTAGTTCGATCTTGCAAAGAAACACTGAGCATAGCCCATTTCTTTTATGAAAGACTGCATTTCTAGCTGCGCGGTGACCTACACCACCCGGAGGTGCTCGTGGAGCTGCGGCAGTGCGCGCCCGCGGGGTGCGTCAGCGCGCCGGCGTCCTCCTACGCTCAGCGTACCGAAAGCCAGGACAATCTTGCTTAAATTTGCACCCTTGTCACACGCTATAAAGCTACTCAATACCATATCTAAAGAAATTGTCATATTTCTCTGTAGCCGGGCATAGTTCACAGAAGTGCCAATAAGTTTTGTTAAAAAAATGTCCTAGTTTGTAAGGTTATTTAAAATGTTAATTGTTTTTCTTGCAATGTTGTTTTAGAATTTACTGTCGTGACGTTGTAAATGTTTTAATAAATAAATAAAATAAATAAAAAATTCTATAGCACGCTGTGCAACGTCAGAATTTTATCCTCTCTTTCCTCGATATTAAATGATCCTAATTCACCTTCTTATCTTAAATCCCAATTTACTCTTCTTAGTTCGACACACTCCCGTCACTTGCATTCTTCTAATAAACTGACTCTCTCCACTCCTTCTCACCGCACTTTCACCGGTTTTATTTCTAACTCTTTTCTCCTTCAATCAATTCGGCTTTGGAACTCTCTCCCCGAATACATCAAACAAGCCCCTTGTAAATACTCTTTTAAGAAACTTGCCAGTGCTCATTTTCTTTTTAAATTGAAATCATCATCTTGAACCCTTAGGTATTGTAGTCTCATGATCGTCGTCATATTTATTTACATATGTATTTTGCCTATGTAATCTATGTATGATAGTATTTAGTTTATGTATATCGTTATTTACTGTATGTAGTTTATGCTTTTAAAAATAATTTCACACGGACCTTTCATTTGAATTTGTATCGCCTATATCGCACCGCCCACAAAACGTCTCTGTTTAGCCTACTGGTCGACTGGTAGAGAATGCCTCATGGCATTAAGTCCACTTTTTGTATGGTTTTTTTTATCTGTGCAATAAAGTCTAATTAAATAAATAAACTTTTTTATGAGGCTTATAGTGAGACATAAGTTTAGTACTTATTAAAAATATGCATATATGTATACGAAAGAAATACTGAAAATTTCAACTTTGTGTCTATGGAATAAAGTTTAGTTATAACCATAGATTTAGGCGTATTATAAGTCTATGGTTATAACAAACAGAAGTCATTAATGTAAAAAGCTTTAAAAATATACTTTGACCATTAATATCTCGGTAACCATTCATTTCCAAGAAGAAAAAAACATCGTAATAATGGGTGGAATATGTGGTGTTCGGCTTCGTTAGTTTCCTAAAAAAATTAAATTAGTCCGTCAGTTGGATTAACAGAAAATATTGGACACGTATTTTTTTTTCTCAATCAAACAAAAAATGGTGAAGATATAGCCCGTTAAAGTTCCACGTAACGTCACGCCTTGCGACATTTTTTAGCAAGACGTGACGTCATTCCCAAACTTTAATGCGCTTTATCTTCGTGTTTATTTTTTTATTACCAAAAGACAAAATATGGGTCCAATATTTTTTAATAATCTAACTGACGGACTAAATAGAATAATATTTTTTTGACCCAGGAAACTAGCCTGTTGTCAGTGTCTCAAGGAAATAAATTAAAAGCCGTGTGTTAGTGAGTTACCAGTCAACAAATAAGACCTCTTTTTATCGCAAATTCGTATTTATTAGTGTAAACTACATAGGTAATTTACCGACTGGGTTAGCAGTAAATTACAGGTATATTCGCGTTTTTCCAGTAGTTAGTAAGTTGTTCTTACAGTAGGTACCTACATACGCGCGCTTAACCCACTGCTACGGAATACTAAGAATAGAATTGTATGCAAAATAGCGTAAATATTAAACAATGGATATTCATTTTGCAAATAGTATAAAATGCTCAACGTATTTTATGCTTTCAGTTTGAACAAAAACATAGCGTAATGATAATGTAAATTAGTTATTTTAAAATGTGTTGATAAATTTACATATTTTATTTGTTCTAAGTTAGGTATTGTTGCAGTCCAAAATAACTAAAAGTGAGTAAATATTTGCTAAACTAAAAATAAGAACCTCTCTTGTCGTTTATTAACGTAAACCAACTTAAACTAAAAAATTAAAAAAAACAACATCAAAATCGGTCGGTTTGTTCGTTTTGGAGCGACAATGCCACAGACAGATACACAGATACACGCGTTAAACTTATAACACCCTTCTTTTTCGCCGGGGGTTAAAAAGTGATAAAAAAGGAACTAAATAATGTAGGTCTGTCGAATTATGCTACACATACCAACCACTACACTATCAGAAAATTATATCTTAATGTTTACGTACTGCCGTCCCGATTCAAAACAGCAGTAGGCAAAATAGTGTTATGAGAAAAAACTTCGTAAAAAAGACTACTAATTATTAAGTTTTTTTTAAAAAACCAAACCAACATGTTAAATTTAAAACTTAAGTTATTATGTAACTAGTGACAAATATTTATTTAGATTACGATATTTTTAGTGTTTTCTTTTTCAAAAACACTCAATATAAGACTTTATTTGTAGTTTTGCAGAGATGAAAATTGATTTTTCAAAAAGCTGACAAAACAAGGATTTTACATATGTATTTAACTCAATACCGCCCAATGTCTACTACTGCGTTTTAGGCTCGGGACGGCAGACCACGTCCTATCGCAGTCCTAAACTCTTCAATTCACACTCTTTCCTTCTTTTATTTTTTGGTTAATAGGTCTAATTAGTGCCGATAAGTAGAGCCATCCGAAACACGGAGATGCTTGTGATAAATGTCACTAATTATGGTTGGAATGGTCACCCATCCAATCACTACCGCGGCTTAGGTGGCTTAACTTTAGTAATTACTACCATGGCGGTGGCACCACTGAGTACCTTAGTAATCGGTAATACTTTCAGAAAATGCAGACGTACGTCTACCACAGGATTGTCGGTCATGTGCTGTCTGCGTATCTTCAGGTTACGTATTTTTTGGAGGTGCTCACAAAGCTGGATGATGCCTTGCCGACCCACCCTGAGCTGAAAGAGTTTGCCAGCTTGATTACAAGATACCTTACCCTGTTGAATGTGGTAAATAAATGATGTATTCTATAACAGGAGCTATGCATTAAGCCCTAAAATGGAACGCCATATCAAATAATATCAATGGCTTATTATTTTATCTTTAATCACATGGAAAGTTTATGAGATCTAACGTTTATACGTTTATGACTTATTATATCCATCTTTTAACACATCGAAGGTTTAAGAGATCGATAGTTTATGAAATTGTACGTTTAAGATAATGAATCGTTATCAAATCGACTTATCATAAAACCGATAGAAATACTCGTATAATAAACGCGCTTTTTTATTGGTCGAAATACCGTATGCGAGAGTTCCCGCAGGCGCTGCGTGTAATGGAAGCATAAGTCGGCGATGCGGTCATGCATGTCATGCCCTACTCCGAAATATCTACCGATAAATTTAATTGAATCGGTCAACATATCGGAGTAAGGTCGCGAAAACCGTATTTTTGCAAAAATGGCAATTTAACCTAGTGTTTTCGCGAAAACGCAAATTAAATCTCGCGTTTTTTTTGGAAACAGACAGCCTAGATTAGTATTACTTACGACGGTACGTAATACTAAGAATTACCAGAACATCCAGAGCCGAGATAATATAGAAATATTGTTTAATAAAAAATTACATATTTACCAAAAACTAACTTGTCTTAAATAACTCTTACATTTTACGTAACGTATTTTTTAATTTCAGTAAACAAGTTCCAGAAATCTAGCTGTTTCGCGAAAACACTAGATTCGTGTTGTGAGAATAAGGGTCAGTTTCACCACTTGCTATTAAGTTCCAGCTGGCACTTTTTTACAGGTACTTGTATAGGTTATCTGTCAAAACAAGTGCTAGATAGGTTATCCGGAACTTAAAAGCAAGTGGTGAAACTGGCTAAGTCTTGTAAGATTGTGTGAAGCTACTGAATTTCGGCGACATTCCGTTTTTTGCGCAAACCATCTTGTTTTTTCGCTAAAATACTTAGAAGAATACTTAAAGGAAATTTAAAAATTAAAAATCAAAAATTATTTTCGTCTTATCTAATGTAATTTCAAATTCCATTTCAAATGTGTACTTTTCATTGTATAACATAATCAAAATTTTGTCAATAATCCTATTTAAGTACCCAGAATGCAATTGTAATGAAGGAGCGTGGTTACCTGCCACAAGTATATGCATTTCTTACTAGGTAACCTCAAATATGAATGTTAATATTGTACATTATGTGTTTTCTAAAGAAATAATCATTTTTCATTTTCAATCACCTGCACTCCACATGCGAGCGCTAACAACCACTGAAAATACGCATTTACATATAATAATAACAACCATTAGCAATAACAATATTTAAATACCTAAAAATACTATTTATTTGATTATATTATTCAATATATTATTCAATAATTATCATATGATTTCTTAATGTATTTTAATTCTTTACAACTTCTTAAAATAAACAAATTGATCTAATTATGCATGGGGTCGTCCTCTCTGCCCACAATACCTATCTTATTGTTGCGCCCTACAGGGTCTATAATGATCTGTTTTATGTACCTATTTATAACACCTGTGTAACATTATAGAATGCAATAAATATATTGAATTTAATTGAACTGGAAAAACAACTTTGCATGCAGCTACGTTGTCTTACAGGTAAACATTTAAAAGAACTTGATGAGAATGTTTAAGTTATCTATAGCTTAGTTGGAAGAGCAGTCGCCTCGGGTCGCGAAGAGACGTGGGTTTGAATCCCACCGGATATAGCTTTTGGAATACAGAAGCGTTGTATTCGCGCCTTAAGTAACATTTAGTACCTTGACAGCTGCAAACTGTTTAAAAAGTATAACTTGCTTCCGCTACTCTGTATTTATATAAAGGAAGCTTGCCTTTTTGTAAAGTCCTTCTCCAGATATTACAAAACACGTGAAGAAGTCACAACGAGACAATTAAGAAATCAATACACAAATCTATTACATCAACCTCTCTGTCGCAAGGATATTTAAATTCAAATTCAAAAATAACTTTTTGCAGAATGTGGGTACATACAGAGGTCTTAAAAATTGTTTTAAATCAGCTACATCTTACCTTATAAATAAGCATGCAACATTATTTAACACAAGGAAATATGTTAATAGCATTGTATTTTATCAATTCAAATAAAATTAACTAACAATAGTTCTTGTCAATAGTTCTAACATTTTTATAATACTTAGTATACATTATTACTATAAATCAATTAATGTCATTGTTATTATATTTATAAAAGAAATGTGTATAACATGAGTATTGTAATGTACCTATAATTTACTTCCGGAAAAACTCAAAGTACTGAGCGGACCGATATTTATAAGAAAGGTGACGGAATGGCTTTTAGACAAATGTTTTTATACAGGGATTATTTTTATTGGCGACAATAATTATTAGGTACTAGGACTAATTCAATTCAACTAAATTGTACTCTGTTTTATTCAATTTATTACTTGACTAAGGGCCGATTTTTCAACAGCCAGTTTTTTTTTAAGAATAAGCTTGACATATTGGTTGTTTTCGTATAAAAAATGAACCAAGTGTCAATTTTTATTCGTCGGGTAAAAGTTGTCTGACTTATGGGGAAATCGGCCCTAAGCTTAATGTTATTTTGATTTGAAATTATTTTTTGCACATCTGCGAGCAGATTGCACACAAATACTTTAAGTATCTATTGTTACCATCCGTGTAATGTGACGTCACGGTACATATCGGATCTCCTTGTCTAACACGCGACTTTAATGGGCTGTAAGTCAGGTAATTATCAATATTTTTTGAAAATTCTTAGTTTTATTAATAATGATTAAGTACTATTTATTTTAGGACCAAATCTCTCTCTCTTTTCTTTGTTTCATTTAGAATCCTATCAAAAGCCAAATTATGTACAAAATTTTGTAACAAGTATCTCAGATAATTACAAGTGAAAACATGTAATTGCTCGTATAAGTCGTATAAGGAATTAGTAATGTAAGAGACGTGTCACTGTATGTTTTCTGAATAAAAAAAAATACAAAAAAAAACATGCATATTCTCCATTAAATAAACACTTGAACTTGAACTTGAACCTGTGACTGTTTTTTTAAAAAATATTTTTGGTATTACAAGCAAAAACATTTAAAATAATATGAAATATTTCCTTTCAGTTCTATCAGGTATTGTACGCATGTGTGGCATTCGTATGCGATGTGACAACCGCATTAAATGTGGAGTATATTATTCCAAAATGGATTCGATACCATAGATTCACTTTCGGCGCTGCCTTCCTGTTTCCGTTATCTACGGTAAGAAAACAATCTCAGGCCTAAGATTTCCCCGCATAAATTACCACCCCTTATTTCACGCCCATAATCATCAATATCTTCATCAGCTTTTAGAAGCCCACTGCTGGACTTCTGATTGTGTGCGAAAACATGTTTATTATGTAAAGAGGTGAGCAGACGACTATAGTGATGACATATGGAACTGAAACGTGGCCTCTCACTATGGGCCTCATAAGAAAGCTCAAGGTCGCACAGCGTGCTATGGAAAGGGCTATGCTTGGTGTTTCCTTGCGAGATCGAATCAGAAATGAGGAGATCCGTAAACGAACAAAAGTCGCTGACATAGCCCAACGGATTAGCAAGCTGAAGTGGCAGTGGGCGGGGCACATAGCACGTAGAACTGACGGCCGATGGGGCAGAAAGGTTCTAGAATGGAGGCCGCGTACCGGCAACGCTGCGTAGGACGTCCACTCACAAGGTGGTCAGACGACTTGGTAAGGGTCGCAGGAAGACGCTGGATGCAGGCCGCTTCCAACCGGCCAACCTGGAAGTCAATGGGGGAGGCCTATGTTCAGCAGTGGACATCCTATGGCTGAAATGATGATGAGACGGCTATCCTATCCTGTTGACTTTATTCCACCGTGCCCCTATCTTGTTTTAATCCCCGCCCACACACGATAGCGACCAATATCACATATAGAAACTAGAACGCGACTATAACAAAGATTCTAACCATATTTTATGTATGGGGGCATTATGGGGGGCGGGAACTCCGTGTTGATGTGATCAGCTGCAATGCAATGCTGGAAGGTCATAAAAACTGCATCATGGTTACTATACAAGCTTTTATGAAGTTGTAGGTATGTTATTCGTGTAATATACATATATCAAACACGGTGCTGCTCGCCAGTTCTGTTAGCTTGAACTTGGCTTGACACTACTACTACCGCATGTATTGAAAATTATTGTGCAACGATATAAACCTAGCTTTGTAGTTGACATAATGATTTTATACGTACAATAAAAAAGGTTTTTAATGTCATTTAAATACAGTTCACGGATTTTTTCCTTTACTTTTTCTTGATTTACTTGCTTATTAGCTAAAGCTTAATTTATTTACGGAATCATGATAATTACCTTCATACCTTCCCAAGAAAAAGGGTATTGACAGACAAATAGACAATAAAGTGATCCCATAGAGGTTTAACTAGGGGTCTAGTAATGGGCTAGTTTCTTAAAAAAATCTAATTAGTCCGTCAGTTGGATTAACAAAAAATATTGGACACATATTTTTTCTTTTCTCAATCAAACAAAAATGTATGAAGATATAGCCCGTTAAAGTTCCGCGTAACGTCACGTGCTCACTTTGATGCGCTTAATTTTCGTCATTTTTTGTTTGATTGACAAAAGACAAAACATGGGTCTAATATTTTTTAATAATCTAACTGACGGACTAAATAAAATAATCTTTTTTTGACCCAGGAAACTAGCCTATTAAGGAGCTTGTTTTTTGACGCACGGGCTCAGTGGCTTGTAATGGGAGAGGCTTAGGTCTTGCAGTGGACTGACGTACGCTTATTATGATGGTAATGATTTATTTTTTCAGACTGTCTTCTGTTTTTGGGGCTGGTTTCTGTACGACAGAGAACTTGTGTTCCCAAAGATCTTAGACACTGTAGTATCACCGTCTTGCAACGTGGTTTGGCACCTTGCAGTTATAATTTATGGCTTCTGGGAGGTGGCATTTTTAGAAAGAGATGCGCAAAAGCCTCCGTCGAGTTTAAAACTATTAATTATTAATAACTGCAGTTTTATAGCATTGTAAGTATTTATACGATTATAAATAATTACAGAAGTAAGTTATTTAAAAAGTACGAACGAGATTTTTAAAACTGAAAATTGAAAATATTTGTTATTAATTTTACATTTTTTTGCCCCTTTATCGCCCTCTAATAAAAGTAGCGTCTCGGCGCTTCTTCGATAAGGCCATAAACCGCCCCAATCTATTTATAGACAAGGCCTTCACGTTTACGCCCTAGAAGGATGTCGCTGTCCGATCTCGTCGGCCCAGGAACGGAACAGAAACGTTCTGAACGACCCGGTTTATTCTATCACCGCGTTTGTAACAACACCGAGTTAAGTACCATAAGTATAGTGTGAAAACACCATTTTCCAATTTAAGCAGCCGTTTGCGTAAGATTAAGCTTTAAAGTGCATTTTTTGTAAGAGTCAAGTGTCAGCAAAATGGCTGCTTTCATAAATGTGAAAAAGTTCACGCCAGGTATATAACGAAGTTAAAAGAAAAACTACCGCATATTGTGACGGGAAAATACAAATCGTACGTGGCTTGACACGCTCTTGGCCGGTTTCGATAATAATGTCACTGTATTGGGACTACATTTATTTATGCATTCACAATAATGCTAGTTTATTATTTCAAGGAAAAAAATTTACATGGAAGAAAATTTTCAATTAAAATTATTTTCCTTGAAAGTTTTCCTAAATTTGGTGCTAATTGCGAAATAGTTCCATCAGTTTACGCGTGATTTGATGACCAAGGGAAATAGGTATTCATTTTTATGTACCTTAAAAATGCTAAAATACTATTCCATAAAACGTTCATATTCCTAAATGTATTAAATTCATATAAACTACTTAAAATTTCGGGAATTAGGTTTTAGAAGTTCATGTAATGTTCTAATTCGGTATTTTTCTTTTCAGATTATTTTATACCAGATACGGGGATATCGGTGTTTGGCCATACGCCTTACTACAGAAATGTGAAGGCACTATATTTTTGTACCTCAGTATAGGGAAATCCTTTTTAGTGTCAATTATTGGTTATTTTGTTCAATTTCGTCTGAGGAATTTTATTTGGAAGCTGAGAGAAAAGAAAAAGGACTAATTACTGGGAAATGTAATAAATTATTAAGATCATATTTTAACAATCTTTTAATATCCTAGTAATTAACTACTCAACTAACAGGCTAACTAACTAAGTTAAGTTAATATTTTATTAAGTTAACTTTTACACTTTTAAGTCCTTTGAGGCCGATACACGTAGTATGGTTAAAAAAACTTTTTAGGGTTCCGTACATCCGAATGAAAAATGGAATCCATAAAGGATCATTCGTGTGTCTGTCTTTTTGTCTGTCACAGCCAATTTTCTTCGAATCGAATGTACCGTAATTGGGATGAAAGTTGGTACACTTAAGAATGTCAGTGGCGTTACACGGACGTGTAACGTAAATAAATGTATTTTGAATATAGGGGTTAGTATTTCAAACTGTACCTTTTGACATATCAAATGAAAAGGCTTATTATGAAGAAATTACTAACCCTAAAATTAAAAAAAATAGTTCTCTTAGGTAGATAGATACTCTTTATTGCACTCCATACAAAGTAAATTACACATGATTTTTACAGAAAGACGTACAATTTAGGCCTTATTGCTAATAGCGATCCCTTCCAGACAACCTTCAGGTAGAGGACAATCATAGAGAAAGGGGAAAGTGGTGCAGAGTTCTCCCTACGCCTGATGGCTCCATGTATTTAATGTCAATACGCTCCGAACGCATAACAATCTAGATGTAGGCATTGCTGTTATCGAATTTTCCCCGGTTTTGGGGAAATCTACTATTAAGAGCAATTTTATAGTAGTGTGCGGGTCTCCGTGTAGTAAACGTTTGCACACAAAACTGTTTTGTTGCTTCAATTTTGTAATCGCCGTAGGTGCCGAAATAAATAAATAAATTGTTTCCACAATCACACCAATTATCTAGCCCCAAACGAAGCAAAGCTTGTACTATAGCGACTAGATAACGGATAAACATACTTAAATACTTTTATAAATATGAGGTACAAATGCTCGTGTTCATCACATAAACATTTGCCCCTTGCGGGATCCGAACCCGCAACCGCTGGCTTTGTAGTCCGGAGCGCGAACCACTACACCAGACGGTTAAAACTATTCTATGTAAACAAACTATAATTCTATGTGTCACTACTAAGCCTAAAACTAGAGAACATTTACCTGAAGCCACTACTTTACCAGCGCTGGCTGTCTAAGTTTACGCACGTCTGATCGCAGTCGCTCCAAATGTGATATCTAGACTGGCCACATCTAGGATCACGGTCAAGTTAACTAAATTACATAAAATCTGCTTTACTTCATTTTTAAAATCTAGGGATACGAAGCAATAGTCTGGGACATTATCATCATCATCATCATTTCAGCCATAGGACGTCCACTGCTGAACATATGTCTCCCCCATTGACTTCCAGATTGGCCGGTTGGAAGCGGCTTGCATCCAGCGTCTTCCTGCGACCCTTACCAGGTCGTCTGACCACCTTTTGAGTGGACCACTTGCCGGTACGCGGCCTCCATTCTAGAGCCTTTCTGCCCCATCGGCCGTCAGTTCTACGTGCTATGTGCCCCGCCCACTGCAACATAGTCTGGGACATAGTGTTTCTATATTTTAGCCATAGTATTAAGACATTGATTATTTATTGTTACCACAAATGATTGGATACGATTTATCATTATTTAAAAAAAAAAATCTGTGTCATCATCATCATCATTTCAGCTATAGGACGTCCACTGCTGAACATAGGCCTCCCAGTGACTTCCAGATTGGCCGGTTGAAAGCGGCCCGCATCCAGCGGCTTCCTGCAACCTTTACCAGGTCGTCTTATCTGTGTATTTAATAATAATTATTTATTTCATTTGTAATTAACAAGAATTCTAAAAACGCGTTTTTTGGACTCCAATGATCATAGAGAAAGCCAGGGGACTGTTTTTATTTTTTTTCAGTCAATGTACAGGAATTGACTTTCTATAGTTTTATTATATGTATAGATTTCGCATTAGTGATGTGTAAAAAAGACGATTGAAAATTATTTTCATTTTAGGTATACGAACTATTGAACAGACTGCCAAGAACAACTCTCTTAAATATTTAATTTTTTACATAATTTATTTAGTTAGGTAGGTTTTTTTAAATATCTTGAAATACGAAAATACATTATTTCTGAAAAAAAACTCATTAATGAAATCACATAACCGAATAATAATAACACAAATGGTTCCTTAAGATCGTGCATCGTAAATGCTCTAAAACGAGGATTAGGAGCGCCGCGGTAAATTGATTTTATCTTAGACTGAAATTCCAAATCCTTCTGTATTTTGTAAATCAGACCATATTCTGTGAGCCCTGCAAGATGCTTATTAAAGGACCCCTTTATAGGAGATCCTTTAGCAAAATATACGGTCCTCAAAAAAGAACTTAGACGCTGTTTTATGAGACGTAATGGTGGTTCTACACCTGTAGACAGCTCCCATTTATATCCGTGGTAATTACTTTCCATTACCACAATGTATTTAGGATTATCCCCAGAATCTTTAACGAGAATCATACAATCTATAATTGATCTACAAGTTTTAACTGGTCCCAGAAAATCAAAGTTATCTAAAAATTTCAAATAGTTTATATTAACATATCCTTCAAAATGATCCTTGACATTTTTGATACTATCCAGGTTACGAGCAAAAAGAGGATTTGTGTTTGTACTAGATAAATTAGCATGGAACACGCAATTTGCCAACATAGAATATGATAACAAACCAAAAAATATGAGTCTATGAGCTACTTTATGCTCGCATAACACTTTTGTAGAATGGTTTACGAAATAACCAAAGATGATTAAAATGTTTTTGATTCTGCAATTGCTTTTAAATACAGAGAAAACATTTATGGTAATACAGAATGTTAAAAATAATAAAAAACTATTAAAGATGAAGTTAGAAAATCTGATAAAGACGGTTTTAAACAATCTCATGCTTTTACCGCGAGGAATCGCTATCCTGAAGTAGTCAATGATATGAGGGTACGAATAATCTAAACGCCTAGAACGGTCTAACTTCAAACCATATCCACAAATAGCTCCTTCCACTTTTCCTTCCGTAATCCAGCCAAGCATTCCTAAAACTGTTCCGTTTCTAAGTACTTTTCCGTATTGTGAAGTTTCAGTGTAATTTAAAAGTTCCACCGTAACGTTATCTATTTTTTGCCAGATCTCCAAAATTTCAATTTCTATTCCTTTTCTCGGCGTTAGATTTATGTAAGGCCATTGAGCACGTGTAACCATTTTAAAATGACAATTCTTTAGTCTATGACGATCGTAGAGAAAGGTATTCTGAGATTTGTATCCTGAGCACTTAGAAACAAACTCCAATTTAATAGCTGGTTTGTTGCAACCGTCAAGATTTGGATTAAAGTTAAAAATACAGTATTCTTCATCTGTTTCTTTTTTAGTTATAACAGTGACATTAAACATGTTATACGAATGCATAAGATGTGACAATTTGTCAAGGTCAGGTGTTTCTTTAATAAAAATAATCCAATTGACTCCTGGATTCCAGTTGGGACGATTTTCTGCTTTTATTAAACCCCGTTTAAATGCTTCATAGCAACTGCTTTTAAGAATATGT
This sequence comes from Anania hortulata, assembly GCA_963576865.1. NCBI lineage: Eukaryota > Metazoa > Arthropoda > Insecta > Lepidoptera > Crambidae > Anania > Anania hortulata. The sequence goes on from OY756406.1 coordinate 1,464,371, forward strand.
ATTCCATTAGACACGGCATAGGTATAGTTGACTGGTGATGACTCTTGTAGTAACAAGAAGGTAAATCCTTCAAGTTTCAACAGTTCTCGTCCAATAAATCGGTCTATGTTTATAAGAGTTACACCAACTTGTGGTCTCACATTGTTCTTTAGTGGTTTGAGAATGTCGACAATGCACACGCTGGCTTCGTTTATGTAATCATTTTCTGCATCTATAAGTAGTTTACCAAAAACTCCGTTGGATAGTAGCATCAGGTACAATGCACAATTAATTTTTTTCATTTTTAGTTTCTGTTTTCAAAAACAAGCAACTACTCTAGTGACTTGCTAAAAAATTTGTTTGGATAAATCAAAACCATTTTTTTATGATCCCTGAATTTTATCAAATGGTAGGGTATTTTAAGACTGTCTGACTTTACTGTATTGCAATGATTTTTCCAATACAAAGCTTAGGACATGATAAATGATTACTAAATGATAATAAACGAGTAATAGCATTAAAAGTTTGATCTTATCACAATCAATTTAGCTGACGCATCACATAGTGAACATAATGGTTACTTAGTACCTGAGTTACGCTTTTTTATTTGAATATAATTTATATTTCATCACATTTACATTGATGTTTTACTGACACGTTTGAAATTATTTTACACCTCTGCCATCATACAACGGCACTACCACGTATTTATTTGATACTTTTTTGACATTTTATTTGCAAAATTATGGCTAGCAACAGTCTAAAACTATCGATAGTATCAAGGTTAACATTATCGATAACTTACAGCTTGTTTCTGATTTCTGTAACACATTACCTGTTGAAATTAAAGATTTTTTATGTAGCATCTGATTATTATTTACGATTTTAATGTAGCTCCCACAGGAAAAGTTTCTTGCATAGATTAATATAAACTGTGTTTTCATTTATTTTCACATGATTGTCTTCACCCTTTATACGTACTATAATACAGGGTGGTCAGACAAGTGACGTCTCGTCAATCGTAACTCAAAAACTACGAAAAATCGTAGAACATAGGGGTGATTCAGATACCTCTCAACATGAGGCACCTAAAAAAATTTTTGGACGCCACTTTTCTGGCCATCCTGTATTCGCAGGATGTCCTGTAAAGACCACATTACCTTGTCACCACGCATTCTACGCAACATTTTGAACAACTTTTAATCAGTACCTTTTTTAAAAATTCGCAAAAAATATTCGACTTTCTGCACAAAAATTCAAACCAGCTAATCGAACTTGTGCGGAAAGTCAATTTTTTTTAACCGACTTCAAAAAAGGAGGAGGTTCTCAATTCGTCGGTATCTTTTTTTAATTTTTTTTTTATGTATGTTCAGCGATCATTCGTTACTGCGTTGACCGATTTCGATAATTATTTTTTTGTTTGAAAGGTAATACTTTCAGAATGGTCCCATAGAAAGTTGAATTCTGATGATGGAATCTATAAGAAAATCATCAAACATTGCTTGAACTCCGTACCACGCCAACTTATTTTAGTATCTATCTTACATGATATCTTTGCCAAATGTGGACCGATTTTGATGATTATTTTTTTAATGAATAGCTTATACTTCAAATATACTATAATAAAAAGTTGTTAAAAAAAATTCGATGAGTCGATGAGAGATTCGATGTTTTCGTTTGCTCCAAAAGTAACTGATTAGGTACGTAAGTGTTAAGATTATTTTTAGCGTTTTAGTTTTTTGAAGTCGGTTTTTATTTTTTTAATAAAATTAATTTTATTAAAATTTTGGGAAAAATCATAGAACTAAAGCTTTTCAGAATGTTGTGTAGAAAGCGTCACCACGCTTTCTGGTGACGCTTTCTACACAACATTCTGGTTACGTGGTCTTTATGGGACACCCTGTATAATTATAAAAAGTTTTGAATATTAACTGCAATTTTCTAAGTTTTTCTATTATAAGTAAATAGAAATTTTATCAAATGACTCAAAAAATATGAGTACGAGGAATAAACAGCGTTTACTTGGTTGGGCCAAGATGTATCAAGAATTTATGTAAATTAAGTAATTGTCATTTCGTATATGTTTTTCTCATTTATCGTTTACGAGTATTACTAATAGAGAAATGCGTTTTATTTACAATATAAGATTAAACTACTTTGTGATATATCACTAAACTGCTAAAATCTTAATAATATTTATAATTAAAGAAAGTTTAATGACAGTAAATAATGAATTGTTTAGTTTCCTTAACCATTCAAATTAGCCAGTAGAACTAGATATCGCCTAATACAATAAGCATGTGGCGGCCATAATATTAGCTTAGAAATGCCGTTACGCGTAGAGGTAGACTTTAAACTGCGCGACCGAGGCAAGAGACCGCGACAGGCGACACAATACAGGTGAATTTTTGTCACGATCTAGAGCAGAGGTTCCCAAACCTATTTCGTCTACCGCCCATTTTGAAAATTATTTATTTTTCTACGCCCCCCTAAACGACTACAGCACCCCCAATTTTCCTGGAACCCTTACCACCCTCTAGGCCTTCAGCGCCCACAAGTGGGGCGTTATCGTCTACTTTGAGAAATAATGTAATATAAACACTCATCACAATATAAACAAATTTTACTGTTTAATAATTAAAAAAAAAATACTGCCTTATAATTTTATTCAGTGGCACTGCTGATACCGTCGCAATAATATAGGTGTTTTATGTTTGACATCTGTGTGTATGTTTGTGGCATCGTGGTTCCCAACCACATAGACCAATTCAGACAAGGTATTTTTTAAAGAAAGCTATTGGATTGGGTTGGTTCATTCTTAGCTATGTGTGGTAAAGATTAGGTCAGTTTATCTGAAAAATATCAGTTCTTATTTATTTTCTTTTTCCTTTTTTTGAAGGAATCTCAGTTACAAAATTTCATTAACACTCACTTTAGCGTCTGATCGAGTTCTTTTTCTTGCATAGCTTAGGTACAGTTTATTAGTTAATGGTTTAGCACCTGTATCCAAAGCTGATATGAAGCAGTCTCCTGTCTCTTGTCTCGGTCTCCTGTCTCGGTCTCCTGTCTCGGTCGCGCATCTCAAAGCCTAGCATAAGGAATATTAGAAATGCGACAGGTGTCGGTGCGTAGGCACTTTCCTGGTTGACCGCAGAATCCTTTAAGAGTCCGGTCTCAAGTCTGGAGAAGAAAGCGATATCTTTTTTAAAAACCACAATAATATTGGTCATTTCGTAAATAGTACCTATAGGTGTACTTATGTCTCTAAAAAGCCTTTTTTCTGCTAAAGACTATAGTAGGATATAAACAGCTGTATTCCAAATCAAATACGTTTGGTTCGTACGTTGGTCTTCTCTATCTTCCTGTACGGGGTGGAGACTTGGTGTCTCAGGAAAAAGGAACGCAACAAGATCTATGCCTTTGAAATGTGGTGCTGGAGAAAGCTACTGCGCATTCCTTGGACAGCTATGAGAACCAATGTCTCCATCCTCGAAGAGCTAAAGGTCACCAAGCGCCTGCTGACTACGTGCCAGGAAAGGATCCGGAGTTTCTTTGGGCACATAATGCGATCCCCATTGCACAGCCTGGAGAAACTCATCATTCTCGGACAAATGGAGGGGAAGCGCGCTAGAGGAAGAGCGCCAGCTAGATGGGTGGACCAACTCAAAGAGGTGACTGGAGGCCAGATACGGGGAGCGGTACATATGGCGCAGAACCGGACCGAGTGGAGAAAATTGACATACAGTCACGATCCTCAGCATTGAGGGAACGACCAGAAAGAGAAAGAGATTACAAATCAAAACTGACCAGGGCCTAAACATTATTTCAAACTTATATTTTTTAGAGGTGCCGTGTGGGGCCGTAAAGAATACACTTTCCCACCGCCAACACGTCGTAAACGTCGTAAGAGGCGACTAATTCCTGTAGTACGAGATGGTTAGCGTCTGCGTGCGAAATGTTATAAAAAACTACGCTCGCCAACCCGCCTGCCAAGCGTGGCGAGTATTGGTAATCCCCCCGATGAAATACATTGGGGGAGGCCTGTGTTCAGCAGTGGACGTTCGTGGCTAAAATTATGATTTTTTTGAGTTTGACATACTAAATAGCACTGAGTAAAGTTTGGTGCTCACTGTCAAGCCTCGGTATCAATTTAAAATATTATAAAATTAAATTGAGTACTATTAAGCTGGTATCTCAAGTTTTTGGTAACGTTTGAAACCGAATGAATTTTGATGCTTTAGAGCTATTTTTATACACATCCTTATCAAACGAGGCTTAAAAAATCTAGGTTCGAATTTGCATACACAATATTCTGTTTTTTTAATCTCCCCACAAAAATATTATTGTCTAACTATAGGTATCACATTGTAGGTACCTTCCTAAAGTGTATGACTTGGAGCACGTTCGTACGATATTTGCGCAAATACGCGGAAGCGATGCTTGTGAATGACATAATACTTTGCACATCGCGAGTACAAAGATGTGCGCTTAAGCCATAAAACTATCTTAACCTACCGTTTGAGGTTTAGGTGACATGGAGACTTTTATGATTTTAAATAGAAGTAATACATGTGACTTTTTTATTAAACAAGGGATTTCCCACAACAGGGATATGGCCTGTTGCAAATCCCTTCAACTATCTCTATCATCTCCCAGATCCCTTCAACTACTTTTTCAATTGTTAATATCTCAATGTAACCGTGTTTCTAGTAAATAAATGAATTTGAATTGGAACTATTTCAATCATCTGCCAAATTGTGCTAATAGATCGTCGTAGATCGACATATTTTCCTAGACTAACCTCCTTATCTCTCTCTTTATCTCTTTAAGTAGCTCCAACCGGTTTCTGCCTGTTGGTAGCTATTTAGCCATTGAGTGACGATCGGTGATAATTTCACAGGATGCATCCTACAAACATTGTTAAGAATATAGTGTATGTTTGGTGGTTGCACTCATTTTAGCATGGTGGTTTTCTTACTGAAATCTACGATTTTGTTTGGCAGCGAATGGTTTTCTTTGGATACCCGGCACATTCCTTTCTATGGCTCGCTTGTTAACCTTGTAGTTTTGTTTTTTGAGATTTGGTCAATTATTATGTCTGGACACTATTAGGTTATTATTACATCGATCATCTAAAAGTTTGCGTTACAGTCAAACATTCGCCATTGATGGAATATACTTAGTGGAAATACATAGACTACCGTAGTGAAAAGTCACCTAATTGCAAAATCAAAATTATTGTTAACAATAAAACTAAGATATCTGCTAAGTCATCTAGCTATCAGCTATCAAAATATTAAGCTCTATCGATTAGTAGGCATATGTAATTTCAGAAATATTATTTCTTTTTTTTCTTTAAGAGTTTCTTTCATAACACTGGCTAATGTTTTGTTCAAAGTCCACACTAAATTAAATTTAACCTTGAAAGCAACTCTGACAATCTAGTTCACATTACGAGTATAACCACAGTGGAACTATTAGTTTAGCTAGAAAGTATTGCAGCGAGATAAGATGTTGGTAATTGCTTTTTTTGGGTTGTTATTATTTTTGACGACCGTCTATTGTAGTGGTTCGCGCTCCGGACTACAAAGCCAGCGGTTGCGGGTTCGAATCCCGCAAGGGGCAGATGTTTGTGTGATGAACACGAGCATTTGTATCTAAGTCATGGATGTTTATAAATGTATTTAAGTATGTTTATCCGTTATCTAGTCGTCATGGTACAAACTTTGCTTAGTTTGGGGCTAGCTAATAATTGGTGTGATTGTGGAAACAATTATGTAGATCAATTTTGTTTATTAAAAAACACCTGAATTTTAAAAGTAAAGAACATTAGAAAATAGTCAAAACAAACAACAATTTTTCATTATTCAAATTTATAATGCCATTGGTGTAAATTAAAGACAGATAAATTGCAATAAAATTAAACTTTAGCTGATAACGCATTCATTTGTATTAATGAAATTGAAAATCATTAATTAATAGCCGCTATCACATAATAAATCGATTCAAACAAGACACGACTCTATGATTTTTATCAGATTACTGCGCAATTCAATAGCAATAAAATAGATTTCTAAAATTTCATATCCAATTTTATTCGAAAACAAAACGTATTAATAACTACCACCACTGTTCCGGGACCGACATTTGAATTTAAATTAACAATTTAAATAACTATAAAGAATGTTCAGTTACGTGATTGCACACAGTTATTTCATATCACCGATAATGTTCCCAATCTTCGAAGCTATTAATTTTCACTAGTCTTTTAGATTCCTCCCACAGTCTACTTGTTAACACAGTGTCATTAGCGTTCCACGTGCTATAAAACTCTGCACAGTCTCTGAAATGTTTTCCACTTGCACTCTCCACTTTAGGATCCACGGCTAAGTAGACAGGCATCGTCGCAACCCTGTCCAGGGGCCGTCCAAACTTCAGCAGCGCAGCATTAAAGAATTTCTTTATAAATTCACTGTCAAAGTTCCTGAAAAACTGCGACTTGCCCAATCCAGGGTCCATGCTGTAAACATTTACTCCAGAACCTTTGATTCGTCTGTCCATTTCAATTGTAAATAAGACATCGGCTAACTTAGCGTTGCAGTAGAACCCAAAATTGGAGTACCTCCCAACCTCGTTCATATGATCAATGTTTATGTCTCCAAGAATTAACGCCAAAGAAGACACGTTCACTATTCTGCTAGGAGCAGATGCTTTCAGAAGAGGGAATAAGAGAAACGTTAGCAAGAAGGCTCCGAAATAGTTGACCTGCATCATTAGTTGGAGATTATCTTGAGTGAGTCTATCCTCTAAGCCAATGCTCCCAATGTTGTTGATCAGTATATCCAGTCTGGGTTCTATAGACACAGTTTCTTGGACAAAATTCCTGATTGACGCCAAAGACTCGAAGTCCATTTGTCTAGTGACCACATTATTATTACCAGATGATTTCACAATGGTGTCTTTTGCGTTTTGGAGTTTTTCTGAGTTACGGCTTGCAATTATAACTTTGGCTCCTCGTTTAGCTAAGTTTTTGGCAACTTCTAGTCCTGTCCCTGATGTAGCTCCGGTTATTAGTGCCACTTTTCCGTGTAGTTTAACGTCAGTTTCACAGTTTTTGAACTCATCACTATAAGCCATGTCTACGGAACTTAATACCGCGTATGTTCGAAGTGGGGGCGCAACTGAGTGCGTTAGCATGATATCGGTAACCAGCGCAAGGTTGTACAAAGACCTTGTGTGCAGCCTTAAGAAATAACGGTAGGACCAGTTTTTATTCATAATTTATTTATTAGTGTTTTTATGTTAAATTATAAACCTGTTGAATATTTTGAATTATCTATTGCTATCTATTGCTATCTATTGCTTTACTGTTTGTTTAGTGTGGTAGTTAATTTCTGATTTGGAAATCTTGAGGACAAATAGTTCTTAGAGCCATAGCCAAGTTCTTTCACACTTGATTAACTCCAGCGGAGTCTTCTTAATATTTATGATGTTTTTGTTTCTTTATTTACTTTAATCTTCTTTTAAGCAAGATAAATGGTATCTCTTTGTCGGAATTCACTGTGTGAATAAAGAAAGCCGATAATGGTAGAGATTACGGTGTGCTGACCGTGAAATCTCCGGATAAATTACTAGTATAAAATGGCTCTAAGTCAGATAAAGAATGTCTAATATGTATCAAAACTTAATAAAAATGCTTAAATATTATGTTTTTATGTGACTAACGTAGACAAATGAACCTTGATCACCTAATATTAAGTAGGAGGCCATCGCTAGAGTTTAAGAGGCAATCCCAGTCTCTGCCGATGCGTGGCCTTCCCTAAGACAGGCCGTAGATACGCACGATAAGAACTTCCTTGACCGTTCATTAATCTGCGTTACAGTACGTCTTAAATAATTTAATATAGTTGTTTAAATAAACAGATCTGTGTACTTCATCATCATAATATAATCAGACCGCTGGACCGCTCTCTCAATGAACGTCACTGATCCCGATCCTTATATTTTAACTTACTACTAACGTATAGAAGAAAATTACTTGTTCGTCCTTGTCTTTAAAAAACTTTATTAGTCAGTATGTGTTTTTTTCCACAAATTATTTCGTTTTTGTAGGATTTGCGTTGCCTCTTACAATAATTTTGATCGTCGTTTGTTGTAGTTTATTGAGATTAATGCCTCGTGGAAATATTATCATTTTATTATGATCTTTACTTTATAAAATCGATCATAACATTATAATCTAGTTAGTATATCCTCCTTTAAAATAAGGATCATATGTTAATATGAGACCGAATAATATGACCAGTCTGAAAAAAATTTAAAAAGCTCTGAAAAATTCGGAAAAAGGACATCATAAAGTTATCTGTCAAATGCGTTATGATCTCGGTGTTTTGGCGGTAAAATAAAAAAGACGAGAATTTATTTTTTCGGTAAAGCGCGTGTAGTACAGAGTGCAGCGTAGGACGTCTACCAACAATGAAGACAGATGCCCTGGTAAAGGTTGCAGAACGCCGCTAGATGCAGGCGGCGTCCGCCAATCTGAAAGTCAATGGGGGTGGCCTATGTTGAAATGATGATAATGAAAGCGTGCGTAGAATCTGCCCTGTATCGGAGTGAGTATAGAAATATTTGAATTAAGTACCTATACCTATTAATTAGCCTCCAGTTGATCGCGCACCATTCCAGGATTATGTATTCACAAATAAAGAGATGTTTAATGGCAAGTTCCGAAGTACTCGTAATGTAAAATATTACGTTATCGTAACCAGTTATTTAATTAAATATTGTGAAACGATGCGATAGAAATAGTGTGGATAAAGGAAAGTTGCCCAATGTCCTAGTACAAATGGGCACGCACAATGCTGTGAAACAGATCGTGGGACACAAAGATTCGTACTGTCCGCATTTACACGACTAAATATGTACTCATTCAACCAGTTTTTGTGTTATATTGTAATGCAAAGCGTGAAATGACTGGACGCGTAATTACTAACATCAAATTACGACTGGACATGGATCTTTCTGCATACCCAAATTCGACTGGTTATTTTTAACTACTTCCACCATTTCGTATCATCACGTCCTTTATTGAAGTGCGTTCTATTGTCAAGTTGCGTCCATGCAAACGTTGTAACAATTAATTACATTAAGTGTGAATAATTCTTTTTTTATGTTTACAAGCATCGTGTTCAGGATTCCAAAAAGAAGTAGAAATTTAGAGCAGTAGATGTTGTGTAAAAACTATACCTAAAAATGGATTTACCCAGCAGTAACCGCATAAAAACGACAACAACGATATGCAGAAAAACCAATGACAAACATAATAGCAATTTTATGAGATATTAAAGTAGGTACGAGTAAAGTACCTTATAACAAATACACTATAATTAAGTGCGTGCGCCTACATTCATTCTGAATTCTGAAACGGAACTCTGTTTTGTAAAAACGAATTAGAATCTTGGTTGCCTAGTTTGACATCATAGGTTTACTTCTGGAGTTACCGAAGAATAACTTTAACACAAGATACAGTGTTGCAGTAAACTTCGAACACGGATGTGTGTTTGAGTGTACCTACTTGCACCTACATGCATCTAAATTCAATAACGGATCATGTAGAGAATTGAACTTTCGACCCTTCACAGTTGCATCATTGTCGTACTAACATAGATTAAGATTACCTACACAAGGGAAGTCTGCTTCGGTCGGTTAACTAAGTTTGAATTTCAATCATAAATTGGGCAATGAAATTTGATAACAAAAAATCCAATGAAATTTTCCATTTATTGATTCTCTAAATTATATGTATAATATTCAGAATAAATATGTTTGTTTGTCCCGGGTAAGGCAACTATTTTCAGATTATCATAATCTTTGCTTGTTTTTGTTCTTTAGCGTATTACAGGAAACATTGATTGCGTCAACCGGATTGATGCTGTGTTCACGGTCAAGCGCCATAACCTCATTATGAGGATAATGACACTGCACCTAAGCGCCATAGCACGAGCCAGTAAGACAATACAATTAAGAAATAAAGTAGTGCTATATTTAGAAATATTTAATTGGGGCATTTGTTTCATGAGGTTATTAGAATTGCAAATAAGTACCATTACTTAAAAATTGAAAAACTACAAAGAACATTTCATTAATAAAATTAGTGTCATTTCATAATTTCTTAAATAATGACTATCAATCTCGTTTATATAAAAGCATGTAACGTTTTTCAGATGTGATTGATAAAATGGAAAAATGTTAATGTTTCGTACTAATATATTCAACCACTTTCCCAATTTTCTTTTTCGGTTATTTTTGTTAGATTCTTTGACAAATCCCATAGCTTCTTCGCCAACTCTGTATCACTAGCCAGCCAATGATTCAACCACGCTCGACAAAATTTGAAATGTTCACCACTCACTTTTTTTAGATCAGGCTCTGCCGCCAGATAAGCAATCTGCTGTCCAACCTCTTCTTTAGGCTGACCGATAATGTTTATAAAATGTTTAGAAATGTTCCCGATCCACTCAGGTGCATTTGCAAGTATATTCGTATCTTTAACCACAAATGGATCAAAACTATTTGCAGTAACACCACTATCTTTTATTCTTCTGTTTAACTCAACCGCAAATAATGCATCAGCTAGCTTCGAATTTGCAAGACTCTCTACCCAACTGTATTTTCCAACGTCATTCCAATGGTTGAAATCGATATTTCCAAAATACATTGACGCAGCCGAACCGATGATTATCCGACTGGGAGCAGATTTTTTCAACAGAGGCAGCAGTAGATAAGTTAATAGAAATGCACCGAAGTAGTTCACTTGCATTGTCAGATTTAGGCCGTCTTCAGTCATTTTATCCGGTAGGCCAATGGCCCCAGCGTTGTTGATTAAAACGTCTAACCTTTCTTCAGCAATAGCAGTTTCATTAACAAAACTTCGCACTGATTTTAAAGATGCTAGGTCTAGGATACGGTATGTAACGTTTTTGTTTCCCGTATCTTTTTGTATTTGGTCTCTAGATTTTTTGAGTTTAGCTTCGTTTCTGCTAGCGATTATAACTCTTGCACCACGGTATGCCAAGTTTTTCGCGGCTTCGTAACCCATTCCTGAGCTTCCACCAGTGATTATGACTACTTTTCCATCCATTCTTGCTTTGGTGTCACACATCTTATGAGAAAACCGGATACTTCTTCAACACAACATAACAAAGAGGCCACTGCGCAGGCACTGCTCGGGGAGGAAAACACAAAATAATACTTTAACCTGTTTTATTTTTTATTTCAAGGCAAAAAGGACAGAAGTTACAACTATTGGATCTCGAATTTTTGTCACCTTTTTTTTACTCAATTTATCCCGATAACGAAGGAATAACATACCTACTATCATTAAGGTGACTTAGAAAAAACGCACTATCCAAGTATAACGCAAAATTTATCAAAATGGTGTAAAAACAATGGTTTTAAAGTTAGGAATTAAGATTCTTGAGTTACGAAGTAACAAACAATGCTTTTTAGGTATTTATTTACAATGTGTCTGATCTACTTAGCATACTTTAATTAAAGGTACATATATTTTAAAACGTTTACTATATTATTGTCAATTTTAAAAGTGTATTAAAATGAAAAGAGAAGATTCGTGAATTCATAGTAGCATCTGCGCGATGAATCAGTCCTACAAGATCTGTTTACAAACGACGCTTGCGCACAATATGAGCATGCAATAAATCTTGCTTTGTCTTTTAGACTTCCGACATGTCATCTATAAATAAACATTCAATATTTTTATGGCAAAGCAGACTGACTGATTGACGGATCAACGTGCAGCCGAAGTCACTAAACATATAAACTTGACTTTCTACACAGAGGAGCTTATCAGACAAACATTTACCCCATTTATTCGGATTCGAAACTGCAATCGCCTGGCATTATAGTCTGGAGTGCGAAACACTAGACCTGATGGTCGTTAATAACTCCGTCTATTGTATGTTATACGTCAGAACTTAAGGCGGTAAGGAGAATACACGTAAAAGAGGTGTTTTTGTACAAGTTTTCTGGCTAAAATACTGGATATAGGATGTGGAAATTAATATACCATGTAACTTATATGTTGAGTTTTTCCTGATGTTTCTAAATACTAGTTATTACGAGTATTTCTTATAAACACTAAAAAAAATTCAATGCACCGCAAGTATTACAAGATTGTACACATTAATATTATAAACGACGTTTTTATTTAACTTTAAAGTTGGTTTAGTTATTTATAGAAGTAAAAATAACTTCATCCTTAAGGCATTAATACCTTAAGGATGAAGTATTTTTTCTTCAAATAGTCAACAAATTAAGAATTATAAGGATTTTTAATGGATTTTACTCTTAGCGCCTACTTTTCCATGAGCGGATATTTTGCTCGCCATGATAATATATTTGCACAGGAGCGCAACGGATGGATGTTTAGTCTGCGAGAAGCATTTGTATTATCTTAGGCACGTTATAGAAGTCGCATTAGTCGAAGCTAAATGCTCAAGGTCACTTACCTTACCCGTCGCCTTAAAGTAAAACCTTTAAAATCTGTTCTTAGTAAAATCTTGTTAGTTTTTAAGGGTAAGTCTCCTTAAAGGCAATGTGTAACTTAAAAAAAAACTATCAAACGGGGCAATAAGTGACCAATGTCGCATCATTTCGCGTAACGCTTTGTTCCATTGCTAGTAGAGTTAAGCCTATAATCCTAGAAGCAACGAGTATAGGTTATATTCAGAAGCGATAGCTGAAGGGTATCTGCCAGAGCTACGATCTCATAGAAGAAGATGCCAGAGAAAGAGCGAAGTGCAGGAAAAAGATAAGGAAAGCGAACCTTGTCACAAAACAAGACATAAGCTAGGAAGAAGAAGTGGCTGTCGCTAGACCTCCGTAAAAAACCGGCCAAGTGCGAGTCGGACTCGCGCACGGAGGGTTCCGTACTATTATTTATAATACTCTGTGAATATTTCAAGCGTCTACCTGTTGCCTTTATTATTATCGAACAAAAAACGGCAAGAAAATCACGTTTGTTGTATGGGAGCATCACTTAAATATTTATTTTATTCTGATTTTAGTATTTGTTGTTATAGCGGCAACAGAAATACATCATTTGTGAAAGTTTTAACTGTCTTGCTATCACAGTTCATGAGGTACAGCCTGGTGACAGACAGACAGACGGACAGATGGACAACCCACCATCACCCATGGCCATACCAACCTAGCGGTTATATTAGCCGAATCGCGAGAGATGCACGCGGATTTTGCGTCTGCCAGACAGTGTGCAATCCGCCGCGTGCAATTCTTGACTCTCTTTAAGTACTTTATCTTCTGTTCCTTGTCCCTTCTATGCAACTCTCCCCCGTCTGGGGCTTGACGCCGAGGGCAGACAGACGGACAGTGAAGTCTTAGTAATAGGGTCCCGTTTTACCCTTTGGGTACGAAACCCAAAAATAGAAGGGAAAAAGAACATTTTGAAACATGGCTACAGATCCGGTGTAATCTGAATGTGCAGATTTCCTCAGGATGTTATCCCTTACCGCTGAGCAAATGATATTATCCTTACATAGATTCCGAAAAATCTAGAGGTACGTGCTGAGATTTGAACTCACAAATTCAAATTCAAATTCAAAACTTTATTCACAGCAAAATACGTATTGCGTTGAATATCTTACAAAAAATTACATCTCAAATTTTTCTGAACAAAATCAAACTTAAATACTAATTAAAAATGTCACAATTTATGATAATAATGGTAATTACTAAAAAAATATATATATTCAAATGAAGTATTAGATATTAAGTAATTACAAATTATGGCAAATGCACCGAGAAATAATAAATCGTCAAAAATAAAGTATATTTTTCCATTAAAAATTCGTCAAAACTATATATCTATTTGGTCCATCCTCAAGGTACATTTACAACTCATATTTTAATGCCTACGAAAAGCTACCTTAATAAACTTTATTTCAATACTCTAACTAGGGTTTGACTTACATTTAAAACTAGCTGTCCCGGCGAACTACGTATCGCCTCTTTTTTTCGTGAATTGTCACATGTTTTAATAGTTTTTTTGCTATTCGGGGCGAATACAAATCCAATAAACTAAAGATGTCTAAATCGGTTTAGCTGTTCTTGACTTATAAATGGTGTAACTAACCCGACTTTGTTTTATCTATATAGATATTGAATCAAGGCAATTATTATGAACTAAGCACTTAGTAGCGGTGGTCGCTCTTGAAGTATGTAGATTCTCTACATTAATGTTGCCAGTGAAAGTATAATTTACGCAGTAGTAGCACCTGTTTGTTGGTCAAAGGTTTGTGTTACAGGACACACTTATGCAAGACTCAGTGCTTAAACGATATTATGTAGAAGTGAGGTGAGGAGGTGAGGTGAATACAGTTCCCCACCGCTAATAGGAGGCCTGTCGTAAGAGGCGACTAATTGCTGTAGCACGAGACGAGCAGCAGCGTCTGCGTGCGAAATGTTCTAAAAAACTGCGCTCGCAAACCCGCTTGCCAAGCGTGGCGATTAGTATTGGCAATCCAACCGATGAAAGTCATTGGGGGAGGCCTGTGTTTAGCAGTGGACTTCCATGGCTGAAATGGTGATGATGATGATGAATGATGAGGTGAGGAGAAGTGTTTTTTTTGCTCTTTCGATGTTGGCTCACAGAATGTTGAAACACTGCAGTAGACACACCTCTTTAAAGGAGGTTAACTTACAAATCAATACTATAACCTACGATAGGCTCAATCAAGCTACTTATATATTTATATAAATTATATTATTATATATAGATATATATATTTTTTTTAATATATTTTTTATATTTATATTATATTCTGAACTTACACTGAATACCCTACCTGTATAAAGTCGTTAGTTTAATGTCTATTAAAATATTAGCCTCATAAGAAAGCTCAAGGTTGCGCAGTCCTATGGAAAGGGCAATGCTCGGTGTTTCTTTGCAAGATAGAAGTAAGCGAACAAAAGTCGCTGACATAGCCCGACGGGTTAGCAAGCTAAATTGTTTAACTAACGGCCGATGAGGTATACAGGTTCTAGAATGGAGGCCACGTACCGCCAGGCGCAGTGTTGGCCGTCCACCCACAAGGTGGACAGACGACCTGATAAAGGTTGCGGGAAGCCGCTGAATGCAGGCCGCTTCCAACCGGCCAATCTGAAAGTCATTAGGAGCGGCCTATGTTCAGCAGTGGACATCTTATGGCTGAAGTGATGATGATGATGATGATGATACTTTGACTTGTAGTCATGTAAAAAATATGCCATGATTGTTATCATGAAGTTTTATTAGTGCCCTTTTTACAAAAAATCAAACGACGAAAAGTTCTTGTAATGAGACTATAATAACGTCAGTAATAATGACCTACCATGATAATGATTCGAAAACGTTTTGTTCACCACACAATTTAGCTGAAATATTTCACATAATACTTACTGTTTTATTCATTTTTAATCATGGCGGGGAAAACCTGTATTTTGGGTGTTTTTATTTTTTTGTCTATAATATCGACTGTGGCGTGTGTTACTAAGGTATGTTTAAAGATATTTGTGAATATTGAAACTGTTTTAATGAATTAGAATTCGTTGATTAACAAACCAATTAGAGGTAGATGAATCATATATTTAACATTAGTAATTTATTTAAATTCCTAATCGCGGGCAAAGATTATATTATTGCTATACACAATTATATTCAAACCGCAACGATCCGCACTCTAATCATATTTTATTTCGGATCAGCGCTCAGCGGCAGGCGCATTATTTCCCCGCCAGTTCTACATGCTACAAAAAATAGATAGTTTTAAAAATCATAGAACAAATTAATGTAACCTACTCTTGCCATAAATACTGAAACAAAGAGAAAAAAAAATCTATTGCGAAAGCATTTATTACTTTTACAGTGTGTTAGTTTAATACATAAATATAAAACAATTTAAAATATAAAGAGCTTATTCGAAGTGGTCTCCATTGGCTGCAATAGTCCTTTAAACGTTAAGGCCAGTTATCAATAGATGCACGCACTCTTTCCATGGGAAAATTCTTCACTGCCAATGGTACGGATTGTTATAGGGACTCCAAATTATCATGGCGTTTAGAGCAAGCCGTACTCTCTAAAACTGACCATAAATCATAATCCAGAGGATTAAGATCGGGTCTCATTCAGCTCTGATGAAGTCCGAAACGTTCGTTTCTAACCAAGACTGCGTAGACCGAGCTTTATGACCCGGCGCCGAGTCTTGCTGGAAGGACCATTCTTGGTTATGGAACCTTCTCAAGAATGGTATCTTGATACACGTGTGCCGATGTTTTGATACCTTTTTCACAAAAGTATGGCTCAGTCACTCCTTCATAGCTAATACCCCACCAAACCATCACTGAAGTCGGATAGTGCCTACGTTGCACTCTGTCGACTTTGGGAATTGGGAAGCTTCCGTTAGAGCATATATAGCATTATAGAGCTTTGAGCATAAATACGGTCATTTTATTTGTTAAAATGTTGCTCAATAGTAAAAAAAACCTCATCCGTAAACAAAAATTTTCTGTGATCTCCCTTTGAGTACCGCTTCAGTAGTTGTTTCGATTTTACCACCCTATCCTTTTTAAATTATCAGTTAAGAAATGACCAGTACCTGTCTTATAGGCTGCAAGTCCTAAGTCATCTTTTAAAATATGCGACATAGTTCTAGGTGCTATCTTCACCTCCCGAGATAAAATATTTTGCTTTTGGACAGGATTTCTTCGAATTCTTTCCCTTACAGCTTTGACCACCTTTTTCGTACGAACACTACGTGGACGGCCAGATCTTTTTCTGTCACAAACAGAGGAGGTCTCATTGTACCTATTAATAGCCCGGTACACAAACATTATACTAATACCAAGCGTATGGAGAGTCTTAAAATACCTACTTACCTACTTTGTTTAATGCAATCACAGCGATTCGATTCACTTTAACACCCACTCCAATTTAATATCGCAAAATATTGTACAATTGTGTACAATGTATTGGCGCCAAAATGAGAAAACCCAATGAACAATCATATAAAAATGACAGATTCCAAATTCAAATGTAATATTTTGTTTACTTTTAATTGTAACAGTATTTATGGCCAGACTAAGTAGAATATGTGGAAACAAGGTTATCCTTTAGTAACTGGACCCCCTGTATATACACACAGGTATACTCAGGGCTGTTTTAAACAATTGTCTCTGTTCGTAGGAAACCCAAAGCTATGCAACAGCCAAACTGAAGTACTGTAATCCCAAGTATTTCTCATACTGCTACATTAACACCACCTCAAGGGTCGTGGATGGAGTGAAGAGGTTCTTCACGAATCACACCTTCATAAACATTGTCACTTTAGGGAACAATTTGACCGCGGTAAGACCTTCTGTAGAGTTATGGTTATTAACTGACATCAAAAAAGGAGGAGGTTCTCAATACAGTTGTATGTTTTTTTTAAAATGTTTGTTACCTCTAAACCTCGCCATTAATGAACCAATTTGAATTATTGTTTTCTCAATTGGAAGAACATACCTCCAGATTGGTCCCATTTTTTTCAAAATTCAATTCTGATGATGGGATCCGTGAGGAATTGACGGAACTCCTTAAATATTATAGTTATATATATGTATAGCGAACAACAAGTCAAGCATTTGCATTCAGACAGTATCATTTGCTGAGGTGGAACTGATGAAGAAGACCATAGTTGGTCACAATAGTCATCCACGAGTAGCGATAAGATATCTTCATTAAGACAGTTAAGTTTCGCCATAGTTGACAAATCAAATTTTAATAAATGATTCTGGTGAAAATGGTACTACTTTTTTTTAAAGATAAGGCACGTCGGTTGGTTCCTTTATTTAAGCATAAGTTAAGTTTATTTGCCTCTGCTAGCGCTATCTTTTGATGAGTAGCGGCACAATTAACAACGGTAACAATTAAGGTTCGAGGCTGGAGATACATTTAGCGTTTGTTCGTTATTAGATACCGCGAGCTAGCTGCATAGTAACATTTTGCCAGAACAGGAACACACCGATTTGTGTTCTATCACAAGAAACGCTAATTGCTAGATTCTCCATGACTTAATTGTTTTTAAAAAAGAAAGAAAGAAATTTTTTTATACTTTGGACATCACACACAAATAGTACAAAAGACAAATGGCACAAAAATATTTTTTAAATCAAAACAAAAAAAAAAACTAACAAGACATTAATAAAACATATTTCATAATAAAAAAAAACAAACGAGTATTTAAAACAAAAAACCAAGCGGTGCTACTATCTGCCTGTGATGTCCAGCTCCCCTAGCATGTCTACCAAAACACGATATGATATGATATGATATGATATAGCGATATATCGACACCAACTTTAAAAATATGATAGATATACCCGCCATTTTGAATTTTTATCGAAACAGCGATCTTAATATGTGACGGCGATTCAACATGGCGGCTATATCTATCATATTTTTACAGTTGGTGTCGATATTTCGCTATATCATATCATATCATATCGTGTTTTAGTGCTCATGTTAGGCAGGCAGGATAATGGGACTTCAATGTTTTAGTCCTTACTTTATCGTAACTCTTTCTAACAAAGGAAGAATAGAAGAAATAAAAATACAGATAAATATAAATATTAAATTTAAAAAGATTTTTACAAAAATGGCTTCTGTTTGTTATAATAACTTAACTTAAAAAAAAACACAGTTATAATTTTCAGTACTTCTTTCATAAAAAGGCTTTCATGTGTCTGCACGTGTCTGTGGTGTGGTGCTGCTACACTTTTTTTTTAATTTATTGGAAAACACAACAGACATCAGTTATACAAGAAACGGATACAAATGTTTAAAAGTGTTGGACTAAACTAATATCCTAAAGGCGTTTACGTTGCTGCTTAAATCAATTCGTTAACAAATTAAATTATATAATGTAAAAATTCTAATTATAAATATTTTGAAACATTGTGTGATAGAAATTAGTAATTTTTTGACAGCCAAAAAAAAAATACATTTCCCAGCAATTATTTTTTTCCATTCAACTTGGTTTGATGTACAGAATGCGTGGTTTAAGGCTTCGTATAGCTTTTTTTATACCTTGTATAGTGCAAGTGCAGGTCTACATTTGTACTCCATTTATTTTTTGTGATGTGCTATCTAGTAACTATGTATCTAATACATATACAGTATGTTCAAACGGCGTTCCCTTTAGACAGTTTATCTGCATCAAATAGATTAAAATAAAAATTATAAAAATAAGTATAAATTAAAAAAAACGAAACGCCTTCGTTTAAATCAAAATCGTAACGCGGTGTAGTAATTAGCATAATTACAATGCGCAAACTGGCAACGTCGCTTTTGTATCTTGCTCACACGGTGTGAAAAGGGTGGGACATACATAGACGTTCATAATTTTTTATGTAAAATGTCATAAAAAATTATGAACGTCTATGTATGTGTATATTAAACATTGTGATTTTAAATGGTAATATTAATTTTTAGTATGTATGGACGCTAATAATACGGGTTAAGCCGACCGGTGAGGAAAGTTTTCTGGCGAAAATACTGGATATGAAATGTGGAAATTAATAATATCATGTAACTTATATGTTAAAGTTTTTCTTATAGTATCTAAATACTATTTATTAGTTCTTATAAACACAAACAAATATTGCAAAGTATTCGCGAACACCGCGATCTTTACCGGGGTTCGTTTAGTTTAAAACTTTGCATAGTTATTTCTTGCTTCACTTGCCTTACCCTGCGCCTTAACGGGAACGCCTTTCGTTGGTTCACATACTATATAACAACACTTACTGCTGCACTCAGAAGTGTTGATTAACATTGTAGTTCATAATTATTATTTTTATTTGTATCGACTTTTTACAAAATTTTCTTAAGTAACTGTTAACGTAAGTGACGACTGAGTGCGGCAGTTAATGATATAAATAATGCATATTTTCGTTCTTGCTTTACAGTCCGGAGTTTTGCATTCCCCTAAAGGTTTTCAGTACACTGTGCAGCATAAGTTCTGTGACTACTTCAAACAATTCTGGTTGCAGACGTTTATGAAAACATTATATTTGACGGTGCCGTGCCCTACGCCTCCGGTAAATAAAGATTAATTAAAACAGACGGCCTCTGACGTAGTAGTGCAGTGCGCGAGGAAGGGAAAGCGTCCGTGCGAATACGAGCATGGTTGCCAGGCCCAGAAATTGAAAAGCCGAACTTGGATGTTTATTTACCTGGACTTTTAGCCCTGACCAAGATGCGCGATACGTATCGATATTATCATGTATCGATACAAAGCAAGGCGATACATTTATATTTTGTATCGATATATGACCATACGATACGCACCGATATATCGTATTCTAAAGGTAAAATGGCGCTCGCCAAGCCGCCTGCCAAGCGTGGCGAGTATTGGCAATCCCCCCCGATGTTGGGTCATTGGGGGAGGCCTATGTTCAGCAGTGGACTTTTTATGGCTGAAATGATGATGATGATGATGAAGGTAAAATGATCGAATCCATAATCACTGCACCAAATTCGTATGTTTTTAGTATCGACAAATGTCAATTTTGGTGATCTTTCTGATAGCCTGATATATATTATATACGTTTATATACGCCCTTGGCGCAGGGCAAAAGCCTAACAAAAGCCAGACCGGTCCAGGCCGGACTCCTACAAGCCGGACTCCTGGCAACTCTACGTACGAGTCATGCGTCCTCCCCTACGCTATCTACCCCTGGAACTGACACTATTAAACAGGACTTAAATTGATAATATTTTAATGTCCATTCTGACAAGGATTCTTCCAAATAAAATGGTAATATACCATGGCTTTTCAATTATCTGGGAAAATTTACTAAAATATCCAGACATGGATTAATATCATATAGAATAAGAATAAGAATAAAATATTTTATGGTGTTAGGTCGTAATTTATGATTTACCTTCTTTCTAGGTGATTCTACTTCTCAAATACAGCAATTTTCTATTAGAACAGTATCGAAATCGCCAAAAAATTCACCACCCCATACTAATTAGCTGTCCACCTGATATCAGTAATTCTAAGGTGGACAGACGACCTGGTAAAAGTTGCAAGAAGCCGCTGGATGCAGGCCGCTTCCAACCGGCCAATCTGGATGTCACATGGGGAAGGCCTATGTTCAGCAGTAGCTGATATATTGATATCAATTTGTATTAAGTGTTTTTTTGGATTTAGATATAGGTCATATAGAAAAAGTAGTTGTATTTGATCAATAGCATCACCCCCAATAAAGTTTTATGTTTAATCGAAAACTAATGAGAGACGTTCTGGCTTCAACAGCAAAATGCTCAAAATAACACGAAACATTAAATAATGTCTGTTGCTCAGTAGGAAGGTAGTTAGTCGCTCAGTAGGTAGTCGCCATGATAAAAAGTAGCTTCGATGCCCACTTAAGGCGGTCGATTTTTTTAAGCATAAACATTTTTGGTTTTCTAGCATGCCATTGTAATTACAATTACCTATATTTATTTGCAGAGAACATCCGTTTTTAACAACCTAGAGCTTCCTCCACCCAATGCACCAATCCCGTTGCTCTCCGGGACATATCTCTTGGAAAGTGAGGTTTACGTCACGGTCAGCAAGGAGCGCTTAATACGCATACACTACAACATATACTTCTCCGACACATATATGACCAAACGAAAGAATACAAAGAAGAATAAGAAGGGATAAGCTGTGATTAAATTAATAAAGCCTATGAATTTTTGCAAATTTTCAGTAATTTTTTACCCTTCTACTGCTTCGGCAAAATTTATGGGCTAGTGCTGGGAGGAAGGAGCGCAAGAAACTCGGCCACTATATTGTCAGCAATCAGCTCTTTTCAAACAAGTATATTTAAAAGGCAAATATTCTGGTCCTCCCTATCTAAGGCAGTTAGATCCATTTTAACAACCTCCGTAGCTGAGAGGCAAGCACGCCGGACTTAGCGTCGTGGATCTCTAAGGTCCCGGGTTTGATTTCCGGTCGGGACAACGTAGTAATGAAATTGTCTATATTGTATCGGGATAAGGTGGTGTCATCCTGTTGTTGTTTCTGATTTCTATAACACAAGTGCTTTAGCAAGAGATCTTAGCCGGGACTATGGATATACGTAGTATGGGACTCATTCCCGAAACTGGTATTTTCGGTATTTTGACAGTACCGAAATTACAGAAGTTACAATTGAAAAAAAAAGCACTAACAAATGCGTCAATATTGTAAAGTAACTTACAGTGGTCAGTTTGCAGTCTGTATTTCCGGCTTTTCAGGTAAACTGGTTAAAATTACCCAACCAGAAATAAAAGATTGCCTTGAAACTATCTTTTTAGCGGTATATACTACACTTTGGATACCTTTGATTTATATCTCCTTAACAATAACATGATCTTAATATTAAGTTTACGATGTTACTAATTAAATTATTTACCCAAGTTATGTGAGACACGGAGCCTGAAATTAGTCAAAAATAGGCTTGATATTTTCAGATGTATTACTGTGTATACTTATCAAAATATGATTCGCAGCTTCAGTGGGTAGTAATAGTTATACTGAAATAACTATAATAAATCATCAATAAGATATATTAGTAAAACGTTTTATTTATTTATTATTCAGTAAAAATATCAATACTACAGTCGTCAATTACACGCTTCTGCTATGAATCCTTGAACCTTAAACGATCACCCACCCCTATAAGGTCGGCTCAAGTAAATAATTAAGACTAATGAATGTCATCATCATCATCATTTCAGCCATAGGACATCCACTGCTGAATATAGGCCTCCCCCAGTGACTTCCAGACTGGCCGGTTGGAAGCGGCCAGCAACCAGCAGCTTGCCGGTACGTGGTCTCTTCCAGAACCTTTCTGCCCCATCGGCCGTCAGTTCCACGTGCTATGTGCCCCGCCCACTGCCCACTTCAGCTTGCTAATGGGCTATGTCAGCGACTTTTGTTCATTTACGAATCTCCTCATCATTCCTAATTCGATCTTGCAAAGAAATACTGAGCATAGACCTTTCCAAAGCGCACTCTGTGCAAACTTTAGCTTTGAGTGTCGAGACGTATTATTTCGCTTTGTTAGTGTCTTTATAAAGGGTAGGTAGGTATCCAACTTTACAGTGATTAAATTCACATTTGCTCAATAATTGTGTTGTTAAATCATATCAGATTTTTATGTGCAACGTATTGGAAACTCGCAATTGTTTTCGTACCGGCCTGTGCAAGGACGCACGTCAAAATGAATTGTTTGTTGTGTTTGTGTATCATCGCCGCAGGAGTTGCTGTCTGTATTGCTGTGAGTATTTTTTTGCTTCTCTTTGTCCTATATCCACGACCCGATTTTGCGGAGTGTGATTCGCCTTAACACATTCGCGGATGTATTCCAGACACAAAGAAGTTTGATTGTGAGCACAGCAATAGCCGTGCTTTGTCTGCTAATGTGTTAAACGCAGTGTCCTGGGTTCTACGGTGAATTTGGAAATTTATCCTAAATTGGTCTGGGTGTTCTGGAACACGTCTTTCACCATCAAGCTGGGGGGCGTCCGATACTAAGTTCGCCGAGGCGACGTGACACTTGACAACATATTATATGAAGTACTAGCTGTTGCCCGCGACTTCGTCTGCGTGGTCTTTAGGGGTATGAAAAATAGATGTTGGCCGATTCTCAGACCTACTCAATATGCTCACAAAATTTCATGAGAATCGGTCAAGCCGTTTCGGAGGAGTACGGGAACGAACATTGTGACACGAGAATTTTATATATGAAGTGTAAACTCGAGAGAAGGGTCTCCGAAAAACGATTGGACTATTAACGAGTGAACATGCATCTTCCTTCTTTTGTCGTGTCAATGGCAACTTAAGATTAATGTAACTGTTTGTAGTCCCAAATAAAGAGAAAAAAAAAAAAAAAAAAATGAACGTCGACTAAAACTTGACAACTTCAACAGCATTTTGTTTCACTCTGTTTTGGTGATCCCTTGTGCGGGTGTAGCATGGAGCACATACCCTATATAGTAAAATTGACATTTATTTTGTACCACAAGAAATCCGCTATTTTTTATTCTGTGACTGTACTGGTTTAGTATGAGCAAGAGTTGACAGAACTTGCAAGTTCATACTAATTGTAAGTGAAAGATAACTGACGTGTTTCGGAGAAATATGGTATTACTGCTCTATAGGGTATGTGCTTGATGAGGTTAAATAATAAACCGCGAACTCTCTCTTTAATGTACACCATACAAAGAAGTTACAATTTGGAATGTGATAGTCATTGATACATTATCTATTACAACTACAGAGCAATTTCCTTCAAGAGCGAGCTGAGATTACCTACTTCAACCCGAAGTACGTGCGTGATTCCCAGGCCTTCACTGGCAGGCATAGGAGAAGGGATCCCTACAGGACCAACATCACATCCACTATTCTATCGCCTTGGGGTAACAATGTCACGGTTTGTGTCTTAATTCTAACAACCAGTTTGGCAACGATACATTTATCTAACTCTATACACTACGCGGGTATTAAGACAACACATACCTCTTTTTACAAAATTGATTGAACTAATTAGGTCGAAACGTCGGTAAAATCAATGTCGTAAAAAGTTATGTGTTGCATTAATACCTACTCGTGTAGTAAATAGTGTTAGTTTAAAAAATGCAATAAGTAAGTTTAAATTAGATACTATTTATTTTATCTACCATTCTCCTAACAATGGGTAGTACTATACTCATTCACCTGTACTCTCACCCATTACGCCATTTTGGGACGAAACCTGGGTAATTATCATAGAGACCGCACATCGCTGCTTAGCTGCGTGCTGCTCACAGACAATACAACCTTGTCTGTGGTGCCGCTGAAAAATATGTTGCCTATTGATCTGAGTAACGGTTAATGTTTTTCTTTCAGGCGGAATTTTACTTTAAAGCCCAGGGCGTGTCGACCCCGTTCACGCTACTTGTAGGAATATGCGATGTCATAAAAACCAAGTGGTTGGCGGATTACATGAGAACTTATTCGAATATAAAGTTTATTTGTCCTTTACCACCCGTAAGTAAAACAGCTTTTTCTTGTAGTGCCCCTAAATTAGTGACTCGACGCGTGTTTCTATATCGCACAAAAACTCATTATAATACGGTCCATATCAGCGCGCAATGAAACGTGGCTGTTACGATAGTCGCTGCGTCTTTGAAAGAAGCAATTGTTGAAGTTGTTTTCGCAGGGACGCAATAGGGAATATTCATGAAAAAAATATATTGTTTTTACTATATTTATAAGAAAATAAAATGAATGAATGATGCTAATAGTAAAAACAAAATCGATTTTAGGTAAAAAATTACCGTAATATAGTAATTAGAAATTAAGGTATACTTATCTCTTTCTAAAACAACTTTTACCATGAAAAATGTATGGCATTACACGTCCGTAATGTGACGTCACGGAACATATCGGATCTTTTTGTCTCACACGCGACTTTAATGGGCTATAAGTCAGGTGTTTATCAATTTTCGAAAATTCTTAAAGTTTTATTAATTATAATTAAGTAGGTACTAATTATTTTAGGACCAAATAAAAAAAACATGCATATTTCCCATTATTCAATTAAAAACTTGCTCAGTTTGTAGCTACCAAGTTGGGGTATCAATCGACGTATAAACAAATTAAATCGGTCAAGTGTTAAAAAAGAAGAAAGAAAATGAGTATCTTTTTTGTTTGTTTTTTCAATAATCTCAATTTTTTTTTTCTACTGAAGTATAAGTACTATAAACAAATGCTATGGTCAAAATGTTACATAGGTTTTAACAATTCTTAGCATATTTTTTTGATTTTGATTTGATTTTTCTAACGATTTGGTCTTAAGTAGTAAGCTTTTGAAACCACATTCTAATTTACATTTGGCGACTACTCGCTAGTGGGCAAAAGCTAGTTTGTTTCAATTTGGTTTCAGGGAACGTACAGTGTAACAAATATGGAATTCCCGCCCAAGAACTTCCCTCTGCCGATACCTAAGGGTGACATCAGAGTCAAGATAACCTACTTCGTTACCAACACGAAAGAGATGATACTGCAAGTCACACTGATAGTGCATGCGTGACGATCAATTAAATAATCTTTCAAATAAAGTAAAATAAATAACTTTTTTATTTTTTGCATAAACAAATAATGCTAGTTTATTATATCAAGGATAATATTTTTACTTGAATTGTGTGTAAAAAATCCAACTCATTGATGATTTACTATGGGAACCATAGACCAGCAGCATCGACGGTATCCCACACGATTTTAGCACAAACTAGTCCTATCACAATATTAACTTTGGTTTCACAGCCATAGCCCTGACGTCATGCTAATTACGACACATAATAATCAGTGATGGGAGTAGGTAAATTGATTTGATGTACTTTGGTAGTGCTAGCATAATATGGATATGCCTTTTTTTCAAAAACTGATACCAAGAAATTCCGGAATCCCAGGGGCATGTCCATATTAACATCAATGTCTCAAACATTATATATCACTGATAATAATAATAATAAATTTGTAAGTATAATAAAAATATGATCTGGTTCATTATGATTAATACTCGTACGTGCCATCGTGTATTTTTTAGTCGATTCAAAATGCTTAGCTTAAGTCCGATTCGCACCGGTTAGAGAAGTAAGTGGCGCAGTAAGTGACCAAACGACACCCATTGTCATTGGGACGAGGTAGAAAAAATCTAATTATTTCAAGTTATGAGATCCCAAAATAAGGATCCGTGAAAGAAAGAATCAGTCACTTACATAAGTCTTCGAATTGCAAAACCTATGTGGCACTGGGCAGGCCCCATCGCTCATAGAGCTGACCACCATTGGGGAAGAAACATTCTCGAGTGGCGACCACGAACTGCAAAACGCAGCGGAGGCAGGCCTCCCGGTGGACCGACGATCTAGTCAAGTTTACGGAAAGCCACTGGATGCAAACTGGAGATCTATGAAGGGAAGGGGGGGAGGGGTATCCCGCATCCCAAAGAACGCCAGGGTATAAACCTTAGATGATGATAATGAAGTAAGTTAGTGAGATAAGAAGACCGAAATACGTTATATTACCGTGAGCGATGGCATAGAGGCAAAGTGGGTTTTAATAGGGTCCCGTTGGAAAAGAGTTCTTAGG
This sequence comes from Anania hortulata, assembly GCA_963576865.1. Classification (NCBI taxonomy): domain Eukaryota; kingdom Metazoa; phylum Arthropoda; class Insecta; order Lepidoptera; family Crambidae; genus Anania; species Anania hortulata. Next base: position 1,491,571 of record OY756406.1, read on the forward strand.
TTCTTACCCTAAAAATCTGTTTTACTTATATGAGGTAAATGGATAAATTATCTATAATGCACCCCTTACAAAGAAATTACAGTTGATGTTTACGAAAAAAAAAAAACGATTTAGGTGGTCGTGTTGCTAAAAACGATTTCTTCCAGACAACCTTCAGGTATAGAACAGCTGACAATGTTAAAGATGTGATGAGCTAAGTTTTAAAAATTTCAATTGATTTGGATTGCTAAGGGTAAGGAGTTCCATGAGCTGACGGACTAGACAGTATGACTGCGAATAATAGTTAGTAGAATGGGAAGGAAATTAAAGATGTAGTTTTTTGGATGATCGCATGTCATGACTCTTTAATATCTGCAGAAATTGAAAGCACTTTTTAGGTAGGTACTTAGGCACATGACTGATTTTAAGTCATTTGTACTTAATTGGCCAAACGAGTACAAAACGTTGACGATATAAATCTAATGCAATTTTATGGGCCGCTGCCTGTTTGTGTTTTTGTACGAGTACATAATAGTCTATAGAAGTAAATATGTACATCAAGGATACATAGACTTCCATGATCTATTCACATGACAAACATAACTATAGTCGTAGATAAATAGTTAGTGGGAGGAATGTCGATTTCAACCGCCTCTTCTTCCTCCCAGCGCCTTGTCTAGTTCCTGTGCCAAAATTAATAATAAAGTCTAGAGAACAATATTGTTGTAGTATTGGAAATTGTAAAATAAAATATTATTCAAAAAGTACGGAGATTAATAATAATTCGTCGTATTTTTCGAATAATAATTAATTTGAAAATTTCCAAAAAAAAAAAACTTGAGGCTCGCAGTCATTCCTCACAGATCACAGCCATACACCAACGCCGTGTCAAGTGATAGGACATTATGCAGTGCACATACATCATCATCATCGTCATAATAAATTTTGGTGTCCCGCAAGGCGGTATTCTCTCCCCTCTTCTCTTTCTATTTTTATTAACTTTATCACCCATGATCCTGACTGCTTTTACCATCTTTACGCGGATAATCTGTAACTTTATGCCCTGACCATCGAGTATGTACCCTATAAAGCAGCAATACGAACCATCTTTTTCCGAAATTAGTGATTTTTCACTTACGTTTAGTATAAAATGACGTCCTGTCGACTCTCGCCCATACAAAAAAGTACAGATACAGATTAAAAAACGGCAGAAAATTTCGTCGAACAAATTATATGACATTTCTACTCTATAGGATATGTGCTCCATGGCTCAGACAGACGTAAAATCTTTTGATGATACCATTAGCGCATTAAATAATGACCTTGAGCGCATCTCGAAATGGTCGAAACGCTATAGCATATCAGTAAATCCGCCTTAAGTGTCAGGCCCTTGCTATTGGTAGCTCGCGTCAGTTAGTAAAGATTTGTTTGAATTATAATGGAATCGCCATCCCTTTCAGTCTCCATGTCAAAAACCTTAGGCTAATAATGGACAGCAAACTAACCTGGGACAAACATATCTCTTTGATGATACCATTAGCGCATTAAATAACGACCTTGAGCGCATCTCGAAATGGTCGAAATGCTATAGCAGTAAATCCGCCTTAAGTGCCAGGCACTTGCTATTGGTAGCTCGCGTCAGTTAGTAAAGATTATAATGGAATCGCCATCCCTTTCAGTCTCTATGTCAAAAACCTTAGGCTAATAATGGACAGCAAACTAACCTGGGACAAACATATCTCTGAAACTAGTAGGAAGGTGTCGTATACTTTTCGCACCTTGTACACCTTTGTTCTTGAATTTATTTTTAGTACCATACCGCCATACAACATTTCTTCTTTGGTTGACTGATATAGAATGCCTTTAGGCATTAGCATTTAGTAAGTAAGTAAAGTAAAAGTTTATTCAGTATAAAACCTTAAGCTACATACATTGATATTCGACGACCGTCTGGTGTAGTGGTTCGCGCTCCGGACTACAAAGCCAGCGATTGCGGGTTTAAATCCCGCAAGGGGCAAATGTTTGTGTGATGAGCACAAGCATTTGTACCTAAGTCATAGATGTTTATAAAAGTATTTAAGTATGTTTATCCTTCCTGTTCCTGTTACAGATAAAACATACCTACTTAAATACTTTTATAAACGTCCATGACTTAGGTATAAATGCTCGTACTTATCACACATTTGCCCCTTGTTCCCACAACCTGGTTTTGTAGTCCGGAGCGCGAACCACTATAACAGACTGTTTAAATTACACTACAAGTTCCATTTTTTTTAACAGCAAATACAAAATAATTAAAAATAAGAAAACATTTTTCCTTACGTAGATTGATAACTGTTTTGATTCACTCCCGCTAATTTGTCACCACCTTGCACCAGCTTTACCATACCGCGGCGCATACAACTACCGACCTAATATCGACCTACGAATTGTATCCTCATCTAGATTGCGCAAACTGATGTTCGTCTTCAAAAACTTACGTCATATCGCCGATGGTAGGTTAAATAAAGCTTTATGTTATATCCTACGTCAGTCAGTGCTATTATACGAGTATTGCATCACATCATGGGGAGCTCTAGCTCCTAAGACTTAAACTGCAGCTTAAAAGAGCTAATATAGATAGGTGTTCTTAAGACATTTTGTATACTATAATTAGGCAACACTTCACACTCTTCACATACAACACAAGTATTTTGTCTGCAAAGAGATATAACATCTGCTCACAAGCCCTGGTTAAAACTTGCTTCGCCAAAAAATTTAGGCGCTTTCTTGGAACTTACTTATACAAATTAATTAATATTAATATGCTAATCAGGGGAGAACTAATATTGCCATCCCTCCCACTTCCCTGAGTCTTTTAACAACTTAAAGCATTTGATATTCGCATGTAGACTTGCCTGTACAGTTTTTACACATAACAATATTTTGACACATAAGAATATTATAGGACTGGTGCCCTAAGTGCCTGAAGTTGGTCGATGAGTAAAAGTAAATAAATATAGGGTGGCCAGAAATGTGACGTCCAAAAATTTTTTTAGGTGCCTCATCTTGAGAGGTATCTGAATCACCCTTGTGTATGTTCTACGATTTTTCGTAGTATTGGAGTTACGATTTTTTTATATGAATTTATGCAACCGAATAAGTTTGAAAAATTTCTAAAAAAATAGTAGAAGATTTCTTCGAATTTTTTATCTTGCAGCTAAATCTCTATAAACTGTGCATTTATGCATAAAATAAACAGCCTCATAACTTTAATGGAATTTACTACTAAATTGACCTAAAGTTGAGAATTTATGTTAAGTGAGTTATCTTTTTTTTAACTTAAAATTAAAAATCTAAACTGATAATTTCTAAGTTTCTAAGTAGCTTCAAAAAATGCGCTAGACTCTAAGTTTTATAATAATAATAAAAAGTAGTACTTCACAAGCTTCATAGGCTATTAAAAAAATCTTAACTCGAAAACTACAAAAAATCGTAGAACGTACATAGGGGTGATTCAGATACCTCTCAACACGAGGCACTAAAAAAAAGTGTTTGGACGTCACATTTCTGGCCACCCTGTATAATTTTTTTTTCTTACCCCTTGGATGCTAGCCTTCTTGTGTTTTTAAGGGATAGCATTATGTTTTTCATCTTCATTCAAGTCTGTTGGTTTCTGAATATAGCCAGGCCATTTAGTTTAGTTTTTAGTTTTAGCCTTCTTACATCTCTTGTGTGTTTTATAACAAGTTTCTATAACCAGCAGAGGACACGTGGCCTTATTTTAATGATAATAAGAAACCGAACAAGTGTGTGTCAGACTCGCAAACCAAGGGTTCCGTACTACCGCACACATTTTATAATACGAGTAGTTTTATCATCATTATCATTTCAGCAATAGGATGTCTTTGGATGTCTTTAGGATTGGCCTCTCCAATGATTTTACATTGGCCGGTTGGAAGCGGCCTGCATCCAGTTGTTTCCTGCAAATTTTACCAGTATTATTTTTAGTCTGTCTATCTTGTGGGTGGACGTCCTACGCTGCGCTTCAAATAGTTTGGTAATTATAACGACATGGTCGTTAATAATAATTAATAATGTTAATAATGAACTGAGGTGAAAGACACTCTTCTTAATAATAATTAATAATGTTAATAATGAACTGAGGTGAAAGACACTCTTCTCTGCGTGGTCTTAATTAACTACTAATGTTTTGATCTGTTATATTTTGCACCGCACACTGCAAGTTTTCTGCATGACCCAATGGTCGACCGGCAGAGAACACTTCTAGAATTAAGTCTATCATTTGTACATATTTATAACTTTGTGCAATAAAGTTTTCAATAAATAAATAGTACGGATTAAGAGATACAGATGTGTGTGAAGAGAAAAATACCAGGAGAGCCCTAGAACGTCAAAGACGCAAATGGTTTGACGACATCAAACATTGGACGGGCTTCTGTTACCGCCAAATCAAAGACCTAGCCAGCGACCACTCACGAATTCACATACTGTTCTCAAAACTTCGTTAGAAGCACTCAATGATGATGATGATGCCTGTGACAGCACTTCGAGTTTGAACCACATTAGTAACGATATTGAGAGGAGGCCTGTTTCTTGCCTTTTACGATTTCACGACGACGGTGAATGCACTAAATGCATTAATAATTTTGATGAATGAATTTGCAAAAATCACGAATAATTTATTTATTTTGAATAGGGTACATCATAAGGTCCAAAACATATTCATAGGTTTCACTCAGTATGCATGCATTAAGTTTATGACAAAATATTTTAATTGTTTTAGAAGCCTCAATATTTAACACATCCAAGAAACTATAGACCCGTGCCTAAGAGAGAAACACATAGATAGACGTAATTCTAGGTTTTGGTTTTTCCTTTCGACGGATGGAATCCTAAAATAGATTTGTAATATAATTACAGTCTATTTATTTTCCATCGTCCCATTTTAAATAACATTATTAGCCGCACAATACACCGGTTTAATGATGAAGAACAAAAGTGGACTGGCAATTTGTTTTATAACCCCAATTGTGTTTGATTTGAAATAAAATGGTCTAGCCATGAGTGTAACAAGATACATCAGTGAACGTTGCAGTGATGAGAATGAAAATCGTAATTATTTTCGTTATTTTTTTTTGCGGATCGGCTCTGGCCTCGTTGAAGAAGGTAAGAAGTGTTTATGTTAAGATATTCATTGATTGTTACCATTATTTGTGACGACTCAATTGGCGTAGTTGTGTGATGACTCGCCTTGAACGCAAGGTTCACAGGTTTGGTCATTCAGAGAACATCACACATTTCTGAAATGGGTGTGTTTGTGCTGGGAGATGCTACTGGCAAAATACATTGTCTGTTACTTCGTAACACAAGGATGTTGATTTGTTACTTCGAGACCGTGACAGTTTCTGTGTTATCTGGTACAAATATCGTAAAATTATCTAGCCCCAAACAAAGCTTGTAATATGACTTATAAGGTATTTCATGGATAAACATACTCAAATGCATATGACATCCATGACTCAGATACAAATGCTCCTGCTCATCCATGGAGCACATACCCTATATAAGGTGCTTCATAAATATCTGCAACGGCTGAAATGGGTAAAAGTATTGCTTATATAGATTACGATAGTAAAGAGATTTTATGTCCAGAACATCATTAATTTTTTCATTAAAAAAATTATATTAAAAAAAGATCAGGCTTTATTCTGTCTCAAACCGTCCACATCTGTCCAAAAATGCTAACGTTTCACATTATACCGCTCCCGTGCAGTGTCAAGGGCGGATGACGAAGTGTGTTATGCAAAATGAAGCAAGTAACCATTTATTTACTGTCTTTTCGCAAATAATTAATTACCGATCCGGGGCACGTAATTCCTTCACTATCGTAATCTATATAAGCAATACTTTTACCCATTTCAGCCGTTGCAGATATTTATGAAGCACCTTATAGAGTAAAAATGACGTCATGATTTGTTCGACAAAATTTTCCGCACCTTTTTAATCTGTATCTATACTATTTTTGTATGGGCGAGCGTTGACAGAAGTTGTCATTTCATACTTAATGTAAGTGTAAAATCACTTACTAGTTTCGGAGAAAGATGATTCGTATTGCTGCTCTATAAGATATGTGTTCGATGTGGTCATCACACACTTGCCCATTGCGGGATTCGAACACTCAACCATTAACTTTGTAGTTCGGAGCGCAAACCAACTATACCAGACTGTAGACAAAGCGTAGGCTCAAAAGTGCAAGCTTTTCACTGGCAGGTCTCAAACAAAATAATTAAAATTATTTTAAAAAATACAAAAAGAATGGTGCCTTCAACGATTTCCGCGACTCTGTGATATAAACGATAATATTTTTGGCCCTTGAATATCACAGAGATAAGTAAGTCACGGAAATCGTTGAAGTCGCCATTCTTTTTGTATTTTTTTAAAATAATTTTAATTATTTTGTAAAGGTGTAAAGTAAAGGTGTCCAGGTCCAGCTAAACTAAACGATCATAAATAACACTTAATTACAATTATATAAACTCCAAACTTAATATTACATCCATTGCAAATAAAATAATCGTACATAACGATAAAATTGTGTGTTTGTGTTTTCAACTATTTAGTATATTTTTTATATTTTCCAGCCCCCCTAGCATGAAAATAAAAAACAGGATAAGATATGATATGATGTAGCGATATATCGACATAAACGGTAGATTTTTTTTAATATGAAAAGTATAGACGCCCTGTTGAATTTTTATGATCACTCTTTAAACAAAAATTCAACATAGCGTCTATTTCTTTAATATTTTTTCAAAAATAGACCGTTTGTGTCGATTTGACTTTGACTTTGACTTGACTTTGACTTTGACTTTTGACTTTGTTGTCCAACCACATTTTCCAATTGCGAAACCACATTATTACTGTGTGTAAATAAGACAGTGTAATGAGTGTTGCATCTCTAAAAACAAATTTAGTGTCGTATTGATAAGAACATCAATAGCAAAACATACAAAACACGAAACATAAGACAAGAAAAATATTTTCTTTGAAAATAATGTTCGCCTATTAAAGGTATGTCACAACATTTGTGAATTAATTATATTGTAACAGGAAGTATTATTAAAAAAGTGACAAGTGACACTTCTAGGAATGGACTTAAAGTGGCAGTGCTTCCTGTGCGGTACAAAAGCTAAATTTTTTACAGTACCTACTTAATGTAAACGGTAAAGACTGCGGGTCGTCCACATATAACGTCACGGTTATGGGAGGGGAGGTCCATGCCAAACGTGACAGGCATCTTCAAGAGATGAGGAAAAAACGTGACAAAGGGGGGGGGGGGGGGGGGAGGAAGAGGTCCGTGGTGCCGTGCGGCTATCTGAACTTAGCCTTATGCCGTATATAGGAAGAAAGCAGGCAGCCTGCGCCGATCTAGGTTGAAGCAAGCAGGTTGAAGCAAGGGAATATGCGTTTTGTACGTAGTGAAATAAATGAATAAATGGCTAGAAAAGGCGGTGTCAGCGCTGACCTGCGCGTGTCGAAGCTTGTCGGAACTTGTCGGAGACGTTCGACGCTTATTGGTATTGGTTTTGTGCATTGTATAGAAACCTGCGTAGGTTACCAGCGTAGGCCGGTTCCGATCTGCTGGTAGATCGGTGCAGGCTGCCTGCTTTCGTTCTGTATACGGCCTTAAGCTAAGTCTGGACTTTATAGACGCTTTCAGCGAAAATGTCAAGATCAGGGAGACAACTACTGACTGTTTTATTGTATGACATGCTTAAACGATTAAGAATACCGTGACGCCGTCCTTTACGGCTGTGTATCAGATCGTTACTCACAAATAAATAAATTGAAAATAAAAAATTGTTTTATAAAAAAAAATACTTGAAGATACGAACAAGCTTGTTTGTTTTCCAAAAACTCATATTTATGATTTTATCGTGTAAGGTCTGTTCTCTTAAAAGGCGAATTGCGGCCCTGCTTGGTTCAGTATGATGAAATATAAAAATTACTCTTCCCAAGCTTCGTAAATTATAATATTGAAGTTGATTATATTATGCAGCGAGTGAAAAAGTGACCCTTATGAATCAGCCCTGGAGACGTATTTTTGAAACATGAGAAATGAATCTTGAATTCGAACACGAAAAAAATTCGTGTATGAAATCAATTTTTCAACCGACTTCAAAAAAGGAGGAGGTTCTCAATTCGACTGTATGTTTTTTTTTTTTTTTTTTTTTGTATATTTGTTACGCGATTACTCCGCCAATTATGAATCGATTTTAATGATTCTTTTTTTGTTTGGTAGATCATACTTCAGAGGTGGTCCCATATAAATTTTATCGAAATTGATTTAGAACTTTTTGAGAAAATCAACAAATATATACCCAGATAATATTTTGATTGTGGTTCTTGTTACATATCTTCGACAAATATGAGCCGATTTTGATGATTTTTGTTTTATTGAATAGCTTATACTTCAAAGATAATATGATAAAAGTTTGCAAAATAAAAATCACCCCTAAGGGTAGAAAATAGGGGATGAAATCGGTGTTCAGCAGTTAGATTAGGATTTATCACTAAAAATTGATGAAATAAGTAAATTTTATTAAAAAAAATAAAACCGACTTCAAAACACTGAAATGCTAAAAATAATCCTAACACTTAAGTACCTAATCAGTTACTTTTGGAGTCGGTGCAAACAAAAACATTGAATCTCTCATCGGCTGGCACCGACTCCAAAAGTAACTGATTAGGTACTTAAGTGTTAGGATTATTTTTAGCATTTCAGTGTTTTGAAGTCGGTTTTATTTTTTTTAATAAAATTTACTTATATTGCTCACGATTTTCCGCATTTTTGACTCACGAACTAAGTGTGTAAAATCTTGTAAATATTTTCGATTCTCGCAGAAATTACTATAAGCTGGAATGCGAAAACTCAATGATTTTAAAACCGGCAATGATGATGATCACTTAAAACGGAACGTAAATAAAAAGTTATTATTAGCAGAATTTACGAAATGAATTTTCAATAGTGATTTTTATTTGCATGCGAATCTTGATATTTCGTATTCGGATTGGAATTCGCATGATTCAAAAATACGTCTCCAAGATATCTTTCAAATTTTAGCATGATATGCGCCTAGAGCGCGTTGTTATCGTAGACAATGACCCTAAATATGTAAAGGACGCCGTGAGCTTCACTTCGCGCTCAAGGCGAGGAGACACATACAAGACTAACGTCACAGGCACCTTAATCCATATGTGGGGTAACAACGTCACGGTAAGTTTACCTTAAAGCCTAGCCACACCTACGAGTACTTTAGCATCCACGAGCAGCGATTCTGCGACGGAATCTATGCTGAATCGCGTTTTAGCCACTCGGCGTTAGAACATTCGAATCTGCGATGATTTAGCAACTACATCTTTGCTGCTTTGCGATTTGGCGACTTTGCGTTTAACCGCTGGCATCCTTGGTCGGCAATGTTGCGACTGCATCGATGCTGTCTTTTTGGCGATTCTGCATTTGAGAGCATTTATTTTGTGATCGACAATTTTTAACAATTTTCGAAAGTCGCAAAAACGTCTATCGCCGATGCTAAAAGTTGAAGTGTGGTTAGGCCCTTAGAAAGTGTTAGTAACCCGTAAACGCAATAGCGTCGGGTAGCCATCGTGAAAGATAGCTTTAACGTGTGACTACACCCGAAGCACAGTATAAATTTGTAGGGTAGGTAGGTTTTTAGGGGTAGAAAACACGAAATCCTTTTTTTTGGCCGTGTCTGTCCGTCTGTCTGTCTGTCTATCTGTCTATCTGGGACTAACCCAAAAATAAATAACAACAATAATAAATTCTTTATTTGCATAAAGTATTAGAAAACATAATTTAAAGCGTACACGTATAGTGGGGATGTTTTTCTTTTTTCCATGGTGTTGGGTGTCATTTAAAGATATTAGATATGTCAGCACCATTTTTTGGTTTAGGGATCCGTTTGCGTAACATTAAACTTAATAGTTTTTTTTGTTGTGAGAGTCAAGAGCCCTATGCCAAATTCAAGTTCAAATCATTTATTGCATGTCACATTAAATAATTAGTTAAGATGGTAGGTACAGACTAGGTATACATGTGGCGCCCTGCAAGGGCATGGCAATTTGTGAGAGCTAACTAAGTGCTTCGTCATCATAATCAACATTTCAGCCATAGGAAGTCCACTAAGTCGACAACTAAGTGATTGCCAATATAATATTACCAGCTAAGTAGTTGCTTTAAGAAATGTAAAAATAAAAACTCGGCGGCAGTGTACATGTCTAACGATCATCACCATCATTTCAGCCATAGGAAGTCCACTGCAGAACACAGGCCTCCCCCAATAACCTATTATCGGGGGGGATTGCCAATACTCGCCACGCTTGGCAGGCTGGTTGGCGAGCGCAGTTTTTTATAAGATTTCGCACGCAGACGCTGCTGTCCGTCTTGTGCTACATCCTTTTTTCCTCCTTAGTCACCTCTTACGACACGCCTCCTGTTGGCGGTGGGGTAGTGTATTCTTTACGGCCATCCCCACACGGCACTTCATCTAACGATGTTAAAATGAAATATCACAGCTACGTAGGCTTTACATGTTACCGAGTTAACTTCAAAAATGTACTCGAAGAAGAAAATTACTTAGATGAAGTTGTTAATTATGTCAAACAGGTAGCGCATATGTTGCAATTTAGAACATAAGCCTTAAATTAAACAAAGTGTAAAAATCATGATGATTGTAATCTGTTATGCATAAATAAATAAAATAAAATAAAATATTGCACAACTACGGAACCATACACTGCACGTGACGAACTTGGCCGGTTTTTACATTTTAATATTAATATAAGGGGCCGTCCATTAATCACGTGATGTTTTTTTTGGCATTTTTTAATCCCCCCTCCCCCTTGGTGATACATTGTGAGGTTTATGACTAACCCCCCCCCCCACCCCCCTCTTTATCACGTATATTTTGTAGTACCTACAAAGAATCTTATTTTTTTAAAAATATTTATAAAATACAAATTTTGCCGAAACAATAAATACACGTGATATATTCCTACAACCCCCCCCTCCCCCTTGTGATATTTCGTGATTTTTATGGACCCCTCCCCCCCTTTTCGAGCCTTACGTGATTAATGGACAGCCCTTAAGAGCATCGCAATAAGTTGTGTGTATCAATCAACGTTATTTTTTATTTCAACTTTGCAATAGTGCATAGTACAGGACCTGCATGTAGGCTTCCTGCCAATCCCTGATTTTCGGCTTTTGCGCAGAAAATGGCAGCTTAACGCTTTACCGGAAGATACACGGCTATAGCGGGCTGTAGCTATAGTGGGCGGGGCACATAGCACGTAGAACTGACGGCCGATGAGGCAGAAAGGTTCTAGAATGGAGGCCGCGTACCGGCAAGCGCAGCGTAGGACGTCCACTCACAAGGTGGTCAGACGACCTGGTAAGGGTCGCAGGAAGACGCTGGATGCAGGCTGCTTCCAACCGGCCAATCTGGAAGTCAATGGGGGAGGCCTATGTTCAGCAGTGGACGTCCTATGGCTGAAATGATGATGATGATGATGACACGGCTATAGCCGTGATAACAATGTAATTTCTATTGTGTTTGGAATATTGTCTGCGATTATGTTAACTCTTCCAGCGAAGATTGCTTGGCTCAAACACGTCAGGCGAAGGGTTGAAAAAGACTTCGAACTTTTTTGTATGAAGTTGCATGTTACCTAAAATTACGTTATTTTGGTGTTACACCTACGAAACATACGTCAATCGAAAGAGAAAATAATTACAAACAACAAATACTCTTTGACAAATAGCGTATACTCGTAGCGGCGTATGTTTTATAGGTGTACAACAAAATAATGTAATTTTAGGTACTTGCAACTTTATGTATGTTAATAAGGATCGATGCTCTTTTCAACTGGAGCTCGCTAGATTTATTGGCAGGTGCCTAATACATACAGCAACTTACATGCTAAAATAGTTTATATATCCTAACTCCTTATCTGTCCTCTACCTGAAGGATGTCTGGAAGATCTGGAAGATGTCTTAGCGATAAGACTGCCTACATTGTGCATCTTTCTGTAAACACTAATTGTAACTTTTTTGTATGGTGTACAATAAAGAGTACCTATCTATCTATGATATCTATCTATCTATATATAATGAGACGATCTCCGTAGCCGAGACGCGATCATGCCGGACTTGGTGTCGCTATCTCTGAGGTTCCGGGTTCGATTCCCGGTCGGTCAACGTAGAAAAAATTACTTTTCTGTATTGTCTCGGTTCTGGGTGTTGTGGTACCGTCGTTGTTTCTGATTTCTGTAACACAAGTGCTTTGGCTACTTACCATAGGTTCAGGAGCAATGAATGTGATGTTGTCCAATAATTATAATTTAATTTAAAATTTATCCTTACAGGTACTTAAATATAGTCTCGTTGCGCTTAATTTGGTGTTGATATTTAACTACGTTTTTTAGGCAATAATATACTACAAAAACGCCGAAAACAATGTCGAACACGTGCTGTTGTCAGCACAAATCTGCGAAGCTTTCAAGTTGAAATGGATCGCCAATTTAACAGAAAAATACAGTAACATCCCTTCATCTTGCAATGTCCCAGCAGTAAGAATAGTGTGACTTTTTAGCTTATCTTTTAGAGAATGTTGTGCTAACCCTAATTTCAAACCTGACGGAATTTACTAATATGTGCCTAAGGGGCCAGTGAAGGGTAGAGTAAGAAGAAGACTCTGTTGTAAAAAAGGGTACGTCAAACTGAGTTTAATTAGGGTGGCGTCACAAAACCCCCGGCCGGGTTCCCATCTTGTTACGATGGGTGGGGCTTAGTACCCGCCGGTGGGATCGCGGTGTAGCCAAGAGGAACCCCGGTGGGAGGCGCTACCGGTGGGCTCAGGCCGTCCGCTTGTGCATGCTTCTCCGTGAGGGCGGAACGTGTGGGGGGTTAGGGCTCCCTGCTTGTGCGGCCTAGACGGTAGTCGCCGGTTCTCCCTGTCCTCTGCGACCTGGCGCGGCCGTGGTGCTTAACGTGGAAGAGTTGGATCGCGAGTCGCGGGGTCCAGACCCTGTGGTTGGTGGAAGTCTCTCGCATCCCAGTATATTTTAATGCTGGGCGGTGAGAGGGCGTTAGACGTGGGCGGTCTTTTGTGGTGGCGCCGTTTTATCGCAAAGGGTGGCCGCGGAACGGGCTGGGAAGGATAACCCCTTACTGAGCCGAGCCGAAGTAGAAAGGAGGAGAAGGGCGAATTGGGCGAATTTACCCAGTTGCTATTGAGCAACTGGGTAAATTTCAAAGAATACGCCAAAAATGATTAGAATGGATAAATTATAACAATGGATAGAATATGGTTACAAAAATATTTTGGACTACGTAAATAGTTGAGGGTTGGTATACTGGGCTGTCACTAACTACTCTAGTCACTAAAAGTAAGAGTATTTGTTCTTTGTAAATATGTCCTTTGTCGATTGGCATATTATTCATAGGTGTACTTAAAAACACAACATTTTAAGTACTTCAACTTTATGTTCGATGCCCAATCGGCATACTGCAATCTGTCAACAACTGCTACATTCGTACCATACTTTTTGCAATCGCTAGGATGATGAATATGTCGCAGTAAGATAGATAAAGCCGTAATATAGTTATATCCCTAGGGATATAATTATATACCGTAACATACGTAAGCGATTCATTACTATCTTACTATACTCTTTGCAAGTTAAGAAGAAATTTATGACACATCACGTGACTTCCCTGTTGACACAAATAGTGATGTGCCCTAACAAAATCCAACCGATTCTTTTTGAAAATCGAGAAAGCTTATAAAGAAAGTTTAATCAATTTTTATTTAAATGAACTTATTTAAATTAGAGATATACTGCAATGTTCTACTGCCAGAGTGCCGTATACAGCTTTTTGACAAGTCTTTTTTCCTTTTTTGGCATTTTACCAAATAAAAGCAAAACAATAACGATAAACTCAAAATAGGAACTTTGTGAAAAATATCGATAACGATCGGATCGATCGGCAAAGATTATTGTGTTTTTGCAATGTTATTTAAATATAAAATATATTTTATAAAATATTATCGTAAATAGTATGGGTGAAACGGAAAATGCCTAGTGTCATAATAAGTATCTTCTTATCTGAAAGGACTATAGGAATATAATTATAATACGGTTCAAGTCTAGTGATATAATTATATTACTTGATTAAGTTTAGTGAAATAATTGTAGGAGTGTAGTGTGGGGGTGTGGCAGTCATAAAATTGGAACTCCAGTTGGTATCCTGAAAAATTGGTTACCCAGAAATTCAATACATAATAAACATTACTTTGCAGATATGCCAAAAATTTTCGCCTTTTGGAGGCCAAGGTTTCTTTAAAAAATCAAATACACAGTGTTCTACTATTTCCATTTTCAGGGCGAATATCACGTAATAAACATGGAGTTGAAACTTCCCTCTCTCTCTGCCCTCCGGTGAACACTACGTGGGAGTGCTGTTTGTCCTCACAAAAACGCGACATGTACTTCTAAACACGATGGGGACCATACATGTTATTATATAGTGAAAAAAGAAAATAAAGTTTTGTTTAAACCTTTTTAGTATATTTCTATAATCTATAAAAGCAACTGTAAAGAAGTAAATAAATTGTGTTTTGCAATCACGAAGAAAACAAGAAAACCGAAGGAAAATTACAATCAATCCATGCATCATCATTAAACGAAGCCGCTTGACTTCAAACAATAATTTACCTCTTTTTATTTTATGTCGGTTAATAGTTCCAAAAGTCGTAGCGGTCACTTTAGAGCATTAGTTTTATAGGGTATATTTTATAAATTAAAATTACATTACTCCTTATCCTCAATTGTTAATAACTTGTGCGGGATGAGGCCACCAGTGCTGAAACTTTACCACTAATTAAGGCTTTGCTTGTAGTTCCATTCCCAGTCATCACCATCATAACTATGTCGTGGCTGACGACATAATACCTATATGACCTCATCGCAAATGTTATGGATTTTTAATTTTTTTTTGGACAACATTGCTCTGATCCTATGATAAGTAGCCTAAGCACTTGTGTTACAGAAATCAGAAACAACGACAGTACCACAATTTGAGGTTATTAGGTTCGGTTTTTTTTTTTCTAAGAGGTACCCTTTAAAGAGGTGCCGTGTGGGGACGGCCTTAAAGAATACACTTCCCCACCGCCAACAAGATGCGTGTCGTAAGAGGCGACTAATTCCTGTAGCACGAGACGGGCAGCAGCGTTTGCGTGCGAAATCTTATTAAAAACTGCGCTCGTCAACCCGCCTGCCAAGCGTGGCGAGTATTGGCAATCCCCTCAATGATAGTCATTGGGGGAGGCCTATGTTCAGCAGTGGACGTCCTATGGCTGAAATGATGATGATGATGACCCTTTAAAAGCATGCACATTCGACCATGGTTAACCTATTAATGTTTGCTCCTTTTAATACTTATAAAAGTATTGATATGTAATCTTGTTTCCTTCAGATAATTACATGTATATAGTAACACATGACCATAACATACCTAGCTAAGATGAGATGGTGATTATGATGATGATCATGAATATAAATCGTTAATGGTAGGTCTACGACTGAAATAAGATCTAAGTCTGGGTGATTGTTTTCCTACTTTGGTCTACAGGTACATTTATTACTTATATAGATTATAATAAGAGTATACTTCTGAGAATAGACGATCTAGAGAGAATTAACTGATTGCAACTTACCACTCCAATTCCTTCGTGTGAGCTAACATGAGCCGATTTTATATCACTAGGCTAAAATTTAATCAGTGCTTCATGGCCACCAAGTACCCGAAGCTAGACTGAAGAGCCGGAAAAGTTTCCTGAGACTGACCAAAGCCAGCCTACAGATGCCCGAATGCAGCTCTGGTCCTCCAAAATTTCTCCGCCTCCCAAATTTTATATTGGCGTCTGAACACCTTCCTTCTGGGCATGAACAGCCTTAGTCAATCTGGAGGGCGTTAAGCCGTCTTCGTACAGAGGTTGGCCGCTATAGACAAAATTTGGTAAGGTGGGGTATGAGGACCGAGCGGCAAAGTGTATGTGACTGTGGTGCGGACCCACAAACTATGGCTCACCTACTCTCCTGCTGTATAATCCTTTTGTAGTAACAGTGTCAGTTTAGTATTAGTTTATGTTTGTATGTGATAGATGGCATTGTATCATATGTACATCGCGGTATGACACTTACTTTGCGGATACATATAAGTACCCAAGGACTTAAAATAAATGAGTTCAGATCTAGTGATCATTCAAGGAGAGAAGTTGTTTCATTTCTTGACCTAAAGAACTACCCTCTGGTAGGGCATGAGCAAGGAGTTATACATGGTCCTTCGAGCCGGATTTCGGCAGGGCACCAAGGTAATGCAGGAATCAGGCGGTGGTGGAAGATTACATCGCCAGGATCACGAGCTGGACGTAGACTAGCTGGTGAAGGAAAAGGTGCATCTGATGCAGAGGTGGCATCATCTAGTGGTAGCTCGGAGCTGTTCTGAGCTCGTGCTAGACAAAGACGGCACGATTGGTTGTATAGTGAGTAAGTGTAACGGGAAATCTTAAGTCCTGTTTTATTTCCAAACAAATTTGAACCTTATGTTCTGGAAGAAAATAGCTTTGTGAAAAGTGAAGTGAATTTATCTGCTGAGCTAACTTGAAATTTAAATGTTAGGCGATTTTAACTTTAAATAATTTGTAGATAGTTATGGACTTAGAATATTTTTACAATAACTAGGGTACGGGGGCACTGTCAAACTAATTTTATAAAAATGTGTATGAAATAACTTGTAAATATATCGGGAAATTATCATTTGAAATGTAACTTCGAATTATTTGTGTGTACTTTTGATATTATTTTGGGCTTAATTATATGAAACTTAGTAAGTCTGAAAATGGAAAATGTACATTTTCTTTTAATATCAAGATGAGCTATATGCGCGGATACTAAAAGCACAAACAAAGTTTAAGACTACTCCAAAAGATCGAATTACTTGTCAGTTTATTAAAGGGAAATTAGAATTTCTTGAGGAATTGTGGCTGGAATGTGTACCTGGTCACAACGAATTGATGCGTTATGATGATGCTCCGGAGATTGATTATTCTGACTATGTAGCTGATGATGTGTTTGATATTGCAGGAGAAGTATACTTAGAATACAAAGTTGAATTAAAAACGGTTTTATCGGAACTTGTAAGCGAGATAGCTAATTCTGCTGGCACTTCTAGTTGTAGTAGCACTAAATGTGATGTCAAGTTACCGCAAGTTAATATAAGAAAATTTTCAGGAAAATACTCCGAATGGAATACTTTTCGCGAGCTTTTCAATTCCTTGATTCATAGAAACAGTTATTTAGAAGATGTACAGAAACTGCTTTATTTAAAAGGTTATTTGTGTGGGGAAGCGGAACAATTATTAAGTAATATTCCTATATCCGAGGCTAATTATGTAAGGTGCTGGAAATTACTAGAGGAACGATACAGTAATTAAAGATTTATTTGTTATCAAATACTTAAAAGGTTGCTTGGCCAAAAAACTATTGTACAGGAATCGGCCAATAATTTGAAAGAATTTTTGTATTCGACTAACGCGCTAAAGCGCTGAAATTGTTTGTCAGCGCTTTCAAATATTGGTATCGATACCGCTACTTGGGATGTATTGATAATCCATATTTTAACTTCAAAACTGGACCCGGAGTCGAGACGTCAATGGGAGTTTTATGCAGCTGATATGAGCAGCTTTTCTGATGAGTTTCCCACGTATAAAATATTTCATGATTTTCTTACGAATCGTTATCGGGCTTTGGAATTTCTCGACCCCAGGAACAGTTCTGTAAATATTTCTACACCTGTACATAAAATGAAATCCATGCACATTGTCAATGTTAAATGTATGTTTTGTTCGGAGGAGCACAAGCTAAACAATTGTAAATTATTTAAGAAGGAATCAGTGGATTCCAGGCGGGCTTTTGTTAGGTCCAATTTAATTTGTTTTTGTTGTTTGGGAATCATTCTGCCAAATATTGCCAAGTCAATGTCAAGTGCCATGTCTGTATAAAGAAGCATCATGTATCAAGTGTCAAGGTAACGGATCAGTCCTGCATTCTGACAAGAAAACTTAATACAAATCTGATTTTACTAGCGACAGCGTTGGTGGATGTTACATCGCGACACGGAAAGAAGAATGTGTGTCATGCTCTTCTGGATCAGGGCTCACAATCTTCATTTGTTACTGAATCAATGGTTCAACGTCATGGTTTGAAGAAAGTTCCAATCAATGGCGAAATCTTTGGATTGAATGGAGAAAGAAGTACAGTCTCCAAGGCTATTGTAAATATAAACATCTCATCGCGTGTTGATCCAAAAGTAGTTTTTAATGAGAAAGCTTATGTTTTAAACTCTATTACCACAGATTTGCCTACGGAAAGAATAAGGACCACCGAATGGGAGGAAATACAACAGCTAAGTTTGGCAAATCCTAATTATTATATGCCAAGTTCTGTTGAGTTACTACTTAGTGCTAAGGTATACAGTCGAATCCTTCAAGACGGTATAAAAAGACCTCCTCATGGTTCTATAATTGCCCAATCAACTTCGCTAGGTTGGATCTTGTCAGGTGTTGTTAACGTTAACGATGTCGGTGATGTTTAACTGTAAATATTTATTATCATTTGTTTTTGAACTAGAACTAGAACGGGGTGTTTAAGTAAATTGACTGTTAACTGTTACCAATATTCAAAACTACACGTTTTTTTTTCACTCATTTCATTAATTTTCTCGGACTATTGGTTCCATAGCAAAAGTTGTTTATACTCATGCGCAGAGCAACCGAACCACATTAAAATCCGTGTAGGTACTTATTAAAAAGTAATACTGTATAAGTACATCTCATTATCTTAGATAATTGGTGTAATTGGAACAATTTATTGTTATTTTAGGAGGTGCTTGTAGTTCAGTGGCGGCAGCACTTTGATAGTGATTGTCAAAATTAAGTCACGGTACCCGCGGTTGTGATTGGATAGGTGACCATTCCAACCATATCTAGTGACATTTATCACAAGCATCTCCGTGCTTCGGAAGGCACGTTAATAGTTGGTTCCAGCTAATATCGTTCGATACTAGTCGTGAATCACCAAATCACCTCATAGTTGAGGTGAGGCCTGTGCTGTCTTAAACAGCATTTTTAACAGCAAATTTAATGAGGCGAACATCTTTAGTAAAACAAACATCTTTTACATAATAGTCAACATTGAAATCATTAAAAAAAAACGCTGCTCCACACATTCTCATCGAGGTAGAACGTTGGTTTGTATGGAGAGAAAAAACAAAGCTATTTTTATATTGGCCTATAAAAAAACATGCTTGTATTCATAAACACATCCGCCACCTTTTTGGCCGATGTTCAAAACAGCATCCCGTATAATTTTATTATTATTTTCAGTCTTCGATGACCTTGGAGCGGGTCATCGTGGTCGAGCAAGATCTGTCGACAGTGCATGCGACCGCGTTCACTTACCGTTCGAAGCGCGGCGACTCGTACAAGACCAATGCGACGTTAAGTCTGAGGCAGCAGTGGGGTAACAATATCACGGTATGTAACATATTCAGCAAGCCAAGTGCGAGTTGGAACGAACCATCGAGCACATACACTATCATCGTTTTAGGACGCCCACTGCTGAACAAATGCCTCCCCAATGGCCTATAATCCGGTTATTGACAATACTCGCCACGCTTGGCAGGCGGGTTAGCGAGGGCAGTTTTTCATGAGATTTCGCACAAAGAAGCTCGATGCCCGTCTCGTGCTACAGGAATTAGTCGTTTTTTACGACACGCCTTCTGTTGGCGGTAACGAAGTGTATTCTTTACGCCCGTCCCGCCACGACATACACTACAGAGCAGCAATATCCATCGTTCTCTGAAACTAGTATTTTTGAGTGACCTCATCATCATCATTTCAGTTATAGGACGTCTACTGCTGAACATAGACCTCCCGCAGTAACTTCCAGATTAGCCGGTTGGAAGCGGCCACCATGTCGCCTGTTCACCTTATGTTTTCACATACATTTAGTAGTCCATACTATGAACTAACAAATCATGTCAACGCTCGGCCAAACTAAAACAGTACAGTCTCTAATTCAATAATAGCGGAATTTTTGTAAAACAAAATAAATTACATACGCTCCATGGAACGAACCAAGGAAGAGTTCTTTACCATGGTACAATAGTTTATCTTTTAAATTGACGCCCCTGTATGGCGCAGGAACGAAGTAACGCGAGTCCAACTTACACTTGACCGGTTTTTATTATTTGGCCATTGTTATTAATAACATACAAACAAAAAATAAATTACTATGGCGACTAGACAACGGATTGACATACATCCATGACTTGGTTACAAATGTTTGTGCTCATCACACAAACATGACGGGAGATTCGAAGCCGCAAGCCAAGGTTTGTTTGTCACATTTAAGATTAACATTAATTAAATACATTATGACAAATCAAATCATAATAAATTATTATAAAGTATAACATTCAAATGTCATTTATATCTGACTTTGAGTGGTCGCTTATTTCCATAGTTTCAGGACACAAGTCAAAAGGTTAATTAGAAAATGGTTTCCGATTCAGAACCCTTCGATAACGAATTGTCAACCGGTAAATCACGTGACAATAATGTTAAATGCTAAAGTATCACATGACTTTCCGATTGAAAATTCGTTATCGAAGGGTTCTCAATCGGGGGTCTAATTACTTTCCAGTTTGCTTTATACTACAAGACGTCCGATAATGTCGTGTTTGCGGTACCGCTGTGTGGACTGTTGGATCAGAGCTGGTTTATAAGTCTCGTTCTTAAATATAGCGACATACCTAAAAGGTGCCCAATGCTTTCTGTAAGTAACAACTAAATTACCTTTTTCCATTATAATGTACCTACTAGCTGTTGCTTGCTTGCTCGCGTGGTCTTTACAAAACCAAAGTTAGTCTAAGGGCCGATTTTTCAATAGTCAGATAACTTTTATTTGAAGAATAAGTTCGACATTTGACAGTTTTCTTCTAGAAATTGTGTCAAATGTCAATTTTATTCGTCGAATAAAGTTTAGCGATTGAAAAATCGGCCCTAAGTTATTAACCACGCGAACGAATACCGCAAAGCTTTTCTCATTCAAAAAAATTTGCAAACTGCACACCTAACGGTAGGAAGCACCATCTATAATGAGTATGATTGCATTCCCTTAGGACTGTAAATTTTTCCGGGATCAAAGGTATCCTATCTCTTATTCCAGACTAATATAATAATAAGAATAAATCTTAGCCTGCCTGACCTAATAGCAGGTCATCTGGGCTCGGAAAAGTATGTTTGTTTTCCTCTACGTAATTCGGTCACACGTCATCCACTCCCATATTACCTATATTTTCCCTCACACAATAGAATAATAATCAATTTATTTATTCACTTTTTTATGTGCAAGGTATCTAAAAACTTTACAGTATTACCTGTGTATTCGTTTTTGGGTATTATACGGGTTAACGTTAACGTTAACGTTAATGTTAACATCAGTTTGTATGGAAAAGTTTTTGAATTTTTTATTTTGATGTTGTTCTTATAGAAATAAGCCTACAATATTGTCCTGAAGCAGTAATAGGGTAAAAAATAAATTGGGACAAATGTAAGAGCTTAATGTAGGCCTATTTGCAGATATAAATTTATTGATTTATAGGTTTTTATTGTTTTGTTCTTTAGGAAAAGGAGTACCACATTACAAACTTGGAGCTGCGGCCACAGAACTTCCCTTTCCCTCTGCCCTCTGGGGAACACTACTTGGGCATCATAATGAAACGAAACAACCACAAAGTACTTTTGCATTGCCGAGGAACAATACATGTCCAGTATTACTAGGGTTGCCAGCCATATTGGTAAAAACATCATCATCATCATCATAAGCAACCTATGTCAGTCAGTGTTAGTCAGTGACTGAGTTTATATGTATGTTTGAGCCGATATGTAGTCCCGAAGCGGTGGTAGGATAAAGCTATATTTTGTGACGTGTATAAGTGCCCAGAAGAGAGCCTATATACTGAATAAATGAGTATTAATGAGTCCATTGTTAGACATAGCCCTATTCCAATAAACGCCATTTTGGCTAAAAATTATATTATGCTTAATTTTGACCTAATACTGTATACGGTGAAGTAAATGATTTTAAATTTATAAAACAATTAAAATTATGTTTAATAAAAACATGTTATTACACAATAAACGAATACTTAAATGACAATATTCTAAAACAATAAATGAAATCCAAAGATAAATAAACATTTAAATGCCTAAAAATACTATTTATTTGATTATGTTATTCAATATATTATTCAACAATTATCATATGATTTCTTAATGTATTTTAACTCTTTACAACTTCTTAAAATAATCAAATTGATCTAATTATGCATGGCGTCATCCTCTCTGCCCACAATACCTATCTTATTGTTGTGCCCTACAGGGTCTATAATGATCTGTTTTATGTACCTATTTATAACACCTGTGTAACATTATAGAATGCAATAAATATATTGAATTGAATTGAATTGAATCGGTTCAAATATAAAAGATAGGTACTGTTTTCGCCTGAAATAGAACTACGATTAATTTAATAAAAAAATTGTGAGGCTTATGATATTAAATTAGTTGTTTCAGGGAGAAACATTAAGAAATGAGTATTTAAAATGTTTATACTGTTAATATTACAGAATACTGTTTAGATTTATTTCTTATTTTTCACCTTCACTTTCACTTTATTCTACTTTTTTCTTTAATAAAATACGTACAAAGTTATGTTGGATTTTATTTAATAATTATAGCTGGTAAGCCAGGGTTGTTTCATCAATGTCTTGGAATTTATAGAAACACTTGTTAATTGATTTGAATAAATTATTTACTTACTTAAAACTTTATTGCACTAAATAAAAATGAAAAAAAGGAAAGGCATACCTACAAGCAAACATTGCAAGTTAAATAAATGCTTGTAAAAAACTTTACCCTCCTTCTGAGTCAGTCGGTTAAAAAGGTCGACATAAAATCATGATCTACCAGCCAATCTTACGGTGATTCAGAATGGGCGTTATTGGTGCGTAAAAGTTAAATGTAATGGAAATAAAAATAAGTTTAGTAAAATACATACAAAGTGTCCTATAACTACAGGATTTAACCTAGTAACCACATAATCTTTAAATCATAGTAAACGCCTTTGTTCTATGTTTTGTAATTTTTTTTGGAAATTTGCATGAAAATTTATCGACTTCTCATCAATTACCAAACAGCCGATTGAATTTGGATAGAAATACTAAAATATATAGGTACACATATTTATAAGTCATTTTGCAATCGAGCGTTTGACTGAAATCTTACCTGGGACCTAATCATGATCTCTGCAGTATTACTCATTTGAGATGGCGACGGTTGCTGCAAGCACCTGTCGAAAAAGTCGCCTATTGGCACTTGACAGGTGCTTGCAACCGATACCATTACTTGAAGTAACATAAAACACACACACACTGCTCACGTCATATGTTCGATATGAGTTCTTAGATAGGCCCTTGGTAAGCGATGATGACATACTTTCTGATGAGAAATAACCAACTCAGTATCCAGAATACTTTATTTGGGAATTCAACAAACATAACTAACAACCTTTAATGTCTAAATAATTCAATTTCCTTCGAAGATCTCTTTTCTTATGTGGTCTACTGCTTTTTCCGCCATGGCTATTAGGACTGAATTTGGATATAACGACACTGGGGAAGGGAACACGCTGGCGTCCATTATTCGAAGACCTGATACCGATTTTACCCTGAAAAAGAACCCTGAGTTTATATTTATTTCTTATGTTTAAATAAATAAATTGTTATCACAATCACACCAATTATCTGGCCCCAAACTAAGCAAAGCTTGTACTATGGCTACTAGATAATGGATATTATATATTTATATAAATTATAAACATCCATGACTTAGGTACAAATGCTCGTGCTCATCACACAAATTGCGCCCTGCGGGATTCGAACCTGATAGATGAAAGATACTGTAAGGCACAGGAGATACATTGAGAGCTGCATCATTTAGGTCGTATGTCTAAAATCGCCTTCCAGACAATCATTAGACAGAATACAGTAAATACTACAGAAAATCATCATACACTACAAAATAATTGTTTTGTACACTACAAAACGATACAGTACTTAAAGTCATTGCTCTTATCACAGAATCATGTGTACATAATTGAAGATACCAGATTGAGTATACAATATTTATCATCATCATGATTAGCCTTTGGAAGTACACTGATGGACATAGGCCTCCCCTATAGAACTGCACAGTGAGCGGTTTTGTGTCTTTGTATCCAGCGTCTTCCTGCAACCTCGACTAAGTAGACAGTCCGACGGGTGGTAGGCTTGCCCATGCTGCGTCTTTCTACCATAAGCTAACCTAAATAAACAGACCTGAGCTCATTATCAACGACAGTGCCGCCTGCGCAGGTGCCCGCGGCGTGGTGGCCGGTCACAGCCACCTCTCTGATCACGCACTCCAGGAACTCGTCTGGTGGACTGCCTACTGTATATTTCTTTTGCTTGGGTTCTGGTGAGGACTTGAACCTATAAAAATATACTTGTATGTTCAAATCAGTTAAACTTTTTACGCGTTCACGTGCATTGTGGTTATAAAACCTCGTTGTCACTTAAAATGGTAATATATAGGGTTTTAATGATCCTAGAGCACATATACAATGTTCTACAGATGAATGAAAATAGCATAATCAGTCTCTAAGATTCCTAAAACGGGTAAAAAAGACGTCCCTACTTATTATGACCTATTGACATTACCTGCGTCCCTAGCATGAGCACCAAAACACGATATGATATGATATGATATAGCGATATATATCGACACCAACTGTAAAAATATGATAGATTTAGCCGCCATCTTGAATCGCAGTGCCGGTGACGGTCACATATTATGATCGCTGTTTCGATAAAAATTGAAAATGGCAGCTAAATCTATTATATTTTTACAGTTAGTGTCGATATATCGCTATATCATATCGCATTTTGGTGGCCATGCTAGGGGGGCTGGCGCATAAAATATCAGATATTCTAGAAATTTTCATACAAAAGTCTATGTATTTTATGCCACTTATAGTCAGTTTTTTATAGATATAAGTAACCAAAACTCTCTGGACCTATAAAAATTATATGTAACCAAAATATTTCTATTTCTTTCTAATTGTGATTATACATTTATTAGAGCATCACTTACTTTCTTTTCCTTCTCAAGCCTGGTCCCATTTGCTCATCCTTGGAGTAGTTCCAGTAGGGTAGACACCTTTCAGGGCGAGGCCAGTGGATCCTCGCACCTATGTCCTGGAATGCCTTTGATGCTACAAGCTGTTCCGCTCTTCGGATAGCTGAAGAAATTATTAATGACGATTTACCGATCTCTTATATCTCTATACTCGAAATATGTTTTGTTTTTTCTAATATAGAGTTTGACGTAATAAATCCACACAGCCTAATTATTATTACTTTGTAGCGTTTATGATAGAGGAGTGGCCGTTGAATTGCTTATTAAATCTAGTATAGGACAAATTGCCCCAGGAACCTAATTCGTGAGTAACCTGGCACAAGTGATCTGGTTTCCCCGTCTAGGGTTACGGATGTATAATTACAATCGCTCCAAGTATAATAATGAGACATGCCGTCTCTAGGATAATTTAAAATTTGTGTTCACATATAAATTGACTAGAAATGGGCCGAAAGACACAAAATGTTTAGGTCAAAGAAGACAAATTCCACAAAGAAGATTGCAGAATTTTTCAAAATAAGAATAGGGTAGGATTGAGATGACTGAAGACGGCTCATCATCGAAACGATCAAATAGACGGGGTCACGATCCTCAACCGCTGATAGACTAAGAGACTAAGAGATGGCTTTCCAATATTTTATCAGTGGATTATAAGTGGAGCAGATGAACTGGAAGACGCAGCGTAGACAGGCTTCCCACCAGGTAGACTGAAGATTTAGTCAAAGTTATAGAAAGCGGCTGCATGCAAGTGGACTGGAGATACTCGTTGTCGCTTTCTATGGGTTAATGATCATGATGGTGGTCTTGAAAAATCTGTGGGTTTTTTGAGGAAGGAAAAATTACCTTTGATCATACACCTGATATCCTCAAACCGGTGCAGATAGTTGGGGTCCACGTCTGGGGGCACGTAAGTGCTGGGATCCCTCACGGAGACGGAGCCCCTGCTCTTGGGATGGATACAGGTAGCCAGGAACATGAAGCCTTCTTTGCTTGTGTCGTTGTAGAAGGGAAAAGTAGCGCGGAAAATCTGAAAATAGTGTTTTTTATACAAAGTTTTCACTTTTGTATTAAAACATTTAGACCGAATCCGAAAATAAAGGTGATGTTGTGATGGCCACATTATTATTTATAGTCAACGGTTCATTAACCTACTACCTTCTACTTACAATTTTTTCGACTGATATATAGAGATTCTATTTATCATCATCATCATTATTTCAGCCATAGCGTCCACTGCTGAACATAGGCGAATGCCAGTCACTTCCAGATTGGCCGATTGAAAGTGGCCTGCATCCAGCGGCTTCCTGCAAACTTTATCAAGTCGTCTGTCCACCTCGTCAACATCCAAGCAGTCTCATGCTACTGCTGGACACAGGCCTGTCCCATCGGAGGGCTGCGCTTGCCTAGTCGCAGTTTCTACTCAATATGGTATGTGCTCGATGGTCGAAGTCATCGAATTTAAATATATATGTATATTTTTTTATGTTGGTCCAATAAAAAAAGTTGTTGGTTTGAGCACCAGAAACAGCCTCTAAGACGTTTCACGTATTTTGAGTTACATGTTGTTTACTTCACTTTTTTGTGGATTGATGGATCATTTTAGAGTTCATGCAATGGTCTATTGAAGTTTCGGATTTAATAATCATCTTTGACGAGGGTTAAGGAATGAGTTCTAAGTATATCTTCGTGCCTTAGGTTTGTAGTTTGAGAGGTCCCTGAGGAGTCTTTCGCTGGCTGTTCCCATAGAAAATAGAAGCAACGCTGACGAGTTTCTTAACTCCATGCCAGCTACTGGTGGAAACGAAAGCAGACCTGTTGAACGAAAAATAGTCTTCAAAATCGGTTTACAGACAGTGTCAGGTTATACAAAAGATACTTGTCGAAACTCGTGATCTTAATCAACAACTTTTACTATGAAAGTAACATGGAAACGTGAATTTTTTTACCAGAGTTCATCCAATAGTACTGCCAGATTGTACTGAAAGCGAACACCTTGGCTAGGGTGACGCTGATGGGCTTGCTGATGCTGACGTAGATTGGCATGTTCATGTTGTCGTGGAAGTTCCTGCCGACATGCTCGTTTTCTGCTATCAGCTTCACTTTTAACCTGAAGACGAAGAGTCAAATATGATTTTATAAAACCTTAAATTGTTGACGGAAAAGCATTGAGCAGTGTAAGAAAAATGGAACCAGGTTTCAGTTGTGTGTATGCAGCCGTTTAGTTTTCAGTTGTCAGTTGTGAAAACTAAACGGCTGCATTCAAACATATTAAGGCGAATATAGTCGCCAAAAGTAAGCTAGCCCGTGGTTTCAAAAGCCTACCTACTCCTTTTTTAGAATAAAAACCGACTTCAAAAAACTAAAACGCTAAAAATAATCTTAACACTTGAGTACCTAATCAGTTACTTTTGGAGTCGGTGCAAACGAAAACATAGAATCTCTCATCGACTGGCACCGACTCCAAAAGTAACTGATTAGGTACTTCAGTGTTAAGATTATTTTTAGCGTTTTTTTTTTTCTTTTTTTTTTTTTTAATAAAATTTACTTATTTCATCTATTTTAGTGACAAATCCTAATCAAAACAAATCTTACGACGGCAAACATTATTTAACTGCTTTTATTTTTTATTTTTCCACCCTTAGGGGTGAAATTTTTTCCGAAAATGTTTTATTATATTATCTTTGAAGTATAAGCTATTCTTAAAAAAAATAATCATCAAAATCGGTCCACATTTGGCAAAGATATTAGGTAAGATAGATACTAAAATCAGTTGGTGTGGTACGGAGTTTAGGCAATGTTTGATGATTTTCTTATAGATTCCATCATCAGAATTTAACCAAATTTATATGAGACCATTCTGAAAGTATTACCTTTCAAACAAAAAAATAATTATTGATATCAGTCAACGTAGTAACGAATGATCTCTGACCATACATAAAAATTTAAAAAAAGATTCCGACGAATTGAGAACCTCCTCCCTTTTTGAAGTCGGTTAAAAATGATAGGTATTGACAAAACCTACTCAACATTTTGAGCCTAACATTTGTTTCTAAGTAGTACTTAAGTAAACTTTAGGAAAAAAATTGAAATTATTGAAAATACAAACTAAAAGATGCTAATTCTCTTTGTCCTTTTTGAGCGATTTAATTCGCTTACAAGACCATTAATAGAGCTGTGTGCTGAGCTGTGCATTGAAGTAGATATAAACTGAGCATAGGGTTTTTAATCGAACAATTGCGTTCATGCGAAAAGTTTTATTTTCCCCTATTTACGCTACAAAAACGTAACAGCCATGTTTTGTCGTAACAGCCATGTTTCATGCGCGCTATTAAGAACTGTATTTTTATGAGTTTTAGTGCAATATTCATACTGACACTTGTCGAGTCGCGACGATCACGAATTTAAGGGCACTACTCGTCTTAATATTGTTTGTTAAAGAACCACCACAAAAATTATAATTAAGTAACTGTTTTTTGACAACCGCCCAAAAAAGAGAAATAAGAACAATATGACGAGCGGGGTATCACAATAAAGGGTTTTGAAAGGTGATTACAAAAATATTTACCTGAAATGCTTAAATATACTGTTCGATGAAGAATTTATTGTTAAATAGGTATGGAAATAAAAAATCTAAATTTTGTTAGAAAGGCAGAATAAAAGTTAAAAGAAATATGTTCACAAAGTAAGATATCGAACCTTCGAATCAATGCTCTCGGTCCGATCCCAGACAGTATCATGATTTGAGGAGTTTTGATTGCTCCGGCCGATAAAATAATTTCTCTATTGACAAATATGTTGTCTAGATGCCTGTGGTCTTGCAGAATGTATAGTGATGATGCTGTTCTATTCTCGAAGCGAACCTGTAAATGAAATATAATTCATTAACAACAATAGAAAAGTTATCATATCATATCATATCGTGTTTTTAGTGCTCATGCTATGCAGGCTGACCTTGTATTAATTATTTAATTTAACGACCGTTTGGTATAGTGGTTTACACTTCAGATTCTAAAGCAACGCGGTTGCGTGTTCGAATCGGATTTGCATGCATGAAGATCTCCCGCTTTTTTTCATCCAGCTACAATCCAGCCATCTTTCTAAGGTCGTCGGTTCATCCGGCTGGGACGCGTCCAACACTACGTTTTCCAAGGCGCGGTCTCCACTCGAGAACCCGTTTACTCCACCTTTCATCGGTTCTGCGACAGATGTGGCTGGTCCACTGTCAATTTAGCCACACTGACCCACTGCCACTATTTAATTCTTTATTGATTCGGTGGGGGGTAGTCGAACAAAAAGCATGGTTTATTTATTTTAATGGTTTTTATTTATCATTTAAAGAGCTTTAGTGTGAAAGTTTGGTGTAGATCGCGTTCGATCGCGATGTTCTAATATTTGGTGAAGTGATAAAGATCTGAAACTATTCAATTTAACATCATTGTATTTAACGCCTCTTCGAGTGTGTGTGACTTGTCACTTGTCTCAAGGCAACTAGCTTTAGACCCGATAGCGTCTTGAAATCTGCTTCTACGGGAAGAGTAGCCTTCACTGAATCCAAGAAAAGCAATAAAATCTAAACACCCGATTTATTGTGAACTATATCAAGATTGTGTCGTGTGGGGACGACCGTAAAGAATGAACTCCCCCACCACCAACAGGAGGCGTGTCGTAAGAGGCAACTAATTCCTGTAGCACGAGACGGGCAGCAGCGTCTGCGTGCGGAATGTTATAAAAAACTGCGCTCGCCAACCCGCCTGCTAAGCGTGGCGCCGAGTATTGGCAATCCCCCCCGATGAAAATCATTGAGAGAGGCCTGTGTTCAGCAGTGGACGTCCTATGGTTGAAATGATGATGATGATGATGATATCAAGAATACACTCGACATTGGCAGAATCACTGTTCTGCTTAAAGAGCGGGATTAAGTCAATAGAAAAAAAATACTTACAGAAACCGCTTGCGTCTTCAACAAGACATGAAGATTTCTCCGTCTCAATGCCGGTTTTAGGTACGCGTCCATACTCATGTGCCGAGCCCCATCCTTGACTGTTGCGGCTGACTTCCTGAATATCGTGTGTTTGTCCCGAAGAGAGGTCGAGGCTTGCTTGAATGTGGACACGAGCTCGTTTGTTTCGTCAAGCATCTTAAGCTTCATTGGTGCCTGAATAGTGTAATGTAGTTAAAAATGTTGCTAATTTATTAAAAATAAATTGATATTTATTAATTGTTACAGAATTATAAATTCATAAATTAAAATACACTGTACAGGATGTACGAAAAAATAAACCTGCAACCTGAAAAAGTAATCAGCTGCTTTTTCAAATACAACAACTTTTCTATGTTATTTGTTACTAATTGATTTTTTTTTAGAGTTAATTTGATTAGGATTTGTAATTGATTTAAATTAATGATATAATTTACTATTTCTTGACATGTAATGAATATTATGAATAAAATCTTATCTTATCTTATCAGCTCCCATAGAAAAAGTTCTTGTATTGACTTTATCTATAGGAGCAGCTCTTATACAAAAAGCTGTTGCATATGAGCAGCTGATCACATATGTATATCTATGGTAAAATTGTATGTATCTATTCCAACTGTTTCAGAATTTCGCAAAAAGCTATATAGTCCAATGGAAATAATAATTTAACCCAGATGTTACTGAAACAATTTTTTTTTCACGTATTACCGTAATTTTTTGATATTGTTACCTTGCTTGAATGATATATTAAACATGTTTTTTAAAATCTATGTAACGATCAGTCGCTGTAAAAGGGTTAATGTGTGTGTGTGTGTCAGACCATCACACACCAATTGTCATGGTCTCGAAGTATGGAATTAAAATCCTTGTGTTACGAGGTACAGACAACAGCTCGTCAACCTACCGCAAAACTTCAAAAAATTCTCAATTGATATTGATCTCTACGTGTCGGACTTAAAGTTGGAGAATCGGTTCAGTGACCTTTAACTTTTTGGATAGGTTGACCTGCGGTTGACTGTACCTAAATGTGAATTTAGACAGGGGCGTCTTCCAACACTCGAACCAATTTAAAAAAACTTCGTTTCCATTGGTTTGGACTAGGATTCAACCACACAACCATTGGTATAGACCAATGCCTGTGCCAAACGGGTCGGAAAACACAATATTCTAAATAGATATAAGTAATATGACTCGGAAAAATATATATAAAATATATATCAGAAATGAGGAGATCCGTAAACGAACAAAAGTCGCTGACATAGCCCAACGGATTAGCAAGCTGAAGTGGCAGTGGGCGGGGCACATAGCACGTAGAACTGACGGCCGATGGGGCAGAAAGGTTCTAGAATGGAGGCCGCGTACCGGCAAGCGCAGCGTAGGACGTCCACTCACAAGGTGGTCAGATGACCTGGTAAGGGTCGCAGGAAGACGCTGGATGCAGGCCGCTTCCAACCGGCCAATCTGGTAGTCAATGGGGGAGGCCTATGTTCAGCAGTGGACGTCCTGTGGCTGAAATGATGATGATGATGAATATGACTCGGACAGCCGTTGATCGAAGTGATGTGAAGTGATAACTGATCTATGACTGAGAGTTCTACCCATCACGTTATGTCATGAAACAATACGTGAGTATTCGATGAACGCGTTTACGTTTATGTTAAATTGTTAAATTTCTTTATTTAGCTTTAGACTACAGAAAAAGAAGTAAGTACCTTATCTCCAGGACATACTCCATCGATAGAGCAGTAGTTAGAATCGAACTCGCTCTGAACAGTACCGAACGCCTTCACGAAGTAAGGTCTCAAGTCCTCTGGTGTCCACCCTCGGAAGCCCAGCCGAGCCCAGCGCTGGTACTCATCCGGTAGACCGAAACCGTGTAAGAGGAAGTTGATTTGTCCTGATCCTCCTAGACCTTTTCCTCTGGGTAAGATTTGGGACTAGAAATGAAAGATGATTTGGAGAGAGTTTAGTCAAACCAAATATCATTTAGTGCATTTATCCTCTCCCAAGCCAAAGTACTTTAATTCCAGAGCTCCCGGTTTTTTACCTTTCGCATCTACAAGTAGTCTACTAACTTTCAAATTCAAATTCAAATTCAAACGTTTATTGCATGTTACATTACAATTTTGCGGTGTTAGAAAAATAAAGGTATACATGTGACGCCCTGCAAGGGCATAGCAAACAAGAGAGTGACATATATACATATTTTTAAATTTCTTAAGTAATAAGTTATAATAAGATTAGTGTACATTTCAAGCATTAAACAATTATAGATAATTTTCGTCGCGTAAAGATTTTGAGGTGAGTTACATCGTTAAATTGAAACCGAAAGGGCTGAAAGAATACAACTAAAACAACCTTTCTTACCTGCCCCCATAGCCCAAAAGATGAGTATTTCTGCGCCGTGGTCCTAACCGACCAGTCGTTTGGTCCCTGCTGCGCTGCAGTCGGGGTAAGAGGTATTTTGGTGAAGTACCCCATGTTGTCACCAGCCTCTACCAGTAGTACCTTTACCCTGGGGTCCTCGGTGAGGCGAGCAGCCAGCACGCAGCCTGCTGTGCCAGCGCCCACTAAAATAGAGATCAAACTAGGGCATATGTATGCTTCGTATTTAATATTAATATTAGTATTATGATCATAACGCTTGAATGCCATAGGAAACAACTTTAAAAAGTCGTTTTTGTATATTGAAGATATTTTGGTAAGTGACTGTGATTATTTATCAATAACTGAACATGAATCAGATGTTTTTAAAATTTTGTTTAGCTTGGGTCATTGTTTAACCATACCGCGATCTTACCTAGGACAGTGCCATCTGTCGTCGATATAGTAGGTAGATGTTTCGTAACTTTTACGACAACAAGGGACAAGTGTGTGTGGTGAGCACGAGAACCTATTCGTACTAGAAACTTGGGTAACTTAAGTAATAATATACTTAATGTATAAGCAGGTACCCATGACTTTCCGTTAACTAGTCGCTCTATGGTGCAAGTTCAGATTAGTTTAGGACTATACAGGGTTACATTTCAAGGTAGTGCCAATTTTTTAAAATAAGGTCTTTAAAACAATATATAAATAATAATTTATCGTAATTAATTTCAGTCGTCGTATTTCTAGAGTAAAATATAAGGTGCTTCATAAATATCTGCAACGGCTGAAATGGGTAAAAGTTTTGCTTATATAGATTACGATAGTAAAGAAATTTTATGTCCAGAACATCATTAATTTTTTCATTAAAAAAAATATATTAAATAAAGATTAGGCTTTATTCTGTCTCAAACCGTCCACATCTGTCCAAAAATGCTAACGTTTCACATTATACCGCTCCCGCGCAGTGTCAAGGGCGGATGACGAAGTGTGATATGCAAATTGAAGCAAGTAACCATTTATTTACTGTCTTTTTGCAAATAATTAATTACCGATCCGGGACACGTAATTCCTTCACTATCGTAATCTTTATAAGCAATACAATTACCCATTACAGCCGTTGCAGATATTTATGAAGCACCTTATATACTCAAAAATTTCCGAAAAATAAAAACGCGAGATGCGCCGTCATTCATCAGAGATCACAGGCGTACGCCGGCGCCGCTCCAGCAAGAACATACGGTGCAATTTAATCAAGTAATCTTAAATTTTCTACGTATTCCATTTTTCAAATGCAGAATGGAAGAATTAAAAATGAAAAAAAAGAGTTTGTTTTCAGGTAAACCGATATAGTTACTGATTCCGAGTGGTCCCTGAAAAACTGGCACCTGGCACTGGCACCCAAGTGGTCCCTGAAATATAACCCTGTATAATTTAGCGAGATTGTTGGAAGAATTAACATCACATACCTACATTGCTCTAATCCTAAGGTAGGTTAAGTAGCAAAAGCATTTTTTTTAAAAATAAATATTGGACAGCATCACATACATTGCTCTGATGCATGGTAAGTAGCCAAAGCACTTGTGTTACAGAAATCAGAAACAACGACGGTACCACAACACCCAGACCCGAGACAATATAGAAAAGGTATTTTTCTACATTGACCCAACCGGGATTCGAACCCGGGACCTCAGAGATAGCGACACCAAGTCCGGTACGCTCGCCTCTCGGCTACGGAGGTCGTCTAAATTGTTTTAATAAAATCAGCAACATTAAACATATTACACCACCCGCTAGACCCGAAACATCATCATCAGCCTCTAGAAGTCCACTGCTGTACAGTGTACATAGACTTCCCCTATAGCGGCTGCCCGCAACCTTGGCTAGGTCGTCAGTCCACCGCGTGGGAGGCCTGCCCACGCTGCGTCTTCCAGTTCGTGGTCACCACTTGAGAACCTTTCTTCCCCAACGGTTGTCGGTTCTGCGAGCGATGTGGCCTGCCCACTGCCACTTCAGTTTTGCAATTCGAAAATTTATGTCGGTTACTTTGGTCCTTCTACTTTGTATTTGAATTTATTTTCTCGTGATTGATACTCAATTTCAATATTCATTGTCAACAAACTTAAGTAAATGTTGTACGTACCTGTAATAGGTGTTATCAGTACTTTATATGTGCAATCTGTTTTTATTACTTAGTATGTAAGTAATAATAAGAAATATAAAAAAAATGCATTTGACATTTATTGGTATTACTTAATTATCAATATTGTTATCAATTTAAAATATTAAAATAACAGTGTCCTCGCCTCTACGAAAATAGTTTGCTGCCAAAACAGGCTTTTGTAACATTATGGTCTGCAAGTAAATTATCATGATTGTGAAGATTAAAACGCTATCGCGTTCATACAAACCTACGATATTATTTAACATAATATTGCAATTATTTTGTATCGAACTAAACAAAATATGCATTTACTGTATAGAACACATTACAGAACGCAATAATTAAATTGAATTGCAAGAAATACCGGCATTTATGCAAATATAAGTAGTTTCACAACGCGGTGCAATTTTTGTATTAGAAAGCAACATTAGTCTCCGCGGGCACGCAATCGTTAGATAAATAGGGTGCATCTACATTGGTGGGTAGCACATGTGTAAGTAGTTTGTATTTGTAGTTACCTACTTTGACAAAGTACATTTTGAAGACAGTTGGATCTAGTTTTTTTTTATCTAGTTAAGCATCTCTAAAAAAACCGCACATTGTCAATAAAACATTATTTTTTGACAAAATCTCTGATATTGCTCTGATCCTATGAAAAGTAGCTTAGGCACTTGTGTTACAGAAATCAGAAACAACGACGGTACCACAACACCCAGACCCGAGGTATTATAGAAAAGTTATTTTTCTTCATTCCGACCTTGAATCGAACCCGAAACAGGACGGATAGCGATACGTAGTCTAGATTATCAAAATATATTGGACCCATATTTTGTCTTTTGTCAATCAAACAAAAAATGACGAAGATAAAGCGCATCAAAGTGAGCACGTGACGTCACGCCTTGCTACAAAGTGTCGCAAGGCGTGACGTTACGCGGAACTTTAACGGGCTATATCTTCATCAATTTTTGTTTGATTGAGAAAAGAAAAAATACATGTCCAATATTTTCTATTAATCCAACTGACGGACTAATTAGATTTTTTATTAGGAAACTAGCCCATTCTAGAGCTACTTTGTCCGATCGTGAAAGGTCTAAACAAATAAGAGGCAAAAAGTGCGCAAACCTTGTTACTTGAGGTACAGCAAGGGTAGGGGCAACAAGACGCTTTAATTTCATTATATCCTAATGTCTACTTCTGAAAATCGACCTATCCCATTAGTCCCATTGGTAAAAAAACAATGTGTATTTAATGATACTAATGATCCTAGCCCAGCAACTTTTAAAATTGTCTTTCCATCCGATACAGTCAAGAAATTAAATTATACTTGTACAAATAGAGTTCCAGAAAACAACAGTTTACATTGTGGACTCACCCCAACACGCAAGAGATCTACATATAACATTTGAGACTTTTTTTGACCCCGAGCTATGATGTTATAAGGTTTGAGTTGAAAGTTAAAAGCAATTAAGGAAATGCCAGCGGCAATCGTGCTAGATAAACACTCTACCGTACCGTTTTTTGTCGCTAAGTAAGTATTAACTCTACGATATTCAACTCTATGGTTACTGGCCTAAGAATAAAATGATGTTTGTACTCAAAATTTACTTAAATTACATGCGTTATTGATATTTTTTGGAACGTAAGTTGAAATAACATAGTAAAATTTAGAGAAGCAATTTGAAAATAAGTTTTTTTCAAAAGTATCATCAATTATTTAAAGAGTGCGTCAACTGTCAAATGGACAAACAAACTTAATTAAAATGAAAATCTTTCTGTTCTAACGCGAAGTTTTTGTCATAGAGTTAGTTATAGCTTTCAGTTTCAGTATTTTTTAATTATTCATTTTATTTAGATGGACTGGTAGTAATGTAGGTTATACACAAACTGCTTAGAAATCAAATATATCTTTTATATTAAAGCAATGCCACAACTTTCACTGTCAAGCAGAGTTGCTGATTAAATTTCTTCAGGCGTTTAGAATAAAAAGCTTCTTTTACTTACCAATTATGTAATCATACCGCTTTTCAGGCTTCAGTATTAAGCTACTATACTCGTGTGCATATCTTTGATACATAAGGTAAGAAATGAATGCCACAATAACACCCAGGAGATACGAGTAAACACCCATTATCACTATTAAAGTAAGTAATCAATAAACGAATAAAAAGAATGGTAGAAATAAAAAAGATGTCACTCGTTGCGCGTCGTATAAAAAGTGATTTTTACATTGTTACTAAATTGAACTGCCACTAATTGAATTATAGAGAAGTGGGCAACCTTTTCGCATTTTTGCACTTGGTAGGAAAAGTTTTCTTTAACTAAGACTGCCTATATTTAAGGTTTTTGACGAAATATATGTATTTGAAAAATAGTTTATATTATTTTCATCGTAATCATCATCATTATTCATAATCAGCCCACAGTCTACTGTTGGACTTATACATTTCTCAATTCACGCCATTGACCCCGATCTTTTCTATACACTGCTAGCAGCTTTGCGTAAAATCATTGCTATCTTGTCGTAGGGCGCCCTACGCTCAGAGGCGTCTTTACCTATGGTGTAGGGTGTGCGTTGCACACGGGCGCAGCGGTCCTAGGGGGCGCCGAGCGCCGCTCGCTACTTAGTACACATTCCATTTTGTACTCACGCTTACTAGAGGGCGCGATGTTTGCACACGGGCGCTACATGGCCTAGAGACGCTTCTGCCAACGCTGCGTTTGAAAGTCGATGTCTCCACTCAAGAACACGTCAAGCCCATCAATTAGCAGTTCTACATTGTAGAACTACTGACACTAAACTACTAACGACCTCCGTAGCCGAGCATACCGGACTTGGTGTCGCTATCTCTGAATTCCCGGTCGTTTAATGTAAAAAAATATATTTTGTATCTTTACTCGGCTCTGGTCGTTGTGGTACAGTCGTTGTTTCTGGTTTCTGTAACACAAGTGTTTTAGCTACTTACCATAGGATCAGAGCAGTGTGTGATATTGTCCAATATAAAAAAAAGGATCCAGCCTACTGACACTCCGGGTTGCTTACCATAAATCGATTACATACTTACCTACTTTAATTTAGTTCACTGTTGGATGACCTTATTTCTACCCGTAGCTAATAAACATACAAGTTTACATTTTTATGTACTTGTACAGGAATTACCATAGGTACAAAATGTTTGCCAGCCACGTTCGGGCTTAAGAGGATTACCGTACTCCGCCGGTATGTAGTAAATCAATACTTTTATTATGACATGATGGATATACCTTTCGATACATTCTAGCGTAAGTAGGCTGGATAGGTAAGCAATAATGTTTTTTTTTGCACCAGTATTCGTTTTCGTTATCATCATTATTCACGAGCCTTCGCCAATGACCTATCATCGGGGGGTCCACGCTTGGCAGGTGGCTTGACGAGCGCAGTTTTTTTTTTTTAAGATTTTGCACGCACACGCTGCTACAGGAATTAGTCGCCTCTTACGACACGCCTGCTGTTGGCGGTGGGGTGGTGTATTCTTTACAGCCGTCTCTAGACGGCGGTATTCGTTTTAGTTAAGAGGTAAACTACATACCAAGTATTACTTAGGCCCGGTTTCCACCAAAGCGGAGGAGAGGAGAGGTACTATGTTTTTATACAAATGACAACAAAAGCGGAGCCCGCTTGTGTCCGCTTGGGTAGTCATTTGTATGAAAATACAGCTCCTCTCCTCTCGCCTCCGTTTTGGTGGAAACCGGGCCTTATACTATTGATAGATAGGTATATAATAGC
The DNA here is from genome assembly GCA_963576865.1 of Anania hortulata. Lineage (NCBI taxonomy): Eukaryota > Metazoa > Arthropoda > Insecta > Lepidoptera > Crambidae > Anania > Anania hortulata. Next base: position 1,530,267 of record OY756406.1, read on the forward strand.
GTAACAATATTTCTATTGTCTCGTTTTGTTAAAAGTATAAAGTGAATTATTAACCTTTTGCATAGGTATTTATTTCATAGGTTGTTTACTAAGCTATCAATAATTGGATTGAGTAGGTAGAATATTAATTATGAATTTGACGACCTCCCGTAGCCGAGACGAGTACGCCAGACTTAGCGCCATCTCTTGAGTTCCCGGGTTCGATTCTCGGTCGGGTCCATGTAGAAAACGAAATTCTTCTATATTGGGCCGGGTCTGGGTGTTGTGGTACCGTCGTTGCTCCTAATTTCTTTATCACAAGTGGTTTAGCTACTAACCTTAGGATTCGAGCAATGTATGTGATTTTGACCAATATTTATTTATTTATTAATAGTTTAAAAATAATAATATACAATTAAGTAAAAAGGACTCGATTAGCCGTAAAGAAAGAGGTAGTAAAGAAAGAGGAGAGTAAAGAAAGAGGAGAAAGTAAAGGGGTTTCACTTCTCGTTCCATTCAATTCAGAAAACATTTTAATGAAAATTGTCTCGTATTGGCTTGGCCCCACTTGAAAAATATATTGTTTGGTACCTTGTCACACAATATATTAATAAAACTAACAAACTGTGGGAAAAAATAATTTATAGCTGAAAACCACTGAATGTATTCAACATTGTAGTAATTAAACAATGGACACTATTTCCATTCATGTTATGTTTTTTATTGAATTTTCCTCTTCATGGTTCATATTGAAACACTTGTTGTACTTATAATTCAACATGGCCACCATCTTCAATCATTTCTCCAGCAGCAGGCACCATGACAGGAGCCTCAATGACTTTTTTGCGACCCTTAGCATCAACTACTTCGATTGTCTCTGGCTCCACATCCATTTCAGTTGCTTCTTCAGCCTGTCTCTGTTTTAGGCCAGCTGCTGGAGATCTAGAAATGAAATATGATTGTGAAACAAATGACAACAGTTCAAGAAATAAAAATAAAAATATTAAAAAGTACTTATTTATGTTCAGCAAAATTTTTAAGTTTAATGGGTAGACAATCCCACTAGCATAATCTTGTGTCAAGTGAAATTTTGAAGATATAGCATAATAGGAATCATGTCACAGCACTCATGACAACTTAATAGCTATTGAGGTGGGTTCAAACTTAAACTTATCTATATTAACAATTCTGCCGTGGTAATGACAAAGGCCACTTTTTTTTTGTGAAATTGAGATAATTTATTTTATTAATAAAGAAAAGTTAAGGTTGAAACCGTAATTTTGTAGGTTTTTAAAATTTTTAATGTGCCATTTTGCATTACAGCGGCATAATATTACTGTGAACTTGAGGCAAAAGAGAGCCAGTTTTATAATGTTAAAAATCTTGTTCAAAATTATTTTCTATGATTAATTGTTCACTCACGGGCCCTACAACTAAGACAGATTAGAAATGTAATAGGTATGAGTTGTCCAACCGCTAGGTGTTAACTGTGATTGTGTAATGTTGTACAATGTTTACCTTTTTTCATTATTAGACCATAATTACAAACAGAGAAAATGTTTAATTTATTGGATACAGAGAGGTTGCAAGAGACCTACAACTAAAGTATTTCATTCTCTTGTTTTGCAGGGCTAAAGGATTACAATTACATGAAGGAATGTATATAAATTAATAAATAATAGTATTTCCACTTCGATAAACACAATGGCATGTTTGTTATAAGTGAACGTTCAGTTTGTAAAAGTAATTTAGTAGGTACGCCTAAATTTAAAGACGAGAAAAAATAAGATTTAATTACCTGATTAGTGAAATATCCCGTTGGACTTCCCTGACGTCTCTCTGCCATTCCACTTCGCGCCCCTTCCTCAATCTCTGCATAATATAGTTGTTAGACCTCCTCTGCCTAATCTCCTCAACTTTCTTCATCGCTTCAATAGTCTTTGTCCATAATTCTCTGTTATATTTCAACGGTGTGTGACGACGCTTCTCAAACTCAAACGACGGGTCAATAGCTAACTCTTTACCCGCCGTCTTACGGTAGGCTTTAGTCCATTTGGTTTTACGTGGGTTCTTCTTCTTTTTGAACGCCGCATGGCATTTTGAACGGCAAAATCTGAAAATCTATCAAACACTTTGGTCAGTTGCAAGTAGGTTACGAAATAGTTAAATTTTTTAAAGTAATTGTACTTTTATAATTTACCTTGCAATCATTTCTTACAAACTGGATGCCATGTCCAGGATATATCCTGGAGGAGCAGAAATAGCACGTTTCAATACGCATTTTCTACACGTGCTTGTTTTGTTGTTTCACAGCACGTCAAAAAGGAAGGATGAGAAAGAAATATGGCTGATTGTCAAGTTGACATTTTAATTTAATGACTGTCACTTGTCAGAAACGTTTTGTGCTCGCATCAAAATATATTGAAAATTCAATTACTTTGTGTGTGAAAAAACCTAAGATAAAAATAATAGGTGTTTATTTTAGTGATTCAAATATTGTTTAGTTGTCTTAATATTTGTTGATTGACTATGTAAGTGATGTTACAAAAATATACAATAAATCCGATAGTAGTGACATCTAACAATTTCTGAAGTTCAAATAGTACCGCTACCCGACGCTAGATGTCGCTAAGTGTAGTAAAAACGATTGCAATTATTTTTGAACAGCAAAAACGTGCTTGACACAGTTAATAAAAACATCCTCATTTTCATTTTGCATAAAAAGTCATTACGTATCAACTTTAAAGGTAAGTACATATTATACTTAAATTGTTAAGACGAACCTAAAAGATGATGACGGTGATAGCCTAGGCGCTAGGGTCGGTTGTGTCGGTTCGGTAGTGATTTATACACAAAGCTCAATACCAAACCAAAACAGAAAAAACATTTTGAAATATTTTTCATCACTTTCTTAATCGTAGTCCTTATAATCCTTAACAAAAATACACAGTAATGTTTCAGCTATTTAGAATGCATATCAGTCGCCGCCTTTACATGTAACGACAAATTACAATGGTAATGGGACCCGCCGGTGGTCCTCCTATACCGAATGATACCGAAACTCGTGATTAGATTCAACAAGACACGTTACCACACATTGCGTATCATTAACACCCAGTAACGAGTCTACGCGACGAGCGTGGAATTATTATAGATCATTTAGGAGTATTAGGATCAATGGGGCATTCTATCCACCATTGAGGTAGTCCACGTTCGTCCTTAGTTCACATTAAGTAAGTTACGCATGCATCTACTTCGGTAATGTTTGTGTAAAATATTCTTGACAATAAAACGGACGAAATTGTTTCCAATAAAAACCAGTAAAACAAATGTATTTTTATAGATAGGCCTAAATTGAACACTTTTACACGTCCCAAATATTATTTTTCCTACCACTGCTTCGGTACATTAGCGGCTTTCGGCCTAGCTCCGAAAAGAAGCAGCGCAAGAAACTCCGCAACCGTTGTCAGCCTCTTTTATATTGTTTGTTTACAAGAAAATAATATGTACCTGTGCGAGCAGGGCAGTATTTTATTCCAGTTATTTTTGTTAATTATTATACATTAACAGTATAATAACACTTTTCATTAAAATAATCTTAACGTATTAGGAGGTACAATTTAATTTAAACATGAAGTTCAACATTAGACTGAGGTAGTTTGTTAAAAAAGCGAATACATTTCCCCATGAACGAATTACTCACTTCATGCAGTCTGAAATACCATTCCAATATCTTAAGCTATTACTTCCTACTTAATCGTTCTTCAAGTTTGAGAATGTATAAGAAGTGGAGCGGTTAATCACAGCTAGCATTGGTGTGGTTGGAGCGTCAGATAAGTATAGCATCAGAATGGCAGAGAAGAAGTTTTCGTCAATTTGATTCTATCATATGTCCCTTAGCAGTATGGAAAATGTGGATATTTCCCTTAATACATAAACTTTTTTGCACAAATTAAAACCACAAAAGTTGAACTTAATGCCACGTGGCATTCTCTGCCAGTCAGTAATTAGGCTGAACAGAGGTTTAGCCTAATGGCCCTTAGAGCGTTGCTTTGCCATATCCCTCGCAGAACTGGCAACCGTTGGCTGGCCCAGCGTCGCTCGCTGTGGCGTTTTGTAAAGAAGTCTAATGATACAGATGAAGAAGCCACATGGTTTTTCTTCTGATTCACCTCGAAGCGGTAAAGTGTAGAGAACTAATGAAATGAACGGTCTAGTATTTTTTGGCGATTACGTTTTTTAATAAAGGCATTTCCTAACCGTCCAATGCTGTCAAAAACGTAACACTTTTCTGACACTATAAAAGGTGATATTCATCATCATTTCAGTGGTAGTATGTCCTCTGCTGAACAAAGGCCTCCTCCCCCATTGACTTCCAGATTGGCCGGTGGACAGACTACCTGGTAAAGGTCGCAGGAAGACGCTGGAAAAGGTGATGTTTTTTGAGTCAATTTTATTTTTGATTACCTACTTAGTGATATTTTGCAGATCCATGTCATTTGAGCCGATCATAACAAACTACCATGCCTTGCAGTACATCCGCAGGTTGCACATATCTGTGAGATACTTCATGGTGCCCCTAATAATCCATGGTATTGTAACAGTACCGCTAAGTAACAAGCGCTGATTAACGACGGGACTTCAAAAATCGCAGCCGGTGGCCATTAGCTCTCATTACACCTAAGCGATAGGGCCAAAGATCAGGATTTCTAGAAGAAACTTGAGGAGCGTAATATTTTTATCAATTTCTAGTAAGTCTAGTGTAGGTATCAAACTAAAAAATCCTGCATCCAACGTCTTAATTTTTGCTTTATTTCAATTCTTTCCTAACAATATTTCCGAATAATAATATTGTATTTCATAACAACATGGCACTCGTTTTTTCTTTTTCTTTTCCTTTTCCCTGATTACGTAGTAGGTGCAACTAAGGTACCATGAATTACACAAGCTACATTTCAGTTCGTTCATTCATTGAAGTTGTAATTTAAAGTTGTGAAGGAAAACATTAGAAACACATTATAGTACTTAAGTTTTAGAGAATAAGTAAATATTGTATATGTGGTTGGTTTTCCAATAAATTAAAATAAAATATTGAATTCAATATTGATAAAGTTTTAGTATCAGTGGTCAAGTCAACTCGAGCCCGAATTCTAAAGGTTGGGAGGTACTTCCTTTTACTGGCCTTTTACTAGAAACTGTATTGACACTATTGTGTTCGAAGTCAGCTTTGGTTTGAACTTGAACCTTAAGCTAATAATCCGCATTACAGACGAAATCAATCATCTTGCTTTTATGTCCTGTATTTGCAGCATTAGGTGTCTAAGGGTTTCCCAAAAAATACCTTACTTTTTTGCAATTCTTTTTGAGTGACTTACTTTAGACGCAATTGTAAAGCACCTATTCCAGAGTTTCTGAAGGCTTTACATCCGTGTTCGCACGCACCTGTTATCGGCCGGCATAATGAGCCACGCTCGGTCACAGCGAATCAGTAATGCCCACTTCCTACTGGCCAGAGATCCGCTGGCAACTAGAGCACGGTGAAGTGCAAGTTCTAGTAATCACTGTTCTGTGGTCACGGTCACGGTTAAGGCTCATTTATTTTAACAGTAGTATGGAGCTAGCTTTAGAAAGTGCATGTAGTATTATGAAGAGTGTCTTGTTTAGGAAAGTATGATCAATTTTCTACGTCGCACTATGAATATTTTAGACGACCTTCATAGCCGAAAGGCGAGCATTTTTGGACTTTGGTGTCGCCATCTCTGAGGTCTCGGATTCGATTCCCGGTCGGTCAATGTATAAAAATAACTTAAAAATAAAAGTAGTCTGGTTGTTGTGGTACCGTCAGGGCCATCTTTGACCTATTGGGGGCCCTGGGCACTGGGATAATGGCGCCCCTATGACTTTGATACTATTGAACTATATAAATAGAACTAGGGGGCCCCATCAATCGCGGGGCCCTGGGCAAGTGACCAGAGTGCCCAGTGGGAAAGACGGCCCTGGGTACCGTCGTTGTTTCTGACTTCTGTAACACAATTGCTTTGGCTCACCATAGGATCAGAGCAATATGTGATGTTGTCCAATATTTATTTATTTATTTTGAAACTTGCCTACCTACAAACTTTAACAAGTGAAGCACAAAAATGATGTATAACAATGATTTTGCCTATTGTGAACTTATGAACAGGTTAACAAAAAATGTTTAACATCTAAATCTCAAAAAATCTAAATAGATAGATAGTTAGACATTTCGTTATGTCAGCCTATTGCAGTCCACTGTTGGACGTAGCCCCCCCCTAAAGGGCGCTAAAGAGAACAATCTCCCGCTTTTATCATCCAGCCACTGCCAGCCATCTTCCTAAAGTCGTCGGTCCATCGAGCTTAGTCCTACACTACGTTTGCCGAGGCGTTGGTCTCCAATCAAGAACCCATTTACACCACCTCACATCGGTTCTGCGACAGATGTGGCCGGCCCACTGGCTGGACATTTCGTATAGAGTTTTTTAAATATATTTTGATGTTGACTTGACGTTGTTAGCGACGTGCGACGACGACGAAGCTTGCCACCCACACCTGAAGTGATGACCACGACCACTCTGACAAGAGTGTTACCGACGAAGAAGAAGAAGAAGAACAAAAAGCTGCTCAAATACAACAACTTTTATTATGGGAGCATCCACAAAATCTTGTTTTTTTTTCAGGTTCTCCATACATTATCATCGAGATAGCGCGTCAGTTTGTATGGAGCATCTAAATTTTTTTTATGATTTTGATGTTGCTCCCATAGAAAAAGTTGATGCATATGAGCAGCTGATCACGTGGTTTTAGTAGTGTCCTATCTATTCTTTTGTACACTCTGTATTAAACTCTATCTTGGTATAATCCGCATAAGACTTAATTCATTTGTGTTGAGTTGTTGATTGATTTTTATTTTTTCTTAATTTTTTTTTTTTACTCTCAACACAAATAAATTATGAAAAATTACAATACATGTACAGAAAAAAGTCTGTGTGAGACTGATGCCTGAGCTAGGTAATTTTTCAAATCATCAGGCCTCATCATCAGGTTTAAGTTTGAAATACATAACATTGTAAATTATAACCTTATGGAGTAAATATCCGTCTGGCCCCATGGTTGGCTGGTAGAGAATGCTTTGGCTTTATGTCCACCATTTGTACAAGTTATTTAAGTCAGTGCAAATTATGACTAAATAAATAAGTGCTATTATTTGTAACAATATTAAACACCTTTGCATCTACGATGTATGAAATAAACATTTGTTTCCCTATTCAAGGAAAGACAGAGGTATTTGATTCATGTCGAATTCAGATCATTCGCGCGTGCGAAATACGAGGTGCATTGAGAATTCGGTCACAAATACTTCAAATGAACTCACAAGGACAGATTCTTATTCAAATGTTAAACATTACATTTAAAACGAAGGCATTTTAGAGATACAGAAATCGACAATTTAATGACCGAGGCGTATTTTTAAAGCATTAGAAATTAATCTTGAATTCGAACACGAAAACAATTCGTGTATGAAAATAGTTTCTACTGCTTTCATTTTACGCATTTTTGAATCACTAGGTGTTGCTAATTAATTGAAATCTTGTAACTATTTTTGTTTTACGCAGAAAATATTAAAAACCATAAAGCAAAAACGTATTAACGAACGTAAATAAAAAGTATGTCAAATCTCTGACAACCATATTTATACTTGTCAATGTCATTCTTCCGTACTTTCTACTAGTAGAAATCGAAAAACGACCATTCGTAGCAGAATTTACGGAATAAATTTGTAAAAATAGTAACTTTAGGTATTCGCATGCGAATCTTGCGATTTCGTATTCGGATTGGAATTCGCGTAATTCAAAAATACGTCTCCAGATTCTTTTAACACAGTAATGAATATTATGTTGCTATGCCCTGCCAGGGTAACATGTTAAGGGACTTTTTATATTGTATTTACTTCAATTTTTACCAAATCTGTGCAATAAACGTTTTGAATTGAATTGAGTTGGATCAATTTCACTATTGTCACTTAAAAATTACCCGACGATTAAAGTATAAGACGCCGAAATCAAGAATGGCATCGTCTATTTTCCTAACATTTATACTAAATGGTATTTAATAATCAGTCGCATTATGTTTTAATTGTCAAATACTTTTAATCGATCGCCAGATAACTTTATTATACGAATAAAATTGACGTTTTGACACAATTTCTACACGGAAACTGTCAAATGTCAACCTTATTCTTAAAATAAAAGTTATGTGATTATTGAAAAAACGGCCCATAAGTGAATAATTAAATACGTCCCACGGCAGGGCACGGGCCTACCCTCCTCTTACGACACGTCTCCTGTTGACGTTGAAGAAGTGTATTCTTTACGGCCATCCCAACACGGCACTCAGTGTCATTACTTCTTATTTAAGTCAATGATGTGAATAGGTTAGGTAATTCTAAAATAGATTATTATAGATGCTTCTCAAAAGAAATGCTGGCAGGCATCAAATAAAACAATTTCTAACACAAAACAACGACAATCAAATAAACGTCAAACGCTTCGAAAGCAAATCGTATGTCTATTGAGTATAATTTCACTCTGTTTTATCGAAGACAGTTTTACAATCGGCGTCTAGACGCCTGCTACGTGATAACCATCGCATTAACTTGTTGTGTGTGGTCAGTGACATTACAATGCATTTAAAAAAGTATTTACCAGACCAAGGATAATGTAGCTCTCCAATCGGTAATTTCCCATATGAATTCAAAAGTCTTCGAGGACGTTTACCACAGATTCATGTTACAAACCCTTTGAGTATACTCAAAGTACGAAGCACTCATAATTATATTATAGATAGATAAATACTCTTTATTGCACACCACACAAAACAATCAGTACAGAGAAACAATAAATTTAGAATGGTACAATTTAGGCGGTCTTATCGCCTTATTAATATTGTAACTAACATAAATTATTGTAGCTAAATAATGTGATTGATGAAATTACCTGCCGCGGTCCATTCGATCGTGGAATTTGGGAAACTGTAGTAATCTCGATCTATGATGCGCTACCATTTTATGATTTCAGAGTGAGGACTGTACAGTATTATTATGGTTTTGCTCACAAACGTACTTTGGCAATAATATTAAGAAGTAGATACAAAACTGCTTTAGCATACTCGCATCTTTAACATATTGGTTGCATAAATTTACCTTATTTTATAAACAATTTTTGATATGATTGTTCTAAGTTTAACTATTGTCCCAAAGTATTGGGGGCTTACAATCATCTCTAACTGCCACATTCAGAGACGTCACTTAACTTTAATGGTTACTTAAGAAAAATCTGTGATTCTAAAGTCCATAATGAATAAAGATAATTATTGAATGAACTAAAATGATAATGAATTCTTTACAGTTAATTGACGTCTCTGAGTGCAACAGTTAGAGCATTTACTAAAAGATTGTTTTTTTTTCTTTCGTATACGACGTAGAAATTAAGATAAGGATGTCTAGCTATGACTAGCTTAAGTATGTAGTTATACAAAAAAGAGACAGAAATGATAGTCCACATGCATATGCCGTATGGTAAAGGACTTAGTGCAATTTATTTTATTTTATTTTACTCTCATGATTATGACTGTCATTTTAAGCATTTCATTAATTAATGTTCTTTATTCAGTAATTTTGAAAACCCCTGTTATTGGTTAAACATATGGAGACATACATCCGAACGCCGCTGCATCGCAGGCTCACTGAAGCGGCAGTCAAGCGCGCGGCCGTATTTACGTTCGCGTGCGAGTAGGTTAGGTGTATTGTGTTGTCTCTGTCATGCATCTGTATCATTTTGTGTTAATTAAATATAGGGTAATTGTAATTTACTTGTAACGTAGAAATAGTATATAAGGAAGTCATTTTACGAAATAAACACACATATCAAATCATTCTGCCTTTGACTTCTGAACACGCAACAGCTGGTGACCTATCGACGAATAAACATGAGCAACAACAAAGAGGCTGACGTCACTGAAAACGCACCTGCTACCGAAAGCGCAGATCCGCAATTCTACAATGCCGAACAAAGTCCGGAAGTAAAATTCGACTTGGCGGGCATTTCAATCCAGTCGAGAATACTACCTTTCTGGCGGGATCACCCACGTCTTTGGTTCGCTCAGTTCGAGGCACTGATTAACCCGATGAAAATGGCTGATGAGCAAAAATTCAGATACGTCCTGGGAGTACTACAAACATCGGAGATACAACAAATAAGCGACATACTACTGAACCCACCCGCACATCGAAAATACGACGCACTGAAGGAACGCCTGCTTTCTGTGTATCAAGAATCAGAAACGAAACAATTCCAAAAGTTGATCAGCGGCCTGGAACTCGGAGACCAGAAACCTACTCAATTACTACGACGGATGCGAGAACTCGCTGGCAGCTTGGTACCTGACGATGCACTTAAAGTAATGTGGATGAACCAACTACCCACTTACGTTAGAACCGTCCTGTCCATCAACAAAGAAGCTACACTATCTACTTTAGCAGCCATGGCCGACCAGATGATGGAACAACATGATCCCGTTACGATTGCATCGATCTCTAATACCGCAACCACTCGACAGATGGACACAACCGGCGCGGGCGCATCCCAGAGCCCATTTGATTTACTATCAAAACAAATCGAGCACCTGTCACTTGAGATCGCCGAGTTACGTCGAGGAAGACAGACATATCGACGTCCCTTTCGCACATTTGCAAGATCGCGCTCCCGCTCTAAATCGAAACAAGGAAAATCAAAGAAACCTGGAGATACCGACTGGGAATGCCGTTATCACTACAGATTCGGTGATAAGGCAAGGAGATGCGAGTCACCTTGCGCAAGAAAGAAAAACAACCAGGAAAACTAATACATGCACCGTTAGTGGCGGGCGTCGGTGTACCTACTTCATATAACCGCCTATGCATCTACGATACAGAGACTCGAGAACGCTTCCTTGTCGACACCGGCGCGGAGATATCAGTTTTGTCTGCGAAAAACAAGCGAAAACTAACTCAGAGCACCTACACACTATATGCAGCGAACAACACACCTATACGTACCTACGGCGAGCGCACTATACGACTGAACCTGGGACTACGGCGCAACTTTGAATGGACATTTGTCGTAGCAGACGTGAAAACATCCATATTGGGCGCTGACTTTCTACGCCACTACAAACTACTGGTTGACTTACACCATAAGAAGCTGAAAGATGAAATTACAAACCTAACTGTAAATTCTATCGAAGTAACCTGCGAGATAGAAACCGTCAACATGATAAGCAGCGACCAGATATACTACAACATTTTAAAAAAACATCCAGACGTCCTTCGCCCAATGTCACTGAAGAGCCCAGCAAAACACGACGTGACTCATCACATTGAGACGACCGGCCCTCCTCTCTTTGCTCGGCCACGCCCACTACCACCAGATAAATATAAAGCGGCTAAAGAAGATTTTGAACGAATGATACAGATGGGCATTTGTCAACCTTCAAAAAGCCCCTGGGCGAGCCCACTGCATGTTGTGAAGAAAAAAGACGGCGGATTGCGCGTTTGTGGAGACTACCGCCGACTGAACGCCGTGACGCAACCAGATAGATATCCAATACCTCGCGTACAAGATTTCACTTACCAATTGCACAATATGAAGATATTCTCTAAGCTGGACCTGAAAATGGCATACTACTGGATCCCTATCTCAAAAGAAGACGCACAGAAAACTGCGATTACAACACCATTTGGCCTTTTCGAGTTCAAATGTATGACTTTCGGACTTCGAAATGCAAGCCAAACATTTCAACGGTTCATGCATGAGGTGTTAAGAGGAATTAACGGCTGCTACTGCTTCGTTGACGATATACTTTTGTACACGGAAAATGAGAAAAGCCACACCGCACTACTTAATGAAGTTTTACAACGCCTCGACAAGTACGGAGTTACCTTAAACGTAGAAAAATGCGAATTTGGGAAGACAAGCATGAACTTCCTCGGCTACGAAGTATCAAGTGAAGGAATCTCGCCTACAAAAGAAAGAATGGAAACAATCTCGAACTACCCAAAACCTAAAAACGTCACGGAGCTAAGAAGATTCCTGGGTATGATTAATTTTTATCGCGACTGTCTACCGCATCAAGCAAAGCTGCAAGTGCATCTCAACTCATACATACACAATGCAAGAAAAAACGATAAGACAGCAATCAAGTGGACAAGCGAAGCAGATAAAGCTTTCGAAAAATGCAGACAAAGCATATTGGAAGCCACCACGCTAACACATCCTGTTCCTGGCACAAAGCTAAGCATCATGAGCGACGCGTCTGACCACAGCGTCGGAGCAGTCCTTCACCAACTAGTGAACGGCACCTGGCAGCCCTTATCGTTCTTCTCCAAAGCGTTAAGTCCAACGCAGCGTCGCTACAGTGTGTACGATCGCGAACTCTTAGCGATTTACATGTCTGTAAAGCATTTTCGCCGTCTAATTGAAGGAAATGACGTCATCGTATTCACTGATCACAAGCCCCTGACTCAAGCGCTAACTCGACTACCAAGCAATAGCGATACACCACGGCGTGAGAGGCAACTACATTTTATTAGCCAGTTTTGCACCGCAATTGAATACGTGCACGGAAAGGACAACCCTGTGGCCGATGCGTTATCGCGAATAGAAGAAATCCAATGCCCAACTTTCATCGACTATGCCAAGCTAGCAATTGAACAAGAAAAAGACGACGAGTTACTAGCTCTAAAACTGCAGCCGAATTTGAAGTTTACTAATATGGCACTACCCGGATTAACCCGGCCGATAACGTGCGAGATGTCCACCGGCACCCCGAGACCGTACCTACCCTCAACATATCGTTATGAAGCCTACAAAGCACAACACGATATGTGTCATCCAGGCGTACGAACCACAAGAGCACAAGTCGTCGCAAAATACTTCTGGCCAGCGATGAACAAACAAGTTGCTGAATGGACTAAGGCTTGCACAGGCTGCCAGCGCGCCAAAGTCCACCGGCATGTCGTCACTCCTATAGGCGAACTCCCTACGTCGCAAAGATTTGACCACATACATATCGATATCGTCGGCCCACTGCAAATATCGAATGACTACCGCTACTGCATAACCATAATCGACCGATGTACCAAGTGGCCTGAAGCAGTACCAGTACGAGACATCACCGCCGAGACTGTGGCAAAAGCACTGTACGAAAGCTGGATATCGAGATTTGGATGCCCACTACGCATCACCACTGACCAGGGTAAACAATTCGAGTCGTCACTGTTCAACGCACTGCTAAAACGATTCGGCATTACGAGAATAAGAACAACTGCTTTTCACCCTCAATCGAACGGGCAAATTGAACGATGGCACCGAACCCTGAAAGCTGCACTAACGGCAAGAGGCGGAACGACGACTTGGACAGACGAACTACCTACTGTGCTACTGGGACTACGCACAACCTTACGTCACAACAACATCAGTCCGGCAATGATGACGTACGGCTCGACCCTTCGAATCCCTTCCGATTTTTTTGTGCCTACTCAGCCTAAAATCGACGAAGCAGACTACGTACGCAGCCTAGTCCAAACTATGACGTCACTTTCACCGACCACTAGAACAAGCACAACACAAGTGAAGCCATTCGTGCACAAAGAACTCGCCACCTGCACACACGTCTACGTGAGGAACGACACGGTCCGCAAGCCGCTAACACCGTCATACGATGGACCGTACGAAGTAATGAAACGATACAACAAGTACTTCAAGATACAGTTACCAAACCGCACTGCCGTTATCACAATAGAAAGATTAAAACCCGCCTTTACACTGCAAGATCAAGACACTACGACCGCGATCACAGCGAGTACACAGAAAGAAAAAGACGGCACTGGAACCAAAAACTCAGCCTACGTGACAAGATCCGGTCGTGTATCGAAACCGTCCGTGCGTTTTGCTTGAGGGGGAGTGCTATGGAGACATACATCCGAACGCCGCTGCATCGCAGGCTCACTGAAGCGGCAGTCAAGCGCGCGGCCGTATTTACGTTCGCGTGCGAGTAGGTTAGGTGTATTGTGTTGTCTCTGTCATGCATCTGTATCATTTTGTGTTAATTAAATATAGGGTAATTGTAATTTACTTGTAACGTAGAAATAGTATATAAGGAAGTCATTTTACGAAATAAACACACATATCAAATCATTCTGCCTTTGACTTCTGAACACGCAACAAACATGATTGGTGCTTAATCTGCTTCCTAACACCTGTGTAGATACATGGTGTACAGCTTAGAGGTGTTACTTAAGTTTACTTTACTTATTTTTTGATGTGATTACCAAAGTTAAGCAACCCACTATGACCATTCCGATTTCCGACCATATTTTGTGACATTTAGGTACGACGAGCAACTCCGTGCTTCGGAAGGCACGGTAAAAGTTGATTCTGGCTAATATCGCTTGATACTAGTCATAAAGCCTAGTCAGAGGTCTTATGGCGGTTTGATTACATCTGACAATAAGGTGTAGTCACACACACCGCACCGCACTGGGCCTGCGTGGTGGAGTATGGCCCAAACCATCATATAGTTGAGGTAAGGCCTGTGCCCAGCAGTGGGACACTTATAGGCATATTTTTTTACTTCGTTTATTTATTTTTATTAATTAACAATTATTTAAGCAAGTTTATACGTCGCATTGCAAATCAATCCGTCATGCTTTAAAAAGCTGACATCTGAATGGATTTCCATGATCTGAGTCTTCTTCGAAATTGAAGTCTCCTAACCTTAATCCGCCGGCACGTCCGTCATCGGGGCTCAGTGTAAATGACATTAGAATAACAATCGACCCGTCGTCAGTCATTGTGTTGGGTGCGAGACGGACTTCTCGCCATCATTGTTTGGGACTCGTTTGTCATTTATACGAACAACGGTTCTGAAAACTACGACGCATACTAAGGTTGGTTTGCAGTTTTAAACTGCTTATTTTTATGCACACTTTCGTTCATGTTCAATATTAAATTGTAAAAAAAAAAATTTTTATGACACCATTTAACTTTTTTTTAAATAAAACGAACTTATTTCTGTAAATAGGCCAAAATAAAGCACACACACGTCCCAATTTTTTTTTACCCTACCACTGCTTCGGGACAATATTATGGGCTAGGGCCGAGAAGAAGCAACTTAGTTTAATTATTTTAATACATGTATTATAGGTAGCAAGTAAGCGGTAAGCGACCGAGTTTCTTGCGCTGCTTCTTCTCTGCGCTAGCCCATAATATTGTCCCGAAGCAGTGGTAGGGTAAAAAAATATTGGGACGTGTAGAAGAGCTTAATTTAGGCTTATTTACAAAAATAAATTGGTTTTATTAGTTTTAACATAATATAACTAATAATCGGAGTAGGTAGATTGATTTGGGGTCAATGATCTCAAACATTGATGTTAATATGGACCTGCCTCCGGGATTCCGGAATTTCTTTGTATCCGTTTTTAAAAAAAGGCATATCCATATTATGCAAACACTACCAAAATATATCAAATCAATCTACCTACTCCGATCACTGAATATAACAGGTAATGCCCAATAATTATTCAAAATATAACAACGTAAGGGTATTACTACAAACCAAACCTTTAAAAAGATAAAATTAAGTATGACCCTAGTGAGTAGTTTAGTAGTTTGATGAAAACTTTTTTGAAACTTGGGGTATGTTTTTTGGGTACTTCTGCCTGAAAAGTGTGAAATATATTAGTTTTTTGTTTCAAAATACTACACTGGGCTAGTTTCCTAAAAAAATTTAATTAGTCCGTCAGTTGGATTAACAAGAAATATTGGACACGTATTTTTTCTTTTCTGAATCAAACTAAAAATGATGAAGATATAGCCCGGGAAAGTTCCACGTAACGTCATGCCTTGCGACACTTAGCAAGACGTGACGTCACGTGCTCACTTTGATGCGCTTTATCTTCGTAATTTTTTGTTTCATCGACAAAAGACAAAATATGGGTCCAATATTTTTTGATAATCTAACTGACGGACTAAATAGAATAATCAGTTTTTGACCCAGGAAACTAGCCCAAAGACTTCAATTATTAATATCATCTGTTTTTAAATCAAAATTATAATAATTTAAAACTTATTAATCCAGCAGCAACACCTGAATCCCACAACACTTTACAAAAGGTAAAACTTATAACTTTATTAATTATTATTAACGTCTGAAACCTCCCACTGTAACTTTGCCCTTAAAATCAAAATGCGCGCGAGTGTGGCATGTCACCTCGTGTGTCACCGACGTGAGACGGTGCGCAGGATTCGCGCGACGACGAAAAAATCGCACGCTAACTCATTTGCAAGCGCGCCGTGGGAATCGCAATGAGGTGGGCTGTGAAAAATGCATTAAGATTCAAACATTTGCATCGTTTGATTTAACGAACAGAAATTGTAATTGCTACAATGAAATGGGTCCCGGGTTCGATTCCCAGTTCGGGTCGGTTTAGATTTTCCTAAATTGCCTTAGATCTGGGTGTGTGATACTGCGCTGTACAGTCAACATCAAACGTATCTTAGTATCTGAAAAAAATCTGCAAAACATACTGCCAGTAGCAGTAATCGGATATTACATGGGCCATAATTAAATAGCTTGCATTATGAGATTATCCGTCCAACAAGGGCCAGCTCTTAGTCCCATAACAAAAATTTAAATCAGTGGGACGTGTATAAGAGCGCTCTAGAGAGCCATATACAGGGTTACATTGCAAAGGGGTACCAAAGTGCACATACGGCAATTTTTTTTATGAATGAGTTAAATCTACGATTTTTAACAGCGTATAGGAATAATTTGATGTAAAAAAATTTTTTTTGTTCTTTGCATAGTTCGATTAAGTTACTGTTTCTGAGCCACTCCTAAAGATTTGGCACCCCTTTGCAATGTAACCCTGTATACTGAATTAATTAGTATTATTGGGAGTATTACCAGAGTATACTTAAAAGCTTAAGTAGTACGCATAATAATAAGCATAAACGTTCGAAATGACGCATTCATACAGATGTACGCCACAATGACCCCTAAGCGGTTGTCGCAGTACTGTCAGCCGCGGGTCCCGAGTACTGCCGAGTCGTGGCGAGCCGTCAGTGTCACGTATGATATTTATCTCTTTAAAATGCGTAATAAACAAAAAACTATTTTACAAAAACTAAGAGACCAACCCTAACGACCTATTGAAGTGTAGGTATTTATCTCAACAAATAGGCCTAGTATCGGTACTGCTTTAGCTAATATATACAGGGCTATTTTTAAATCATCATCTACCCCCTAGGGTCTGATTCTGGTGCTCAAATACAACAACTTTTTCTATGGAACCAACAACGAAATCGCAAAAAAAACAGTTACCCATACTAAGCCGCCGTACACTGGGGCATATATATAGCTATAAGAAGGTAGGTAATGCGCAAAATGAATGAATGAAATGATGAACTTTAGTGCCCTATGATAGCCAAACGATAACCTTACAATAGATATGATTGATGCTAACTGACGTAAAATGTGTTAGAGTTTGATGATTTGTAATATCTTTTGCAAATTACCCACATTTTAAAAATACGATTTTGCGCATTACCTTCATATAGCTTGCCACAGTGTGCGCCGACCAGCTGACATCAGTTTGTATGAGGCAGTGATTTTTTTTCTTATATAACGCTGTTTATTCTATTATCCCTCTAGGAGTTGTTGATGTTTTAAAAATAACCCTGTATACTGCGGTATTACTGAGTATAGTTCCTGTTACCATGGCACCAACCTCGTTTTTACATTAAGCTGCACGCCTACTACTCGGCACTCGGCCGCACAGCACGCACGGCACGCATCGTATTGGCCGAAATCTTTCGTACACGCAAATAATACGTTGCATATCAGTGTCGTTACATGGATCAGTTCGGCGTAATAGAAGTAAAATAGTTGAAGCAGCTTTTAGAAGTCTAGTGCTGGACATGCCTCGCTCATTGAATGCAACAGCGAGCGGGTCTATTGGTCTTCTGCATCCAGTGACTTCCCGCTACCTTGACTAGATCGTCAGTCTACCGGGTGGGAGGCCTTCCAGTTTGTGGAAGCCACACCTTTCTTTCCCAACGGTTATCAGCTCTACGAACGATGCGGCCAGCCACATTAGTTTGCAATTATAATTGCTATGTCGGCCGCTTTGTTTTTTTTTAACGGATATCCTCATTTCGGATCTTAACTTGCAAAGAAATAATTTACATAATTTACTTGAAAAATTTGGCGAGGTGTCCAGCGTAGCGTCTATTGTCAATCGGGAGGCCATGATAGAAGTAATTGGGGGAGGCGTCCGGCGTTTATTAGCAATCCCCCTCATGATAGAAGTAATTGGGGGAGGCGTCCGGCGTTTATTGGCAATCCCCCCATGATAGAAGTAATTAGGGGATGCCCACGACGTCCTATAGCTGAAATGATGATGATGATTTAAAAAATTGCCGGACTTCGTATCTGTCAGTCGACGCCCACCTTAATTTAGCTCTTGACAACCTCTGATGTCACACTCGTTAAGTTTCCATAACATAACTCAGTTTTTCACAACACTATTGTGCACAGGAAAGGTAATCAAAATATGACCGATTGCTCCACTGGTGACGAATGTGTATTAATCGACTCGTATGGGAAGCAATTCAATTAAACAATAAAATAATCCGATTAATATAGGGTGACCCGTTATCGTGCGACTAACACAACATAGCAGGGGATTTTAATTTTTAAAATATTTTAAACAATAACTACGATATTCTAGTTTAAAAAACTATAAAATACGTTTTTATATGTCTGGGATTCAATCCAGTGGTATGTAATAAAGAGTGTGTGTGTTTTCATACCGAATATGATGACAAATTCTGTCGGCAGTGTGCTGGTCACATTCGCTGTAGAAACAATAACCTTTGGGAGCGTATATATCAAGATCTCTGTATCTGCACGCGCACCGCAATGTCCGCAAGTTTTTTATTTTATTTTTTATATTGGACAACATCACATACTTTGCTCTGATCCTATGGTAAGTAGCTAAAGTTTACAGTAACACAAGTTTACAGAAATCAGAAACAACGACGGTACCACAACACCTAGACTCGAGACAACATAGATAAGTTATTTTTTAACATAGAGCGACCGGGAATAAAACGCTTAACTTTAAGTTACCTGGTAGTAGGCGGAGAGGGTGGCCAAAACTGCGATGGCTGAGTTTTGTCAATAAAGACAAGGATAAAGCAAAGTGGAGGCAAAAGAGCAGGAACACATATGCTAGGAAGAAGAAGAAGAAGACCGACCGGGAATCGAACCTGGGACCTCAAAGATAACGACATACGACTCGCGTCTCGGCTACGGAGGTCGTTAGGTTCGAGACCAAGTCGAAGATGATACGAAATTTCAAGCATCGACCTTTCCATAGCTCGCTGGGTGACGTTAAGTCGGTGGGCCAGCTTATATAAAACACTTTAAAATAATACACATGCAGTCTAAAAAGGTGTGCAAGATAGGTACTTCACCTCTACCTCCAGAATTGTATTTTAAGGTGTAGACGTCTTTACGAGTGGAGACCACGACTTGGCAGACGCAGCGTAGAGCGACAAGGTGGAAAGAATACGCAAGGCTGCTAGCAGTGGATGAAAAAGGATGTCGAGGATCGGGCTTATGAGAGCATTGGTAGAGCCCGATGCACGACACTGAGCCCAATCCCCATAGGCCTCTGCCTATGTCCAGCAGTGCACTGACGTAAGCTGCAATAATGATAATGATGATCACTGTGTTTTCTCCAAGTATACTCGTAAGCATTAAAGTGACAATTTAAATAACACTAGGTACCTACTCGTCTCACCTCTCTCGTCTCCTGTTGACGAGACGTGTCGTAAGAGGCGACTAATCCCTGTAGCACGAGACGGGCAGCAGCGTCTTCGTGCGAAATCTTATAAAAAACTGCGCTCGCCAACCGCCAACTGCCAAGCGTGGCGAGTATTGGCAATCCCCCCCGATGATAAGTCATTGGGGGAGGCCTTTGTTCAGCAGTGGACATGCTATGGCTGACATGATGAGGTACCTACTTCATAAGGTGCTTTTAGCTCAGTGGCGGCAGCGGTTTTGTAGTGATTACTGAAGTTAAGCCACTTACGCCGCGGTTGTAATTGGATAAGAACCATTCCAACCATTATGCGTGACAATTATTACAAGCAGCAATACCTATCTTATTGTTGTGCCCTACAGGGTCTATAATGATCTGTTTTATGTATCTATTTATAACACCTGTGTAACATTATAGAATGCAATAAATATATTGAATTGAATTGAATTGCAGCTCCGTGCTTTGAAAAACACGTTAACCGTTGGTCCCGGTTAATGTTTCTTTAATATGTTAAATTAGGTATACAAGATGTAACTCATTTCTATAACCAATAAAGTTATTATTATTATTATTAATATCGCTTGAGACTAGTCGTGAAGTAGTCAGAGGCTTTAAGGCGGCTTAATAACATTTGACAGTAAGGTTTAGTCACCCGGCCTTACAACGTCCTTCCACCGCCCTGCACTAGACCCACGTGGTAGATCATGGCCGAAACCACCTCATAGTTGAGGTGAGGTGAGGTGCCTTGCAGTGACACTTAGTTTATTCTATTTTATTTATTTTTACATGGAAAATAAACAGCATTGTATAACAAATATAGATAAAATAGTAAGAAACAAATATGCCATAAACAGTTTTCGCGAATAGAAATGTATACAGGGTGTAACGAAAAGGTGAAATAAAACTTTAAGGGGTTATTCTACGGCTAAATTACATCAACTTTTTCTATGGGACCAACATCGAAATCTATAGCTAAATACAAACTGATGCCAGCTGGTCGCGTTTTAGTATGGGAAAGTGTTTTTTTTTTGCGAATTCGATGTTGGTCCCATAGAAAAAGTTGATGTAATTTAGCCGTAGAATAACCCTTAAAGTTTTATTTCACCTTTTCGTTACACTCTGTATACAGTTTGACATAATTTACTGTGATAATTTTTAGTTATTATTGTTCTGATTATTATTTTATGTTTTTCCCTTTTAATAGAATTCGAATACCTTTATAATAGGTCATACTGTAACAAAACGAACATCTTTTATACCTTCATTGTGTGGACTAGTGGTACTGTATGAAAGTGAATAAATGAATTATATAAATATAATTTATAACACTTAACTTTTTTACTTCATAAGCAGCTGGTCAAAGTGAGGTACATTATCGTGTTGCCCAAATGCCCAAGAATCGAAATGTTACACATTTTGTAGAGTCAAATTTTCTTATTTACGAGACTGGGTAATTTGTATTATTGTTTTTGCTATAAATTATAAGATTGTGGTTTAAGTGAGACGCGTTTTCGTTTTCACAGTGTGTAGACTGATGAAATCGTGATAAGGTGTTGATTAGTTCCGCGCATCAAGTCTGCTCCACGCATTACCTAAGTCTGCTCCACCCAACAATATTAAATACCCAGCCTGTTTGCATTCTAAAATGTCACAACTTTTTAACGCACGCATTTAAAGTAAATCCCTATTTTTGTGGATTAAGGTCGAATTTTAAATATTGAATTAAGAGTTGATAATATTTTCAGGATGCACGTACTGCGCGTGCTTATTAGCTACTTTCGAACACATTAGTGTTTGGTCGCCGTTTTATGTACGGTTACATCTAGGATATTTAAAATCGTTGGCTCTACCCATCGAATCTGCTCTGCGCATCAGGTCACATCTGCGCTTCAAATTTGCTCCGCGTAGAACCGTGTTGCTTCAGTCACTTACCTAGTAGTATTAGTATTCCGCGGTAAGCGGTTTTTTAAGCCCTTATCCATGTCTTAATGATACATACCATTTTGTTATCGCATTAGCAAATCCTTACACAATCACTATTTGGTTTAAATTTAATTTTACTAATTTTAGGTAAGTATCGTTTTTGGTTTTAAATTGGACCAAGCCCTAACACAAAAGGAGTCAAAAGTCAGGCGTCACCTGGAGGCAAAAACACGCACGGACTGACAGCCCATTACACCTAACCAAATAATTCATTTTTGGTACAAACAGAAATCATCCGTATCACGATGAATGAAGGGCTATCCAAAGCGCACAAAAGCCGTTATTGAGACCCAGAAAAGATTTATAAGCAAAAATTGCACACAAAAATTGGAATGTAAAGTGTCTGTAAGAAATGTTTGTGTTTATCTTTAAGAATCTCTTCATTATTCTTAATATCAGATTTTTCTTATCCAGCTTAAAGAAGTTTTATTCGTTTGATAACATTATTGCAAGAAAAAAAAAACATCTAAAAAGTTTCATTGATTCAAATAATCACAGAATTCCAAATTCGAATTGGCTGTAACATGACGCTTCTCAGTAATGCGCCGACAAAAAGAAAAAAACACAGTCAAAAACAGACTTTCAACTTTTTAACTCGAACCATAGAGGTTCAATTAAAATGGATATTTCTTTTCCGTTGTCGTGTTAAGAATGTGATTCTTTATTCAAATAGCTCTCGATTACGTTAAAACTGGCAGTTTACGATTTTTATATCGATTTCAACAATAAATTAGTGAATAGCGATGAAATCTTGAATGGATCTTTATAATATTATGAAAAAAGAAAGTTTTCTTGTTCATTACATGTGTATCAGTATTACATTGAATAAGTTTATTACCAGAAACCAATGGCTGACGTAAATCAAAATCAAAATATTAAGATTCAATTCGAGTCTGCTTGTCCGATCTTTCTCCTCCACTTCGCTCTATCCTGGGCACTTCTTTTAGCACATTTCCATTAAATTTTCTATGAGTAAAGAAAATCTTAACACTAGTATTTTACCCCATCTATGCGCTTAGAAAGTGGCCCGCTGGCCAGTCGTAATAGTCTATGACCAATCATAAACTATGTATTGTAGTTTGCGTCGTCCAGTTTGTGCTTTGAATGTCCAACATAAAAGTTCTTAATGATTCATACGTTGTAAAGTGGCGATTAAGTAGGCTAGTTCTTTCCTGGTCGCGTTATTTTGCAAATCAAAATTTTCTTGGCAGAAAACTTTAAAAAATAAACGGTCCTGAAGAACTAATACAATCTGGATCTTAAGTCCAAGGCCACAGAAAAGATAGACAGATACCCTCAATTGCATAGATTAAAAAGAAGAAAAATCGATCTCTTCCAGATAACGATGAGCGACAGAGGGTATTTACCCATAATCCACATCTGTTTCAACGCCTTTCCGATATTGTCGTGTTGTTAATTGACAAATGTTATTATAATGTACAAGACTTTTTAAATGACAAACTCTAACTTATTATGTTTTTTTCTTTTCTTTCTTAATTTTATCAATTTATAATGTAAACAATCAATTTAGTAATTTCTGACATTAATTATGTAATTTAACCTAATATTATTATTTCACACGGCGACTTTGCCAAAACATGTTGAGACTTTAGAAAATGTAACAAGAACCATAATGCATGATAATTATGTGATATGTTTAACACGTGTTTGAGTAAATAAATTTATCTTTATCTTTATCTTTATAAATAAATGAAATATTGGACAACATCACATACATTGCTTTGATCCTAAGGTAAGCTTAAGCACTTATGTTATAAAAATCAAAAACAAAGACGGTACCATAACACTCATACCCGTGTCAACATAGAAAAGTTCGTTTTCCACATTGACGCGACTAGGAATCGAACTCGGGACCTCAGAGATGGCGCCGCCAAGTCCATCGTGCTCACCTCTTTGCTACAGAGGTCGTCAACCGGCGACGGATGGTATGTAGCCAATATGGGTAAAAACCCAGTTTCTATTCATTTTTACCTATATTGGGTACATAGCATCCCTCATTTCTAGTTCCAGACAATATTTAGGTAGAAGACAACTTAGAGAAACTATAGACAATATTACTTAACAGAAAGCCCAATCCAAGTTATATTTCTTTCATCATGTCAGCCAATTTTAGTTCATTGCTGGACGTGAGCCTCCTATAAAGAACGCCAAAGAGTTTTTTCTTTAACTGGATTGTAGCGACATCTATCTCGCTACATACGAACTAAACTGACGTATCCTACATCGCGATATTAAAGTTATCCGTGCGATTAAATATATATATATATACAAGAACCCGACAACAACCGTCGAGCAGTAGCCCACCAGACACAACACCCGTCTGGTAGGAGGATGAGGAGGAGGATGGTGGATGAGGAACTTTAACACCCTGTTCCTCACACACCACCAAAGGATCAAAAAGTAAACGCCATTCTGCGTTAATTTAAGGTGGCGGCGGGGTCACCTAACACTATAGTTTTAAAAGTATTTTCAACACTATAGTTTTAAAAAACTATAACATGTATGGGATTTGTAAAACCAAATCAAACTGATCCAAACACCACGAGGGTTTTACAGCTGTAGCCATTTAAGACTTCCACTATCTACGAACTCTTCCTACCACTCAACAGATCAGCTTGATGGCATCTGATTGATCATCATCATCATTCTGAAATGATGGCTATGGCCAATGTCTATTGCTGACCATAGGACGTCAACTGCCGAACATATGCCTTCCCCAGTGACTTCCAGATTGGCCGGTTGAAAGCGGTCTGCATCCAGCAGCTTCCGGCGTCCTTTACCAGGACGTCGTATCTGTTTTTGTATTGTTATCCGAATTTCAGATACAAAGTTTCAAATCAAGATGATAGTTAGAAGTAGGTAAAATACTATTTTTAAGGTTTGATTATTAATAGCTGTAAGTTTGTAACAAGTATTTTACACATCGGTAAGTGAACTCAACGCTTTAAAATCTATCCACCATTGAACATCAAGACTCACCTCAGCCAGGATACCTGAAAACGACAGAAGAGAGAAAGAGAGAGTTAGTGAATTAAACGTATGCTGCAATGCAGCTGCTTGTAAAACAAAAGGACTTACTTGAAATTATATACAGTTTATTTGTAGAGCAATATTAGTACACTTTTTGTCGTTTGAGCCAGATGTCCTGCTACATACTTACAATTTTCTACTTCTCTCTCTTTTCTGTCGTTTTCATTGTACACTTATAAGTATAAAAAGTTTACAGCATCAATCGCCACAACAACCAAAAGAGACGAAAATGTTTAGAGAAAAAAGTTTGGAAATGGTAGAAAGAGAAGGTAACATTAAATACATAATGTTATTTTGTTTCCTTAGATCATAATATAATTAAAGAAGGCATGATTCTATTCTTTCGCCTTTTCTTAAGTTAATTGTTAATTAACTCCTTAATTAGCTCGCGCTACGAACCACAGAGCCGGTTGTTATTCTGTCTTTGAAAATAGTGAGAGAGAGAGATAGGCAAATCTAGAATAAGTTTTGAAAAATGACTGCAGAAAATGATACTTATTGTCAAACACTTACATTAGAGGTTAAGTACATGCGGTTGAGGCTAGGGCTTATTCATTGTTATTTACGCATTTTTTTGAGCTCACACTACGAACTACAGAGCCAGTCGTTTCTATATTCTATTCTATATTTAAAAAAGAGATATTTATTTATTTATTATTTATTTTATTTTATTCGGAACACCAACAGCATTGATACAATCTATGAATACAGAGTTATCATATAAACGTAGCTATTAACAGGCATTCGCATATAGAAATACAGTATGTAAATAGACCACATAAGCCATTTATAAAGTAGTCAAAAATATAAGTAGAGAAAAAAACAAAACAAAAACAAAAATAAATCAGGGGCTTGCTGCACCCTCGGAGTGGGGCCCGAAAAACTCAGAATTAAACAATTAGAATATAGAGATAGAAGAACCCAGAATAAAGTTTAGAAGGTGACTGCAGGGAAATACACTTGTTGCCTTACACTGACATTAGAGGTAAAGTAGGCAGGTACATCGATATCTTCGCTGATAATCGGCAAAGATTCAGGCGTAAAATTCTGCAGTCCTTTGTACCGGTACCTTTGAGATAATCGGTTGTTGAAAAAACATGTTTTAGATTTAGATTTAAAAGTTATAATAAAATAAAATAAATTATACTTTTAAGGTACTTTTTAGCTTCGACTAATTTAAACCAATTTAAGCTTGTTAACAATGTTTAACTTTTTGTAATAAACCTGTAGTCCACATTGCATGCCGTGGCAGCCTATAACTAAGACGACGCTTAGCTCTAAGTCAGTATAACTCAAAATATGTATCTTACTTGTATTAGTGTTTGTCTTGTTGGTTGTCCTAATAAATAAAAAAAAAAAAAAAATAAAAAAAAGGTACATGCGATAGAGGCCAGGACATAGGTATAGACAGATACTCTTTATTGCACACCAAACAGTACAAAGAATATTTAAATAGTACAATTTAGGCGGTCTTATCGCTAGAAGCGATCTCTACCAAACCTCCTTCAGGTATTATAGGTTCTATGGGATCAAACTCTATCCGTGGGACGACCGTCTGGTGTAGTGGTTCGCGCTCCGGACTACAAAGCCAACGGTTGCGGGTTCGAATCCCGCAAGGGGCAAATTATTTGTAATGACTTAGGGCAAAGCATTTGTACCTAAGTCTTGGATGTTTATAAATGTATTTAAGTATGTTTATCCGTTATCTAGTCGCCTTACTACAAGCTTTGCTTAGTTTGGGGCTAGCTAATTGGTGTGATTGTGGAAATAATTTATTTATTTATAAACTTTTCCACTTATCGAATCAACTAATAAAAACGGCTACTAGTACTGTGGTACTGCGGGGCGCCTATCGACATTACATAGTATTAGAACAAGGAACGAACCATGGAAGATTCACCGCGTGCGCCGTTTCGTAATGTAAGCGCGTATGCGTATGTGGTAGCTAACTGGCAACATTAGAAAAAAAATAAAGAAAAAACAAACAAACAGATTTGGCTGAGAACTAAGGCTGTCCTCCGGTCATAATGACCTCGCCCAACATTGCCAAGTCCGA
Source organism: Anania hortulata (assembly GCA_963576865.1). Taxonomy (NCBI): domain Eukaryota; kingdom Metazoa; phylum Arthropoda; class Insecta; order Lepidoptera; family Crambidae; genus Anania; species Anania hortulata. The sequence continues at coordinate 1,557,281 of OY756406.1, forward strand.
AGCGAGTAATTATATAAAAACAAATTAATTCTTTCCACAATCACACCAATCATCTAGCCCCAAACTGAGCAAAGCTTGTACCGATGGCGACTAAATAACAAATAAACATGGCTTAGGTACAAATGCTCGTGTTCATCACACAAACATTTGCCCCTTGCGAGATTCGAACCCTATTTAGTAAAGTCAAATATTCCAAAAGACACTTTCAAAGTCTACCTTGGGCAGTTCGTTGGGTCGTTTTCTGTTGATTTCAATTGTTTATATTGAAAGGCTTAGAGAGTGCCGTCTAGAAGGCAATGCAGTTAACAAACTAACATTATTCTCGATGTCGGCGGTAATAATAAGTTTATAATTTAAGACATTTGCGGCGAATTGCCATTTCTCTAAGCCTCAACCGTATACAGTAGGAGTTAGGACAGTCCTACTGTGATTCTGTGCCACAGACAAAAATACTTAATTTTTCCGCCTAATTTTATATTCTCTCCGGTTCTGGCATTCAAATCGCAGACGTTTTTCTTCAACACAAAATAATGTAATATACATTGTTTTGCGTTGAGTAGTAACTCAACTCAATACAATATGTCTTATAAGTATACAGGGTGTAACGAAAAGGTGAAATAAAACTTTAAGGGGTTATTCTACGGCTAAATTACATCAACTTTTTCTATGGGAACAACATCGAAATCGCAAAAAAAAACACTCCCATACTAAAACGCGACCAGCTGGCATCAGTTTGTATGGAAACGTCAATTTTTTTGTTTGAAGATCGACCGACATTGCTCTATCAACCTCAACACATTCTTCGATGCTTCGCTGCCATGCACCTCAGTATATGATTAGCGCAAGTACTTAAAAGTAGTAAGCAAATGGTTAGCATGCTATATAGTCGCGATAACCCAACACTTATTTGGTGATAAGGTTCATCACATCTCTTGGATTATTCTTACAAAATTACGGAAATTCAGACATTTTGGAATTTCGATAAATTAAACACTTACAACGTGTTAACATATATTCAATGCTTACAACACTGTAGGTATAATGCCGTTGAAGTAGCTTCATGAGATTTAGGGCCAGTTTCATCACTTGGTGATATGTTCCAGATAACCTATCTGGCACTTTTTTGACAGAATTGTATGGGTTATCTGTCAAAACAAATGCCAGATAGGTTATCCGGAACTTATCAGCAAGTGGTGAAACTGGCCCTTAATTTGACAAGTAGTTGATACATATTGCAAAGATTAATATCTCTTTCAAATATACCTAATTAGGTGTAAATTAGGTTCTTACAACTTTAAAATCTAGTGCCAGTAGCTTACGTCACCGCAGCCAGACTCCCGTGCGTTTCCTAATGTCGCCCAGTTTCCCGCATATTAATTATTTAATAAATAACGATATTAGTATTCTAATACACACGTTACTTTTACTACACGCTAGTCGAGTTAAGGCTGGTTTACATGTTATGTAGTAGAATGACGATCCAATCGGCGTAGTTTCACGCGGCTTGAACGCAAAGGGTTGGATTCCTGGGTGCCCATGGCAAAATTTAGTGTCGGGAACTTCGTAACACATGTATTCATAATAATATAATTTAAACAATGTGTCATTCAAAATACACAAAACCTCTTGGAGTTTGATTCTGTTGATACATAAACCTTTTTTAGGTGTTGGAAATGAGGTTGGTCGGTTGGTTGGCAATGTACAAAGAATATTAGATTGCAAAGTCGTGTTTGGTTCTAATTTTAGTGCAAAAAAAGGTTTTTTAAGAGTGACTTATGGCTTGTATTCTCTTGAGGTATTTTAAATAAAATAATAATAAATAGTTTTTTTAAAGAAGGTCTTATAGGGCAAAGCAAAATATTATCCTATCAAAACTGCCACTCAAAATTATGCAAACGCTTGTCAAAACGAACAGTATCAAAGAAAACCGCGCGGCGACGCGTCAATCCCATTTTCAGTTTCAAAATAAATGAAAGAAAAAAGCTCAGGAGAGATAATCGTCGCCGCGGCCGGTAGCTCAGTGCGAGTACCGAACGCATGCTGCGCGCCCGCTCCCGCGCCGCCGCCATTTTCTTCGGACGCGTTCCATTTTCAAAATTCAAAAGACGATCTGACAGTTCTCTTTTCCTTTTTTACGGAATCGCGGGTGTTGTGCTAGTACAGTTTTGTGAGTGGCCAGTGAAGTTTGGTGTGACCTTTTGTTTCATTCTTTGAATTTGACAGTGGTTGTACAGTGTAGACATGAGCAGTGTTTCAGGTAAGTGAAGTTTCATGGCCTTTTTAAGTGTGTGTTTTATCCAGGTTGCTTAGTTAAGCATAAGCGAACATACACAAATATGTCATTATGTATAATATTTCGCAGGTAGTATGAGAATGTCCAAATATCTATGCAATTTGGACGTTACATTTGAATAAAAATATGTATTTCTACAGGTTGAGCAAATGTATTTCACAATGGACTAAATAGTTTCATATTTTACATAATCACTTTTATGTGATGAATATTTTCCATGAATAATTAATAAACAAGAAATTAGGTTGGGAAGGCATGTGACACTAAAAAAATCAGTTTTCTCAAATACCTTCATATAATTAGTAGCTTCTACTGATCACTAGGAAACCAACCACCATCAGTATAAAGTCTACAAAGATACATTCCGATATTGGAAAGTCGTAGGAGACTTTTGAAACACTTTTACTTATTTAATTATCTAATCGACATACCGTAACTTTAGAATTGACCACCTCGGGACCCAGGATACATTGGAACCGGTAACTTCTGAGCCATTTCAATATTGTATAGGTACTTTCCTCGCTCGTTAATGTCACACTTGATTTAAGTCCGTTATTGAGATTTAACTACAGTTAATTTCCAATAGGAATTCTGATTAATTATTAATGAGGAGAAAATTGAATTAGTGATTAAATCTCATAGAGTTGCGTTTAAAAATATGTAGGTTACAGGAAAGGGGTTATTTCGGACTTTGGGAACTGTCGGTTTACGCGGAACTTGGTGCACATACCCTATAGAGTAGAAATGTCATAATGATTTGTTTGACAAATTTTTTTGCCATTCTTTCATCTGTATCTGTACTTTTTTGTATTTGTTTTGGAGTTGACAGGACTTGTCATTTCATAATAATGGGCTAGTTTCCAAAAAAAATCTAATTAGTCCGTCAGTTGGATTAACAGAAAATATTGGACACGTATTTTTTCTTTTCTCAATCAAACAAAAAATTATGAAGATATAGCCCGTTAAAGTTCCGCGTAACGTCACGCCTTGCGACAGTTTGTAGCAAGACATGTCGTCATTCCCAAACTTTAATGCGTTTTATCTTCGTCATTTTTTGTTTGATCGACAAAAGACAAAATATGGGTCCAATATTGTTTGATAATCTAACTGACGGACTAAATAGAATAATCTTTTTTTGACTCAGGAAACAAGCCTATTGTAATTGAAAAATCACTTACTAGTTTCGGAGAAAGATGGCGCGTATTGCAGCTCTATATGGTATGTGCTGACGCGGAATGACGAGTAGCATCAGGGTGAAAATCTACACTTCTATATTAATACTATAAATGCAAAAGTAACTGTCTGTCTGTTACTTTACGTCTAAACCGCTGAACGAATTTTGATAATTTTTGGTAAAGATATATATAGGTTGAATTGGAGAAGGATATTTTACTTTGATTCATAGAAATCAGAAACAACGACGGTACCACAACCCGAGACAACATAGAAAAGTTATTTTTCTTCATTGACCGACCGGGAATCAAACCCGTGACCTCAGAGATAGCAACACCAAGTCCGGTATCCTCGCCTCTCGGCTACTAAACCGATTTTGATGAAATTTTGTATGAAAAAAGGTAGGACTGAGAAATGACATAGGCAACTATTTTTAATCCCTCTCCTAAGGGAGTAAAATAGTGCACCTCTAGGAGGTGGATTAAAAATATATCACCATATACCGTATTGCAGGCGGCCTAAGCCGCGGGCACCTAGTAATAAGTGGTGATAAATAATTCGGTATGATAAAAAGGTATTTTTTAGAGACACTCTTCACCCCTGTAGATTATGAGTTCGAATCGCTGTACGATCTTTTGAAATGTTGGTACATTTCGAAAGATGTGGTCATATTGAAGAAAAAACATCGTGAAAAACCTGCACATTCAAATCATCATTATCATTTCAGCCATAGGACGTCCACTGCTAAATATAGGCCTCCCCCAATGGTCTCCCCCAATTAACTATCATCGGGGGGGATTGTCGATACTCGCCACGCTTGGCAGTTGGGTTGGCGAGCTCAGTTTTTATAAGATTTCGCACGCAGGCGCTGCTGCCCATCTCATGCTACAGGAACTATATAGTCGCCTCATACGACACGCCACCTGTTGGCGGTGGGGATGTGTATTCTTTACGGTCGTCCCCACACGGCACATATATGTTTATATTAGAATATATGTTTGTTTATTGTTTGTTATTGGTTTATTGTTTATTTAACATAAAGAGAGTTAAGCCACACCAATATAATTAAACTGTATTAAAATATTTAATTCGCACCGCAGTCATATCTTACAGAAATACCTTTCTATAACAACCAGTTTCATTACAGTAATTTTCTACTGGCGCCACTAATCAAGTTATTTTACAACATTTTACTCGGCAACAAAATTAATGAGAAGTTATGACGTAAACCTGTTGATTAAGTCCATAGATTGATTTACTTACTTTCATTACAAGTTAATATAAAATTACTAGATTTTAAGTGTATGTAGGTATCTACCTATCCATCTGGACAGACGACTTAGTGAAGGTGCAGGAAGCAGCTGGATGCAGGCCGCTTCCAACCAGCCAATCTGAAAGTCATTGGGAGAGGCATTATGATTAGCAGTGGACGTCCTATGGCTGAAATGATGATGATGAAATGTATGTTCAGCTGTGGACGTCCTATGGCATAAATAATGATGGAATGTAAGTTCGAAGCCCTTCCTAAAAAGCTCATGATGCTGCAACCTACTCTTGTATGTTACAACAAAACCGATGGGCGTAGTGGTGTAACGCGCTTTGTACGCAAATGGTTTGTTCGATTCCCGGTTCAAGTCAGTACAGTTAACCAACTTCTCTACATTGTCTCGTGTCTGGTTGTTCTGGGATATGTCCCTGGCAAAAAAATATTATTTAGACCTCGTAACACATGATGTCTGGCGGGTATTTCGATTTATTTATAAATGTGCTCAAACAAATATAATTTTGAAATAACTATCGTTTTGACTTTTAAATAATCTTACATTTAAAGGTTTCAGAGTATGGTTGGTAAAATTATTTTTAAGAACTACCACACATCAGATGCGGATTATAGAAGGCGCGGTCGCGGCGCGCTGTGTGGCCTAGTATGATATGTATATATGTTATAGGCAATGTGTATAATGCGGCATTGTATAGAATGCCTAGGCATTGTATACATTGCCTAAAACGTTCAGGCAATGTGTAAAATAAGATTAATTTCATACATTGCCTAGGTATTGTATAAAATGCCCGAAGCGTATCAGGAAATGTGTAAAACGAACGACCACGGGAAGGAGACGTATTTTTTTTAGTTTACGCATTGGTTCTAAACTGAATTATTGAGTGTGATCATTTATTGCGTGTGTGATTATTCAGTGGAAAATGGCTACAGATCAGCGGTACTTACTAATGAAAGAAAGGTTTTACTTAGAACTGCGTACTAAAAGAGAATCGGCTTCTACAAAGAATCGAGTGTTCATTGATGATTTACGTTACACACAATTGTTGGAGGAAATAGGAACAGCGAAAACGTTAGACAAGAAAACTGCGCGTGATTATTGGTTGTTGAAGCATTACGACGTGATCACTGTTGGACAAACCCGTAAGTTGATCTTCCCTGTAAATGCTCTAAACGCTGTTATACTACATCTCTGATGATGATTTATTTCAAGTGATTCACGATGCACGCAAGGATATTGGTCATGGAGGACGAGCTTGGATGTTAAAAGAACTTAGCCTGCGGTACAAGAATATAACCCGACATGATATTGAGCTATACTTGCAACTTTGTGAACCGTGCCAGCAAAAACAAAAAGGTATAAAAAAGGGAATTGTCGTCAAGCCCATACTGTCATCTGAGCTCAATTCCCGGTGTAAAGTAGATTTAATTGACCATATTGATTGATCATAGAGAAGAAAAATCGATTACATACATTACCTATGCGTCAACCGGCATTCTATACAATGCCTAGGTATTCTATACAATTCCTAGGTAAAGTGTAAAATAGTTTGAACATTTAATATCATTTCATACATTGCCTGGACGACCCCGGCATTCTATACATTTCCTAGGCATTGTATAGAATGCCTGCATTATACACATTGCCTATAACATATATGTAGGATTGTAAAAGTAGTTTAGCATGAAAAGGAATGAGTGTGCGAGCGAGAGAGCGTACGTGGAAGGGAGAGGAAGGATGGAAGGACAAGATGGCGCTAACCGTTAAATTACGAGGTTGTACTGAAGTGTGTTTTTCTAGAAAATAAACGACTTGTTGTGGAAAACTGCATTTTCTTCACCGCCCCGACACTACAATTTTGGGGGCTCGTCCGGGATATGAAAAAAAAACTATAAAAATTACCGACATACTGGTACGGGCGGTGAGAAAACGACGTGTGCAAGATTGGCGAACACGTGCACGGGATTGCGCGTACGACTTTGCGGTTAGAAAAGACGATTACGACGACTCGACGAAATGCCTAAAGACGCTAAAGAACGACGAAAAAGCCGGCAAGACGACTACGCCGACTGCATTGGGGAATACGAGGCGAAGAAGCGTGGCGCAAACATGCTACAGATGACGGCGGAGCTAATACCTACTTTCAGCGGACGCGACGACACCTATTCAGCGACGCGGTGGATAGAGGACGTTGAAAGTAATGCTGAAATATTTGAGTGGACCCCGCTTCAACAGCTTCTTATAGCGAGGAGATCCCTAACCGGCACGGCGCAACTATGGCTACGGGCGGAGCGACCACACCGGAGCTGGGAGGAGCTCAAGGCGGCACTTCTCAAAGAATTTCCTGATAACATCGACATTAAAGCTATACACGAACTAATGAGCAGCAGAAAGAAACGGCCGAATGAGACCTGCCAAGAATATATGCTCGTTATGAAAGAACTCGGAAGGCGAGGCAAGATGCCAGACTACGTCGCAATAAAATATATCGTGGACGGAATAGTAGACGTAGAAACGAATAAAATCATGCTATATGGTGTTACTTCCTATGGCGATCTTAAAGAAAAGTTAAAGATTTATGAAACCATATCAAGAAAAATGCAAAGCGCGGTGCAGGCACAGAGGCGTTCAGTGAGTACAAGCAAGCATCAGACAAGTGGCAAATCATGGATTCGGTGCTACGGATGTGGAGAAGTCGGTCATGCATCAGCCGAGTGCCCGCACAAAAGCAAAGGACTAAAATGTTTCAAATGTAACCAATTCGGACATGTTGGATCGGCCTGCAGTACATCGGCGGCAGCGACAACCAGTCATCGTACATCATCGGAGGAGTTCGGCAAAACACGACGGAGCTACCAACAGCAACATACGAAGAGCGCGATGTTCGCGGCAGACGTCACACCTATCGACGGTGGCGCCTCCAGCGACTATCTCAGTAACGAACGGCAGGACTACCAACACACCAAGCGAACGATGTTCGCGTCGTCGAATGACATAGAAGACAGCGCCCCAAGCGGCTTCGTTTCGAACGACGATGAATCGAAGATGGCGGCGTTTGTTTACAACGAGAAAGAAGTGTCAATGTCAACAGAGGAAAAAAAGCCGATTGTTGTGTTATCAATAAACAATCTCCAGTTAAAGGCGTTAGTTGACTCCGGCAGCGACGTGAATATTATTTCGGCGGACGTGTATAATGCGATTGGGAAACCGGAATGCGAAAAAGACGAACTATTGTTGTCAGGTATCGGACAATCAACAGTGCGTTCAATCGGAAAGTGTCGTTTAAATTTGTGTATGGACGAACAATGCTACCCAGATGTTATATTTCACGTATTATGTAAAGACTATATACCGTATGATGTGATTATAGGTCAGGAATTTCTTAACGACGTTACAGTTGTGTTAAAAAAGGGTTGTGTGAAGTTCTATACTAAAGAATGGGAGCGACTGGGATGTTATGCGAGTGAGGTATGTTCATCTGATTCTGTTGTAGGTCACATGAAGGATCCGGCTTTGAGAAACGAAGTGATAAAGTGTGTACAGAACTACAAACCAGAGCAGACGAAAGAGGCACCACTGCAGCTTCGAATTGTGCTCAAGGATGATGTTCCCGTGGCACTACGACCACGACGTCTGGCGTTGAAGGAGCAAGAGATAGTGGATCAACAGGTTGCTGAATGGTTGGAAAAGGACATTATACGCGTAAGTCACTCTGAATATAGTAGCCCATTGGTATTGGTAAAAAAAAAAGATAATTCAGTCAGAATCTGTGTTGACTATCGGATGCTAAATAGAAAAATATTTAAAGATGAGTTTCCATTACCAGTGATAGAAGATCTAATAAATAAGTTAAAGGATGCAAGGGTATACAGCGTGCTCGATCTGAAAAATGGGTTCTTTCACTTAAAAATATGCGAAGAGTCAATTAAGTATACATCGTTTGTTACACACAATGGACAATACGAATTCTTAAGAGCTCCTTTTGGGTTGAGTATCTGTCCTAAATACTTTATGAGATTTATATCTATAATTTTTAGAGACTTACTAGCAAAGGGTGAAGTCATCATATTCATCGACGATCTGTTGATACCGGCCCAAGACGAGATCCAAGCTGTACAACGTCTTAAAAATGTACTTATGATTTCAGAGCAATACGGGTTAGAGATAAATTGGAAAAAAGCAAAACTAATTTCCAGGGAAATAGAGTACTTGGGACATGTAGTGAAGAATGGAGAAGTGAGACCCACTACTGAGAAGATAGATGCTGTAATGAGATATCCAAAACCGACAACTGCAAGGCAAGTCCACAGTTTTCTTGGCCTAACCTCATATTTTCGAAAATACATAAAAGATTATGCACATATAGCCAAACCTCTATCAGACCTGCTTAAAAAAGACGTTTTGTTTGAGTTTGGGGATAAAGAAAAAATGGCATTTGAGAACTTAAAGCGTAAGTTAGCAGATTCTCCAGTACTTAAGATTTATGACTCTAATCTACGCACTGAATTGCACACAGATGCTTCTGCTGTTGCCTATTCTGCCATATTGTTGCAGCTACACGAAGATGGCTGGCACCCTGTTTACTATATGAGCAAGAGAACCACGAATGCAGAATCAAAATATTCAAGCTATGAGCTGGAAGCATTAGCTATTATTGAGGGAGTGAAGAAGTTTAGAATTTACTTATATGGTATCCATTTTAAAATAGTCACTGATTGTCAAGCTTTTGAGCTGACACTGAAGAAAAAAGAATTGTCACCGAAAGTTGCTCGCTGGGTGCTATACTTGGATCAGTTCGACTACGAGGTTGAGCACAGGGCTGGCGCGAAGATGCAGCATGCCGATGCATTAAGCCGACACCCATGCATGACTATTACTGTTAACAATTTGCAACAACAAATAATGCTAGCTCAACAAAACGATGACGGATTAAAGGCGGTGTGTGAAATACTAAAACATAATTCGTTTTCAGACTACTGGTTACATAATGGACTTCTCTACAAAGGAGAGCAAAACCAACTTGTCATACCCAAGTCACTAGAGAAAGAGATCATAAAACAAGTTCACAGTAAGGGGCATTTTTCTATGAAAAAGATGAAGGAGATTATTAAGCAAGATTATTATATCCAGGATTTAGATAAGAAGCTACAAGAGTTTGTAGTATCCTGCATACCATGTCTATTGGCTACGAAAAAGGCTGGGAAACAAGAAGGATATTTGAATCCGATAAATAAAGAAGGTACTCCATTACACACACTTCATATAGACCATTTGGGACCACTGACAGATACGAAGAAGTTGTACAATCACATATTGACAATAGTAGACGGCTTCACAAAGTTCACATGGATCTTCCCGACTAAGAGTACAACAAGTAAAGAGACTATTGAGAAGATAAAGGTGCACCAACAACATTATGGAAATCCTGTCAGAATCATAAGTGACCGAGGGACTGCATTTACTGGGGGTGAATTTCAGGAATACTGCAGAGAAGAGAACATTCAGCATGTTACCATTACCACTGGAGTCCCGAGGGGAAATGGACAAGTAGAAAGACTGCACAGGACTATTTTGGCTGTATTGACTAAGCTATGTCTAGAAAATCCATCATTGTGGTACAGACATATCAGTCGAGTGCAAAGGGCTATAAATAGTACCTACCAGAGGAGTATAAACACCACTCCATTTCACCTTATGGTTGGTATAGGCATGAGATGTAAAGAAGACCTGAAGATATTGGAATTGCTAAGGCAAGAAGAGGTAGATCAATATGAAGAAAATAGAGAAGAGATCAGAATCAAAGCAAAGCAACAAATATTACAAGTGCAAGATGAGAACAAGAAGACTTTTAATGAAAAACGTAAACCAAGTTCGCAATATAAAGAAGGAGATTTAGTAGCCATAAAAAGGACACAGTTTGGTCCAGGACTGAAGCTCAAACCGAAGTACTTAGGACCATATCGGGTGTCAAAGGTTAAACGCAATGACCGTTATGATGTGGAGAAGGTAGACCGTGCTGCTGAAGGGCCTAATAAAACATCAAGCTCAGCTGACCAAATGAAACCATGGCCAAATTAGGTAAATTATAAATTTTTATCATTAACTAATAAATAGGTGGAGATGGATGAAAGAAAGGGATAAATAAAAATAAAAACAACCCTCTTTAAAATAACTGTAGCGTTTATTTGAATATTTTTTTACTGTATTGCATTCTACACACAATTTCATAAGATTTTATGTTTTTTCATATGACTCTTAAATACTGTGTAAGCAAATACATTGTTTAACAAGATTTTATGTGTTTTTATATAACTTTTGAGTATTGTGTAAGTAAAGATTAGCAAAATGTAGAGTTTCTAGATTTTCAGTCTGTAACTATAAAATAAGGTGTAATAAGGGCAATTCTTATTGTAATCTATAGGTATTAAGTTTTATAATGCTTGTAATAAAGTCTTAGATTGTCTGAGGACAGACAAATATCAGGATAGCCGAATGTAGGATTGTAAAAGTAGTTTAGCATGAAAAGGAATGAGTGTGCGAGCGAGAGAGCGTACGTGGAAGGGAGAGGAAGGATGGAAGGACAAGATGGCGCTAACCGTTAAATTACGAGGTTGTACTGAAGTGTGTTTTTCTAGAAAATAAACGACTTGTTGTGGAAAACTGCATTTTCTTCACCGCCCCGACACTACATATATATATATAATTCACATCAGATTTTTTATAAATTTTCACCCAGAATTGTTGCAAATTTAGAGCTTTCTTGCCAGTCAAATATAATTTCTATTACCCGATTTTAAAACCTATGTTATCAAAACATTTGTACTTATTATTTCCTGTTTGAAAAAAAAATGGTAAACAAAGTTGCAGAACTTATCATTTTGGGGAAAAATTATATTATGACTCTGAGGGAAATTCATAATTTCTCTAACGAGAAGTGTTATCCAGCACACTCGACGGACTGTGCGGCGCTGTGCTGTCTATATATCGGGTTTGTCTATCTAGTTATTATTTTAGATTGTTTTAAAGTAGCTATTCATAATCACAAAGAAGGAAAAAGTCAAAGTTTGACAATAATTTTATCATTTTCTATATTGTTATAAGGTAGTTAAATACACACAGTCAAAGGTTTTCTCTACCGATCAATAAACATACAAACAGTTTTATCTGTGTGTACAATCATTAACACGAGTGTCTTTGGCAAATAATATGAAGTTGGAACTTTCTTTGAGTATAGTTGGAGAACAAGGAAAACAGCCATACCAGATTTAGACGAAATGTGTTTTTTTTTTCATTTAGGGCTGATTTTTCAATCGTCGGATAACTTTTAACTGAAGAATAAGTTTGGCACATTGACAGTCTCAGTATAGAAAATATGTCAAAATGACAAGTTTATTCTTCAGTTAAAAGTTATCTGACGATTGAAAAATCGGCCCTTAATCTGTAACACTGGTTTTTGCGGATGAAGTGATAGCGAGATCTTGGCAGTTTTTTTTTAAAAACACAATAATAACAATGTAATTAAATACTATGTTCTCTTATCATCGTTCGTAGCTATATTAATATGAATTAAGTAATGCATAGAAATAAGCAAGGTAAGATTGTAGATACGAAATGTGAAATCGCTTTTGTTTTTCTAAAAAGAGCAAAATGTTTTTTTTTGTAAGAATTCTTATAATATTTAGACATGATACTAAATACAAAATTTATGTATTTATTAAAACTACTAAATTTCACTCTCTCCTTCAACCAACAACTCTACTACATACTTAATTGTTGTAACTTTATAAATACTGTACACATGTTTTGTTGGTGTACCTAAAACCATTTGAAATAAATATTTTCAAGAATATCGAAGTTTCTTTCGATGAAACTTAACAAACAATGATTAAGACGTTGCTTTGAAGACGTAGTTTTTTTTAAAGTGTGTACCGACAACTTAGATTTGAAAAAAATATTTACTACAGCAATTTATATTGAAAAATGGACGGCTGTTTTCGTTTTGCTGTAGTACAGTCAGCGATACAGACGCGAAGGCGTAAACTCCGCAAATTATTTAACTTGAGCGATTTGTGGGCTATTGTCAGTGTTTCTCTTACACTTGGGCTGGGCCGAGGAATATAATAAGCATTTACTTTTTAGAAATATAGCTTAGTTTCATTAGAGAGAGGGCATGTTCTTTTTGTTGGTAAATGAGATGTAGGAACGGAAATGCATCAAACTAAATTACTACCTACTAGTAAGGCTGCGGTCATATATTAGTAGGTACTGAACTTATTTTGTAATATAGTTTTCAGTGGTAGGTACAATGTAGTTTATATTATTCGCTTATTATATCTAGGACCGTTCAAACGTTGCGTTCTAAAAAACGTATCCGTTTGTTTGCGTGTCATCAGTTTAATAAAATAATAAATAAATATACACCGTGAATTTTTAATTACCCGAGAAAATTTACTACTATACTCAGATATCGATATACATCGAATTAGGCGAATAAAAAAAAATTTTTTTTATGAGAAATTTATTTAAAAGGTCCCTAACATTCCGTGAAAAATATGCACCATAAAAGTCCTGCTAATTCAAATAGTAATCATTATCATTCCAACATTAACGGAACCAAAATCCACCTAATTATAATACTACGAAGATGGTTTACATATTTTTGGTGCATTAACAGGATTTATTTGAAGTCCTATAAAACGATATTTTTGTATGAACGCTATAATATTTGTGTGTTACTTACTGATATACATACTTTTATAAACGCAAATTTTAGTTTTCTCTGGCAATTAAAAAGTCACGGTGTATAGTAAAAAACAAATCATAAGTTGCCTTTTTTCTATCTGTCTACAAACGCGTGTGACCGGAGACTAACATGTAGGCCTGTTGTAGTACTTTGACATACTATTAGTGTGTTAATTGGTCATGGTTTCAAACTTAGGAATCCATAATACTTATATCTACGCTTTACAAAGTACCATGCATTTGGCAGAGGGTAAACTCACTTTCCAGCACTCCCATGCTCAACTGGAGATCGAACCTGGGACCAGGATCAAGGCACATTACGGCGCCACAACCTTTTTTGCTCCATCGGCCGTCAGTTCTAGGTGCTATATGCCCTGACCATTGCTACTTCAGGTTGCTAATCTGTTGCTTGCTTTTCTACTTACTAATACTTATTACCCTAATACTAAAGCTTTGGATATGACGACCTCCGTAGCCGAGAGCCACGCACGTCGCCATCTCCAAGGTCTCGGGTTCGATTTCTTATCTGGTCAATGTCGAACTTTTCTATATTGTCACGGGTCTGGATGCTGTGGTACCGTCGTTGTTTCTGATTTCTGAAACACAAGTGCTTAAGTTACTTATCATAGGATCAGAGCAATGTGTGTGATGTTGTCCAATAATATTATTTATTAAAATAAAATTCAACATGAAATTGTGGCTTTTCTCGTTATGCCCCCATACCCTTTATTATGCCATGGGCCTTAAAAGCCAAGTACTGCTATGCACGGAACCTCGTCAGACCTAATAAGGTGTACACACACCTTATTACTGCCAGTCGTGACGTCAAATATACACGGGCGTTATTTATATTTTGGATAAATTGTCTGGTTGTTAAATAAGATAGCAAAATATTTAGAAAGTTTATTTTTTAAATAGAATTTACTTCATGGGTCCCATATTTTACTCGGTTTGCTTTGTCGCTGATATTTTGCTTTTCTTCTGTATTATCATCGCTTATTAACAAATTACGAAGCGACAGCCGGAGGATCGAAAAAAAACGAAATTACTTAAAATCTATTTTAATTTAAAATTAAAATTACAATAAAACTAGTTCCTAAAACTAATTGACTCGATCGATGTTAGATACGAAGTGAGAATGATGGCGCTGGCCTGATGTCCGGCGGCTTAGGTACGTTAGCGGCGCACGAGCGCAGAGTCAGCGTTTCCGTGATCTTGCAATATCTTGTGTGCTCTAGTTAGGCGCCCGGGGTCAGCGGTATTCGTACTGGTAGAGTACGTAACTCCTCCACCCTCAGATCAGCAACTATTTGAGAACGTTCAGCGAAACTGTTGCTGGTGGGTTTCTGTCTCCAGTGATCTGCGTCACGGATACGATTAGAGGTAAGTTTCTCATAGCGACGTAGCATGACTACGAGGATGAGTTTAGTTGCACATATTAGTACGCCGTAGAAAGGTATCGTCGTATGACATAACGTCTCAGTTGAAGGTTCTCGGATTTGCACTGGTATCTGTAGCGCTATTTTAGTCTTGGATGCTGTGAAAACTGTAAATTGATGTGAGATGAATTTGTAGCTTGCATTTCAATATTCGGGATCTTCATTATCTTAAATCCCTTTATTCGTCGTTATGGTTGGTTGTAGTAGAGATTGTCACGAGATGAGATGCTGGATTCAGTCGGGTACAGTGCGAATATGATGGTATAGACGTCTTCTTCACAGAGATAGCCGTGAGATAACTTCGGGCATTCTGCCTCTATGTACACGAAAGCATTCTCGTTGGTGGCAATGAAAGGATAAAAATGGATAAGGGATTGGTGGTATTTATTAGGTACTATAGATAATTTGAACAGGTCATAAGATAATTTAGTAACTATTAGGAAAGTTAAGACTAACACTATGTCTCTATCTATAAAATAGTAAACGGGTTTTATTTGATCATAAAATTCCCTTATAACTCTAAATCCAATATGCTATTTTTGACAAAGATATTTCTTAATTTTAATAGCATATTAGGTCTATTCTTAGCATTGAATGTGTGCACGATGTACGGGTAAATGCTGATATAACTATTTTCTAGACTAATTAAATCTAAAAATTGCCTACGAGGCTGCGTGATGCAGACCCGCAGGACCCAGAGTTTCTCGGGTCAAAACTTTAACTAATTAAGGTAAAGGATTATAAAATAGGACAGGATAAGGAACACGAGAACGATTCAAGTGCACTTACATGAACATTTTTCTTCGGCTTTTTTTCGTGTATCGATGTCTGGATACCCTCTGGCTGGCTTCAGATTCAGGATCCTCGAACGTGACTTGATAGCCACACGGGCGGCTCGTGACGACGGAAATCTTCTTGATGAAACGCGACGCGAAACCGACCGCGAGGATCCTACCGACTGCGCCAATTACGAAGCGACAGCCGGAGGATCGAAAAAAAACGAAATTACTTAAAATCTATTTTAATTTAAAATTAAAATTACAATAAAACTAGTTCCTAAAACTAATTGACTCGATCGATGTTAGATACGAAGTGAGGATGATGGGCTGGCCTGATGTCCGGCGGCTTGGGTACGTTAGCGGCGCACGAGCGCAGAGTCAGCGTTTTCGTGATCTTGCAATATCTTGTGTGCTCTAGTTAGGCGCCCGGGGTCAGCGGTATTCGTACTGGTAGAGTACGTAACTAACATTTATGACATAAAACCCTTAGTAAAATTTTGCATGCTAATTAAGTTTGGCTAAACATGTTTGGTTCTCACTATCTGTAACATCTTTGTATACCTAAGATGTTTATATTTGCATTGCAAATAAATTATTATCATCATCACAAACATTCAAAGAAAATTTTCATCAATAAGATGCAAAAATAGCGGGCGATTCATCCCTGACAGGTGTATTTAAACAAAAATACGATGTCCATTTCTGTATGAAATTAAGGCATCGTCAATCAGTTACGAAGGGAATTACTGTTTCACTAACTAAAAATCTTGGACGTCTAACGATATCCAAACAAATAATTATGTTGCTTAACAAATTTAACATAAATATCTACAAGTTTTGGATTACAAAAATGGCATCCACGCTGAATGTATTGATGAAACAATATTGGTATGCGTCGTGGCAGACTTTGATCACGCCGCGCGATAGTATTAGTTATGCTTCGTATGAATGGTATAATGTCGTACAGGAATGTTGTCAACTTATAGGCCGCTTTGATAATGGATAGGTTAAGTTGTGACGCAATATTATGTTTTGTGTGTGATTTATTCGTAGTATTTTAATAAAGCAATCGGTAACTTAGAGCAAGCGAGATAAAAGAAGGTCGATGCATGGGATCTCTTTAAGGGATAAAATCCGGAACGAGGTCATCCGACAGAAGACTAAAGTTATGGATAAAGTTCAAAAATGTAGCAAGCTAAAGTGGCAGTGGGCCGGCACATCTGTCGCAGAACAAATTAATGAAAGGTGGAGTAAGCGGGTTTTAGAGTGGAGACCAGTCTCGGCTAAGATAATATACTGGACGCCCCCAGGTCATCCAGAAATTGTTTAGCACGTATTATTTAATACATATACTTAAAATGTCCACTTGGGCATCTCAGGATAATTAAATTTAAATTCAAACTATCTACTAACACGGTATTAAATCATAATTTTATAGGTGTCAGGTTGTATGACGTTGATGGAGAAAGATAGATGTCTGAGATTCGGTGGGGGGTAGTCGAACGAAAAGCATGGTCGATCTATTTCAATGGTTTTTATTTATCATTTAAAGAGCTTTAGAGTGCAAGTTTGGTGTAGTTTGTGTTCTAATGTTTGGTGAAGTGATAAAGACCTGAAACTATTGAAATATCATTGTATTCAACGATGCATCGAGTGTCAAGTGACTGGTCTCAAGACAACTTGCTTTAGACCCGATAGCGTCTTGAAACCTGCTTCTACGGGAAGAGTAGCCTTCACTGAATCCAAGAAAAGCATTAAAAACTAAACACCCGTTATTTATTGTGAACACTATATCAAACTCGACATTGGCAGAATCACCGCTCTGCATATAGAGCGGGATTGAGAGTCCATTTATATAAAAAAAATAGATGTCTGAGTTCGGTGATACGCGACTGTACCTGAAAGACTTTAAATATCAAGCTCTTGTTTAATTATTTCCTCAGTTTTCATTAGTTTATTTAACATTTATTATCAACTTCGCGACTTTACTACCATAATAACGTCATGCACCGTTCTAATAGACTAAGGAACATTCGCTCCCACAAGAAAACTGTTTGGGCCGCTAAAATATAATCTTATCCTTAGGGATTACAATGTGGGGGTCCTGAAAGTCTTAACACTTTCTAATAGCTCTTATTCACTTAGTCATAGAGTTAAAAATCCTCTGGGAAATGTATAAACAAAATTATAATGCCATTGACTCTTAAGATTGGGATACATATCAAAGTGGTGGGAGAAGAAATAGTAATAAAAACAAATTTATTGCTTACTAGGTGTCTAGAAGATGATTGGATATTTCAAATTAGATCTGTTTGTAGAGAAAATTTAAGATAATCATGAGAAACCCTGTTGTTAGTTTAATAAGTGTAGTAACGAGCGGTTTAGTAAATTTGTATTTTAGTAATGGATTTGTCACTTTGGTGTGGGACGATGGGATGCGAAAGGTGGGTGGTCATTTTTAATATGTAGTTAGTATTTACATAATGGTTTAAATGGTGAATTAATTTAATCGACTTTTAAGCGGTAGTCCAGTGAAGATAACAGTGACGGTTTCAAGCATCGATATAAAATATGTTGGCTATATGGATAGTCAGTAGTTGACATCGTTAATCAATTGACATACTTTTAGAAGCTGTCAAAAAGCAGTGTTTTTTATTACTATAAAGTATTTATAGTATGTAGTACAGTTATTTTTACGTTTAGATAATTAAGATCTTTCACTACAATGCATCTAAGCCTGTTCGTTGTGGTGAAACAATGGCTTAAAATGTTGCCATCAGCTGAGTAACGTTTAATTTTGTCCGGGCCCTTTTTGCTTTTACACAAACCACTACGCGATTAATCTAGACTGCGTAGAATGTCCGATTTATTTCTATTTTTGTTACTCATCGGTTAATACTCAAGGACAAATTAATTAGCGCTTTTGTTTTTAAGTCATACATTCTTTTTTTATTTAATCCGAAGTTCCAGAAGCCTTTTTTCTTCTTTTTTTACCTAAGACGCAAAAGGAGAGATTAGATAGATTAGAGGAAGGAAGGATATGATGTAGGTAGATCGGTTTTCGATTTCGATAATATTTTCTCGATTGAGGCCAAATATTTTTGACGCTGTCTATTGATACATTGAGGCATTAAGTGAAACATTAGTATGTGACTGAATCTGGTAGCTTCCTTAAATTATTATTTTTGTAAGAATTTAAATCACGAAGGATTTTCTTGTACCAAGATCTCATGCGCCCGGTTGCCAATAAGTTAAACAAAAAACGATTGCATATTATAGGTCAGTGTAGTTTTTGCAGCAAAATAAACGCTTATTTACTTTTTACCTTTAATGTTTGATTCCAAAGTAAAACTTTTAATTAACAGTGTCATTATAGATTTAATTATTGCTCATTTTAAATTGTGGTTTAGCTCTAGGTTTATATTTAATTAAAGTTACTTCTAATTTATTAAAAAATATATTTACTGTTGCGCATTTTCATGTTGCTATAATTATTGATCAGGTCTAAGCAATTGAAAGTATATTCTATAAATACTAGGTATATGGCTTGCACTTGTTTTACACTCATCATAATTTTATAGCAGCAATATCAAGACGACTATTGATTAAGGCACGCATTAATTAATATGCAATGAGGCTGGCGCTGGGATTCCAGAGTACCTAGGCATTAACTAGATATTATAGGGAGAAAGTAAGTAAGTAAATAAAAAATAAACGAACTAAAGAAACTAGAATTTAGAGGCAATTATAATGAACGAATTTTCCTGAATTAATGAAAGAATGGGTTTTTTACTATACAGGGTTACATTGCAAAGGGGTGCCAAATCTTTAGGAGTGGCTCAGATTCAGTAACTTAATCGAACTATGCAAAGAACAAAATCTTTTTGGTGTTTGATCCTCGGCTAATCTTTATCTAGTATCTAGTTCGTGGTCGCCACTCGAGAGCTCGTGCAAGTGCACTTGAATAAACTTTATATTTTTCAAATATTTCAGTATAACTCTCCTCGTAGCCATGACGTCATGTGTGAGGACTATCTATTGGCACTGGTCCACGTCTCGGTGTTGCAATTTATAACAACAGACGGTTTTTTTGTCGCCAATCGCGATCAATGAGTCAATGAGCCGCTTTTTATAGACGACTTAGCAGACCATGCGACGTGTGCAGTTTTGAAGTGACCTATTTCATTTCTGATATTCCGGAATTATCTAAGCTGTAAGTAATTTTATTTTATTTTTTTATTTATTCAGATTCCAGAGCTCTTAAATATTTTACAGAACACACAATTTCTACAAAAAATACAGCCAATAATAGATTCTATATACAGGGTTACATTGCAAAAAAAATTTAGAAAATAAGATCTATGGAACATTATAAAGAAGCGTCTTAATCGATATTATTTTTAATAATCGTACCTATTTTACGAAAAAAAACGCGTATTATTTTTAACATCGGATAGAAATAAATAAATATAAAAAAATATATTTTGTTCTTTGCATAGTTCGATTAAGCTACTGATTCTGAGCCACTCCTGAAGATTTAGCACCCCTTTGCAATGTAACCCTGTATATTCATAGAAAACTTTTTAAAAACGAGTCAATAAAGTTTTACCTCAGAGTTTAATCAGAATTATGTCCTGTATTGGGTTGAGACGTAATAATGCTACTTCAGTTTAATATTGTAGTTTTTACTACGGTACGCCGTGCATAAGCAACTGTTACTTCTCAAGATATTGGTAAGTAACTAAGTTGATTGAAATGGTTTTCTTTAGGTTTTTGTACAAAAATTTTATTTTATTACTTAAGTAACATGTGATTAGTAAATATGGTATAGTAAGTAAATTAATTTATTTGCTATAGATACACTACAGCCTCCTACCTAAGGTAGGCTTATTTGAGATCGTAATGATTGAAAACATAGTTTTGTAATCACGAAAGTTAGCCATCTCTTTTTTTCAAATTTGATAAAAAACTTACTTGCGTCAAGGAAAATGTATCAACAATCCCAAGATGGCGTGGCATGTGTCGATTGATATCGACGCTATCATTTGCGCCGCTTGTACCAACACGAGATGGACGAGTGTTTAACGAGACGGGCTCATGCAATATGCATGGGAGGATGCGCGTAATCACGATATGCCTAAGGGACGCAGGGCTGCCAACCGTGACCAGATCACGAGCAACAATGAATAAAAACTTTTTTATCATCTATCTTCATTTCAGTCATAGGTACGACGTCCACTGCTGAACACAGGTTTCTCCCAATGACTGAGCAGACGCTGCTGCTCGTCTCGTGCAACAGGAATAAGTCGCCTTTTACGACACGCCTTCTGTTGGCAGTGGGGACGTGTATTCTTTACGGCCGTCTCCACACGGCTTCTTAAATTATAAAAAATATAACACTATAATATGTGTAGATTTCATCCGGATAGGTGAGCCCAAATTGTCCCTCGATGGTTACCTACAGACGGCTGTCGCGGAAGAGGTAGACCCAAGAAAAGATGGAGTGACGATTTGGGTAACCTGACGAGGTATTGGGAGTCATTGGCGATAGATAGAGATCGATGAAAGAGTCTGGGGGAGACCTTTACCCAGCTGTGGGATTGCATAGGTTAAAAAAACAACAAATACTCACTGAACGAGTCTTAATGCCACACGTACCACTTTTTACGAATTGATTTTCCTAACTATGGATCTTGTTGCAGTTAGTTAATAAGTTTGTTTAAAAAATGCAACAAACTCGTTTAAAATGTGATATAAAAATTTGGTACGCGATGTCACGTTTCAATTGGTTTAGTGGCAAGGTAATTTGCATTACACGCAAAGGGTCCCGGGGTAGATTCCCAATTCGGGTCACAGAAAACGATCTTTCCTAAATTGGCTCGCATCTGGTGGGAGACGCCCCTGGCAAAAACAGTCTTATATACCTCGTGACACAAGGATGTTAACTCCTTATTTCGAGACCGTGACAGTTGGTGTGTTGTCTGGCGAAGAGATGTGCCATTCCCGGGAACATTCCTCATGTGGGAAATATTCCAGAAAACGGTACATCTCTAGTGTAACAATTAACTCATACACCTACGCAAGAAAATACCTGTTGGAAAATACTTATCTTTCAACTACTCTATAACAATAACACTAATATCTAAGTAATCTCAAACTATGCACGGCTTGTCTTATTATATCGTGACTAACAGATATACATTCATGCTAAAACATCCATGACTTAGGTACAAATGCTTGTGCCCAACAAACAAACATTTCCGTGCCTTAGTTGCAGGATTCGAACCGGCTGCTGGCTTTGAAGTCTGAAACGCAGGGTTTCTTAGTAAACTATTTAATAATCTGCCTTTTCTTTGCTATAAAAACTGGTATAAAGTTGACTTTATGTTAGATAGTTAGCATACTGTTTCAAAAAACATTTTCTAAATATAATTTATTTAAGCAGCATTCATCTACAATAAGATTGAAAATGATTCTATTTGTATTCAATATAATTTTCACGTATAATCATATATTCAAATATTTTTGCTGCATTTATATTGTAACTACTTATTCAAATAAGCTCAGTTTCAGTGTATTTAAAATTAAACACTTTCGCATAATTACATCCAAGCAAATCAGTCAATCAATTTTCGATCTTCATCATTTGAAATAGAGTTGTCATAAATTTGTGCTTCACTTTCACTAAGCTAAAGTTTCTTGATTCTAAAACCAATCGTCTTGCATTTGAGTGAATATAATCTTGCAACATTATCTGCTTTATGCAACTGTATTACAGTCGTCATTAGACAATTTATGATTGATTCCTTCAGCACAATAAACACGGTTAAAAGATTGTGTCGTCTACGTATATGACAGCGATATTTATGGGTGCAAATTAGAATAATTGATGGCAAATTAAACAGGAGTTATCGTTTTGTCCGTAGATAAAGCGGTAGCTCTTCTTTATGCGGTGTTAGTTAATTAATGTCTCAGTATGAGTATCTTAATTAAATTCTAAGAAGCTTTGTATCTTTTGGTTAAGATAAAGGCAAACATGAACTTCCTCTCTCAAGTTGCATTTTAGATATCGTTAGTTATGATGAAGATATTCTAAAGTCCGATAAAGAGTTAAGTTACGATGTTGATAGTATTATTTCAATTTCCTTCTGGGCCATCCGTTGCAACAATAATGTTGCACAATTATGTGTGCAATATTCAATTACAAGTATACTTATTTTATTCATCATCATCATCATCTCAGCCATAGGATGTCCACTGCTGAACAAAGGCCTCCTCTAATGACCGTTCATCGGGGGGGATTGCCAAAACTCGCCACGCTTGACAGGCGGGTTGGCGAGCGCAGTTTTTTATAAGATTTCGCACGAAGACGCTGCTGCCCGTCTTGTGCTACAGGAATGAGTCGACTCCCACGACACGCCTCCTGTTGGCGGTGGGGAAGTGTATTCTTCACGGCCGGCCCCACACGGCGCTTATTTTATATGCTTTCTGTCATATAAAAAATGAAAACTTCTGTGGATATTTTAAAATAAGTTCTAAAAAGCTAGTTGTGACATTTTTGCACCGGATTTGCAATGCCATTTGACACAATGAGATCTGTTGTCAATAACAAGCATAAAGAGTGTTCAAACAGAACTGTCATCTTCAATAGAACAATGCAAGAGTCATATCGGAAACATTGCTATTGTTTTATGAAATATACAGTAGCCATATCGTAAAGATTCAACTACGAAACCGTCAATAGTTTCATTAAATTCATGTTTTTCTCAATAGAACTTATCACAGAAAACTTACTGGAAAGGTCACAGTTTAGTGGTCTGATTATAGACAAACCCATTTTGACGGCCTTTTCAAAAGTTTTGTACTTCGTTTAGGCCAATTTTACAATGCTTAAAAGAATAAATCAGTACAGCTCTGTGCCTTAATTAATTTTTGTAATGTTGCCAGCCCTGTAAGCGTTATACAATTAGTCTCCTCCAGACATTATTTATCACGACCCTTGAGAGTTTGTTTTACTAGCTGCCAGTTGTCTAGTATTAATGTATAATGATCATGAATACACATGATGCCTTTTGCTTAAACCTGAATACGAGCTATAGTGTGATTCATAATTATTGGGATTTTCGAGACAGGTTGTTTGATCAATATTATTTTAAGTATTTATTTATTTTATTAGTGTCAAAAAATGATGTCATTGAATTTTCGCAAAAGTGTCAACCCTGTCGCTATAGCAAGCATTAAACGAATCCAGCACATTATCGACGCATAATTACGGATTGCGCCCAATTGCTACGTAAGTTTGTTTTAAGTCTGTATTCCACTACATGGAAAACAAAGCGCATGATATTTTGAATTAAAAGATAATATTTAATCAAAGAAAATATACTTTTGTGTCTTTTCATTTGGTAAATTCTTGGACAGAAGTAATAAAATTCATTTAATACTCCAGTCACTCATTTGTTAATCCACATTTTTACAATTCGCACAAAATGTTATTTGGTATCGTATAGTAACGTTTTTTTAAACCACTATTTTTAAACAATGGTCATATCTTGAAACACCCTCCGATGAGAAATAATGGATGTTAAGGCGGTTGATAACACTACATACGTGTTAGAACTGCGATATCAATCGTTTATGTGCTATTTTAATAGGTCTTTTAAAAACATGCCATTGTGTCTAACAGCTCCAGTGCCCATTTCTGAAAGGCCATTTTCTTCAGAGCCATGTCAAACGCTTTTAAACCCAAATAATTAGTAAACTTATTATTTATACTTACAAAAATAGTATGGCATTCAAAGCCCAGTGGAATAACGCCTGTTTTCGCCTGGAGCCGATCCTGTACATGTGACGTCACACCGGTGTGTCTCGTTTGATTTTATGGTAATCATATTTGGCGATGGTTGTTAAATTTTCATTATGCATTTTTAGCAGTTGCTACTTTTAGCTTGTCTTATAATTTAAACTGCAAATATAGGAAGTATATTTATTAAATTGGAATAGGAAAAGATATAGTAAGTATTACAGAAATGAATAATTAACACTAGTTCAGAAAAACGAAAAACAATTTGTTGTAACGTGGTGGTATTTAGATACCACCAATTTAGTAAAAACTTAGGTTTTTACTAAATTAACATACGAGTACTTACTGCCGCAATCAGAAACGTCAATTTACTTTAATAGTTACTTAGAGAAAAACCTATGATACTAAAGTCGATACGAATAAAGACAATTATTGAATGAACAAAAATGTTAATCAACACTTTATAATTGTTAATTGGCCCCTACTTATTAATACCCTCAGCATCCGCTTCATCATTATCGTTATCATCAGACGTCCGCTGCTAAACATAGGCCTCCCTCAATGACTTCCAGATTGACCGGTTGGAAGTGGCCTGCATACAGCGGCTTCCTAAAACTTTTAGAAGATCGTCAGTCCTCCTCTAGGGTGGACGTCCTACTTTTTTTGCCTCGTCAGCTGTCAGTTCTGTGCCTGTAGTACCTGACCCAAAGCTAGATTGAAAAGCCGGAAAAGTTTTCTTGGACTGATGGCATCGTAATGGCATCGTTACCACCCAACGTTATTTCTGTTATTGCATATTTTTATTTTAATCTATTAATGATATATATAAACTGGCTAAAGGAACGCCCTCTGTTATTTTACATACTGTGTAGGTATTATGCCAAAACCAAGTTAAGACCAGATTCTCTACCTTTGACGTCTAGGTTAAGTACCGTCGAAAAGACAAGCCGCAAAATCTTACCGTCCACACCCTCAACCTCATAGCAGAACGATGTTCAATAGCACTGCAGACCTCCGTTGTCGCCAAAGCATATCAGCAGCGCAATAGACGGATATGGAAGTTATAGTGTGTTATCTGTTTATGTTTCGATTTTGTAAATATTTATACTAATTGAATAAAGAAAAATAAAATTCCTTAGCTAAAAATAATATTAACTTATAAGTACCGTCTAATCATTTACTTTTAGAGTCGGTGCCAGCCGATTTGAGTTTGAATGTGTTCGTTTGCATACAGTCATTTTCTAAGTATTATTAGGCATTTTTAAACAGCAATGTGTGTTTGTTGGTTTACCTTCATAATCTATTGGGTCCAGTTCTGGTGTAGGCGGTCTCGGCATTTCCTTCATGTAGCTACATCGTTCTGAGTAGGGAATAAAACATTACAGATTAGTATTAAAAAACACTGTAACACTTTCCTACGGATGCTCGAATTCAGATCTACTTGTCCAAAATTCTCCATCTTTCAATTTTGTATCGCTATCTGAACACCTACCTTCTGGGCACGAATAGCCCGGCCAACCTGGAAGGTTGGTACCTGTAGACAAAATTTTGTAAAAAGGTATGAGGCCCGAGTGGTAGAGTGAATATGAATGCGGTGTAGCAGACTCACAAACTATGGGTCAACAACTCTCCTGTTCTTTGTGTCCCTCTGTATACAGCAGCACGAGAAAAGACCTAAACAGAGGGACACAAAATGCTGTTGAATTTTCCAAGTTTCAGTCGAAGTTCATCTAGAGTCGCCATTGACACAGAAGATGAAAATACCTATCACATTAATGAGACAACGCCTGTCGAGACGACAAACAAACTGGGACTACATGAGTAACTCGCATGAATTTGACAAGTTATAGTAACTTTGGGTCGGTTTTGTCAGCCATAACAAAATACTTCGTTCTCAAACTCTCATGTATTGTAGCCCGATGTTATCAGTAACTACATCATGCACAAAAATAGTCAGCTTAGGAATAATAATGTGAAAATTCCACTACACTTCAGAAACAATGTTGTAGCAGATTGCCCAGTTTTAATTGACCTCTGACTTTGTTGCTTCTTTAAAGTTTATCTTTAAGGGTGTCAAATCATGATAGGTCAAGATAAACCGGTTGATTATAATTATTTAAGAACAGATTGTCTGGCGTTAATCCAAATGAATCTATGAAACCGCAGACTTAGAAAAATATTAGACGTTTTAATCTTCAAATAAGCTTGAAAATGTCATCAATGACATAGCACAAAGAGAACAGTTTGTACGGGTTCCTAAATTCTTGAGATTTTTATATATATTTTGTTTTTTTTTAGTTAATATTTTGATAGGTTATCTTTGTACAACCAAAAAAAAGGTGAAGCTAACCATGGATTGGTTAAATATTTAATCACGCGTTTTTCGGAAGTTGCAGAGCTATTGAAAATGATACAGTTGCATTTTTTGATTGATACTCGTACATTGATTATGATAGAACGATACTCATTATTGTACACTATACAAAAAAGTTACAATTGATGTTTAAAGGAAGATAAACAATTTAGGAGGTCTTATCGCTAAAAGGTATTAATGTTATTGAGACCTGACCGCTGGGGCTAGATAATAGGTGTTTTTTTTCTTGGACTGGCTGATATTATTGTTCTATTAAAATGTACAGAGTTTTAGGAAATACCAACAATCTTAGACACACAAATAAGTATAATAATAGATGTCGTTCTATTTTGATGGCCCGAATGGCGTAGTGGCGCGGTGATTCGCCTTGAACGCAAAAGGTCCCGGTTTTGATTCCCAGTTCGGGTCTATTTAGAAACCGAAATTTTCTAGCCTTTGGATGCAGGCTACTTCTAACCGGCTAATCTGGAAGTCATCGTGGTAGGTCTATGCTCAACTCTGGTAGTCCAATGACTGAAATGATGTTGATGATAATATTAACAAAATGTATAAGATTATTAGCAATAGTAACTTAGTTCATTTAATTTGACATTCCATTTGTGTCCGAAAAAAAGCGGCACATGAAATAAATATCATCCTCTCCGTCCTAACCTTATTGTTGTGCCCAACAGGGTTTATAATGATCTGATTAATGCACCTATTTATAACGCCTATGTAACATTATAGAACGCAATAAATATATTGAATTGAATAACATAATATGATAGATTGTCGCCGAATAATGTAAAGATTAATCTGATTTATAAGTTTGATCACTATTCCTCATTAAAAATAATACCTAACATTATGTCAAATTAGGAAAACATATACGTAAATCATATTTGAACTTGTGTCTCGAATTTTATTACGGCATTTAGCTTTAATGAGTGTGCCATAAATTCAGATTAACGTGTAGTTGTAAGAATATTTTATGATTTGCGAAAAAGTGTCGCATCTTTGAAATTGGAATTAATCTAATGAATTATGACTTTATTTTGGGATTTGTAAAAATAAGAATTTTAAAGTTGATTCTGGGATTTAGCAAACCCGTATGCATATTAGTAAAAAAAAATATGTATAATTAGTAAAATAAATACTAGGATTTAGGAATTATACTAAATTAGTTAAACAAAATGTGAGGTAGGTATAGTATTTGTCTATACCCAGATTAATTGGTCCAGCCTCTTAATCCATAAAAGGGTATTTATCTCTAATAGTTTGTAATTTGAATGTTTATTATACCGTTAACGAACACTTACCAGAGGCATAATGCACCAATTATGGTACTTTATGTCGCGGTAAATCTGTAAGAGAATATTTCATTATTACGTAGTCGAAAATATTCATTATAATAAAGTATTTGAACCATATCTTAGAGCTATAATGAGGTGTCAGTTTAAGTCCAATGTAACGCAAAGCTGCTGGCAGCAAATAGAGAATAATCGCTAAGAATCAGGCTTAGTGAAATACCTATATTATGAATATCAAGGAAAATAATTTTACTGGATTTTCTTTTCAACTGCTTCTGGTAGGATTCGATCCCACGACCTTTCGCTCTCCGAGCGACTGCTCTTCCCACTGAACTACGGAGGATATAGTACCTAATATTGGCGAATTTCTTCAAGAGTTTATAGCTGTTAGTAATCAATGTCTTGGACTTTATACCCAAAAAAAATACCTGTATGAATGCTTAAAAGCAATTATTTTAGGGCCGATTTTTCAATAGTC
The DNA here is from genome assembly GCA_963576865.1 of Anania hortulata. Lineage (NCBI taxonomy): Eukaryota > Metazoa > Arthropoda > Insecta > Lepidoptera > Crambidae > Anania > Anania hortulata. The sequence continues at coordinate 1,585,931 of OY756406.1, forward strand.
AGAAAACTTTTATTTCAAGAATAAAATTGACGTTTTGATACATTTTCTATACGAATACTGTGAACATGTAAAACTTATTCGACGTTTAAAAGTTATCTGGCGAATTAAAATTCGGCACTTAATCTACTAATTACCAAATGCCTAATTTCCGTAATATAACATTGGTCGCAACGCAATCCAGTGTCGATCCGCTCTCAGTAACATTACTATCGTAATGCGACTGAAAATAGAACAAAACAAAATTTATTGTGGTTCCTTCCATTTTCAGTCGCATTACGAACTATAACTGCATTTTTTGGCTCAGTGTGTGTAATTTAGATAGATAGATACTCTTTATTGCACACCATACAAGTAAAATACACATGATTTTTACAGAAAAATGTACAATTTAGGCGGTCTTATCGCTAATTTAATGATGCATTTGGATTTTTTCACGTACATTTCTATACTTCCTTCATTATCCATGTTTCATAAACCTTATGTATATATTTCATTACTTGTACTTCTCTGTTTGGTCAGTGATTGCCTGATAGAGAAGGCTTAACATAAATAGCATGAAGTCCGCCATTTGTTTTTTTTTATAAACCAAAAAATTTATTAATAAATTTAACCAATTTTATGCGGATATTGACATACATGGAATCAACCAAACAGCACTATAATCTAATATATTGCGTTTGCCCACAATATTTATCGTTCACAAAACAAACGGTCAAGATACATGATCCAGCCGAAACTACATGTTAATAAACTCTCAATATCGGTCATTAGGGCTTATTACGTTACTAGCTGTTACTAACTTATTAAGTATCAGTCATATTTGCATGGATTTCCTATAAAGTTGCTATCTTTATGCGCCGGCGCGCAGTGAGGTGTAGCAATTACATATTTGACCTAAACTGGTATTTAATAATTGATTCCATTTGCATATAAGTTAGGTGTTTTGGGTGCTGTATTTTGTTGATATTGAAGGCACGTTAATTGGCAGTGTTCACAGGTCGGATGGGCTTATGAATATTTAGAGGTTTGATTTTAGATAAACTTTAGACTATTGTCCTATATTCTGCAATGCTTGGTAGTGCAAGCACGTTCCAACTTACGCCACCACTGCTTCGGGACTTTAAGTTACCTGGTAGAAGGCGAAAATGTCGGCCGAAATAGCGATGTTATATGATCTCATTGAAGAAGATGCCAAGGATAAAGTAAAAGATAAGCAAAAGAGCAGGAAAGCGGACCATGTTATAAGTCAGGATATATGCTAGGATGAATAAAATTACTTTGGGACAATATCGTGGGCTAGTCATAAGTCGGATAAACACTAGAAGGAATAAGAAGACTTTGGGACAATTGTGGGCTAGTCATAAGTCGGATATACACTTGAAGGATAAAGAAGACTTTGGGACGATTGTGGGTTAGTGTTGAAAAGAAGCACAGCAAGAAACTCAGTTGTCAGTCCAATACAAAACTTGGTATGTCTGGTTTATTACTTTTGATGAAATTGACATCAAACCTCCTTAACCCTTGGATAGGGGGACGAAGATTGAGTAATGCACACATACAGGTTGTCCCATAACTCAAGGATAACCTCATAACTACGTATTCTGTAAATATTTTTCATTGTTTGGCCATTGGCTGACAATAAATTCTAGTATTCTTTAAAATAAAATGTCACGCTCAAACCAATTGAGTAGCAGCACGTAGACTAACGACCTGGCATAGGTAGGAAGACGCTGGATGCAGGCCGCTTAAAACCGGCCAATCCTGAAGTTACTTACTGGAGGAGGCCTATGTTCAGTAAAAGTCATATGGCTGAAATGATGATGATGATGGTGACTTCATTGCACAAAATAATAAAAAAAAAAAACAAACAAGACACTGTACAATGACGCAAACTATTCGATAAAATCGATCTCTTAAAAATGGGCAATAAAGAAAGTTTATATAAATGTGTAGGATATGATAACCTCTATTATGGAAATTAATTTAAATTAAACGAATTAATATACGAGTAAAGTGGCGAATCCTTTAATTAACATCTATTTGCAAGTTATAATTGACTATCAAGCACAACTAACACTATCAGTACACCTTATTACTTAGGTAATAAAATTTAAAATTGGATAATCAAGCCACCCAAGAAGGGGTAACTACTGAGTGCAGAATCTTTAAATAATCAAATGTTTCCAAACTTACGTATTTTCCAAATTGCACTTTACCGGATTTTAAAATTATGCCAAGTTAAACGTATTATTGGACAAAAAAAATTGACAGGCTTAATATTTCTAGTTTTAAAGGATTTTTTTCTACCATGAAAGGGGTTTCCCAGAATTTGTCAAAAGAATGAAGAATAAGAATAAATTTTATTTATTTGGCACAAAAACACAAAACATAAATGAATAAAAGAAACTGGTCATTAGCACATAAGCATCCTTCTGTATTATTGAAAGACTAACGTTAGGGTAACATATTAGAATTCTCAGGTGTTTTTGGTACAAATTACGCATAAATAATTAGTGATTTCCAAAAACCTTTAAATAGCAACCCAATTCTTAACCATAACTCACACTGAATTCTCAGTATAAATTCCATACCGATCGTATCTCGTACAATTAATAGTCATAATGGGAAGAAAAAAATATGGCTCGAATGCAAGCAGCTACTGACGGGTTTTGAATAAATTAAGGTGGACGGCAATTAAATAAATTTAATGACTGCTTGTCGCTTGTTGCCGGTAACCAATGGCGTAATGACATTGGGAACAATAAGTGTAAACGGTTGCTATTCGTCAGCCGTCAACCAATTGACACTGCGTTTGTAGCGTTACGCGAGAATAATAATTGTAGGAGGGAAATCTGCATATAACCTTTAAATGTGCCGACAGCAAGACTGGTCTGGTCACGGTACTATTATAATTTTATCACTGTTCACTGTTGGTAACATTTGCATAAAAAAGCCTCATTGATATCACACTGTCTTATAAAAAAACATATTTACTGCTGGGCACATGCCTTAATCCTGAGTTGAAGTGGCTTTAACTTGCCTTATAACACTCTCTAACAATCTGCCGGCCCGCGGGGTGGAGTAGGTATGTTCCATACCAACTCATGTCTTCGTTCAATTTGCGCGTTAAGTTTATCAAAATCATCAAAAGTATAGCGCTCATGGCAATTAAGAGCTAGAAGTAAGTCTATCTTATCTATAACTATCTTCCTCCTCTGAGTACTAATCTTCTTTGTTTTGTGCCAATCGCTTTTTTTTCTACGGCAGCTTTTATGTTTTTCAGCGACTTACAATCGCGTTAGTCTATCACGCTCCACAGAACGTTTGCCAATTTGCTTTTGAAGATTATTTGCTTAAAACATTGAGAATTAGGGGAGGATTGAGAGACGAAGAGTCAATTACCCTACCTAAAAGAGCACTGTCCTTAAATTAAGTGGAAGAGATACTAAAACAATACCAATATTAGTTATGTAAAAAACAGAAGAAGAGCTATAAAGTCATACATGAATCAAATGATGGAAAGGTTAAATCAAGAGGTCAAGAAGATGGCATGGAATAGAGCAATCTGAAAAAAAAAATCCATCATAATTTAAAACAAAAATCTATTTGCTTAAATTTTGCCGTTATATTAGTTCAAAGTCAGTTGTGTTTAACTTTTGGTCTCAAAATGTTCATAAATTACATCCACTGACCAAATATATTGACACCGGATCTACCATTTCAGTAAACGGTCACACCTATTTATTTTATAATATGTTATTACTGTCATCGGGTAGCTAAATTTATTGTTTCCTTTATATTAAAAATAGGCTGTTAAGTGCATTTGCATAATACTGACGTTAATGTTGTATTTCTAGAGAAAGTTACATCTCTGCCTGTTTCTAGGGATATCTAGGAACGAGTTGGGACGGAAGATGCGTCAATTTTAAGTAGCATTCAAATTGATTGATTAGCATACAAATTGTGTTTATGGGTAATGAAAACAAAACAAGAAACGATTATTTTATTAAGGAAATTGATAGTTAACTTAAATATATTTAAATAGTTGCTAGTTGTGCAAATTCAAATTCAAATTCTTTATTTGCCATAAATAGGGTATGTAAATGTTGTTGTCATACAGTTAATGTAGCTTATAGACCTATTTAGCCATGAGATACAGCATAAAAATTTTCATCTTACACTAAGTTTAATAACAAATTACTACAGATCTTTATTTACACACTTTGCACACTTTGTTTAGAAATATTAATTAAAAAAAACTGTTTTATTGTATTTTTATGTTTAAGTATTACCATTTTGAACCAAAAAACTAAATGAAATTATCTTCTAAAACTTGACTAGGATTCAAAACTATACTAACTTATAAATTAGATATAACTGAATGATGTAAGTACTTACCAAAACAAAATACGCCACGGTTATTTCAAAACGTTTTTTACCCCAAGGAGTAGGTATTCCTTATTTTGAGACCATCACAATTATTGTGACAATTGACACAGTCGACGCTTTAGTGACGCTATCGATTTTTTTTGTTTCTGATTTACACCGTTCTCTACACTAAGGCTAGTAATAAGTAGCTCCATTCCAGAAATGTCAAAACGATTAAAAACAAAGTCGCCGGGAACTTATTTATAATAAATATTAGACAACATCACATACATTGCTCTAGTCCTATAGTAAGTAGCCAAAGCACTTGTGTTACAGAAATCAGAAACAACAACTGTACCATAACACCCAGATCCGAGACAATATAGAATAGAAAAGCATTGACCGATCATGAATCGCACCCAGGACCTCAAATATAGCGACACCGAGACCGGTATGCTCGCCTCTCGGCTACGGAGGCTCGTTAAGGCGAGCATAGTCGCCAAATGTACAATTAGTAAGTCTACTACTACTTAAATCCTAAATTGTCTGAAAAATATGGCAAGAATCCTAATCCTAAAAACCTATACAACATTTTGAGCATAGCATTTGTTTTTAGATGCGAGCCGCTTCCAACCGGCCAATCTGGAAGTCACTGGGGGAGGCCTATGTTCAGCAGTGGACGTCCTATGGCTGAAATGATGATGATGATGATGATTTGTTTTTAGTAGTTATACTTCTATTGTGGCAACTGTGATTGATATTTTCTCTAAGGTGGAGACTTTCTAGTTTTTATGAAATGATAAATGTAAAATACCAGACAATTAGAATTTACAAATTAATTAATTAACATAAATAACACCTATTTGGAAATCCAAGAACCGTTTCAAACATCGATTGAACGTATAATGGATGCAGAAAAATGTGTAAATCGATACACGAAGTTACTATTTAGTCAACCGTGTCGATAAGATCGATAGAGTTGTAAAGAATTCGGTGTCCGATTACAATGGCGTGTTATACAAGACTACTAAAGGTTTTTTTAACACTTTTGTTAAATAAATCTGCTTTTAATAGATTCGTTTATTATCTTGATGTTCGCAAATTCTAAAACGTTAATAAAAATATATTTATGTTAAACAAATATATATAGTAGGTATAAGATAAACATCAAGGATATTATTACACTTGACATTTTGCTCCAACTGCCTCTGGTGGGATATATCTACACAATTTATTTCATAACTAGTAGTTCCCTGCAATTTCATGAGCGAAAATTTTAAATTCGAATTCTCCAAATTCTATCTGTATGAATATGAAGAAAATAAAAATAAAAATATTTTTTTATCCCCCGTTTGAAAAGTTCTATGTTATGTGCATCAATAGAATAAAAAATATTTCTTATTTTCCATTCCCTGTATCTACGGGTTTTGGTATAGCAGATTGTTTCTACGAAGCATGGTTTTCCTTTCTTAAACTTCTGTGGTGTGCGTTTTCAGACATCTGTCACTTTATGACGAAATTAGTTTTTATTTTATTATTTTATTTTTCCATAGCTCTTTTCCTCAGCTTTTTTTTTAAATCCACAGCTCTTAAGTACAGAATACATTTTCTTGGTGATAAAGCAGACAGCCAGTATTGGATTTTCATTTTATTGATTTCAGTCAAATTTTATTATTTACTTAGGTAGATTTGGTGGGTGTTCTTTAAGTTAGATTAAAGCTATAACCACAACATTTCCAGACCCGCAGGTACGCGTCAAATTTATTTTAATTTGCTTAATATCTGATTCGATACTGTCCTAAGAACCTTTATTTGTCATTTTAAATCACGTATATTGATGCGTGCCAATCAAGCGGAGTGTTCATTGAATTTTGTTTAAGAAACTACATAGTTGTGCAATAACAGATAATTAGAATTAACGATAGCGTAACTGCCTTGAACATCTGATTCGTAAACTAATGGATGCCGAAAAATGTGTTAATCGATAGAGCTGCAAAGAATTCGGTGTCCGATTACAATGCCGTGTTCTACAAGAATACCACTGGTTGTGTGAATAAATCTCTGTGTATCCGCGAACGGCTTTATTTCAATGCTAATGCCGGTGGTAGCTGAGAGCTTATTGTAATTTTATGTATCGTGGATCAAGACAATAAATTACGGATGTTTCATTGTCTTATTTATAGTTTTCGTCAGGAATTTTTTAATCGAATTAATGGGAGTAATAACCATATTTTTTAGTTTCAACTTAGACGTCGCACATTTTTCATAAATCAAATTATGTACTTTTAAACACATCGGAATTTAGAGTATTCTTAGGAGCTTTGTCGTCTGCTTTGCATAATGTAGAATTAAAAATATACATGGAAGTATTCTTGGCCTCTTTTTGATACAGCCGTCAAGAATTACCAGATTAGAATGTGATTGATCGAAAACCGCCAAAATGGGGTCTCTCGGACGGGCGTAATCCGGTGATTTGGGCACGTCTCATGACTGAGGCTAAAGGTTTCGCCAACAAAGGCATACTTTATTTGATTTGCATCAAAATCTTGTTTTATTGGATTCTTGACAGTATTAATGCTGATTCAATTGCTTGTGGGTTGAACTGTAGACATTTTAGGTTGAATTTTTCTATTTCTTGGTTTTTAATTTCTATGCACATATTTTTTGGGGTTCTAAAAAGTAAGTTAGTTTTTAGAACCCCTTTGTTTGCTAATATTTCAATAAAATGTTTGATTTTAACTTAGGAGATAATCATAATAAAAAAATTCGACGATGACGAAGATCAACGACCTCTAAATCGCCTAAGTCCAAAACTTATGTTTTTTTTTGCAACAATCTCACTAATTTCTTAGCCAACTTACAAACAAACTAAGCAAAGCTTGTTTTATGGCGACTAGATAACGGTTAAACATTATTCAATACAATAATAAAGACTTAGATACAAATGCTAAGTCATTACATGTATGATCAAAAACATGATATCTATGATCACAAACATTTGCCCCTTGCGAGATTCGAACCCACAAATGACAAAATTAAGGTACGTTTTTTTTGCTTTTCGTAGGCTTTATAGTCGCGCATAAAGCGCCACGAATTTATCAACAACAACTGAACTTGGGTCTATTTTTACAAAAAATAATTGTGTTTGCTTGATTCAATGGCAGTTATTTTTTATTTGCAAAGACCCATAACGTACTAAATAGAAAATACACGAGTAAATCAGTTACATAGTTTGCGTGATCGTGGGCAACTAATCATTGTTTGTCTGACATGGCCTGCCCACACGATATAGGCTATATATTCGAATGAGGAATAGTTTTAAAATAGTGGACTTAAAACATTAACTTTTTTAATTATTATTTTAATTATTTTGTACTTTTGATTGTGGACTGTCCAATAAGTAATTAGTTTAAGTCAGTAATTAGTACAGCACTCCACCACTACCTTCAAGATACTATCATTTTATAGTTTATATAAGAGTACCTTGTTCTCAGATTTGTGAAAAACCTTAAGGTCCATTTGCGCATCACCGAATTAGTTTAATACGGGATTAAGACATGTATCTGTCTCTGTCAGCGCCATACAATCTGACAGCTATAGAATACCGTGATAGTGCATGGTTCAGGATAAAATTAGCTAATCCTGAGATGAGCAAGTGGACTTAAGTATGTTAAGGTAAGACTAAATTGTGGATTTTCTACAAAATATAATTTAATTTATCAAGTGCGTAGCAGTTAGTATTCTGTGACTGTCTGTTATTTAATCATGTGATTAAAATTATTCGAAAAAAAATAAATACATCTTTTAGGATCTCGTAACCCAGCAAAACGGAAAAAATGGTCGTTTTATTTTGACGAGATCTCATGGAACCGCTCAGCAGACAATAAGTAAAATTAGTGTTAAATAAAAGCTTTTTAAATCGGAACGGTACCTACATAATTATTTAATTTCAACCGACTTATTTAAAAAGAGGGTGACAAAAGTAACTGAGTTTCTTACGCTACTTCATCTCCATACCTGCCTACAAATAACTCCAAAAAGTGGTTGGGTAAAAAAAATTGGCTAGTAAAAGTGCCTTATTTCCAATCCTCCGGACTATGAAGCTAGGCTATTGGGAGTTCGAATCCCGCAACAGCCAAATGTTTGTGTTATGATCACGAACATACGTATCTTGGTCATGCATTTTTATAATCGTATTTAAGTATATTTATACATTAACATCATCACTCCGCACATCCGCACCACTTTCCCCTTTTTTCTTATCTGTCCTCTACCTGAAGGTTGTCTTGAAGAGATCGCTTTTAGCGATAGGACTGCCTAATTTGTTCATCTTTCTGTAAACATGAATTGTATATTCTTTATATTGTGTACAATAAAAAGTATTTATCTATCTGACTAGTCACTATAGTAATAATACATTTGCTTAGTTTGGATAATTTGGTGTGATTGTGGAAACAATTTATGATTTACACCTAAATGTGAACCAATTGATGGTCATTTTATTCGAATACAAAAAGTACGTCCTAAGACTTACAGGTTATTGTGTTTTTAATTTCAGGTAGTTAGAGGATACTCTAAAAACTAAACTAAAAGTTGAGTCTAGTTTTCGCTCTCTTTCGCACGATCCACTTTGATTTGCAACTAAGAAGGAAAAGTCGAGTGAAAATCAGCATGTTTACACAGGTAGGTAGCAAACGATACGCCGGCAGACGCGAGTCGCAGACACAATAATGACATCATAAAGTGTCTCGTTGCTGCTCGGACCACCGGCAATGAGGAGCCATGCCAAACGTCACCAGTCTACGGGTTAGGTCAAGTTCACATAAAATGTCACATCGTATCCAGATGCCATCTCTTCTCATCATCAGCTAATACGACCGTGTAGCGGCGGTAGGGCAATGCTATATTATGGGACGTGTATTTGTTTAAGATCATATTTATTATTATTTTAATACAAAAATACCTTTTTACATTTACAAATAGGGATTATAATACTCCTAAGATATTCATAAAATAATATAAACAATTAACCTAAACTTGAATAAATACTGTATATAGAAAAAAGTTGGTGAATAATAGTTAACATCATTACAGAAAATATGTAATACTATAAAACGTAAGATATTAGCCCTAGCGTTGCCACTAGGGATGGTGCCCAAAAGGCTGGCAGCATTGCCTCAGTCTCTCTGGATGGCGATCCTATTATAATAGTTATTCAGGAAAGATAGTTTTTATGAAATTGTACAAATTGAATAACAAAAACTAACCCTAAAAAGAAAAAAGAAAAATATGTACAAAAATAATAGTTAAATCTCTTTGATGAGATACTACTACTCTTAAACAACTAGTTTTATAATGGGAACAAATCGCAATATAATTATTGTTCCCATAAAACCTTATCGGTTATTTGATATACATATTTTTTAAATTTCAGTTTGTTGTTGCTATGAATATGATAAAAGTGAAACTATGATAAAAGTGGTTGCTTTAAAGCATTAGAATTACCTCCTAAAAGGACTTCAAGTAATAAATGAAGACCTTATATGTTTATTTACTTAAATATCAACAGCGTTATGTACGCATCCTAACAACGTGATCTTCATCGTATGCAACGTAATTTTTGGACGCCACTTTTTTGCATGCCATTAATTTTAATATGTCGTTATAGATCGGACAATAAAAGTCTGCGGAGATAAACTTGTCAGCAAATTTGTGTCGGGAAAATCGGAGATTTTTCACGCAGACGCCTCTGCGGTCTACCGTTTTTTTTTCTGTCTGGAGGACTTTTCAATGATAAATTGGTTTTGTTTATGAGCTTTATCGTGCCGTAAAGTGTGTCATTTGTTATTTTGTAGTAAAAATATACAAATGAAAAGAATATTCGCAGACGCAGAACAAATGATAATTGCAAATTCAGCGGTGATAGATATATCCACTCTGTTTTAGCAGACACATTACTTTGTATTTATAAATGTATGTCTAGAAGCCGTAAAAAAAATGTATTGATGGATGCGTGATCCCTGGGGTCAATATTAGCAAATAAATAAAAACATACTGCGAGAGTTTAACGTACAAGCAGTTATAAGATTGTTAAAAGTGTAAGTACAATTTAAATTATACAATAACAGTTATAAGTTTATGTCCAAATAAATCATTACTCATATACATAATTTTATTGCATCCATTGCTTTGTTGTTATCTTGGTCGTTGAACTCTATCTATATCTATTATGTCTTTAAATACCGTAAAAAATTCTTGAAAACGCTAATACATTTTTGGGGTTACGTATGTAGTGATTCTTATGTTATGTCCTAAAAATACGTTCGTGCTAATCTTTCTAAATATAATAAATCATCATAAATCTTTATTGTGGAGCACAGGTGTACATTGGTCTTACAAGGATTTGTCTTAGAACTAACCGTGTCCTGCCTTCTTGGCGTACAATTCAAAAAACAAATTAAAATCTGCCTTAGTAGGCGTACAAAAACAAATTGAAACGATCGTAATAATAAAAAAGAAATACAATTATTAAAGTCACTTGCAGTAAATAAAAGTATACAGTACACAATAAAATAATCAGTCCAAGATTTTATATATTTTTATCTGTCAGGAATTCATTCAATGAGTAATAAGATTTGTCAATTAGAAATGCTTTTAATTTAATTTTGAAACTTTGTATGTCAATAATATCCCGTATATTCAGCGGGATTTTGTTGTAAATCCTAGGAGCACTATTGCCGAATATGCTATTGCTGCGCAGACTAGTTTTGCAACGGATTGTCAGCAGCGTGTTTTTATTTCGGTCTCGACTTCTGTACTCGAATTTTTTGGTATTATTTTTAACAAATAAAGCGCATTCCATAATATAGAGGCATGGAAGGGTTAAAATCTTTTTGTCTCTGAAATATGGCTTACATGATACTTCGGATTTTAATCTGTACATTGAGCGGACGCATCGTTTTTGTGCTTTGAATACAGTATCTCTGTCAGTCGAATTTCCCCAGAAAATTACACCATACCTGAGAATCGATGCTACGTAGCTGTGATAGGCTGTAAGTACTGCAAATTCGTTAACAATCGATTGAAGTCTGTAAAGAGCAAATGAGAATTGACTAAGCTTTCCGCAGAGCTGTTCACAATGAGTTTTCCATTTTAAATATGACCCTGTGACTCGTCTAATATCCTCTGACCTGACTGATAGTCTGCCCTCTGTTTCTCAATCTCTTAATTCGAATCATAACTATTTTACGTGACTTGATTGTTCTAAAAAGTGCTGGTACTCTGCAATAATATCGGCACTTTACAGTGCAAATACACTTACTTACTTACAAGTACTTTAATACATGTATTAAAGTCATTGATCTCGGTAAAGGATTGCCTTAACTCCCTCATTTCACCAAATCAGCAATGGTCGGTCAACAACCAGATTGATGGCATTCTCCTGCCAACGACGACCGCGCGGAAGATGCCGCGGCGCCGCACGCGACCGGCTAATTCTGGCTCTACGATTATTTGACATCGTGGATTAAGCGGATTTAGGTTTTTGCACAGATTAAAAATACTTGTGGATTTAATAACTTAGAAATGAAACAGGCATATTAACATCCATTAATTGCTGTCGTTCATATACCATTTACTCAAATGACAAAAAAGGATATAAATATTATAAAACTTTTAAGGACGACCACCAACCCAATTTCTTATGTCAGCGTACTTACTGTTTACCAAAAACAAATATTTAAAAACCAAAAACGTTCTTATAGCGTGCCACTAAAAATTTTTCCTATAGTTTTCCATTGTTTTTTCGGTCTACCACGAGTCGATCTATCGCGAAGGCATAATTAGGTTCGTCATAATAATTCCACGTCAGTCTATGGCTGGACAGATTATGCCTCCTAGTGTATGCAAATGAGCTCGATCCTTAGTCCCAAGACGGTTTAGTGTGTTCCAGGTTGGCAAAGACTGTTCCTGCCTTGGTGGTAACATTTTTGTCACACCAGAAGTACATCAAATTCTATTACGGCTATCGAGCCATTATAGTCTTGGTTCCGGCTCGAAGGACCAAATGTTAGGACCTACGGTGGTGGAAGATGTTTATTTAAATAAAAAAAACATACAGTCGAATTGAGAACCTCCTCCTTTTTTGAAGTCGGTTGAAAAGCGGACTGTATGATAAGAGTATAATCCAAGATTAATCGCAGGAAGATACAGTGACCGCACACTTGAAAGGCTATGAAGGGAGTGTTCGACCGAGCAACCATCTTCGCTCGTGAACCGAACGTTGCTCGCTGTCGTTCGCCGCCGTTCGCCTATCTTCGTGCAAAGCCGTGATATACTATGCCCGTGCGTGGACAGGTACCGAACACGACAAGTTATTACATCATGATTGAATAACACTTTCACAGATAAAAAGCGTAAACATTATAAGTATTCTTACCCTTAAATTGCCTTTGTAAGAACAATCACCATGTAAACACTCAGGCATTTTATTCTGGCGCTTTCTTTTCGTAATAACGACAAACATAAATCGTCTACCAGACCTCGACGCCAGACGACTAATTGAAATAAACTGCTCTCGAAAAATACTCCCGAGATTGGAAAATAAAAAATTAGACCGACTTCGACGAAATCCGAAAAATTAAATACGAGTGATGGTTGAACTCAAAATACACAGTGATTGTGATTATGTTAATTGATCTCATCGAATGATTAAATGATCACATGATTGAATCGTCATCATTTCAGCCATAGGAGACGTCCACTAAACATAGGCCTCCCCAGTGATTGGCCGGTGGAAGCGGCCTGCATCCAGCGGCTTCCTACCTTGTGAGTGGACGTCCTACACTGTGCTAGCCGGTACGTGGTCTCTATTCTAGAACCTTTCTGGCCCATCGGCCGTCAGTGCTATGTACCCGGATTTGTACGGCCCTAACTTAATAAATCGGGTATGTAATGAATAAATACCCGTGTTTTAAGTAGTAAATTTATCACTGACAGATATTTTTGATCGTTGTTGTTTAATAATCTTGACCACAATTATATAAACGACACAATTACTTTTCGACTGAACGGTAACGTTGTGTAGTGACACTCAACATGCTAAACCAAGACCGTTTCTGAAATCCCACGAATAAATAAAGAGAGATACACGACGCCTATGACACGTTATTCTTGTAATTAAAAGTTATGGCTTTTTAAAAGGACGTAAATGTCCCGTAAAAAATTTGTGGGTTTTTAATGGTAATCCTACTTGTTTGATGGGATGTAGGTATTATTCATCTCGGCTTTAGAACAGAATTAAACATGTCGAAATGAACGTATTCGGTTTATTTGTTGAACTAAGTAAATTATGTGTTTTCAACTTGTCTTAGCGACAGTTACGCAGGTCCAATAAAATATTTGTCTCAAATATTAATATTATTTAAACTGCCTCATAGTTGAGGTAAGGCCTGTGCCCTGCTGTGGGACGTATATAGGCTTTAACTTTACTTTTTAAATTTATTTAAAAAGAAAATATACGAAAATAATTGTAATTGTTAACATGTATAAAGTCGAACGTCCGCACTTATTTTTTTAACCCTTCAAATTCTTCTTCTTCTTCTTTTATTTATGGCTAAATCTATCAGAACATCCCAAAATTTTTACAATACGCAGAACGCTGTACTTTCCCTTGTGCACGATTTGACAGTTGCTTTGACAGTAACAGTTGCAGGTTTACCCCTGGCCTTAACACATTAATTTATGGGAATCCAGAACCCCATCATCTCTGTCAAGGTTAAACTGGTTTCTAGATTTTACATTTTCACATTCAACTCAGTTAAACCTTTTGAATGCGGACTGCATAAAACGCAATATCAGATAAGACCGTAACATGGTCGGGTCAAGAAATTTGCTGGTATTAATATTTTAATTGGGTATCGTTAGTCAGTTTTAATTAATTATAATGCGTTTATATTGTTTAGTTACGCCTTAACAAGAATTCCCATTGTGGGCCTTTCCCTTTCAAGCGATTACAATTAGCGTATGTTACGTTCTCCTAGGTGCTTTATATAGGCTATGTGATGACATTATAAAAACAATATGGAGAATTATATTACTTACTCAATAACGTGCGGCATGAAAAAATCATTTTTTTAAACCTATCCTATGGGGGACATCAAACTATCGGGTTTTGAAAGGTGATTACAAAAATATTTACAACTTCAATGCTTAAATTTCCTTTCCGATGACAAGTTCGCTTAATTAAAGGGCGTTTAGTATTTTTTTTTATTATTATTTATCTAGATATATTTGCATAGAGCCCTGATTGGCGCTGTGTGGCAGTTAATCTTTTTTAACTCAGGTCAATTTAGAAGAGCAACTTTTTTAAATTGACTAGTGTTGGATGTGCAAGAAGAAGATCCTGGCTTTATCTTCTGATTCCTTGTAGGATGGTAACTTCTTACGTCGAGGTTATGACAATTGGAGTTTTCTTAAGCATACTCTTTACTGCATACTCTACCAGGGTTACATTGCTAGATAGAGCTAAATGTTCAGAAGCGACTCAGAATCAGTAACATAATCAATCTACGTAAAGATCGAATCTTCATTTTTTCATTTTAATTATTCCTATCTGATTTTAATAATGGATATTATAGTTTAAAAACTATAGAACACTTTTAAATGTACTTATTGGACTCTTTATGACGAATCATGAATGTTGAAGAGTTGAAGAGAAGAGTTCCACCAACCACCTCCTGGTTCCATCATCAGATCATCACGATGGTGTCAAATTATTGTATTGTCATCCGAATGTCAGATACTTACAAAATGTCTAACCGATACGTCAGTTAGAAATAGGTTAAAAAACTATTTCCAATATTTGGTTAATGGTTACACAGTTAGTTAGTTAGTTACAAGTGAAGAAAATAAAAGTGTGTTAATAAAAATAAAAGTCGTGGAAAATTTACGATTAGTCGATAAAATTGCACCCTAAGTTCACTACATAAGGTCCTTGTTGAAGCGGCGTCTGCGTACGCCTGTGATCTCTGAAGAAGTGCTGAATTGCGGCATATCTCGCGCTTTGTTTTTTTTTTATTTGTTCGGAAATTTTAAGGTATACAGGGTTACATTGCAAAGGGGTGCCATATCTTTAGGAGTGGCTCAGAATCAGTAACTTAATCAAACTATGCATAGACCAACAACATTTTTTTTTAAATTAATTATTCCTATCCGCTGTCAAAAATCGTACGTGTGAATAATTTAACTCATTCATGAAAAAATATTGCACCGTAAGGTGGTGTAATGTGCACTGCATAGGGTCCTTGTAGGCTCGCTGTACCTACGCTTCTGGCGGACTGAACCGATTTTTATGACCTTTGATTTGTTGGATTCGTCTCCGTCCCGAATAGCAGAATAAATAATAAAATATCTCAAAATTTTAAAAAAATATTGAGGCGGTTCGAAGTTCGCCGGGACAGCTAGTTTGATATAAAAAATGATTTTAATTTTAAAATTTCAAAAAATAATGAACGTACGGCCCTTTTCTCTGCGTGCGAACAAGATAGAAAAGCGACGTTGCCAGTTTGCGTATTGCAAGGAATTTATAAGTAAGTTCTTGTTGTACGAAGTACTTATAAATTCCTTGGCGCATTGTAATTGTGCTAGTTACTATTCCGCGTTCGATTTTGATTTTAAACAGGCGTTTCGATTAAAATTTTTTGGTATTTTGTTTTTTTAATGATTCTTTTTGTAAATTTTAATCTATCAGTGATGTAGATAAACTGGCTAAAGGGAACACCCTCTGGTATTTTACATACTGTATAATGAAAGAAAGAAAAGACATTTATTATACATTGGACATCACACACAAATAGTGCAAATGACACAAAAATAATATTTAAATTCATCATCATCGTCATCATTTCAGCCATAGGACGTCCACTGCTGAACATAGCCCTACCCTACTACTGCCCTACCCAGTATCAGTTGGGAGCTCTACTCTCGAAATTGTTAACAAATATGTCTACCTGGGACAAGTGATCCAGTTGGGTAGGTCAAATTTTGAGAAGGAGGTCAATCGTCGAATCCAACTCGGCTGGGTAGCGTTCGGAAAACTACGTAACGTCTTCTCGTCCAAAATACCTCAGTGCCTAAAGATGAAAGTCTACAACCAGTGTGTGTTACCAGTGATGACATATGGAACTGAAACGTGGCCTCTCACTATGGGCCTCATAAGAAAGCTCAAGGTTGCACAGCGTGCTATGGAAAGAGCTATGCTCGGCGTTTCTTTGCGGGATCGAATCAGGAATGAGGAGATTCGTAAACGAACAAAAGTTGCTGACATAGCCCAACGGATAAGCAAGCTGAAGTGGCAGTGGGCGGGGCACATAGCACGTAGAATATTTAAGTTAAAAAAAGAAAAAGAAAAACAAGTAATAAAAACAATATGTGTAATGTGTAATGATATAATGGAATGATACCAAAACGACAAATCGACTAAATACCTGACAATTTAAGCGAAATCAAACCGGTTACATTGCGGAGCTATGTTGCTGTCACTACTGACATGCCCTGACAGTAATTGGGTATCCCAGCGCCTTCTAAGTTACTGGTCTAGTATTAAGTGTATCGAGCCAACGCCTTCAAGATATAATAGATTTTAATACTAATTGTAATACTTTGACGCTTCAATGGCATAATTGGGTACCGGTTTTGTGAGGATCAAGAATTTAGTTCAAGTCCGGAAAAGACATTTTACAACATAATGGATTCCTGGATAAATTGAAGTTCATCAGCGAGTTTGTCCGTACTCCAGACAGTCTGGGTTTACAGGTTATTTTTCCAAAAGTAATGTTTGGGTTTAGATTTTGTTAGTAAAGGCATACTAACAAAATCTATACATATGAACACTATGGAAACACTTGCTTGATTTGGCCCGGTACAGCACATGACATTTTTAACTAAAAAGTTCGTTACTTATTTTTCTTATTGGTGTTAGAAAATGAGAAGTGAGCTACCTCACTCAGACTTAAACGATCTTCTTAATTTAGATCGAATTTTAAGGAAGTTTTTTAATTAGACGCGTATGTTATTAAATTTTTGTGACGTAGGGTAATAACCAGTGATCGGAATAGGTAGATTGATTTGATGTAGGTACTTTGGTAGTGCTAGCATAATAAGGATATGTCTTTAATTTCAAAACTGATACAAAGAAATTCCGAAATCCGGGAGGCATGTCCATATTAACATCAATGTTTGAGATCATTAACCCCAAATCAATCTACCTATTCCGATCACTGGTGATTACATATTATTATGTTTTATTTTTACTAAACCGTTCCATTTATTTGAATTTTCATTGAGTTGATCAAATCTCAGCACCGACTCAAGGTGCTGAGATTTGATCACGAATTCACGACCCGTTTGATATGTGGGGCGAGACTTCAACCACTGAGGTTCTACCGCTTCTTACACTAATCACAATGATCATCATCATCATCAGCCTTTGGACGCCCACTGCTGGACATAGGCCCGAACGTCACCATACTTACTTGTAATATAGAGCAGTCTTGTTTGGCCTCGCCCAGTTATCGTATCTTTTCTTGCATTCTACTTCGTTATAAATCTGTTGTGTTTTGAGATATTACCGACGCCGGCGCATAAATATTATTTATGGAATGTTTAGCGCCTGCTCTGGCTTTATTAAAAGATAATTATTGGTTTAACTGCTATTTATTGTGTATTTAATTTTATTCATTACTAGCTGCTGCCTCGGGCACACTTGCGTATAGTTTCGTCAAAATTATAAAATGTTTAATGCATTTTATGGAAAAATTACATTTGTAAGGTAAACCATTATTAAATTAATTAAATTTTAACGCTAAAAGTCACTTAGGTGAATCAAGTGGACATCATCGTCATCTCTATCAGTGCACTGCTGGATAAAGGCACAGGCCTGTTCGGGCTTAGAGGCATGCTTTGTCAATTAGTCAGCCAAAAGCTTACCACTAAACCCGATCCTAGGCTATTCTTTTCCATCAGCTGCTAGCATCATTTAATTAAATCAATCAAATCTAACTTAATACTACTACGGCTCTATATTTTATTAAAAGTTTATCAAAATCCGCGTAATATTTTAGATAGTACCAAGCTATTTAAGTCAGTCAGTTGCATGGCCTTACATCAAATAGGTCTATAAAAGAATGAAGAAATAATTAAATAGTAAGTAAGTAAAGTTCCAAATTTCAGACTGCATAAAGTGGGTAATTTGTTCATGGGAAAATGTATTCGCTTTTTTAACAAATTACCACAGTCCATTGCTGAACTGCCTATGTATGAATTTAAATCGCATGTCAAGATGATTTTAATGAAAAAAGGTTACACTGTAAATGACTATTTATATGATAAAAATGTATGGAATTAAATACTGCCATGCTCGCACAGGTTCATTTTATCTTGTAAACACTATTTAAAAAGAGGCTGATTATAGTGACCGAGTTTCTTGTGCTGCTTCTTCTCGGCACTAACCCACAGTATTGTCCCGAAGCAGTGGTAGGGTAAAAAAATATATTGGGACGTGTAAAAGAGCTTCATTTAGGCCTATTTACAGAAATAAATTGGTTTTATAAGAGGCTGTTACGAAATGATGAACTGATTAATAATAGAAATACGCAACATAACAAGTTATTTGGAGAATTAAGTACTTTTTGATATAGTATCAAAAGCAGTAGGCAATTTAGTACATATGGTTACAACAATATTTCTGCCTAAATTTATAACCACTGTTGTCACAGATAATAGGGCTCAGCAGTTTAGTGCACAAAATGACAAAGATTCAGTATTTGTTATAGTTACCTATCACAAAAAGTCGATTTTACTCAATTGATATTGATTTTTACGTGTCAGACTTAAAGTTGAGAATCGGTTCAATGACACTTAACTTTTTAGGTAGGTTGACTTGCCGGTGTCTGTACTTAGAACAATTTCATAATTATCAGCATACAGCAATGTATTATTGATTTCATTACCCCATACAAAGATCTCTTCATCCTAATTAATAAATATGATCTAAGATTTCACATCCATAAATTGCCGACTTTATATTGCAAGTGCTTGATCATTTATAGTTCATACTATTAAACCATCATGCATTATTAGATGTAATTTATCGTAATGTCAGACACCCTTAGTGGCACTTTCACTAGTTCTGTAATCGGAAATATCAATTTTAAATTATACACTTGGTAATTTATTGTAACTATAAACATTATTATGTAGGTTTGTTGAAGAAAATTAACTCGTGGAGTTAAAGTGGAAATTATTTAGATCTAACTAATTGCTAGAGATGGGCCGACTAGTCGCCGACTAGTTCGGCATCGTTTGTAGCCGGCGACTATTTGGCAAAATATGCCGATTATAATCGGCACCTAAGTTGACCTGAATATATACTTGTCGCATTCGCTTTCCTGCCTGACCGCCGCGTGAAATAATTCCCTGGCACTGGTTACATTTCACTTTTGACGGTTCACGAATTCGGTTTTGAGATATTATGACAGCACACACAGTATTCTTTTATTTATTTCAAATAGATTTAACTTAGATCGGCGCAGCAAACACAAAACAAACAGGAAATAAACATGTAAATAAACATATTACTACATGCTCAGCGGCCGCGCGATGACAAAGCCGAGTAATGACGAAAAGGCTCGACCACCTCCGACTAGTAGGTATTAGAATGATCGGCATTGCCGATTTCAAAACCGACTAGTCGGCAATTTGAAAACCGATTAGTCGGCTAGTCGGCTAGTCGGAAAATACTATAGTCGGCCCATCACTACTAATTACCCAATCTAAACAAACAACTTGTAAGTAAAGAACGAGCTTACGAGTAGTCTAGACTTAAAAAAAACGAATTATTTTAAGCTATTATTATTTGTAATTTATAGTATTTTTACATTCTTCTACTTCTATTAGTTACTCTTGTCGCAACTTTTTGGGTACAAGTCGGTAAAGGGCATGGCAACCCATATAAAAGTTACCGGAAAAAATCTTTACTATTTGAGGGAGTACTTTCAAGAGGAAACTTAAAAAATATGTTTGCGCATTGAAGCCACAATCCATTATTCTAAAACGATTTGAACTTGAAACTCATTATCAATTGAAAAAAAAAAATGTTTTATGCACAAAAATTGTTAAAAACCGGCCAAGTGCGAGTCGGGCACGGGCACCGAGGGTTCCGTACCAACTTATAGGTACGTAAATAGTTTTCGTCCATAGGTCTCGAAGATTTTTACCCCTTTTTCGAGTTTGGTAATTTTTCGGTTTTTGGACTATTTCCTTCACTTGTGCTAAAGACATAGGTAGCTTCTTACCAAATTTCATGATACTGGGCCAACGAGAAGTACCCTTTAGGTGTTGATTGTTTTGCGAGTATCAATAATGAGGCATAACCACCGTATATTTTGATTGCGTTGACTAAATAGTTTGAATTTTTTACAGCTTCAAGAGATTGCAGACTTAATTATATTTTATCAATTTCAATTTGATACTTCTATTGGTTTTTGGTAAAAAAGAACCATTACAGACAGAAATAATGAAGAGATTCTAGTCGTTTTTTACCTTTTTAGGTACCTAACGAACCCGAAAATTCAGATATCCCGCAAAAAAATCCTTTTTTACCGAATAGCTGCCTTACCATACACTTTATACAGAACTAAAGCAGTGTTGTTTTTACGTCAAACTCTTTACAGTAAAAACAAAACAAGGTTGTTTTGAGAGTTCTTGTCTGCCCTTAGACCGTAAGTCGTAAAAAGCCATTATATTTCATCGATATAAGTCTTATAGCCGACTGAGCATTTTAATAATATTTGATATCTTTATTGATCCAAACTGACAAATGACATAAGTGTACTGCCGTCTGGTAGGTATAAAGCTAAAAGAAAACCAAACATTAATTTGTCAATCCATTAAATGTTTACTCTTATCTTTGATGTTTCAATGACGTAGATTCACTTTCATTTTTCAAAGTGATGACTGTCATATTTTCTTGAAAAATGGCGTTCGCTAATATGTGATGTGAAAGTGTTATTTATGAGAAAACTTTCTGTAACAATAGACCAATTAAACAAGAAGGTAAGCATGGTTAAAAGTAATTAAAAATTTCTTTTACTTTACTCATTGGCTTTACTCATCAAGACGAGACTTGGGTTTGAGAGTTTGACATGCAAAGTAGGTAGTCAATAAGCTTTGGAGTGGTGCCTTGCAACTGAACCAAAACCGAAAAAGCCACACCAATGTCGATCGAAAATCAAAGTTATTTTGACTGTTTTCTTTGACTATCGCGGTGTTGTGCACTCAGATTTCTTGCCGGAAGGTCAAACAGTAAATAAAGAATATTATTTGAGCGTTATGCGGCGTTTAAGAGAGAAAATTTGACGAAAAAGATTTGATTGCTTGGCTTGAGATGACTGTCACGGCAAATGCTGAGTCGAAAAGGTGCCCCTTTTCGACACAATATCTAATTTATATTGTTTTGTGTATTATTATTATTTTCTGTGTGTGTCGAATAAACGTTTCTTTCTTTCTTTCTTTAATTTGCGGAAAGAAAATTCTTGGATTTTGCACCACGATAATACGCCTTAGTAGCTATTTGTAAAAATCATAAGAAATTTTTGCGGGCTGCCTTGAACGATGCTCCTTAATATAAAGGGTCAAAGAAAAAATTATTGCGAAAGAGTTTGCACATCTGCACCATAGTTGGTCTTTGCCCAAACCAAACCGGATCCAACCATATTTCAATCACAGGCAATCTGCCGACATTATTTACAACACGTATTTTAACTGGCTTCTATTTTAGATAGAGTAAATCTTCGTTCTTATTTGGGACTCCGTGTTGATATTGGGCAACTGATCCCTTTTGCGCATCGAGTGTTTTAATATTAACTTTATTGCGTTAGGTATACGAACCAGAATTGATTTTGTAATTGAGTTTCAGTCAGATGTTATCAAAGCTTAGACTCTGGTTCTGAGTGCAAGTTTTTATCTATTTTTTTAATCGTTGAAGTTAAGATATTTCGAATATGAGATTAGATAAACACGTAGGTAAGTTTGAGTTCATCTTCATTATTATTTTTTAACACAATGAATAAGTATAGACAAAGATTTCATTATCGGTGTTTTCAATTTTTTTTATTTATCATGCCAATTGGATCTTACTAATATTTTTATACTTTTGTGCCGAAAATTTTTGGTCCATGCAATAAATGTTTTTATAGATCGATATATGACCCTTCATTCATTTTGCCCTCCGATTTTATTAACCAAGTCCCTAAATGTAATTTCTGCAAATTTCTGTGTTAGTTTAATCAAATTTATTGCAACAGAAGCGGTCTTATCCCCTTAAATAACATCACTATAAAATAATTTAAACCACCGCAATAAAATTGTAATATAATTTTTTTTAAAATATTACAATTTTAGAGTATTAGTTCTTCTGTTTAGGATTTAATGAGACTGAGACGACGGAATAGCTCATCCATAAATGCAGTGTGCCCCCTAGAAATAGCAACAAGTGGAAGTCCAAACCTAACCAGGTGTTCTACTTATCTCTGGACTTCCGCTATTCCTTCCAAATAGGAGTATTTCGCGATTTATATAGTTTTCGAGTTTTGTTTTTTTCTGTATTTTTATAAAAGCACACCAACCAAGGAAACTTACTTTAAAGTGAACCTAATGCCAAGAAGCGTTTTTGCCAGCTGATAGATATCTGTCGATATCCCATAAGTTAATAATCTAATTAACTAATAATCAGTCTACTTCGCCTCTCCAAAACGCACGACACTAAGCCGCATGAATTCATACTAAGGCCGTTGTAAGAAAAGTCTAATAGAGTGGCTACATTGACGGCACCAACAGCAAGTGCCTCCCCCCAAACCATGGGTCACCTTCTATCATGTCCCGCGTGTTCAGAAAGCTGCACACGCGAAGACCTGTTACGCACCACCGATAGTGCGCACGTTCATGTGGTGGAAATATTAGTCATCAAAAATTTAAGAGCATTGTCATCGACACGAGAAGAAGAAGATACTTTATTGCACAAAAATGTACATTTGTGGGTTTTATTTTAGGTATAAGATTATAACAGACTCTGTCGGGCACTGCAAAGGGTTACAAGAGAGGAAACTTTGTTGTTACATAATTGATCTATTTATGTATGTTTACGTTTATTTATAATGAAAACAATATTCTTTATCATCTTTAATATATCTAGCAAAGCTTTTAATGCAAACGATAAACAAATGCTGTACTGCAACACGTGTAACTGAAACATTAATTACAAATTGTCACCTCGGAACCCAAACATGCTATAAACTACATGAGTGATACGAGCAAGTGTACCGAGGAAGCCCACGTTAGCAATGTAAGCATCATTGACAAATTTTGTACTTTCTTAAAAGTATCTAGCTAGTTACATTCACCGTTATTCATCATCATCATCGTCATCATCATTAATACGACGTCCACTGCTGAACACAGACTTTCCCTACTGCCGTCATAAGGAGAAAAAACGTATCTAGCATTTAAAAAATCAAATTAGAAAAAAACTGCATGAGATGTCTTTTTTCACTGATTCCCAATATGAATGGTACTCAATTCGTAAAAAAGTGTCAGGTACGACTTTTTTCCAGTGAATTCCAGATTGGCCGGATGGAAACGGCCTGCATTCCTGCTTCCTGAAACCTTTACCAGGTCGTCTGTTCACCTTGTGGATGGACGTCCTATGCTGCGCTTGCCGGTACGTGGCCTCCATTCCAAAAACTTTCTGCCCCATCGGCCGTCAGTTCGTCAGTTCACCATAATCATTTCGAACTAAATTATCAATTAATAGTTGATATCGATTGAACTTTTTATGAGCTATCAAGACGCACTTCTTCTACTCTACAGACTATTTCAAGTTTACAAAATAATTGTTGATTAATATCAATTAAAAACATTATTTCAAATCAATAATTTATATTGATGAATGAAACAATGCTTCAATAAGGGTGTTATTTAAAAAATGTGTCTTGGATTATCTGTGAATGGTGGCAACGTCCCAAATTGGTCCTATTAGGTTTTTCGTGTGCATTGGATGGCCAGAATTTGCCCCAAAAAGGTTTCAATTCTTCCTTCTTGCGCCTTGTGAAGTGTACTAGTGAAATACGCTTGAATTGGTCCTAGATTTAGCAAGTCTAGTTAGTATATTTAGAGCGATTGTCATCCAACTTCTGTAACTAGGACAGGTGAGTCAGATGATTTGGACTAAGGACACACATCTACTGCTATCCAGTAATTTTGAATAATCCTATATAATTATATGGATAAAGGAAATCCTGACTGACTGACTACGAACTGAAAAACACAGACAGGCTTCTTAACCGGTGGACTGACTACCTAGTGTAGGTTGCGGGAAGCCGCTAGTTAAAAATGGCATGAGCAACAAAACACGATATGATTTATTTATTTATTTTTTTAAAAGGTACACCAACAGTACATGTATACAATATTTATATAGAACACCAATCATACATCATAAACTTCTTATACATGTACCTATTATAGGCGTACACAACATTGACAGGTAAACAAGATTTATCAACACAAATATTTACACAGCAACATTAAACATAATAAAATGCTAATGCTATAATGCTATATCATATCATATCGTGTTTTGGTGAGCCGTTCGCTGTAGCGTTCTATAGGGAAAGCTGTCCAGCAGCGGACTTCAAAAGGCTGATAATGATGAAACAATTGAATCTCGTCTACATCATCATCGTACATCATACTATAAATCATCATTCGTCTCTCTCTCGCCACTTTTATACATCTTGTTCCATTCAACACACCTCACATAAATATTATGTAAATTTATGAGGTTAGCAGACTTCCATGAAACTCTGGTAGTTTACAATGTTATGCAAAACCAAGTAGGAAGGGTTTTTAAAACAAACAGAATAGATTAACTTACCTTTTTATAGGTTCGTTTCCTTTGATCTTGACTTACTGACATAACAGAGATGAAGTTTCAAGAGATTTATTGTAAGAAGTTGATATTGTAAATATCGTAAAAAGATGTGTGTCGTGCGCTTCTTACGATTCAAAGAATCGGTTGCAGTGAAGTGGTGTAGAAAGTGCAGTCTTGCATAAATGTTTATAATTATGTAGGTTAATTATAAAACGTGTAATATCAAGATTGAGCTATATTTTAGGACACGGTTGTGATTTTAAACTAAACTTTGTCAAAGAAACATGGGCAAAAGTACAAATAAAAAGGTTGATTGAAACTATAGAAGATTCGATTACTAAATCGATTAGTTGACCAGGCAGTTTGTATTTCCATATTTGGGCTTGCAGGGTCAACATTATTTTGTTATTTACCAATTTTTTTTATTTCAAACCAGCCATAAAGTAGGTATAGCTAGTACTATGGCGACTCATCATCTTCATTGGCATTTGTATTAGATGGTAGTTGCAGCGCTAGTGGGTCTCTGTTTATGACTAACTAATTCAATTGAATATTGTGTGTTCTATAATCTGACATAGGTGTTATAAATAGGTAAATTGAACAGATCATTAAAGACCCTGTTGGGCACAACAATGTAAATAGGACTCGGAAGGAGGTAATAGCAGTATAGATAGCAGCGCGGCATTTCTTGCCGTAACGATTGCAGGTATAATGCGAGTCTGCAAAGAATTTTTTGTTTTAGATTATCCAGCCATCCAAATTTCAGTATTTTAGCACATTTTAGTCTCATTTCGGTGCGTTTTTCTCAATCACCGATTTGTATTTCACAGCTGTTTATGTTGCAAGAGTTTTTAAATCTTACAATTGGGCGTCCATTTGGTCGTTATGCGTTGGCCTAGAATGACTTAGAGCGACTAAAGCGACTAAGCTAGTTAACGGATAAACATATTTGAGTACATTTACAAACATACTTAGGTACCTACTAATGCTCGTGCTCGTCACAGAAACATCTATGTTGTTTGACATAACTTGTGATCAACTGTCACCAAACCCTATTTATGGCAAATAAATTAATTATGAATTATGTGTGTGTGTGTGACATCGTAATATTGAACAAGCTTGTCAAAGAATCAAAAACATTTCAACATCACGAGCAAAAACATACCCTAAAATTTGGCTGAACCTTAATGTTTCACGTACTTTGTATATAATTATTATTGGTTAGCTAAATAAATTAAGATGTAAGGACATACGTTTGTACCGTACCTATTTCAGCTAGGCACTATTTTATCATCAGTATTTGGGACTCTTTAGTTTAACTTTATGCGCTTCCATATGAAGGGTTTTAGCGTCTAAAATATTTTTATGACATCAGCGTACATTAGCACATCAAATAATGGTACAGGACATTAGCACGGAAATCGGCATTGCTTCAAAGTGCTAACTCCACCATAATAGCACCTTAAGAGTCATTACGACATAAACTTTCAGAGATATTGAATGCCCAAACAGTTAGACGAGTTACTCAAACAGAACATGACTGAACGGGGTTTAGCTTGATTAAGGCTTTATAGAAGTCAATATGTAACCATTAAATTTCGTAATTTACATTCAGACAACATTTTCAACGGATTTTGAACCTTATTCTACGATAAAAAAGTGCTTATAATACTATGTTAATGTGTAACTTGTAAACTGATTTCAGTATAAGAAGGGAGGTAAAGAACAATTAGTTAGACCCTATGCAACAATTAAAATGGTTGGGGTTTTTAGTAAATCAGGTGTTACGGTGATTTTGTAAGACAATTTTAGGCAAGTTTTATCTTAAACCACAGTAAAGATATCATACAGTAGACCGAGTCGTTGAAGTCTTCACTGCTAGTCAAGTGAAAAACACAGTTTTAAGTAAAGGTTATATTTTCACCATGTCTTGTCACAGTAACCTACCTACCTAATAAAGTAGGTAGGAGTATTCAGGAGGCCATTATATGGCATCCTCAATTTTTAAAATTAATAATGAAATATGTTTTATCTGTAGCTTTTTAATGCCTTTTCAGGCTTTAAAGTTAGTTTCGTATATAGATTCATTTAAAATACAATCTTCGATATTTAATTACTATTATTTACATGAAGGACAAAGTAGACAGACGACCTGTTAAAAGTTGCAGGTAGCCGCTAGATGCGGGCCGCTTCCAACCGGCCAATCTGGATGTCACTGGGAAAGGCCTATGTTCAGCAGTGGACGTCCTATGGCTGAAATGATGATGGTGATGATGATTATTTACATGAAGTCTTTTTCAACTTAGTCTACTCATACTTTAAAGTAATAAAATTAAAAATAACGGTGACAGATCAAGAATATAAAGCTTCAACAGGCAAATAAATAAGCCTAGAAATCCATTTTTAGGTTCACAGATAAAAAAAGGAAAATAAGTTTCGGATTTATTACCTTCTTCAAATCTCGCCATTCATTCTACAGTCGTCTGGTCTAGTGGTTCGAGCTTAAACTAAGAAAAGAACATTTTATGCCTATTAGAGAAAAACTGTGTTAGGAATTGTGTAAGAAATTTTAATACTTTAACAGATATATGTATATAGATCTTAATCAGACGATAAAACATTCAGATGGACCTATTCATACTAATGAGCTGAAAACGTATTTCCCATGGAGGCTTATGTGAAAATTGAATAAGCAGTTGACCTGTAGATTTAAAGCTACGATTGATGAAATAAAGTCGACCTTAATGCTTGAATTGAATAAATTAATAAATTATGGTAGACAGTTATTGAAGTTTTCATAAAATATCGTACATAATAAATATGCTCCAGGCAGCACACAAATTGCCATGATCTTGAAGTAAGTACATTTATTTTGACTGTCCAGTTACGAGATGTTACTAAACAGTGAAATTTTCAGGTCTCCCAGCGCACCTAGACTCAATTAAGAAAAAATTATACTATAAATATCATATCCTACTAATATTATAAATGCGAAAATTTGTATAGATAATATATGGATCTTTGATACTATTTCACGCAAAAACTACTGAACAGATCTTGATGAAACTTGCCATACAGATAGACCATAGCCTAGATTAACACATATAATACTTTTATCCGGGTAAAGTCAACGCAGACGAAGTCGCGGGCAAAAGTTAGTCGTTTTATAAATGGATCCGAACCGTGAATCAAACCCAGTACCTGTTACGATAAAAAAAACACCGCGCAACTATACCAAACTCATAAGTATGTTGCAACGTCGTTAACTATTTATGCAGACAAGTAACTATGTCAGTTGCAAGTCTACCGGTCTTTATTGATCCTAAAACAACAACGAATCGTAGCGCCAAGTCCAAGAAATGGAAATCCTTAGACACACACTAAACTCCGAATCATAATTCCGCATAACACTATGAATTTAGCCCGGATGCGTCTTCGTTGATTAATTTTAACATCAATACGATCTATGTAAATAAATATCCCATATTAATGTATTTGCTGGACGTTGAACTAATAGACTTGGAAAGCCGGTAAGCCGTATTTGGATAGCCGTTTATATAAACTTGCAAAATAGACAGAACTAAAACTATTACAGATTTAAACCCAGACTGAACCGTAGATGGTCAATAAGTGTCGTTAACCAAATCTATTCCACTAAATTACATAGGGATAGTGCTGGGAAATATTGAGTATGTCGTTGCAAATAACTTTTAATATCGTAAATATGACCTTTGCGTTAAGAAAAGAAAACTGCTAATATTTAGTATCAATAATAACTAAATTGATTTTCAAATTATGGCTAAATTATTTTAATAAATAATTATAATCCATTTCATCATAATTTTAGCCGTTTACTGCTGAAAATAGGCCTCCCCATTAATTTCCAGATTGGCCGGTTGGAAGCGGCCTGTATCAATAATTCATTTACATTTAAAATTTTTACTATTTACTTAAATTTAAAGTTGCACAGTGTTGTTTTTGTTGAGAGAGTAGACTCTAGTCTTTATAAACCTCTTATTTTTTAGCTGTCCTGGCGAACTTCATATCGCCTTTTTTGTAGATTTTCCTATATTTTAATACTTAAGTAAAAACGACAGCGAAGCAAAAGCTTGAGAAAAATACTAGGAGCAGGGCAGGGCTTAATAAAAGGCTGTACTTACATAATATTATGCCAATCCAATTTAATTTACTTATTTTACTTATGACAACTCTTCTTGACACCAAAACAAAATCACACTACTCAAAAAACAGTATCACTGAAGCACATCAAAAATATTCAAATTTTCAAATAAAAATAAAAAAGTATAAACATGTGGTGGTAAAAAGGTCTGTCGCCAACACTTAAGTATTCTGCTATTCGGGGCAAATACAAACCCAACAAACTAAACATCATTAAAATCGGTCCAGCCGTTCTTGACTTATAAATGGTGTAACTAACGCGACTTTGTTTTATATACATAGATAGATTATTGGTAAAATTCATTTTTAAAATGAATTTATCAGCGCAAATGTCAAATTACCTATACAACCTTTCAACTCTGATTTATCCCCCTCCCCCCTATGATTACCCCTCAGTCGAAGATTTTCGGAAAATCCTTTCGTAGTGTTCTAACCACGTCAATTTATCGACAGTCACATTATCGACACTTTAGCAACACTATCATATTTATTAAAAGTACGTTTGGGCGGTTTAGGTTGCTACGCATGTTATTAAAATATATAATTTCCGTATTATGAATTACAGTATTTATATTTAGGACATTTTAAGCTGAAGTAGTAGTGATAATTGTGGGTTGAGAACTATAATTTGTTAATCGCTTCTCGTAGCAAATTATCAGTAATCAGTCAAAATATAATGATCTGTACCTTTCTCTCAGCGGCCTCGATATCGTGGTTGCTGGTTCAGTGCAGTGGAACGGAAGGTTCAAGGTTTGATTTAGTTCGAGTCTATTTAGGCAGAATATGTTCCATCTTGGCGAATCATCGTATACTAAGGTAATGAGTTTAATTAAGATCTACTTGACATTATTTGACGACCGTCTGGTATTGTCATTGACGCTCAGGACTACAAAGCCAGGAGATTGCGGGTTTGAATACTGCAAGGGGCAAATGTTTGTGTGATAAGCACGAGCATTTGTACCTAAAAACATGGATGTTTATAAACGTATTTAAGTATGTTTACCTATTATCTAGTTGCCATAATACAAGCTTTGCTTAATTTGGGGCCAGATAATTGGTGTGATTGCGAAAAGAATTTGGTTATTTATTATTAGTTTCGAAATCAATTTTGTTTTTGCAATTACATACTGTTATACTCATAGTTATGTATATATATACTAACTATACTGTTTGACGGTATCTAAAATAAGGCATTTAAACAAATAATAAATAAATATTGCACAACATCACATACATTGCTCTGATCCTATGGTAAGTAGCCAAAGCACTTGTATTATAGAAATAACGACAGTACCACAACACCCAGACCCGAGGCAATATAGAAAAGTTATTTTTCTACATTGACCGACCGGAAATCGAACCCGGAACCAGAGAGATAGCGACACAAAGTCCGGTATATGCTCGCCTCTCAGCTACGGGGGTCGTCAAAGTCCTATTATAACTTAACAGTCATGTAAGAGCAATTAGGTATTTAACGTTCTGTAATTATAGCTAAATGTAGTTTGCGATAAAGTCTTCTTAACTTAATTTATGATAGTACTATCGGGCGTTAGCCTTTACCTTGCTTTTGCATTTCCTTCACTGGAACAAGATGTGTGAGATAATTTATTTTAGCAATTATGTCACCATAATAGGTAATGTTACTTTAGATGAAAATAAGGAATTCATTTTTGTTTTTTCTTTACTGTTACTACTGTTTTAGGGTTATATGTACTTCAAAAAGCAAACGGACCCTTATGACAGGATCACCTTATTGTCCGTCTGTCTGTCAAGGCCCTTTCCACCAGGACTGTGTTGAGGTTTAAAGTTGAAATGTATATAAAATAAATGTATATCATTATCTTCAATACCTTGGAGCTGTAAAAAATAGATATATTTAAAGTTAACGCAATCAAAAGATACGGCTGGTTAATCAAAACTTATAGGGTTCTTCCCGTTGTATAGGCTAGTTTCCTGGGTCAAAAAAAGAGTATTCTATTTAGCCCGTCAGTTAGATTATCAAAAAATACTAGACCCATATTTTGTATTTTGTCAATCAAACAAAAAATGACGAAGATAAAGCGCATCAAAGTGAACACGTGACGTCACGCCTTGCTCAAAAGTGTCGCAAGGCGTGACGTTACGCGGAACTTTAACGGGCTATATCTTCATCATTTCTTATTTGATTAAGAAAAGAAAAAATACGTGTCCAATATTTTCTGTTAATCCAACTGACGGACTAATTACATTTTTTTAGGAAACTAGCCCATCATGAAAATTTTCAAGGTTATCAAAACATGGTCCTTTCCGGTACATGTAAAAGAAAAAGTCCAATGAAAAGAAAAAGGCCTATGTCTGGACTTCCAGAGGCTGATGATGATGATGTACATATATTAAAGTTTGTAAACGACAGTTCACACGCCATATATTCTACGAGAGTTAAATGTACGCGCTACTTCTGTGCACTTGTAAAAACTATACTAAAATATCACGAAAATTAACCTCTTTTGTAATCTTCGACAAATGAGTAATATACGGACTTCTAGAACTAATAGTAAACGAAAATAAAAAACTGTTGTTATTTCTAAACCAGTTAAATTTTGCCCCAATAAATTGTAATATTATGCTTATTTGTTCTAAATCTTTGCACCCGTGAATAAATAAATCTTTTTATTACCTTACATTTCGTTGATATCTGTCAAACATTCGACAAACTTCGCAAACAATTCTTACCGTTTAATTTTTCTATTTTGAACTCTATTCCTTTACAATAGAAACATTGTTTTGATGATATTCGTTGTGAGATAGAAATACAACTGTGAAGCGATAATCCTTTGAAATATAGTTAGTAAAGTCGTATTATGTGGACAAAGCCTCCGATGACACATTTGTAAGTCTTGAAAACTGGTAGGAATAAATACAGGCTGGTACATTTATATGGATATAAAGATAAATGAATTTTAAAATTCCTAGCTCTCATTTTTTTTACTTGAAAGTTCAGACAATAGTTCGTCAATCAACCACAAAACGTGAAGTTTTTGTAATTGATATTGATCTCTATGTGGTGGACCTAAAGTTGAAAATCAATTTAATGATCTTTAACTTATTAAGTTGACCTACCATTGTTTGTAAGTACATAATCTGCTGCTGAATGATGTCTGCTTTTATTAGATAATTTCCTTCTAAGGGATTATTTTGCTGCCTTAATATACAGGATGCTGTTTTGAATACTCGCCAAATTTAAGGAGGCGAATTAGTTCATCAATACAAACAACTTTCACTATGGGACCAACATTGAAATCATAAAATCATTTTTTGCTGCTCCATACATTATCATCAAGGTAGAGCGTTAGTTTGTATGGAGAAATGGAAAAAAAAAACCATGTCGATGTTGACCTCATAGAAGAAGTTGTTGGTATTAATGTATACATTCACCTCCTTAAATTTGGCGAGTGTTCAAAAATACAGCCTGTATAATCTATAAAAAACTTAAAAAATATATAAAATACAACGTTGCCGTTAACGGCAATATAACTAAGTACCTGTTATTAAAGATACTATTTTTAATCCCGTGAAAAATAAATCTACAGTAGACATCCTATTGTTGAAATGATGATAATGAAAGTAAAATTAATAGACTGGTATACTTCTATTTGGATAATATTTCCTAAAAATAAACAGGATTAATGTTAATAAGCCACCCTGTATGTAGATTTGTGATAGACTTGTAAATTCACAGCCTAGGATTACGTCTATTACGGGAAAATACTGTTGCGTATGAAAATATTACATCACTAAGCCTCTGCAACTTAAGCTACATTGTATACACTAGCGACCCGCAGGTAGCTCTACATATAATATAGCCATAAATTATAAACACTAGTCTATTAGCGAAAACCGCATCGAAATCCATACAGTAGTTTCTAAGTGGTGGGATGAATGACTGCGCCACATTCGCGTCACGCCAGCGCCGACGCTTCTTGTTTTGGTATGTCGCTTAGTAACCTTAGTGTATTTAACCTAGAGTATGTGATTGAAGTGAAGAATTAAAAAACGTCGCGTAAGCACGATGAAAAAAAATAATCACAAAGAACATCAAAAAAACCGGGTGTTAGGTTATACAGTGTGTGGCCTGGAACTGGGGATAATATTGAAAACAGAGACTCTATAGGTCATTAGTAATTTAATCATTATGCTCCCAACTAATTAAAATTAAAACTTTACTTTTTGATTTTTTCTAACAAACTTAATCGTAAATTCAATGTAATGCAAACAATGCAATAGTTCCGCTCAACTTGATTGATTGATTGATTGGAGTTCATCTGCATCGTACTTATTCGGAGCTACTCGGAACGTCTCTATGACACGACATTGACAACGTTAGCGATAATATCGTTTTGCAATAATACACTGATTATGAATCGTAACTTTAAATTCTTATTGCGTGTAATTCATGGGTTTTGAATATTATCCCCGGTTCTAGGCCACACACTGTATTATCAAGCCGTAAAAGGTGTATGCTAACATAATAATTATAGTTAAAATACTATGGCGAAGACAGAAAGTTGATATCATTATTAAAATAAAACCATACAAATCGGATACTATAAATTAAGTTAAAAAAATATTAATCAAACTTCTGACTTTACCATGGTTATTACATATTATGTTACCATAGACTATTTTTGGCTTGAGATACCAATTTACCAAACATCCCGTATAAGAGGAATAATTTTATAACAATCAATTTGTATTTGATAATGGAAAAGTTGTAATCCAACTGAATGTGATAGTACCACAACTCGCTATACTCAACTTAGAATACGCATCTTTTCTCACAGCCCGTTATGTTAATATTCATTAGATCATAAGGAAGACGCATTTTAATTCATTCGCTAAGGTCAGGGACCCAGTTATGGGCAGCGATTCCAGGGAACACAATTACACGTGGTCCCAGTAAATGTGAATTACGTTTACATGTTCTTTACATCTTCTTTACGATCCATATCCAACGCTTGCAATAATCATAAAGTGAAAACAAACGTGGGACACTAGACAATGTATTTGCTGTCTGCATGTAGTTCTGCGGCCGTGGTGTTGTCTTGGGCAATTTTTGGGCCTTGACAAACGTTACCTTAAATTGCCCAAATTTTTTTAAGCAGTCAATGTGATATGTTTAAATAATTGATTAAATAGTCTATCATTTAGTGAAGTATCTCTACTAATACTATGATGAAGTAAAGTTTGTTTGGACCTCATCATCACATCCTACGGTGATGTCTGGTACTACGTTTTTATTAAATTATGGTGTCCTAATGCTAGGCCATGGTATCTCCAAAGTCTCTCCATGCTTTTCTGCTATAATCAAGTCTGTCAATCTTTACTGTTGCTCTCAAAATCTTCACGTCAAACGAATTGATCCAGATCGCAGACTCAATAGATTTCTGAAGATGGGTGTCACCATAGACGGCGTCCGGTACTAGTCAACTAATTAAACTAATTATTTGACGAAAAGTATTTAGATTTTCCGAATAGACAAAAGCTACATTTAATTCCGAAAATATGCACATTTATCATGGTATCCAAGATAGGATGCTAATTAACATTAGTCGCTGATCAGATTCTATGTCAATTCAAATTCAAAGGGTGAAGTTGCGGGCAAAAGCTGATACGTTATAAAATGATATGCGATTTTGGACTTGATACTGATTTTCTGTTGAAATTATGATAAGTTATAGTATCGTATTTATTTGCATTAAACATTGTTTAATTAAGAAATTATTAACCTATTGGATGCCAAGCGGTCACTTGAGACCACGTAACAATAAAATTTATATTGTGCTTCGTTTTGATAAAGTAGGGTTACAAAAGAACACATTCGTAGTTTTTAAACGTTTTGTTGTTTTGCATAAAAAATATACATACACAGTTAGTCTTAAATATTTCAATTTCAAGAAGTTAAAAATATCACGCCAGTATATTTTGTCACAGCACCTGTCACTGGTACAAGACTTGCGACTGCGCCAGCGCACTGATCAGTTCCCACGGCACGTCCGCAAACAATTTGCAGAACACACTTAATCCCCCCATCCCGTTGTAAACCACGGCACTGAATGACGAATGAGAAAAGGAAAGACATCGTTTAAATCGACACTTAATGAGCGATTTGTATGACTTGTACCGCTTATTGAATGAGCCAATAGTTTTAGCCGATCGCAAACCATATCGCGTATGCTACAACCGAATCCCTTTTACCTTTCAACAATCTCGATTTAACGCAATATGAGTCTTATAGTTAAAGTAATAGAAGTGTGCCAATAATTGGCCGGGGGCCGGCTACTGGTGACATTACCTCGAAGGTGGCGCCACCTATCACTAACCGTCGCGTGCACAAACATTCTTGACAATGGAAATTACACGTGAAAATGACCACAACAACTATGACATACGGATGTGAGAGTGTGATGGTATGCGTAACGATTTCCTTACGATTTGCGATGGGTGATCAGTGAATGTAAGGGTACTTGCATACGCATTACGAGGTTCTGTGCTGATGCTGACGAAATAGCCAACTAAAGTGGCAGTGAGCGGGGCACATAGCATGTAGAACTGACCGCCGAAGGTGCAGAAGGGTAGTAAGAATAGAGACCACGTACCGGCAAGCGCAGCATAGGACGTCCACCTTGCACATGGTGGACAGACGACCTGGCAAAGGTTGCAGGAAGCCGCTGGATGCAGGCCGCTTTCAACCGGCCAATCGGAAAGTCGTTGAGGCTTATGTTCAGCAGTGGACGTCCTGTGGCTAAAATGATGATGATGATGATGTGCTGTTGACGAAATGTATGTTATACTTTATGGGAGTTTTGCTACTACGGACGCAAATGTTGTTGACAGCTGATTGACAATGGACAAGACGACGTCTGCCGGGACAGCTGCTAGTATTGATTAAAGTATTCTTTTACTGAATATTTTTGCGGTCACCTAGCTAGCCGCCTAGTGCGTATGCACCCTTAGTATATCTTCAAAGTTGCGGTGGTGATCTGGCGATGTAGGTGGTATTGATATGTTGAATATGGAATCATTGATTTTGAATATTAAGTGCGATATTTTCATATTTTTATTGAAGACTGCGTGTGGTAAGCGAACTAAGCCATTTAAAAGACTTCTCAAAACTATTATAATTCAAATACAAATACTGTAATGTTTCTAAAATGTTGGAAAATAATCGTTTTTATATAAATAGACTATGGATGTGTCTTCAATAATAAAAGTTGTTGGTTGGTTAGTTTTAAGGAGTCTTTTATACACCCTGTATTCTTTTGTTTGTTTAATCAGAGCAATCTTAAAAGCAATCTTTAAATGCAATAAAACGTACCATTCGAGAAAATTAATTATCCGGGATAAGGGCATCTTGAATATTCAGCACGAAAACACCCATCGATCCATTGTTGTGCCAGTAAAATCTCCCGCCATCAACGGTATTTAGCTTCGCAAACGGAGCGGCGCGCGCGCACCTTAGTGCCGCGGTGGTCCAATATTTACACGGCCGGAGAGCGATGCTTTATACCGTTTTGGTTGTTTTACCATTAGGGGCCATCCACATAATATATTACGTTATGCATAATTTTTACATTTTGGATCCCTTTTCCTATTATGTCACTTCCCCTATCTCCTTAAAATGCACTGCCACGTTTGGTATAACTTCCTTGTCATTATGTAGACGATCCCTTATTAGGTACCTAGGTAGTGTTGTTGTCCTCAGTTTTACTATCGATAAAAACTGTCGAAAACAGTTAAACTATGTTTGAGATCATTATTTTTGTTCTGTCGATAGTAGTTATTTTTGATAGTATTGGATGGACATATTTGGGCATTATTTGACTGTCTGGTGTAGTGGTTCGCGCATTGGAATATAAAGTCCTCTTGGATTCGAATACTGCAAAGAGCAAATGTTTGTGTGATGAGCATTTGTACCTAAGTGATGGATGTTTTTAAATGAATGTAAGAATGTTTAACTGTTATTTGGTCGCCCTAATACTAGCTCAGTAGTAATAATTTTATAATTTATTGATTAGTTTGTCACAGATCGGCAGCCAATAATAAATAATAAATAAATATTGGACAACATCACATACATTGCTCTGATCCTATGATAAGTAGCTTAAGCACTTGTGTTACAGAAATCAGAAACAACGACGGTACCACAACACCCAGACCCGAGACAATATAGAAAAGTTATTTTCCTACTTGGGAATCGAACCCGGAACCTTAGAGATAGCGACACCAAGTCCGGTAAGCTCGCCTCTCGGCTAAGGAGGTCGTCAAAGTAAGTTAAATTATAAATCGTTTAATCTGTATCAGGACAACAAAACTAAACCAGTTTCTAGAACATCTATTCGATTAGTTGAGCTATTATAAATGATTCCACACACGAGGGCATTTGCAAATAAACTGTCACTCGGCCTGTCTAGACCGGCGTCTGCGCATACAGGCTGCGCCAACAGGCTGGCGCCAACGTTTGACGATGTTGGGCGCCAATATTACCACTATTATTCTTCCTACCGTTTGTCCAGTTCCTTAATGGAGTAGGTTTAACCATGATCCTTGATGTGGCATGTGTATTAGTTTTTACATTATGGTGAAGTGAATGGACAAGATAAGAAATGAATATATTAGAGGAAGTATGAAAGTGGCACCTGTCCCCCTAGCATGAACACTAAAACACGATATGAGATAGCGATATATCGACACCAACTGAAAAGTATGATTGATATAGCCACCATTATGATTTTTTATCGAAATAGCGATAATAATAGCGAGAGGTCACCGGCACGGTGATTTAACATGGCGGCTGTATCTATCATATTTTTACAGTTAGTGTATCGACACTATGATGTAGAGATATATCGATATCGCTACATCATATCGTGTTTAGCAGAAAAGATGAAAGGTAACCGTTTGTCTTGTTATGGACATTGTGATGAGAAGGGATGAGGAGCACGTAACTAGGAGAGTGATTGGTATGAGTATTGATGGGTGGAGAGGTAGAGGATGACGTAGGAAGTGATGGATGGATTGTGTGAGGAGCAATATGACTGAGGGAGTGACTGACCCGATGATGAGCTACCGGATTGCATGGAAGAGAAAGATATACTGCGCCGACCCCAGATGAACTGGGAATAGGGCAGATGAATGATTGCCACCAGACCTTTGTAACCCTGAGACAAGGAAACCAGGTTTTTTTATATTGCCACTATAAAAAATATAATTAAAGTTATATATAGTATGTTATTTAACAAAAGGCGTTCCCGTTAACCTGTAGTAGGTACTATAGCATTTATACATACTAAAAAAAAACATCTATACACCGTGACTTTTTCATTACCCCAGAAAACTAAAATTTGCGTTTACAAAAGTATGTATATCAGTAAGTAACACACAAATATTATAGCGTTCATACAAAAATATCGTTTTATAGGACTTCAAATAAATCCTGTTAATGCACCAAAAACATGTAAACCATCTTCGTAGTATTATAATTAGGTGGATTTTGGTTCCGTTAATGTTGGAATGATAATGATTACTATTTGAATTAGCGGGACTTTTATGGTGCATATTTTTTACGGAATGTTAGGGACCTTTTAAAAAAATTTCTCAAAAATTTTTTTTTTTATTTACCAAATTCGATGTATATCGATATCTGAGTATATTAGTTAATTTTCTCGGGTAATTAAAAATTCACGGTGTATATATAAGATGTTTTCCAAAATTTACACAATTGAGTTTCTCTGTAAGAAAAGATTTATTGTACTTAATATTTACATGTACTATGATTCACATATGTAGTGTTTAGTAATAAAACCTTTAAAAAAAAGTAAGAAAAGAAACGACATTTAATGTTATAAATCACAATGCCGTTCCTAAATCACAATTAAAAATATCCTTCTACGTAGTAATTAATTAACAATGGTATTTTATTTGTTTTTACGCAAGTATGACGAGTTTCTTAGGTTATATTTTTTTCATAGATCACTGTCATAATTCCTTTGTCATGATACAGTCCGAGGCAATGAGGTTTGTTGTGCGGGAAAATTTAAATGAAAGAGAATTATATTTTTCTTTACATACATATAAAAATGAATCTCTATTTAAAAAAAATAAAATATAAATAAATAAATAAATTTCCCTTGGTCATCGCATCACGCGTGAACGGATGGAACAATTTCGCTAATTCTTTTTTTATTATGTTATTCATTGTTAGGAGCAAGTTGTTTTGAAAGAAAAAATTTGAAAGTTGCGGAGTTTTTTTTATGAAAGACCACACGAACGAAGTCGCGGGCAACAGCTAGTTTAATATAACAATGCTTAAAATTTTAATAAAAAATAACCTCTTTGATACTCAGATAATGCAATTCAAACACAGATTTCCTAGTAACGGACTTTTATCGCTTTATTATTTTACCAAAAACGAATACTGATTGTGGAAAACATTGTTAAATTCTATTATGATTCTTTTATGATCCATTCTGTGGTTTTATAGTCTTATAAAATTGTTATTGATTAGTCGATGAAGTCTTACAAAGGAAATTACTTCTTCAAATATGTGAGTAACATGATGATAGTCGTTGATAGGATTTTGTGACATAAAATGTAGGTATGCTGGTTGCACTCACATCTTTCTAAGTTTTAAAACATTTCTCTATGAACTACATCGTCTTCA
Organism: Anania hortulata; assembly: GCA_963576865.1. Lineage (NCBI taxonomy): Eukaryota > Metazoa > Arthropoda > Insecta > Lepidoptera > Crambidae > Anania > Anania hortulata. The sequence goes on from OY756406.1 coordinate 1,626,163, forward strand.
TCTGTCTTTTTAAATCGTTTTTACGAGTAGTTTGGGGTTGACTATGACAAACATAGATGCGAAGAGTTTGCTCGTCACATCGCCCATTATTCGGCAAATACAGGGTGACCTGGCCGGTAAAAATCGTAAAACATACATAGGGGTGATTCAGATACCTCGCAACAAAAACGTCTCACAACAAAAAAATTTTTGGACGTCACTTTTCTGGCGACCCTGTATATGTGCTGAATACTGGATGTGTTACTAAGGGCCTATTTTTCAATCGCGGTAACGTTTATCCAACGAGTAAAATATATTTTGACACATTTTCTATACGAAAACTGTCAATATGTCAAACTTATTCTTCATATAAAAATCTGGTTATTAAAAAACCGGTCCATGATCATCTTTTTCAAATAAAGTAAACTAAAGTTATGCCTACATACGTCCCTCTGCAGAGCATAGGCATCACCCCAACTAGAAGGTGAGTAGCAAATGAATTAGTTTCAAAACTATAAAATCTCCATTATATTGATACTACTATGTGCAGCTACGATCCAAAATGATACAGTTACATTGCAACAGAGGTTTGGCACAGACGACCTGGTAAAGGTTGCATGAAGCCGCTGGTTGCAGGCCGCTTCCAATCGGCCAATCTGGAAATCACTGGGGGAGGCCTTTATTCAGCAGTGGATGTCCTATTGCTGAAATGATGATGATGATGATGGTCGCAAAGACTTCAAATGTGATAAGCAAAACTCTACGCGTCTATGCTCATCAGTAATGATAAAAATACCCCTTTTTTGTTAAAAAAAAAGCAATACTTATAAAAATAGGTCTTACCTAAAATTCTTCAAATTGCATAATTAAACAATATTTATGTATGTTTTTGTTTTTCAGATTACTTCTAAGCTGCAATGAAGGAACGGATATTTGGTATGTTATTGATTAAACTCTTTCTCTAGAACTATAACTGCGGTTAGTTTAAACCGCTAATCCGTCGTTAACCGCTAAATGGAGGCTTAACCCCCCGAGGTGTATAACCACAGATTTATTCGTCGCACACATACCGTTTCTTAGTTGAGTAGGGTGACCTCGTTCAAGCAAAATATAGTATTAAAATTGCATAGTTTATTGAAGACATGCAAAGCAGTGAAATTGGGAATAGAAAGAAACGAACAAGAATTTTACCAATTGAAAAAAGTTTATGGCTAAAATATCGAAATCTGATTTTAATAACAAAAACAAGAAAATAATCTTGTTATAAGAGCTGTTATTTTTATTTTTTGTTTTAAATGTCCGGTAAAATACTGTATTTTCTGATTCCTGTAACACTTACCATACTTTCGCTACTTACTATAGGATCAGAGAAATGTATGTGATGTTGTCCAATATTTATTTATTTATTGTTATCATTCCCCCCTACCAAGTAATTTATATATTATTAATAGAACACATTTGCCATTCAAGGGGTTTTTTATTTACACAAGAAAAACTTGATGTTCGTATTTTATTAAATAGTTTTAACTAATTGACCTACCAAGGACAATCAAAACAAAATATCTACTTGATGTCTTTTTTACTGTCTTATTAATGGGCACCCTAAAACCAAGAAGAAAAGCATTCCATCAGAATGTTCAACTTTACGATGGCTCAATAGCTTGTCTGAAATGGCGTGCCTGAAATGTTATCTTTTGAGATCTCTTACATCAAACATTTCCAACCTAATTCTAACTCTATAATACTACGAATAAGGTTTATATTCGAATACAATAAAACTCAGTTTGCCATCTTGGAAATTGTGTCAAATGTCATTCAGACTGTTTGTCTCAGTCTAATTTGGTCTTTGACGATCTTTGATGGGTTTTGAAGGGTTTTTATTTGTGGAGGAGCTGCGTGAACGAAATGTATGGAAAGCATTTAGATTCCATTTGCCAGGAGCTCTAATAGATCTTAAGTTTAGTACTATTTTAGTGATATTTTTCCTTTCGGTGGAAAACTTTTTTTAATTTTGTTTGTATAGCCATACAGGGTTATTTAAAAGTTTATTTAGTTTTGTGCTATTATCTGCTGCATGCTTTTACGTATTTTATTTGTGTAAAATAACGGGTTAAGAATCACAAAAATAAAAATAAAAAGCTATAAGTAACAATTTTTTGCTTAGACTAATAACTATTTAGGGTTCGTGGCCATATGGCAACTACTCAGATGGTGAGATACTTATGTAGAAATGATGATGATGATGAAAGCTTTAAAACTAACGTTTTACGAGCGACTCCTAATTCAAGATTAGTACCTAAAGATCTATCAAATATTGAAGAGGCGTTTTAGTAATCAGCCGGTTGCTTTCTCAATACCTACTGTGAACAACATTAGTTCTTTATTCCGACATTTATTTGTCTGGCTAACTCATAACCACAAAACTACATCATTCTCATCCAAATATGTAAAACATTAAATGAAAAACTATTGATTACGAGTCATTTATATCAATTTAAAAACAAAACGTCACTTAATTTAGAATACCTTCCATATTAATTCAATACCTAGCAACAACTATTAATTATGTTCGGGATTAAAACCATTAATAACCATTAAAATCCGTGGGTGGTTTTTTATAATTCGCACGGTATATTAATAATCTTTATCGTGACGTATTTTGAATTTAGATATAATAAATGACATATTAAAATGTCTTAAGAGGATCCCGTTGTTACCAGTTTTGTCATAATTAGAATGAAATTAGGATCATTTTTCTTAATTTGTCCATTCAAAATTTGGAGCTGGCTCCAATGTTAAGTTAAAAGTTGTGGTTCCACATGTAGCGATTTTTCGATATGTTCTAACAAAATGCGATAAACTTTTCTAATTTAAGATCTCAATTGGTTTAAACTGAGCTGACTGACTGATAGAGCCAAGTATTGGATACTACTTGGCTCAAACAAATTAAAGGAATCTTGATCTTGAAATAAAAAAAATACTGATGAATTGAGAACCTCCTTAGACAGGTTTTGGAGTTGAGGCCACGTACAAACAAGCGCAGCGTGGGACGACCACCCAGAAGGTGGACAGACGAGGTAAAGGTTGTCGGAAACCGCTAGATGTAGGTCACTTCCAACCGGTCTATCTAAAAAAACTGGGGGAGGCCTATGTTCAGCATCAGACGTCCTATGGCTGATATGATGATGTGTGAAAATTGAACCTCCTTTAAAAATCATTTTACCCGCTCACACTGTGGCCTCACCTATTTTTCAATAAAACTATTATTTAATACACAATTAATATTCAAACCCACGAAATTGGAGCGTAATGGTCTAACACACATTAGCATTTAAGTTATCTAAAACAAAAAAATCATGGGGTCAGATCAATGTCAAGAATGTTTGCACTATGGTTTCTATGCCTTAAACTTATTAATAAAATAATAGCCATGACTCTGAAAAAACATATCCTGTATGTGAAGGAATCACTTCTTAAAGATTTGAAAATAAATCAGAAGGCTATACCGAGTTTAACTCGATAGCCTTCGATGAGAGCGTATCGCGATTTCTATGGCATATGAAGTGGTGCCACCTGGTGTTGCGTCAACAAAACCACTTCTATGTAAATTTGCGTCTAGTCAAAAGCTATTAAAACTTGGAATACACCACCTCACTGGGAATAGTACTCTTTTTTTCGCTACCAAACGACTGCTTTTCTAATTGTGCTACCGAGGACTTTTAAAAAATTCGACCAGTTAAGTAACCAATTTAATTTTGTTTTGTTAACTTTTTCATTTGTTTTCAATTACTGATAAAGCCAGTGTTGTCTCGTTCACCAATGTTTTGGTATACATATAGTGTCAACTTCTATCCTTCTATCTTGAGTCCTGAGACGCTTCGATTATCTTCTAAAGCAGCCGATTTTTAAGTGTACCTCTAATTTTATGTTTGAACTGGCACTTGTCTGTCAGTCAGCTACGAATGCCTCATAAACGTAAACGTAAATCTAATAATACTTAATTAGACTTATATTATGGTCAGTAAATAAGGTAGGTGCTAAGTACAAAAAAGAGAAAGAACTTTTGCCGGGACAAACCCTCAGGATACGGCCCTGTTAGTAGCCTCTGCACAAGACACTTCCACACGTCCGCTAGTCATCAGAATGCTGAATAATGTTATATTCACAAATTATACACAGGTAGAGTAAGTAACGAACTCGAAAACTATTCTTTCCCACCCACAAAAATTACTACTTCAAACCGGCGACATATTTCCCACATTTTATGTACCATTTATTATGTATCTCCAAAATTATGAAAGTGGATGACACCCACGCGTGGTAATGATTTCATTGATGATTTCTTGCATCTTAATCGCTGATTAAACTCGTCCGATGTCTGGTCCTGTTTGGCGAGACGAGTCTGGGGTCGTTACGACCTGTTTTGATTCATTAATGATTGTGTGACATGAACTTGCTTGCTCGAAGCCGGGTTACATGGTTTGGGTAGCTTTGTTTGGATGACTGATGATAATTATTCTGGTCATTTTTGGATCCCTCTTCTCCTCCTCTCCATCCCTAAATAGAAAAAGTTTTTAGCATCCAATTTTAACCTCCTAATGTGATAAAAACTTAATTGAATAGCATCGGTCATACTTACGGTACCAATTTTGACGACCTCCGTAGCCGAGAGGCGAGCAAAAATAACTTTTCTGTATTATGGTCCAGGTGTTGTGGTAACGTCGTTGTTTCTGATTTCTTTAACACAAGTGGTTAGGCTGCTTACCATAGGATCAGACTAATTATGTGATATTGTCCAATATTTATTATAAACGTGTGTTACAAAATAGGAAATCTATAAGCTTGGAGACATTCAGTTAATGTCAGATCTTAGATTCATTGAAGATAATTGCACCATACCGGTGTTACTTAATAAGATCAAAAAGAGCGTGGGAAATATAATTATGCAATAGAATAAATACTCCATAAATACTTCCACAAAATCACCTACATGTGGTTATACATGTAGGTTTATATTTAACACTTTTACGACGACTACGCCCGTTATCGAGAATAATATTTTTCCCTAATCGAAATTTAAGAGAGTGTTACATCGTAAATGTTTATAGTGTATCATGTATTTAGTTTGTTTTATAGTCTCCATCTTCATGACTACGAAAGTAGTTTAAATGAAGAGTATATACTTGTGACTACTTGACATAAATTCTCTAATGACTCTTTAACATGACATGATGAGAATATTGTTAGTGTCATGACTAATTATTTATCGACATAGGCTTCTTTTTCTTTCTCTTCAGCTTAGTTGTTTTATGTTGAATTAGACTGTGATCCTAGATTTGTTTTCTGTTTTAGGTTGTTTATACAAAACGGAGATAATACGACACTGAATGAAAATACAGTTTTTATTAGCTTATAAAGGCATCTTTTAGTATAGAAGGAACATCGAAATCGTGAAAAAAGATTTCATCTCCCGCTCTCCGCGGTGTTTTTTTATTTTTTTACTAAGATTTTTGTCTCAGAGTTGAGTTGATCTCACAACTAGAGACGCTCAAGACCGCGCGAAGTGGAGGAGCAAATCAAGGAAAGCGGACCCTGGGCTCCAAAGCAATGGCTTTGGACGCAACCGGGATTGACCGTATAGATGATGATGATGATTTTTGTCTCAGAGTTGAAAATATCATCTGCTTATAAAATGCACATACTTTGGCACGATTAATTTTCTGTTAAATATCCAATAAAATTTAGAGCCTGAGTATTTTTCTTTATGATACGCAGACATTATCTGTTACTGTCCAGAAAAGTTCCGTAGGCAACGAGGCTTTTGAAAAATGTTGGAGTGTATTAAAACAATTTATTGCCGAAATCGTAAATGATTGATAACACGACCAACAAGGGCTGTGTTTAAGTTCTGTTTTAAACACAAGTCTAAATCTTCAGCAAACATTCATCTTGGTAGTTACGAAATCATAAATTGTCCGAAAATCGTGGCTGATTAAGATATCAGTGATTGTTACCGAAACATTGTCTGCTAACACAATTTAGTCCTTATTATCTTCGTCATTAGATCTCCTTTACCTTTGAATATGTAAATTAAGTGTTTTTCAATCCTTTATCATTTACCGGCATCTCAATTTCATTCAACTTTGTACTCTGTTATGTTCAATTAAGACCTCTGTCTGTTTCTTTAGCTTCATTCATCGGTTTATTACCTTCGTCTGATTTTAGACTGTATTTGTTAGTAGATACAGTTACATTTGCTTTGTTCTTTCCTGCCATACGTAAGGCGGTCTCACACATCGCGTCTAAGGACTCAGTAATAATAAATTGAGCTGCCCTAATAGTCAGTTCCCGCATAGCCTCAGGATCTTTGCGTGTGAATGAACCTTAAAAGACTTGTTCAGTCGCATTTTTGCTTTTTTCGAGTTCATCTTTCTCGAAATTTGCATTCACTTTCCTGGAGTGCCTCGCCAAACGATTTGTTATTTTAATGGCGATTTATAGTTACTTATGTGTACAATATCCAGCTGGTATTATATCACGTTGACAGTTATTTTTTTATGTTTTTGAAGCACGGTTCAGCCTAGTTTAGACAAAATATGCCTCATATACTATTTTTTGAGTTGTACTCATTATATCAATATAGATTACAATTCCTTTTACATATTTTTATGCATTTTTATGTACATTTTGTACAAATTTATTAGTTAGTATCTATGCACAGAATCCTTAGCAGAGCAACGTATACGTATACGTACGTATATACATATACGTATATAATTATTTACATGAACATTTCAAACACGACGTAGGGATCTAATGTCCACCCATCTATGGTTTCATTGCGTTAGTATCCAACGATTCATTTTGTTATCGTCACAGTACCAAATTCACCGAATTAAAAACCATACTGCTATAAAAATGGCGATCCACAAGTATAAAGTAATAAACGCCATTTTGTAACTAAATCGTAAATTAAATTAGTTATAATCGAGAGTTGTGGACGCGTGTCTCTAACGAAGATCGGATTTTACGAGTTTTTTACGATTGTGATAAAACAAAACGCGTGTTAGCTGACAAATTAGGACAAATTGGCTTGTGACGTAAGGACTTTTTGATATAAGTAGTCAATGAACCGGAACATAATATTTAAATATTATTAAATGACAAACTTTTACTTGCGGCTTCGTCTGCGTAGACTTCAGAAAAATCCAAAATGAATTATCACTCCACTGGAAAACGGGATAGCAACTATGTACTTAACTAGCTCATTATCTCGCAGTAGTCTCAGTAAGATGTTTAAGTGTAAACACCTACGTATTGTAGAGGCTTTAGCCAATTAAAACGTTGGGAAGTTATCCTACTGAGCTTAAATGACATTATTGCGATAAACAATATGTGTGTTGTTTTTATTTGTAATGTGTTATTCATTGATTTGACTATCACGAAAAAAGGACATTAGATAAGGTCTTTTAGAGAAAAAATCGAAGTAGAGCTGGAAAAAAAAATTATCAACATGTAATAGTGACGTATTTGTGTGATACGAAACAGGTATTAATCGTAGCGGTATTTAAAAATTAGACATATTTCTTTTTAATATAAACTATAAAATTAAAAATTCCTACGTATTAAAATTAAAACAACTCTCACGGCCAACGCAACGGTTCCGTAAGACAATGCATTAAAAAGCAAATAAAGTTAACTTTTAATTATACGAGGAATGGTCAAAATCCTCGTAAAATCTACCGACACTCAGTAAAAGCTGAGATTCCCACAGTAAAAGTCCGAGGCGTCACTAAAATGCTATAAACATGCCCTTTAATAGTCGTCAATCTATCAAAAAACCGGATGATTTCCTTAAAGACAGTGTGGGGTCAAAGGCGAGCAATCGATATCGATGGTAACTTTCTCGTAAAAATAAATTTAGAGTTACACAGTTTAGAGGACACAGGTTAATGTTTGTTACCTCGAGATCTCACTAAATGTTTTAAGAACAGGATAAAGAAGATGCTGTTATCTAGATATTTGTTTCGTAATTCTAGTAATATGTTAGTAATATATGTTTGATGGGTGATTTAAAAAAAAAACGTTTTATTTAATCGGTTTTATCTATGATACTTTTTACAAGCCCAATTTTTTATTGCAAACTCAGTACATTTAAATTTCATAAGTTTTAACAACAGTAGCAACTCAAAACAAAACATTGAGATGTGAAGTGGAAGATTAAAATTTGCTGTGTGATTTTTGCGTGAGATAAAATAATTATAATTACTTTTACGCGTTGCATGATTATTACACATTAAAACGGGAATTAGCTCGATGATTAATAGGTAAAATATACCTATTAATGATCGCGTTAATTTGTTTAAGTGTGTATTAAATACCTAATTATATTAATCAAGATTTTCTGCTATCGACCATCTATCGAGTCCATAATATCGACATCTCTATCACTCAGCACACAACCCTTTCTAAGAGATGGTGCCATATCATAAATCACTTTCAGGTAATCATAAAAATGCTTGAACAGAAAACAATTTGTATCGCTCGGTAACTGTTTGTGCGTAGACGCAGCTCAGGGTTAAGTTACAGACTAGTAAAGTATTTCGAGTTATGATACTTACGGGAGAAAGTAACTCTTCAAAGTTTTATAGGATACTTACTTTCTAGTTTTTAACCGATTTCAAAAAAGGAATATTTTCTTAAATAGACGTGTATATTTTTTCAAATGTCTTCAAGACGTACAATAGGCTAGTTTCCTGGGTCAAAAAAAGATTATTCTATTTAGTCCGTCAGTTAGATCATCAAAAAATAATGGCCCCATATTTTTTCTTTTGTCAATCAAACAAAAAATGACGGAGATAAAGCGCATCAAAGTGAGGACGTGACGTCACGCCTTGCTAAAAAGTGTCGCAAGGCGTGAGGTTACGCGGAACTTTAACGGGCTATATCTTCATCATTTTTTGATTGATTGAGAAAAGAAAACATACGTGTCCAATATTTTCGGTAATCCAACTGACGGACTAATTAGATTTTTTTAGGAAATTAGCCCATTTCGATGATTTTTCTTTAGATTGGGCTTGTTGTTTCCATTAAATTCGAAGGAGCAGTTTCGTTATAAATCCATTTTGCGTAATATCTAAACGAGATAAATACCCTTACAAAAAGTATAATTTTGCGTACAAAATATAAATTTAATTAATTTAACATTGCATCATCATGCATCTTCATACCCAATAGTATAAGTACATTGATTTATTTATCAAAGCTATGTATGTGATGTTGTCCAGTATTTATTTATTTATTTATTGATCTTAAAAAAGGATATTTTTGTCTCCTAGCTTCATCTATCCACTTTTCTCTAAGTTTAGATTTATTACGCACGGTATAATATTTTTTGGCTGGTATTTCGACTAAAGATATTAATTTATAAATAAATTACCTACATTCCTACAAAAATTTTGACCTGGGCAATAATAAATAACATGTATAATAACGAACAAAAGTTGCTGACATAGCCCAACGGATAAGCTGAAGTGGCAGTGGGCGGGGCACATAGCACGTAGAACTGACGGTCGATGGGGCAGATAGGTTCTGGAATGGAGGCCACGTACCGGCAAGCGCAGCGTAGGACGTCCACCTACAAGGTGGACAGACGACCTGGTAAAGGTTGCAGGAAGCCGCTGGATGCGGGCCGCTTTCAACCGGCCAATCTGGAAGTCACTGGGGGAGGCCTATGTTCAGCAGTGGACGTCCTATGACTGAAATGATGATGATGATGAAGTATAATAAGCCTATACAGGGTTATTTTAAAAACATCAACAACCCCCTAGGGCTGATTCTCGTGCTCCCTGTATACGTCGCACTGCAGGGCACAGGCCTTACCTCAACTATGAAGTGGTTTGGGCAATACTGCAACACGCGGGCTGCTACTGCGGAGGTCAATGCTGAGATTATACTCGTAGGTATGAACAATTATTGTTACAAAAGCAAACATTATCTGAATGAAAGAATTAATGAATGACGTTTATTTCGCTGCCACAAAATATAGTACAAATGCACAGTACATAATAAACACAGTGTTGCGAACCGGTCATTAGATCGGACCTTTTCTTTAACATAGACACCTTTTAGGTTTTTATAAATGCTTTGTATAGTCTTTTTTGAGTTGTCTTTGGTTTGTTTTCTATGGTGGTTGTGTGTGTCTTTTATGTTAAGTGAATACTATATTACAATTTAATTATTATCACCCTTTATCTGAGCTCTCCTTTTCTTTCCCTATCTACAGTCCTCTTCCTTACCAGTTTGTTAAACACAGTATTACGCATTCTTAATACAGTAAGCAGTGTTGCAGCAGCAAAAAGGTCCCCGTCTCAGCATAAGTCACAGCTAGAGCCGCGACGCTGATTTTCAAACGGTGGCCGCGGTTTGAGCTTCACCGCACCAGTTGCAGTAAGATATGGCATAAAAGTATCAAATAAATGTCAGTGTGTGATAAACCGAAAATAATATAATAAAATTAATAATAATAAGTAATTATTGAAAAATAATTATAATAAACAGTAAATTATTGTAATATATCTTTTAAAAATAAAAATATTAAAATAATAATCATAACTGAGGATGTCAAATTTTATTTAGGCAGAATCAAGACAATTTATGGAATTAGCAACAAGCGAGTTTCTGGCTGTCGAGAAGATGTTTTTTTTAATTTGAGTATATCTTAATTTGGACATTCCGTATTGCCATAAAAGATTTTCTTGTCGCCAGCGGCTAGACCCAGACATAGACATATTCCCATCACGTCTTCAAAACAGGGATGAAGATATAAAACGCGAGGTTTATGACGTCACTCGACAGGAATGATTGCAGTAAAAGTACCGTAGTTGCATAAAGTATGATGACCATTGCATTTGAGGCGCAGTGTCCATATACGATCGGCTGGGAACTAGATAAATCATTTATTTGCATTAAATCCCAGAACTGACGACCGTTGGGAAATAAGGTTCTTGAGTGGTAACCTAGACTGAAAGAAGCAGCGCGGACAGGCCTCCCACACCGTAGACTGATGACCTAGTCACAGTTGCAGGTGGCCGCTAGATGCAATATGGTTTGTATACGTCCATACTAAAAGTCGTCCACGTACTTAGTAAGGAGTAGAGCACCCTGTTAAAATGATTAACAGCATTGAGCTAATTGAATAGGAGCATTACAAGGAATGCCATAATACTGCGTAAAAGGGCTCTGTAATAGGCTTGTTTCCGGGATCAAAAAATAATAATTAATCTATTTAGTCCGTCAGTTAGATTATCAAAAAATATTGTACCCATATTTTGTCTTTTGTCAATCAAACAAAAAATTACAAAGATAAAGCGCATCATAGTGAGCACGTGACGTCACGCCTTGCTAAAAAGTGTCGCAAGGCATGACGCAAGGCATGACACAAGGCATATAACATAAGGCATGACGTTACGTGGAACTTTAACTTTAATTTGATAAATTGATTTATAAATTTTGCATGCTTTTATTTTATAAATTAAATGACAAAGCTAAAAGTGCTGATCTACATGACATTATACCTATTTATAAGACCCACTGTAACCACTTTTATAGCAAATAAAGATTCTATTCTATTCTAACGGGCTATATCTTCATAATTTTTTGTCTGATTGAAAAAATAAAAAATACGTGTCCAATATTTATGTTAATCCAACTGACGGACTTATTAGATTTTTTAAGGAAACTAGCTCATTATACAATTACTTAAAAAGGTATGGTTATTGCATTGTATCAATAACATTACAGGTTATCACTTACTTTGTCAGTGTGTAGGTTTTTGTAACAACTTATGGCTAGATTAGCACTGGCGATGGCTCGCTTTGACGACCCGATTGGTGTACTTGCGAGTTCGCCTTGCTTGAACGCAAAGGCGAGCCCAACTCAGAAGAGCAACTCAGAAGAGTTGGGCTCCCGGTATGGGTCAATTTAGAAACCAATTTTTCGAGTCTGGGTGGCCTGGAAGACGCCCCTAGCATCATTCATTGTCTGGTACCTCGTACAACAAGGATGGTTATACCTTATCTCATGACCACGACGATTGGTGTGTCGTCTGACGCTTACTATTTAATTCTAGAGGGCCCTTTATTTTCCAATATCAAAACCCACTCAAGAAAATCATAAGGCTGAAATTGTTGGTCGTCTATAACGTGTAGAATCCACCTAGCCTCTCAGTGGATAGTGAGTCGCCCGTAAATGTCACACAGCAGACACGTTATGTCCTAAGCCCGTAGTTTATTGCTTCTAAGCACCAGGCCTAAGGATGCGGGTGTTTAGGTGTAACTGCGAACCTGATAGGTAGATGGTAGACTAAGTAAATATTTAAAAATATTAAAAATGTATAAAAATAAAAAAACCGGTTTAGTGCAAGTTGCACTTAAGGTTTCGCAAAAAAATATAGTAGTAAACAGTTTATCATTTCAGCCAAAAGACGTCCACTGCTGAACACAGGCCTCCCTCAATGACTTTCATTGGGGGGGATTTCCAATACTCGCTACGCTTGGCAGGCGAGCGCAGTTTTTTATAACATTTCGCACGCAAAGTCTGCTACACGTCTCGTGCTACAGGAATTCGCCTCTTACGACACGCCTCCTGTTGGCGGTGGGAAGTGTATTCTTTACGGCCGTCCCTACACGGCACAGCAGTACACAGCAACACGCCACACGGCACAGCAGTGTGCAGCAGCACAGTAAACAGTTCGTCGAATCAAAAAATATTATTCTTGTGGTGTAACTAACGGTTGTCTGATTTATTTTGTTTATGTACTTGTTGTGCCGCTTTGAGACATTGGTTCTTGCCTTTCATGATTCTATTAATTAATGTTTTATTGCAGAGTTTTTTAGACAGTTCATTTTCGATTATTACTGTTTGTACAAACTTGCACTTGCCTAAGGTGTGCACATTATCAAAAATGAATTTATATTTATATTTTTCCTGATAATTAAGAAAATGTTTGTGTTCTTGATCTAAGATTATTAGAGGTTTGACAATTAATTTCTTAATCATAAATTCTAATCATAGTAATCCTTAAAATTTTCCTTAAATCCTTATACGTCTAGATATGCCACAGACTGCCATCAATTAATAGAGAGTGTCATGTCTACCTAGATCTACTTACGTCTAGTATGGCTTCTGCTTTAGACATCTACTTCATGTCCTAATATCAAGGTGCCATAAACGCCGACGCCTGCCAATGACCCACCATTGTTCGGTTTAGTCCACTAGACTCCTAATACGTAGGTCAGGGATGTCCATTGACACGCAGATTTTATTTACAGGGTGCTAGGTAAATGGTAGGTATATCAAGCCGAAACTAGCCCATGTTAAAGCATAAATGCTATGGTGAAGTCAGAAATTTGATATCATCTTTTTTTGATTTACATACAATATTCAGAACCCGTTTTTTTTAAATGATGATATCAAATTTCACATTCATTTCATTTAACATTGAAATCTCAAAAAAGATGTTCACTGCTCCTTACAAACTGATGTCAGCTGGTGGCAGTTTAGTATAGGAAAGTGATTTATTTTTATTTTAAAGTTGGTCCCATGGAAAGAGTTGTTGAGACTGGCAGATAATTCTAGCATTAGTTTCGGCTTGATATACCATTCACCTAACACCCTTCTACTTTTCACTTTCTGTAAGTATTGCGTTTTATCGTGGTACAGTATTATAAATAGGTTCTGGAGATGTATTTTTAAAACATTATGAAATGAATCTTAAATTCGAAAACGAAAACTAAACGAAAGTTTTCGTTTTATGGAATTGCAGATTTAAATATACAAGGTTTGTAAAACATCAACTCTCTCCTAGGCGCTGATTCTGATGGTGCTTAAATACGACAACTTTTGCTATGGGACCAACATTGAAATCTTAAAAAGAAATGTTCACTGCTCCGTACAAACTGCGGCCCAATTCCCGTAATTTGACAATTGTCGCAGTCCGGTGTCGATCCGATCCCAGTAACATTACTATCACAAACGGTATTCTCGTAAACTTTCAATTTGACGTAAAATTATTGAAACTATCCCAATAAGACTAAAAACAGAGCAAAAAATATCCAATTTTGGTTGCTTTCATTTTCAGTCGCATTACGAACTATAAAAGCATTTTTTGCGTTTACTAGAATACCGTTTGGGATCGTATTGTTACTGGGAGCGGATCGACACCGGATTGGCGACTATTGTCAAATTACGGGAATTGGCCCTCTGATGTCAGCTGGTGGCAGTTTAGTATGGGAAAGCATTTTTTTGTTTGTTTTTAAAGTTGGTCCCATAGAAAGAGTTGCTGTATTTCAGCACCAGCTTTAGCACTTAAGAGGTTGTTGATGTTTTACCAATAACCCTGTAATATGATATTAATTTCAACGTGATACCTCCACGCGTTACTGATAAAAATTATCCTTTTTCCCTTTGAGGTAGTTTGACTGGCAGATAATGCAGCATTAAGTCCACCTTTTGTACACTTTTTTAAGTTTGTGCAATAAAGTTTTAAATAATATACAGGGTTACATTTCAAGGTAGTGCCAATTTTTCAGGGACCACTCAGACACAGTACATAAATCGATCTATTTATTACAATCTTTTTTTTTTCAAATCTATATACAGGGTTTTTATAAAACATCAAAAATCTTCTAGGGGCTGATTCTGGTGCTATTCTGGTGCTACATTTTTTTCTATGGTACCAACATTGAAATCGCACAAAAAACACTTCCCCATACTAAGCCGCCACCAACTAACAACAGTTTGCATAGAGTAGTGTTTTTTTTTTAGATTGCAGTGTTGGTCCTATAGGAAAAGTTGTTTTATTTGAGCACAAGAATCAGCCCCTGGGAGGTTGTTGATGTTTTACAAATAACCCTGTATATAAAACAAAGTCGGGTTAGTTACAGTTACAAAAACATACTTGCGAATTTTTATGATTTATGATTTTTTGGATGCATTTGAAGCCCGAATATCAGAATAATTATTAAAACATCGAAAAATTCACGAAAAAAAAACGAGGCGGTACGAAGTTCGCCGGGACAACTAGTTAGATAAAAAAGTATAACATAAATATAAAAAAAACGAAGACGTACTTTTATATTATTTTCTTTAGAGAATCATATTTTTAAAATTTGGCACTACCTTGCAATGTAACCCTGTATATTTAATAACAAATAACCCTAAAAATTACATCAATGTGTTTCAGTGTTTCACTACAAAATGGATCTGTCTGTCACTATATGTACTTGGCCATTCAATTATGTGCCAGAACATAAATCGACGGTTCTGTGTTCAAACCCGATAAGTACTAGAAAGTGAGTTTTGAGTTATTCAATGTCAAAAGTTTGAGATCAAATTAAACTGAATTGAGCAAGTTACTCATTATACTAGGGATTTTTAAAATAGGAAAACATTCACAAAAACACGTTCTTATACCATTTAGCTGCATTTTGTATGTAGATTTGCTAAAAATATAATATTTATAGAGTAAGGTGTGGC
Source organism: Anania hortulata (assembly GCA_963576865.1). Classification (NCBI taxonomy): domain Eukaryota; kingdom Metazoa; phylum Arthropoda; class Insecta; order Lepidoptera; family Crambidae; genus Anania; species Anania hortulata. The sequence continues at coordinate 1,641,679 of OY756406.1, forward strand.
TTTATAGTGTTTTACCACTAAGAAAATATCTGATTAAGATTGGTTATAAGTAGCTTAATTAGTTCTAGACAAATCAAATAAAAGAACTAACAAATTCTTAAATGACTCACATAAATGATGTCACATTAAAAAATCGTTAAAATTGATAAAAAGAAAATAAAAAGTATTATTAACATGAATATGCGTATTACAGTAGTACCATCCTCTTAATTTTAAACCAATTTACTGCTTGTTTCATGTTATTTCTCTTTCTCCCTCTTCGTTTTTAAATGCTTTTCTTTTCTTATTCCTCGCTTGCTTGAATATATTCGTCCAATCTGAGACACTGTTAATTGACGTGACTCTTTTGGCAGCATTTTCACTCGGCGGGCATCGAGTCTATCTCCACATGGATGTGTCCACATTCTAAAAACTTTGGCTCTATGATTTGAAGATGATCTATTTCAAAAGTCAAAGTCAAAAGTCAAAAATCATTTATTCAATTTAGGACAGAAAACTGTCACTTGTAAACGTCACTAATAACATTATTGGCCCATATGGGGCAGAACATTGTAGCGACATCTATCTCGCCACATATAAAACTGACGTATCCTACATCGCGATATTAAAGTTATCGGAGCGATTGAACCATATATACAAGAACCCGACAAACAACCGTCGGGCAGTTGCCCACCAGCCACAACACCCGTCTGGTCGGAGGATCCTCCCTTTTCAATGGGGGATGAGGAACTTTACACCCTATTCCTCACCACCCCCAAACTGGTGACCCCGAGCATGAACGTCAGCGCAGCCTTCGCAAAGCTACGTCATCATGACGTCATCATCACTTCCTCAAGCTTTCGAGCAGCGAGTCCTACAGCCAGCTAGCATCCACGGCTACTACGGGTATCCTGACCACCAGCATTCAGCGGACGCGCATTCCTGGTCATCACCCACAGCCTTCTCAGCGGCTTTGGCACAGCACACTGCACTTCAGCCGGTCAGCAAGCAGAGACGCACTTCTCTCCTGGTCGACGCATCAGCCAGCCACTACGCAGCACTGCACCACTCCGACTCACTGGAGCACTTGCAGCATCACCCCGACCCACTGGGGCATCACCGCAGACAGTTCCGACTCACCGTGAACTATGCGGCATCTAGTTCCGACTCGCTGGAACATTCCACTGGCCTGGCAAGCATCACTATGGACGACTCAACCTGTTATCGAAAGATGTCGCCACAACATGTCTCCTTATTTGTTGGGCCCTACTAGCGCTTCTAGACAAGACACAGACAATCTGGCAAGTGCTGAGAAGAAACGCGCGAACAAACTCAGTCACCACTAGCTGCCACAAAAAAATATAAAATCAAAATAAACAGGTAGGTACATCAGTTTAGTGCAGGCTGGACTGACCATACATTACATACCCCTTAGTCATTAAGATAGTTTTGACATGTGATTTAAATTTATTAATTGGAAGTTCGATTGTAAGGTACTTTATTAAAAAATTTAATACAATTTCCCAAGAATGAATGACTTGTGTTGGCCAATCTGAAGTTTGGGACTACAAGTTTGTTTTTGTTTCTTGTGTGATATGAATTAATATCACTTTTTTTAATAAAAAGATCTAAATTTTTGCAAACGTTCATGATATGTATCAAATATGTACTGAAAGGCTACAGTGAGTATGTTGATTCCTTAAAAGAAATCTCATAAAAAAAATGGTATCGATGTCCGCAGCAGAACCCCACAAGAGAAGACCATAAGACATAATACTGTGAAAGTAACTAAAATACACGAGGCTTGCCGTTGCAACGTCAGTTAGATGTCTAACTTTTCTAACCGCAAAAGCAGCTGAAGCAAGTCTCCCAGCCAGAGTGTCAACATGTGGTCCCCATTGCAACTTCGAATCCAATGTAATGCCCAGAAAAACAGTGGAGTTTGATAGATCAAGTATTTCACCATTTAGTAAAATTTCTGGGTTAGCTTGCTTCACGTTAGGCATAGTGTTAATTTAACACATTTGGTTTTTTTGTATTAACAAGTCAGTTGTTACTTCTGAATCAATTTAATACCTTAGAGAGAGCTCCGTTTACATCATTAAATATTTCTTCGCCTCTTTTTGATTTGAAGATTAAAGAAGTATCATCAGCAAATAGAACTATCTCACAAGAGTCTTTGGAATAGAAAGGGGGATCGTTAATATAGATCAAAAATAGCAACGGTCCCAATATTGAGCCCTGGGGCACTCCCATTTGAAGCGGGGCGCCAGAGGAGTTAGTACCATTAACGTTTACTGTTTGTAATCTGCCTGAGAGGTAAGAATTTCACAATTTTTATGCGTTATTAGATTATTTTGTGGACAGCCCAGAGCAAAAGAGCCGATATGTATGAAACTCACCCTGGTCTTCTAACGAACTGTCTAAACTAACAATTTCTTTCATTTTATTGGCTATTTCCAGCTGAGATTCATCTATATCAGATGAGTCATTAGAACGTGAAATATTCAAGTTTAATGACTTGTTAACAATGTCTGAAATAAATAAAAAAATAGTAGAAACCAACATAATAAGGTATATCATAATTATTACCTACTTATACTGACTTATGTTATGACATTAACATACCATCTGTATTTCTTTTTATATCATGTTTCCGGTTTTTATTTAAATGAGAATCAACAAGTCCTCGCAACGAAGATGGATGTATAACCCTCTGAAATAAAGATTAAAAATAGATACTTATACCAACTTAATTACGACTTAAATAACTACTTAGCAAAATAGTTACGTCAGTATGGACTGATCAACAAAATATCGGATGTGATCTGTGGTAATACCCAATAACTCATTATAACTAACTCATGTTACCATAATAAAATGACCGTTAAAGATTGTACAAAATGTAAGGTAAAAAATTACAAAAGGTAAGACCCTATAAGTCGCTCGTACGGTCTACGGGAGTTTCTGTCCTTTCCATTACCCTCACATTACACAAGATAGTTATAGTAGTTAATAATATGTATACTATACAAGTAATAAATAGATAAATACGAATCCCGAATAAGGGAACAAACAATCTTAATTTTAATATATTTTTAATTATATTAAGATATTCGCCTACCTATTTCCTCCTTTTCATTGCAAGCTAGTTGCACTAGTCTTCTGGACCTAGCAGCCATCCTAACTGCTTTCGTTTTCGTAAAAAACTCATAAAAATTGCGGCGTTTTGCGTGCGCGCAACGTAACAACTTGTTCAGACTGATTGCACATGGCGTGGCAGAGGCGCTAGGCGGGGAACGGGGTAGATGCTGCGGGCGAGTCGGTTGAGGGAAGCGAGATGCAGTCAATTGTACTTATCGGGTTCTACTCCGAATAATGCTTGGATTATTATGTTACGCCACATTACGTAAATAGCCAGTAACAAAATTTGGAGTGAAACGATTAAGGCTTCATTCTGACAATAAATACGATATCCGTATTTGAATGAATTTAGCTTTTCCTTTTTTTTTGTTAAATATAAATTGTGTTAAAGTTGAAATCCGATAAGTATATTTTACTTATTTTACGTTTGTCACAAAATAACACTTAACGACGCATCGTCGAGGGGTGAAACAAGATAATGTACCATAATTTGTTTTACATCATATGGCAATTTAAGTGTAACTTGAGTGATCAACTGCTAAATCCAATTAAATACGTATACTTGATTCTTCCACCAGAAAAATAAGTTAACTTAGAGTATTTCATTGAAGTAAGTTTAGTTAAAGTATTGTACACTTAAAATAAATACAAAAATTCGACAATTAACTGGTAAACAACTTACTCATCCATGTGTTAACCACTAAATTCAACATATCTGATTATACCACTAGAAAGAGCTTAAAAAATTGAGTATACAGGTTTAGAAACTATAATTTGTCAACTTTTGGGACTTATCGGGTTTTAACACCGAACCATCGAAATACCTAAATGTAAATCATAGAAGGTAAAAGCAAAAGTCAAAACATTTTACCGTAACTATGCGTTATAAACATAATAAGAATACAAACGCATAAAGCAACCGGTAATATTATATCACTTTCACTCCGAACGAGCCCTATAAGTCGTCAACGACAATTTATATCTGAAGCTTAATTTTCAACAACTGATCCTATCTATTTCACTCGTTGTTAAGGCCACAGTCTACTCGGGCAGTGTTAATAAGACATGATATTCAAAGCGATAAAATAAATTTAAAAATACAAGCATGAAATACTTAGTTTATCTTTATGCCAGTTGTTCTTCCTGAAAATGAAACCTGTGTCTAGAATCTTGATGATAGCAAATATTTGTCAAGATAACATGTTTCTTTTTGTGTAATAATCGCGTGATGTTTTGGGCTACAGTGTAGCACTTAAGTTTTTGTCACATAAATATTCTATTTGTATCAACTATATTCCGTTTTGTATCTTTGATTAATAAAATAATGTAAAAAAAAAATGATTTGACTACATTATCTGCATTACCTCAAGGTTGACTGGTAGAGAATGTTGTATAGCATTAAGTCCGCCAATTGTACTTACTTGTGCAATAAAGTTTAAATAAATAAATAAATAAATAAATTTGCTTATTACAGTAGTTCCTCGACGTATGTACGTGTTTTTTACTTATTGCGCAAGATTTTAATCGCTTTTTTTATAATATCAACCAATTTCACGATGAACTATGTACGTGCGTGTTGTTGTGGGTTAGGTGTTCTGGTGCTTAAATACAATAACTTTATATGGGAACAACATTAAAATAAAAATGATTCCCCATTAACAAATAATATCACGCAAACAGGAAGTTACTATGGAACATCGTTTTTTGTTTGAGATACTATTCAATGAAAACCTCGACATTGTAATGTTATTATTGAAATAATAAAATAATGAGGAAAACACTGTGACGAGTCTGCTATCAATATTTAAATGAGGACATTATACTGAAATTAAAAAAAATAGGGAAATTACTGTGACAAGTCTGCTATCATTATTTGAATAAAGACATTATTAAGAAACAAAAAATATATTGGAAAATACTGGGACAAGTCTGCCATAATATTTAAATGACAAGTAGACAGTGCACCTTCCAACACATAGATACCTTCTCAACGTACATTACAAACGACAAACGATGTTTACGGCAGATTAGACGCCTCTGGATCCTCAACTTCATCACTAGAACCATTGCCTAATAAATTCTTCTTGTTCAAAACAGGTGTTGAAACTTTTATTGCCGCCTCTATTAATTTAAATTGATACAAGTGTTAAAGATAATCGCAAATCGAAATTGAACAGTAAACATTGGATTTTATTGAGAGACTCTGGGTCTATAAATGTCAGATAAATTTAAAAAATCTATTTTAAGATAGGTCGATCTAAAGATCGTACTAAAAGCTTTATCAAATAAAAATACTTGCGTCATTGTATATGCATTGCATATGTACCTGTATCAGATCATGTCAATGACTTAGATTATCAGTTTTATTTTTCAACCGACTTCAAAAAAGGAGGAGGCTCTTTTTCAACCGACTTCAAAAAAGGAGGAGGTTCTCAATTCGACTGTATGTTTTTTTTTGTATGTATGTTACGCGATTACTCCGCCAATTATGAATCGATTTTAATGTTTTTTTTTTGTTTGGTAGATCATCTTCAGAGGTGGTCCCATAATTTTTTTATCAAAATTGATTTAGAACTTTTTGAGAAAATAAACAAATAATACATACCCAGATAATATTTTGGTTGTGGTTCTTGTTACCTATATTCAACAAATATGGGCCGATTTTGATGATTTTTGTTTTATTGAATAGCTTATACTTCAAAGACGCTATGATAAAAGTTTGCAAAATAAAAATCACCCCTAAATAATCCCAACACTTAAGTATGTTTTTGTTTGCACCGACTCTAAAAGTAACTAATTAGGTACTTATGTGTTAGGATTATGTTTAGCATTGTAGTGTTTTAAAGTCGGTTTTATTTTTTAAAATAAAATTTACTTATTTCATCTATTTTTAGTGATAAATCCTAATCTAACTGCTGTACATCGATTTCATCGCCTATTTTCCTACCCTTAGGGGTGATTTTTATAGTATTTAATAAACATCCTCATTTTTACAAGCCGATTGATAAAGTACCTAGCTAATTCTATAAATCGTTCAAAAACTTACTTACTACTGGTGCTTTGTTAATATGTCTTAAAACAACACATCAATCACGCACATTTTATCCTATCAAAAGGATATTTTATCAAAATTTCCAAATATTAATTTTTTTAAACCAAAACCTTTAATTAAGCAAAATTACCTAGTAGCAAGGTTGCAGGAAGCCGCTGGATGCGAGCCGCTTCCAACCGGCCAATCTGGAAGTCACTGGGGGAGGCCTATGTTCAGCAGTGGACGTCCTATGGCTGAAATGATGATGATGATGACCTAGTAGCAAATGGTCCTTATATCATAAATCTTTTTTAAATTCTTTATTGCCTGTTAATCGAATATATAATACCTACCCAATTTTTTAAAATTATTTATAAATATATAACATATAATTTTAATTAATACGAGAGGTTTGATTCAGTCATTCTTTCCATCGATAAGCACCCTTTCATACATAGTATTCATTTTGAAAGTTTACTTTGGTTTAAAAGCTGGGTTAACTTTAATTTTTTTACTGTGGGTAAAAATAGATTTTTGAAAAAAATCCCAGACTACAGTTTTAACTTTAAATACCTAAACATAAAGGTACCCTTCCCTTCTGTAGTTCGCTGTCAAGTTTTATTCAGATCCATTTATTAAACTTAGCCTATACGATTCATTTGATGACGCGATGACGTTTTGTAAGAAATCGAATTCTACTTGCGTAGAGACGCAGGCAGGTTCTAGTAATGTAAAAGCATTACGGATAGAAGATAGAGGTTCCCATAAACAACAAAACAATCAGCTTGACTCTGCAATAGCTTGAAACTAGTGCTAATAATAAAAGGCAATTGAAGGCTTTTAAATTTTCTTAGAGACACATTCACAAACGCTACAATATTATGGACTACATACTTTAAAAAAAATAAAAGTATGATTTTTTTATTTAAAAAGGTTTTTCTGTCTTTATTCTGTCTGTGGCATCGAGTTAAATAAATTGTTTATTTCTATAAAGGCGAATAGTGCCCCCAAATTAGCGACTCGAGGAATGTTAGTACAAATTTCGCAAAAAAAATAATTAAAATACGGTTCATAACAGCGCGCAATGAAACATGGCGGTTACGACAGTCGCTGCGTCTTTAGGTAGTAAAAATTGTTCCATACCATGAAATAAATAAAAAAAGTAAACAATTTTTTCGAAATAAAATTGATCAAATTTCTAGTGCAGGCTATAATCTATCCCTGTGCCAAATTTCACCGAGATCTGTTTAGCCATTCTATCGTGATTGAGTAACAAACATCCATTCATCGAAACTTTCGCATTTATAATAGTAGTAAAATTATGGATCTTGTGGTCGACTGTACAACAAACCATAAAAGTTATGTGATACATTTGCACCAGTGTCATTGGCATCTGGCGAATAATTCAAACCAAATAGATAGCACCGTAGTGCTTTGTCATAATCGCTACGTCCATAGATCTCGTAATGTCGTTTCTATGTTTATTGCCGTTTTACGATTTCGACCAATGCTCGTGTTGTGAATAATATCCAGGGTTATTTACCATGAATTAATTTGTCGAATTTTAGTACAATTTCGTTTGTCATGTTCAGCGATCATTCGTTACTGCGTTGACCGATTTCGATAATTATTTTTTTGTTTGAAAGGTGTATTACCTTTCAAGAATGGTCCCATATAAATTTGGTTAAATTCTGATGATGGGATCTATAAGAAAATCATCAAACATTGCATAAACTCCGTACCACGCCAACTGATTTTAGTATCTATCTTACCTATATCTCTGCCAAATGTGGACCGATTTTGATGATTCTTTTTTTAATGAATAGCTTATACTTCAAAGATACTATAAAAAACATTTTTGGAAAAAAATTCACCCCTAAGGGTGGAAAAATAGGAAATGAAATCGTATTCAGCAGTTAAATTATGTTTGCACTCGTAAGATTTGTTTTGATTAGGATTTATCACTAAAATCAATGAGAGACCAATGTTTTCGTTTGCACCGACTCCAAAAGTAACTGATTAGGTACATAAGTGTTAAGATTATTTTTAGCGTTTTAGTTTTTTGAAGTCGGTTTTTATTTTTTTTATAAAATTAATTAAAATAAGACGCGACTACGTCTCAAACACATAGATATTATATTTATACAGGATGTAACGAAAAACTTTAAGGGGTTATTCTACGGCTAAATTACATCAACTTTTTCTATGGGACCAACATCGAAATCGCAAAAAAAAAACACTTTCCCATACTAAAACGCGACCAGCTGGCATCAGTTTGTATGGAAACGTCAATTTTTTTTTTGAGATTTTGATTGAGTCCCATAGAAAAAGTTAATGTAATTTAGCCGTAGAATAACCCCTTAAAGTTTTATTTCACCTTTTCGTTATAACCTGTAGAGGTGTCCAAAAAATGGCACGTCAGTCTGACACTAGAGACCTTTTTAAAAAAATGCTTCTAGTAAAGGTCACATAGTTTATAAGATAATCTCCTACTAAAAGTAGAAGTCTCTTAGTAAAAGTCACGTAATAGGAGATAGTCTCCTGAGCTTGCGATTTTTGCTAAAGGTATTTTATTTTTATCTGAAAGTTATGTAGCTAAGCTATCTCCAGTGTCAGTGTCTGGGATGCTATTTGCCGTGACATCTTGTATAGGTCATATTTTAAAACAAAATATTTTACGATGTAAAAAACATAATCACCTGGAATGTCGAAAGCAGACATAACAGTGCCGGAGACGTGTTTTTTTAAGGACTAGAATTCCATTTCGCATAGCCACGATATGGTGTATACGACATAGGAAATCCCAAGAATCGTATAAAATGCTCTAGAAATGTGTATCTGATTCTTACAATTTATTTCATAAGTCAATTGGATTTCTAATGCTTTAAAAATACGTCTCTAGGTACGATTTCGTTGATCAAAATTACTAAGTTTCATGTTTCAAGACGAGAAAATACAACCTCTAATTACTTAATAACAAAGTTGTAACCTCGTTCAATTTTATAACTTGTATAAATCTCAGTTAACTTCACAACATAGTACTTCCTACTACACCACCTAATGACTTAATCCAAATAATTACCGGCGAGTTAGACCACACACAGACTTTTGATTGCCTCCCGCGCAGCGTACGGAAGAGGAGAGGTGCGTGGGCTAGGATCGAGCCTTGCGGTACGCCTGCCTAGTAGCGGTCTGCCTTTATGACTCATAACACTTTATTGGTATTTTCGTTCGTAAATTGTCTGGAATATTGTTGGGATTGTCAATTGATGAAGTGTCAGCTGTGAGCCGCGCGTGCGGTCGGGATTTGTGAAGACAGTTTCTATGGGTGCGACTGTGTCAGTAGCTTGATATAGTGCGGTAGGTATGCTGTCATTGTGCCATATTTACTATTGTGGTATGGGTTTGAGTTACGCCTTTGACATTCGTATTGTAAATATTTTGAGCTACGAACCAAATGGCTAGCATATGTATGCTATGCTATCCAAATTTAAAACTAATTTGGTTCATAAAATATACGTATATTTTAAACGGCCACACATCATATTAAAAGTTGTAGATTAAATAAGACGAGTTTTAGGTAACAATTTCCATTTAATCTTATCACTATGTCTATTATGACAATCTGCCTGCACCACTTTTAGTGGAATGCTTCTTATGAACATACTATTTGTTGTTGAAATAACAGGAAATCTGTAAGCGTGTATTATTTTTGTTGGATGTATTTTGTCTACTCAAGTACTGAACTAACAGATCTAATTTTAGTAGTGCAATTTTAATAAAATAGAGACTTTATTTTCAGTGCCATCGTAGTTGGCACAAATCATTACAGAAATATCGTAGTAGAACTCAATTTAGATTGCTACATTGACATCAGATGTGGAAGCTCGCAGAATTTTGTCAAAGCGCCACTAAAGATAGCGTCCAGACGTGACAAGCAGTTGGCGAGCGCAAACAAGCGCCCATTAAGATTTTATGATCCGGCAAGCGTTTAACGCTTAATAGACAGGACACGACCGTAAACAAGAAAACTCAGAAGGCCCGCATGTGTGAGTAGACGATTATGAATAATGAATAATCTAACACCAATTTACTTTCCTTTACCTAAAAGTTTTTTGAAAGAGGTCGCTTATAGCGATATATACCTGCATTAATTTTACGGCTTAATGTTTTTCCTGTTCCTTGTTTTGTGTGATCTGCAATAAAGAGTATCTATCTATGATTACACAACCGTTTAGGGTCAAATCTATTTGAATCAGCAAATTTTGACTTTCAATGTTTTTGAGTCCCACATTTTTTTTTTTTTCGTTTTTGAACTAAACGCCCATCACACCAACTGTTCCTTTCTAGCCTGTGACAAAACGACGTGGGTCGACCACACTGTGATGATGCTACCATGATTTACGGGATCGCGATTTTTCTCATCAACACCAAGATTTACGCTGTCTGTATCATCTTAATCTAACACGGAGTTGATAACATGTTTTCGTTTTAAGAGGTCATTAAATCTTTTCGTGCTTCTTGTTTTTACGTCCGTTTTAATTTATAGCGATTACCTAACACATGCGACATTGTTTTTATGTTTTAGAAAATTTACTGTGTTTGTTTACGTGGTTCTTTACTGACTAAATGTGAGTTATTTTTGGTGTACATAAATTAATTTTCGCGTAAATGTCTGTTTCGACTTTTTCAAATGCTGTAGAAAATGACGTGATTATTTTTTAAAGAAATTATTTTCTTTTGGAAATATCTCAAGATCTTGCCCTGATTTTGATAAGATCGAAAAGCCATAAGTTTCGTCCATGTTAATCTATGTCCGGCCCTTCGTATACTGTTATGGTGTAGTGGTACTTGGTATGGATCAGTTAGCTATCAATGCATTGTTAAAAGCTAAAATTCCTCGATTTACTGTCTTTGGTTAGTTGAAATAGTGGAATCGCTGCAAGGACAGTGTAAATCAGGATGGGGCTAAAATCTGCGGACAAGTCGTTAAACATTGTTGGATGCGCAATAAAATTTAAATTTTATTCCCGTCTGAAGTGTTTCATGGCAAAATGTGTAGACTCTTGTCTAGCTTCTTAGCGAGCTAGCCGGATACCGAAATTTTTGGATTATCAGGGTCAAAATGAATCCGTGAGCCTAATTCATATTTTTAAACGAATGTTTTACTATTTTCTACGATATTATATCAACTAGATCTTTTCACGATTTCTGTGTTCAACTTTTAGTAGAAGCTGATTACTTATATACTAACAAACAAAGAGCAGCTACATTCATACCCGCATTGCATTTTAAAGTTTCCATCAATATTTTCATGTTATAGTGTGTTTCATTTTTGACAAATTTAATTCAAAAGTATTTTAAAGCTTAATTCTAATAGAAGTAATGAAACCATGAAAACCAAACATAGATACGACTGATAATTAACCGGTAACTTCTTAGATGCCCTCCAGCTAGTTCCATTGCGATTTAAACACAACGCTGAATCAGCATGCAAGATATAGCTTCGCATTAGCAAATTGATGATGTAGAAACGGCATGAAAGTTGAATAACGACCGCCTACTCGCTTATCACAATGAGATGCTTTTCTAGCCGTGTGTCGTCTATTTCGTTGGAGGTAACTTTATTTATTAGTCCTTTGTCGACCTGGTCAATATCAGTAGTAGTTTATGTGATAGGTAGCTATAAACCAAGCATACTATAGCATGTCGAGAAAGGTTTGACCTGAGTGGAATATTATATTAGAAAATTCAATGTTTATGTCGAGTCGATTTCGCTTAACAAGATGTCCCTGAAAATTGAATTTTCCACGTTCGCTTTATACGAGTATAAGCCCGTGTCATCTACTATCTGATAAACTTGAATCTTTGCTTATTTTGATACAATTTTATTGATTATAAATCTGTTTCTTTGATAAAATGACTTGCAAAATTAACCAGTAGCAGACGGGAGGTATGTAGTACCTATATGATTTTAAAAGAAAATAAAATTGGATAACATTCTGAAAACAAACCTTTAGCTGCCTTTGGACTTTGCAATTCATGCAAAAAAGAATTGCAGTTTGTCTTACCGGAAAACATTTTGGTATTAATTTTTGTGGGAAGAAAACTATTTGAGTAGACCGTTATTTGTTGTATTACTACTTACTTTAGAATGCCTAAGTGTGCTCTAAGCTTTAGGATTGATTTTCGCGTCTATCAATAATTTATGAGCGGTGTTCAGTTACGATGGTAGGTATATGAGTTATAGTCCAATTTGCATTCCCCTGCTTGTTTAGTGTCGGGTAAACAAAGTTCGATTAGCTTTCGATCTAACATTTTCATGATAGTATCCATTGCTTTTATATTAAATGTAATTCTATACTGTTATCTTATAAAGATACTTGAGAATCAACTTTCTCGTGACCTATTATGGTAAATGTGATAAAAAAATATTTTAAAAGTCAAAAATCAAACAATTTTATAACTTTCTGACAAATTATCGCTACCGGATAAGTACAATAAAATAGGAGTCAAAAGCATATTTCCTCTATAACTTCGTTTTAACTTAAAATAATCAAGCTGTCTCAGCAGGGGTCCCTAAAAAGACTGTAAAGACATTTCGACAGAATTTTCTTGTAATAAATAACGACAAACTAGCATCCGATGGAGCAGAAAACGATGCAATTAACTTAATTAATTACGGATGAGCATCTATTCCAACTGTCACTGTGAAGGCGCAACACAATTAACCATTACAAACTTATATTCGGATGGTTGATCTATGTGGCGCCGGCGATAGGACGTGGGCTAATTCTGAGATCAATTTTAAAGATGACAATGCAACTTGTCGGTATCAAACAACGCGCTTCTAATTTATCTTCATGTTGGCACCTGTAGTAGATATCATATTTGATTTATATGTAACGTCTGCGCATCAAATTGTAAAAGTGACATCATAATTAGATGATAACAGAAGAGACGATGTACAATGAGTAGGATTACTAATAGGGAACTAGAGATTACAATTTTTGTATAAACATCATCAACATCAACATTATTTCAGCCATAGGACATCCATTGCTGAACATAGGCCGCCATTGACTTCCAGATTGGCCGGTTGGAAGCTCTTGTGAGTGGACCGTTTGTATGAACGATTAAGTTTAATCTCTGGATATAAGTTATTGATAATGCTATTGAAAACCTGATAGCAAGAAATAGTTATTCTAAAACAACAAACAAACCTGCTATTTCCTTTATTACCTAAACAACGTCACTTTTATTTATCATCAGGGATCGGAAACCGGTTATTTTACTCATCATCATCTATACGGTCAATCCCGGTTGCGTCCAAAGCCATTGCTTTGGAGCCCAGGGTCCGCTTTCCTTGATTTAATCCTCCACTTTGCGCGGTCTTGAGCGTCTAGTTGTGAGATCATTGGCACCCATGTCAGCCCTCACAACGTCAAGCCAGCATTTCTTGGGTCTACCCCTTTTGCCAGGACCTGGCGGTGGCGGCATGGCCAGACATTTGTTTCCTACGTAGCTTGCCGGTTTCCGCAAAACATGGCCGTACCAGTGAAGGCGACTCTCCTGCAGTTTGTCTGCAATATCACTGATACGAAGGCTACCGCGGATGCGCGAGTTCCTCACGCGGTCCTTACGCGTGGCTCCGCACATCCACCGCAGCATATTCATCTCCGTAACACGCAGCTCCTGCTTGTGTCGCTCAAGTAGCGGCCATGCTTCGCTGCCGTATAAAAGAACAGGCCTAATGATGGACTTATAGATCTGTCCTTTAAGCTTAACCGGCATTCTGGGGTCACAAATGACACCAGTCACCTCTATTATACCGGAAACTGGTTATTTTACTATTGAACCTTAACCGGAATGGTATATGGTCAAATCTTTACAACTACTATCAAATATTAGAAATGGGTCTTATACATTCTGAAATAAATATTAACCGGTTTCGATCCTTGTTTATCATATCCGCAACAGAGCATTATGTCATGAAGGTTATGTTCATTTGCTTAGGTTTGATTTTGTTTAATAGCTAAATTTTTTACCTTCTAGCATGTCTGAATCATCTGATATTATTTTCATAATCACTCCATCTACAATCAATTAATATCTTGATAACTCTTGACAAATCCAGTGGTGACGTAAATAATGGTGTAGCAGTAAACTAAACGCGAACAAGTACTAGTCGTCTCGATCGTTTTGGGCGTCTCGTTTATTCTTAGATGCGCATGCGACGCCACGGTCCGTTTGAGCAATTTGTACGAGACGGTTTAGTGGGGCTGTCAATGTTTAATCGGTGGGTCTTATTTTGGGGTGAATGTAATTTATTGGTTCATATCGTTACAGAAACTGAGGTAGATACTCAATACATAGATTTGGATGTTGGTTATTATAAAAAGGGTTAAGATCAAGGTAACTTAAGCCATAGTTTATTGTATTCAGTAACAAAGAGGAAATGGCAAAGGATAACCCATCGTAGGTATTTTTTTATTATAAATCTTCCATTAGCTTTTTTCTAAAGTAAATAAAGTGTCCGAAAAAAAAAATTAAAAAAAAAACAAAACAATTTGATGAAAATCATGACAACTCTAATTTGTCCCGTCAAAAGGTCAAGAATGTTGCTATGAAAAAAAACACACTTTTAGAACAAAATATGTACAACATTAAACAATGTGTCATGACACCGCCTAGTCCTTCTCTCTAATTTAAATGCTAATATGTAAATCAGTGCGTTAACTTTTTAATCTTGCAGCAATTGCCTCTAAATTGAATTTGTAAGTGCTTATTAGACTATTAACACATTCGTTTTGCTTTAAAAAGCAATGTTTAACCGATCGTGTCGTCTTCGCGTCGTCGGCTAAAGTGTCCTTTCCTTTGATCATTTTCATTAAACTGGTCTTTTTGCTCCAGTTCTGTGTTACATAACAAATCCTATTTGTCCTTTTTTCCTGATAAATTTAACAGCTGACAATTTTGAACTCTATGTCGACACATTTGTGTGGGATAGAAGAAATAATTGCTTGGATGGTATTTAATCCTTTTCTAGGCTTGTGAAGGCCATAAAAGAAGAAGACACAGAAAACTCGTCCTTGTTGTGTTGCGAGTAGAGTCGCACATATGTTCGCGATTATACCTCTGTTTGTCGTAAATACAATCTAATGGTGGAGTACGGCAGTAAGGTGTCTTATGCTGCTGGTTACGCATAAGTGTGCCTGAAGAGTGGCGACTCCATCTAAATATTAGTTTCCGAATGCAAAACGCACGTGTTTGTGTTTTGTTTTTGTCAGCAATCTGGCCGTTTTGTGAAGGCTCACTTAGCCGGGTCAAGTCCTACATAACCCATCGTCCATTGACAATTTAAAATAGCCATTTTTTTACACAGTTAGTTTCAGTTGTTTATAGTAATCACAGGTTAAGTTCATTAGGTCTGCTAGCGCAGCACGAGTTTAGTTTAGTACGCGATTAAGACATATTTCTGTCTCTGTCAACGCCACACAACCTGACAGCTGCAGAATGATGTTTAAATCCGTGTTAGTAAATAGTTCGGGATTAAATTCGCTAATTCTGAGATGCGCAAGTGGACCTTAAAGGACCATATTAAGGCGTGCGCACAAAATTGACATGATAATCTCGAGATACGCTTTCTGCGTTAATTAGTAGTTGAAAGTGAGCCTGCTATATCTGTCTATGTTAGAACAAAGCGTTGTAAATAACATTGTTATTTAGATGATTTAATTGATCGCCTACACTTGTTTGATGTTTGTTCTCGAGGAAATGTGCTACTATTATTTATGGTAGTCTCTTAGAATGTGCTAATTTGTAAGAACAAGAAGTTATATTTTTTGTACTAATAACATTTGATTTATGAAGCGCTGGAGGCTGTTTAAAAGCGATGCTTAAGTTTTATTACCATAAGCCGCGCTGATATACATTGTAAGACTTGAACGGGAAACTAGAACACACATTTTTAGGGTTCCGTACTCAAATGGTAAAAACGAAACCTTATGACTAAGACTCTACTGGCCGTCTTTTTGTCTGTCTGTCACCAGGCTATATTTCATAAACAGTGCAATAGCTAGACCTTTGAAATTTTCACAGATAATGTATTTCTGTTGCCGCTATAACAACAAATACTAAAAAACAGAATAAAATAAATGTTTAAGTGGGGCTCCCATACAAATAACGAGTTTTTTTTTGCCGTTTTTTTGCTTGATATTAATTACGGCAACCGGTCGACGCTCGAAATATTTACAGAATATTATAGATAGATACAGAATATTATAGGTACGGAACCCTCCGTGAGCGAGTCCGAATCACACTTGGCCAGTTTTTATTCATGCTCATGTTTGTGCTTGCTACAATGAAATCACTCTGTTGTTTTCTACTGAAGGCGGTGTTGTCTTAAGCTCTCCAACTATTGTTTCGAACGCGGTGATCATCAGTGTCGTCCAGAAAGTGCCTGAGCCGACAAAATTGGACGGCGACATCTTTTTTCCGTTCCTCGTTCATGACGGTTCTCGCCACATGTATTTATTTTTATCATTTATACTTTATTGCACAAACAAAAAAAAGTTGATTGAATGCCAAATGCATTCTCTACCTGTCAACCACAGGGCCCGACAGTACAGTTCTTGAAATGATGCGCTTAAGTAGGTACGTATTAATAATTATCAAAGCCAAATATTATTTTAACGTAGAATATTTGATTTTCAAGGGGAGTCCCATTCAAGGCCTTGCAGCCTACATTAAAATTATTGAAATTCCCCTATTACAGCAATGCCATTCGTTATCAAGTAACTAATTAATACAGTTAAAACATTTCATTCATTCATTTATTCATCGTCATTCCTCATATTCATCTAACCACCATTTATAAGGTCTAATTACAATGAAACTCTATGCTTGTCATAAATTGCAAAAACTGTACTAATTGAAAACTATGTAAACATGGCGTGTATTGCCCGTAGAGATAATTATTTCTAAATCTATAGGGAAAAATGATTAATAATAAACAAAACCAGCCGACTTGTCTGGTGACACCCATAAAGGCATATTGACTATTTAATAATCGGAATCTGTCTTCAGGCGAATATGAATAAATCGCTCCAAGCTCGAATACAGATATTAATCGATTCGATTTATCTCGATTACGTGCGTTTGTAGTTTGGTAAGTCGATGCGAGGATTGTTATAGACTGTAAAGCGTCTTATGATGTTGTTTTATGCATATTATGGGTTTTATTACATACTAGCTGTCCCGGCAAACTTCGTACTGCCCCTTATAATTTTTTTTTCCTGATTTTTTCCGTGTTTTTATAGTTATTCCGCTATTCGGGGTGGAGAAAAATTTTACAAATCAAAAAACATAAAAATCGGTCCAGCCGTTCTCAAGTTATAAATGGTGTAACTAACCCGACTTTGTTTGTATAGATTAGTGATTAGATTGTATAGACTTTTGATATGTATAGATCTATATCTATATTTCATAGTGTTAAAAATAGTTCTAAATGTTAAAATTAATACCAGAATTCCTGAGACGTTTCCCAGCAGACGTCAGCTATTGGACGGTATTAGTAAAGTAAAAATAAAAACATGAAACAAAACCGTACCAAAGAGTATGCAATCACTACGTTCTACAACTCGAAAAACCAAATGAAGATCGGATTGCTGCTTTCCCGCCTATTTTTTTTTCTGTGGCTGGCCAGCTATTCAGCCATTAATGTAAAAGAGCTTAATTTAGGCCTATTTACAGAAATAAATTGGTTTTATTGGTTTTTATTATTTTTTATTTTCGTCTGAAAAAATGGTAACTATTTTGCCCAAATCTTTGAAAGAAATAGTTGAAAGTAAACTTATAATAAGGTCATTAAAAAAAATCTTTAATTAATACATATCTTTATGTTACTTAATTCAATTTTACATCGCGCTGTTATTGAGTGGCTGTATAGAAAGTTGCAACATGGTTCAATAGAAATGTAAAAAAAGCTTTTGATAGAACTAGTTTTTTCATATTATAATTTGACAGCTGTCAGTTGAAAACAATTCTCCCTAGGGCTGAAAAGTATTACTTTCAACCCGCTCCTCAGGCAACTTCAGACCTACTTTCCGAGTATGACTAATGAAAAATAACTTTTCTATATTGTCTCGGGTCTGAGTGTTGTGGTACCGTCGTTGTTTCACATATCTGTAACACAAGTATTAAGCACTTGTGTTACAGAAATAAGCTACTTATCATAGGATCAGAGCAATGTATGTAATGTTGTCCAACATTGATTTATTAATAAACTAGCTGTCCCGGCGAACTTCGTACCGCCCCTTAATAATTTTGTTTTGGGATTTTTTTTCTTGTTTTATAAAGTTATTCTGCTATTCGGGGCGGAGACAAATCTAACAAACCGAATATCATAAAAATCGGTCCAGCTGTTCTTGACTTATAAATGGTGTAACTAACCCGACTTTCTTTAATAAATATATATATAGATGACGACCTCCGTACTTGACTTCACCATCTATGAGGGGACCTCATTATCGGTCGGCGGGTCGATGTCAATCGAACTTTTCTTTGTAATTGTCTGGGTGTAGTGGTACCGTCGTTGTTTCTGATTTCTATAACACAAAATTAAATGCTTTAACTGCTTACCTTATTAGAGCAATGTACCTGATGTTGTCTACTATAAAAAAATAATAATAATGAACGTCACAGCAAGAGGTACTGGCCCTTTTGCATTCAGCGGCTTATCGCAACCCTGACCAGTCTTGGTCATCAGTCTGGGAGATCCATGGCAAAATATTTTACTTCATTATAAAATGCGTACATTAGGTACTGCCTACTTATTCCAGTATCACGAATTGTAACTCAGTCACGTCAAAATTATCTGTTAAGAAATTTAAACCAAAATGTTTGGTAAGATTTTCCAAGGTATTTCTAGATTGTGGTCATTTTGTGTCTACAGAAATGGCGTAATCAGCTCAATTGCCAAAATCGGATTAAAGATAGCAAGCGAGCTGGAGTAGGAATATTTAGTTAATGATATGATTTATGTTCTCAGGAATTAGTGTTTAGACTTCGCAAATTCTCAGGTAGTGCTGTGGAGTTATCTTTATGCCGTAGTATCGATATAATCTAATTTGATTGTAATAATTATCCTTTGCAGCAGTTGCACTTGCGGTGACTCCATGTTACCACAGAAAAATAAGGTAAGTATCATTAATGCATCTCTCGAGGGATTTGTTTTCGGGAGGAAAATTTACCAGAGACCTTCTACAAACAGTTTTGTTACATTGGTATAAAAATCGAATAAGAGTATCAGCTGACTACTGCTTTTTTATATTGATCATTTTATTGCAATAATAATAGGGTTGTAAAGTACTTAAAACAAAAAAAGTTATTTCACCTGCTCGCGGTTCATCTTGCAGAACACCGAACGAGGATGGGAGGTTGTAGAGTATGCACGTGCACATGCTGTATAAGCATCATCGTTCTGCATATATCTACCATACGGATGCGCTGTGTTCCAGATAAAAAGCATAAAATGCAGTGTATTTTTTTACGTAATTGTGCTCCACTTTAGGACTTCACCATCACTTAATACTATCAGCTCCCTTGAAATCAAAGACTTAGTCTTAAATAAAAGACAAAACAACTGAATTTGGGACCTATCACTGGACAAATTAAACCAAGACGTATTCCTACTTCAATAGACCTCTTTTAAAAACTCTTTTTATTCGATATCGATATTCTGACTACGCAATAATAATATCTACCCGTGGTATCTATCTAAATTCTAGGTAAAGACTATTGTCAGTTTTCTTTAGCATATTCAGAGAACATTCATACCGAGAACTATAAGAATGCGGGAAGACTGTTTAGTCTGAGGTATCATCGACTGGCAAGGTGTCGATATTGTGGATCCGAGGTGTCACTAGGCACAGTCAGCGTGTTTGGTAAATAGATTGACATGTTTGCTGTATCTGGGTTAGCTGCATCTTCTATATTGACAGTTCTGACTATATCATGTTACTATTAAATGATTAGGTATGATTGTATCTCTCGGATTCTCATAACAAACTAAACTAAGAACAGAAGTAAATCTATCTATAAATATAAAACAATGTCGGGTTAGTTACACTATTTTTAAGTCAAGAATGGCGGGACCGATTTTTATGATCTTTGATTTGTTATATTTTCCACCCCGAATAGCTGAATAACTATTAAAACAACGACAAAATTCACGGAAAAAAGGATGAAGAGGCGGTACCTATTTAAGAAGTTCGTGGGGACAGCTAGTTATCAATAAAAATGAATCTTCCATATCCTTGTGGAGGTGCTTGTGGCTCAGTGGCGGCTGCGCTTTGGTAGTGATTACCAAAGTTAAGCCACCTACGCTATTGTGATTGGATGGGTGACCATTCCTATCATACTTAGTGACATTTATTACAAGCGGAGATGCTTGCTTCGGTAGGCACGTTAAAAGTTGGTACCGTCTAATATCGCATGATACTAGTCGTGAAGCCTAGGCAGAGACCTTTAGGGCGGCTTAATAACATCTGACAGTAAGTTTAAGTCACTGCCTTCAAACACCCCTCCACCGCACCGCACTAGGCCCGCGTGGTGGATGGCCCAAACCACGTCATAGATGAAGTGATCCCGGCTATGATCCTTGTTGTCGCAAGTCGAATTATCGTCTCGTTATCGGTATAAGCAGATTGGATAGGATAACATTGTAAGTTTTCTTTTGCAGTATATGGCATCCTTGCTTAGCACAATTAAAAGAAAAAGTCTAAAACCAGTTATTTTGTGGTTACATAAATTAACAACAAAAAGTTTTTTGGACCAACTCGGAAAAAACGGTAAAAATCTTCGAAGACTCGGTTTCCTTTATAGACGAAATACATAGCTACAAGTTTGTACGGAACACATAGCGTGAGTCCGACTCACACTTAGTTGCTTTTTTATGATTCTGCAGCATTTTTTTACAATGTTTAGTGACATCTATCTCGCCACATACGAACTAAAACTGACGTATCCTACATCGCGATATTAAAGTTATCCGAGCGATTGAACATAATAATATACAAGAACCCGACAACAACCGTCGGGCAGTAGCCCACCAGACACAACACCCGTCTGAGCGGAGGATCCTCCTTTTTCAATGATGGATGAGGAACTATATACCCTGTTCCTCATCTCCCCAAACTGGTGACCCCGAGCATGATACGCCAGTTTTAGTTCGTATGTGGCCAGATAGATGTCACTACATATGTAATCAAATCTTGGAAATCGTTTTTACCTAATTCTAATTACCGTAGATTTGATCAAGTGACCTTCAGATGACAATTTAATAGTTTGATACATTACTCATGCTGATCTGATGATGGAGCCATTACGTTGGATAATTAAATTATTTATTGGCTTGGCTAAAGACTTTCGTGTTTGGGCTCATTTGATTCATTTTGTCGAGTTCAGTACATTACATGATGTCAGTTCGTTAATTTGATATATCAAAGTGTGTTTTATAGCATTTTAAACTGTAATATTAATTATTCTGTATAGAGTTACATAAAATAAACATTTCTTATGTACTGTCTAGGCCCCAGGTCTTACCAACAAGTCCATATCGGTCGGTTAACCTCTTTATAGGATCACATACGTTATTTAAAAGCCCTATTACCTCCTAACGGTAGGTTAAGCGGATTATTCACACCGTATGTCTCCCGCGCAGCTAAAATGATCGTGCGAGTGTTACGCGACGGGTCTATCTGGGTTACAGACTGTTTCCGATAGAAGCTCTTCCTAGTCAGGATTTTAGCTGGGATGACAGACTATTTAGTATTTCTAGAATTTGTGTTTATTTTTAAAATTCTTATAAAACTAAAATTTTATTAATTTCAGCATTTATGTCTACACATAAAAATGATTACGATGATTATACAATATTCATTATTATTTTAATATATACGTATATTTATATTGTAACATTTTATATAAATTATTACCAATTTAATTACTTATTAAAATCTACAAATGGCGTCATCCTCTCCGTCCTAATCTTATTGTTGTGCCCAGCAGGGTCTATAATGGTCTGATTAATGTACCTATTTATAACACCTATGTAACATTATAGAACGCAATAAATATATTGAATTGAATTGAATTGATAAATGTTTCTCGTGGTAGGGTACCCGGCAGCTTAACCTCGCTGGATTGCGATTTTCAGTGCGAAGTAGTGGTAGGTGCCAGCTCTTGGATCACCACTGATTATAGATTACTTACTAATATCATCATCACCATCATTTCAGGCACAGGACGTCCACTGCTGAACATAAGCCTCCCCCATTGACTTCCAGGTTGGCCAGTTAGAAGCGGCCTGCATCCAGCGGCTTCTTGCGACATTTACCAGGTTGTCTGTCCAGCGGACGTCCTACGCTGCGTTTGCCGGTACGTGGCCTCCATTCCAGAACCTTTTTGCCCCACCGGCCGTCAGTTCTACGTGCCCGTCCCGCCCACTGCCCCTTCAGCTTGCTAAGACTTTGGGCTATGTCAGCAACTTTTGTCCGTTTACGAATCTCCTCATTCCTGATTCGATCTTCGATTTCCATAGCACGCTGTGCAGCCTTGAGCTTTCTTATGAGGCCCATAATGAGAGGCCACATTTCAGTTCCATATGTCATCACTGGTAACACACACTAATCTAGTAATAAACTAATCAATATCGTAAGTACACAGTAATATTCTTAAGCTACAATTTCTGAGAAATGTTACGTCTGATTACTGCTTTAATGTTCTTTTCAATCCAGCAATCCACTTTCCCCGCGAACACTGATATTAAATTATACACATTAGTTTATGCCTGTTTTCAGCAAATCACAATAGGAATAAAGCCATAACAGTTGTCCTACGCTTCTGGTATTAGATAGTGAAAATAATAATCCATTGCGTAAATCAAACTTCTTGACCCTTATTAACCAACCGATCCCTACTTGGCCGTTTAGTGTTAAATTTAACATGTCGAGCTGTCGAAGGAATTAAACCAACCATAACATTACAAGGTGCAGCTTGTCAAATAATAACGAGTATTATAATAACTCAGATTTTCGTTTTAAATAAGATGATTTCTGCTTTGTCTATTTTAGTTTTTATTTCTTAACAGGGCGAATCGTAATTATAATTAGTGTAAACACAAGTTACATATTTACTTTACACATTTAACCCCCTTTTTTGCACCCTTGGTTAATTCTAGAATGTAAAAGTTTTTTTAGTTCAATAATTGGTTTTGTATGTTTTTACTGTGTATTTTTTACTATAATATAATAACAAATAGTTATTGTTATAATGTAGATATAACTACTTTTATATATTTTTTATAATTAGGTTAAAATTGTGCGCACCGGGTTGCAATTTTTATTTTTTTTACGATTTCGATGTTAGTCCCACAGTAAAAGTTGTTGTATATGAGCTGCTGATAACGTGTTTTATGGAGTATTCTATTCTTTAGTAGAGAATACTGAACTGTACATTTTATGTACTTTTTCATACATTATCAGCGATTTAGATAGCTAGATGGCTGGACCAAAATAGTGACAGACTGTCAACCATCTAGTCCGACAATATTTTGCTAGCGTGGGGGACAAACTGGGACATTTGTGACTGGACCGTGGCGCAGCAAAAATGAGGCTGTAGAAAAATTTTGCTGTGATAATTAAGAGCTAGCTAGAGTCTGAACTATAAACAAACAGTAGAATTGGCATTACGTGGAACGATTGACAGGAACGTAGCGTTAAAAACCTTACCCTAGTTTCTTGAAAGCCAATCAAACTAATTGCAATAATCTTATGTCAACTACATGTTTGGTTTAAGAACAACTTAACTACGAGCGTAACAGCAGCTTATCATAGTCTGATCAAGTTAATTCACATTTGACAAACAAGACTTAAGTTTCCAATCGCGGTCCTTAAATTAAATTAGACTCGATATTAATATATTACCCTCAACAACCTGCGGTGACTCAGGTCAGTTGGTGCAAGGACGACTTGTGCAGGTGGGGTTATTCTGAAAACCTCAAAAACAAATGCGAGTGTGGAGTTTCCCAAAGAAAATGGCTCATCTCTTAACGTGCGTGTCCCGCAAATCAAACTTGCTCACGCGAAGACTTATTTATGTACTTCACGCCACGCCTTCACAAAACGCTGTCCGAGTGACGGAGTATTGTGTCACCAGGCTACTCCTAGCGCTCAAAGAAAGCAACTTTTTTGTAGAACCAAAACCAAATGTTATAACAAATAATCGGTCATAACGTATTAAAACAAGATTTATTATAAAACTGTTGTGTTAGAGCAACAGAATTAATCCTTATGAAATCTCATCTGGAAAGCTCCAGTGCACTTAAAATATGTATTCATGTATTCATACATTTAATTTAAAGTCCACAATTTTAAAGATTCTCATTTTCATCATCATCATCAGCTTTAGAAGTAGAAGTCCACTGCTGGACAAAGCGCCATTGCGAGCAATTCTGTGCCGTTTGCACCCACCGCAATTGCTTTCCGCAGCCTTGCCTAGTCCACCTGGCCTGCCCACATTGCGTGTTACATTTCGTGGTCACCACCGGAGAACCTTTTCCCCCAAACAATTAAAAGCTTACAAGCGATGTGGCCTGACCATTGCCACTTAAGCTATTCAATCTCACTTTGACTTGTTAATTTTATTTATTTATACGCACAAATATAGAATACATTGTAATAAAAATTTCATGTTAAAATTGAATTTTGGTATATGTTGTACAAAAACTTACTAACTGCAAATATGTGCGTATTTGAAAAAACAAATAAATAAATGGTAAATTATTATTAAGCCATTATTTTAGTTGCCTACAAATTTTGCACTGAAATCGCTTAGCTATTATGAGACCGGATTATAAGTATGGGTGTGTTCTGTTTTATTATTCACTAAAGCAAACAATATGTTCTGGGCATTGGCTCCTTAAAGCGAATAATGGCTTCAATGAATAAGTAGATTTCACTTTCTTCATTGAATTGTCAAGGAAAGTAAGTGATAAAATTATAATTTCATCATTTATACCTCGATTTGTGCTAATACGTACATCTACTAAGTACTTGTAGTTCTATCACGTTCCTATTTTTAGCCGACTTCAAAAAAGGAGGAGGTTATCAATTCATCGGTATCTTTTTTTTTAGTTTTTTTTTAATGTATGTTCAGTGATCTTTCGTTACTAGGTAAACCGATTTCGATAGTTCTTTTTTTGTTCGAAAGGGAATACTTTCGGAATGGTCCCATATAAATTTGATCAAGTTCTGATGATGGGATCTATAAGAAAATCATCAAACATTGCATGAACGCCATACCGTGCCAACTGATTTTTGTACCTATGTTGCCCAATATCTTCGGCATTTGTGAACCAATTTTGATGATTCTTTCTTTATCGAATAGTTTATATTTTAACAATGGTATATTGAAAATTTTTGGAAAAATTTCACCTCTAAGGTTGGAAAAATAAGGGATGAAATCGGTGTTCAGCTGGTAACTTATGTGTGGACTCAAATGATTTGTTTCATTGAGGATGTATAAAAATAGATGAAATAAGTACATTTTATATAAAAAAGTAAACCGACTTCAAAAAACTGAAAAGCTAAAAATAGTATCAACACATAAGTACCTAATCAGTTACTTTTGGAGTCGGTGCCATCCGATGAGAGTTTGAATGTTTTCGTTTACCTCTGTGTTGATATTATTTTTAGCTTTTCAGTTTATTGAAGTCGGTTTACTTTTTTATGGCGTTATGTCTCTATTTTTTATGGCGTTATGTTCTTCAAATAAAGTCTGTGTACATATGTCTAAATATACAGTTAAACATTTTACCAGTCACAAGTAGCTTTGATTGATTTCAGTCAAAATTATTTCAATACCACAGTAAGTTTGGTTGGTGAGTACCAACCATACTATATACATACAATACATACAATATCAGTGTATTATTTATGTAAGGTTATAACAGTGACCACAATAATATTAAGGTCATAATAAAGTGGGCATTGCTGTGGCAGTTGCCATCGAACATTGCTTGTTTTACAACCGAAAACAGAAATTCTTCATTTTATGAGTGAGCCCTACTAAATCGATCAATTAGCATAACTTCCATACAGTAAAATAAAATATTTGCTCACCGAAGCGGTGCAACTCCATCTATTAACAAAACTAGTAAACTGGCAAATACGAATTGCTCGATTGTTATCGTAAAGACGGTGCATACTAAAAGCAGGGAGAGTACGAGATTTTATGTAAGATATTACCACTGCATTTAAAAAAGAAAAGGATACTGATCGTCGAAGCTCGTCCTATTTCATCATACTGACGACTCGAGTGCTCGCTTCGTAATATGTTACATACTGACAAACGGTCAGTATTAGGATCTTCTCGCAAATGTAATCGTTCGCGTGCGGGCCGTGGGTACTGCATTTTCAGGGATAAGTTAAATGTAGGGGGTAGTCTTGAAAACCTGAGTTAGGCGTCCAGTAAATGTGAAAGTTTTTCCACTGAACTATGATTGAATATATTTTAAGTGATTTTGGGCGTGTGTAAATAAATGCAGCAAATCAATCTCTAACTGGAATGATTAAGAACAAGAGGGTCATTAAATTATGGGATAGAAATTAAGTTAAGTTAGAAACACTTCATTTCGAAGAAAAATACCTGTTTCTATGTGTAGGCTTTTTGGGTTTTATTCCAAAAAATAACACCAAGGCTATCAGCCTTTTATTAATTAATTAATTAATAAAAGGCTAAAATGATTAATTTTCAAATCGAGCAATCCTAAAGTAATGTCGCAAAAATTAAATTGTGGTGCAACTCGCTGTAACTCACACCCACTTTCATTAACGTATCTATCTTTTAAACATTATCGCTCGCCCTAGCTTACATGCTTTACCATAACAGTTTGTTCTCGCCGCCAAACAAGGCTATCAGCTGACAGGTAGTACCGAGTAGTAGATATAGTAGCAGATAACAATTGGGCATATATCTGCTCGCTTTACGAGCGCATTGTTGATAGCAGCTGCGGTTAATTGTGCAAACATGAACTTGAATTGACCTGCTTCTATTGGAGATTATTCAACTGTAAAATTATAAGATTTACGACTATTGTTAGTACTTACAAACTAACTAAATGAATCAAGTCTTTATTAAGACTAGTTTAAAAATCACTTTAATAAAACAGGGATACATATCCTGAACATAAATTGCTATAATGACAACAGGTTACGTAACGACATATTATTAACCTGTTTGGTTCACTGGTAACACTAAAAATTATGTCTTTGAAAGAGTTTTCGTATCTTCAAGGTGCGGAATGATAACTTTACATTGTAACCTCGAACTAAATACAGGATCAGACTTTACAACCAATTATCCTATTCCGTTGCTGGCCCTAAATTAAGTCTATAAAATTTTACTATCAGATCCCCGGCAGAATTGATCCCACTTCAAGAATCAATACCAATAACATCTAGATATGAATTACAGTCCCAAAGTCGAAATGGAAACAGGCCAAATGCTTAAGGAAGGCTTAGATACGGTATTTATTGATAATAATTTCAAGAACATCTCAAACTAAGTGGTGGTATTAAATATGGATCAGAAGTTTATGGGTGATAATAATTTTGGGAGTAATTCTCTCCGACCTTTGGGAGGATTTGGGATTTGGAGGTGTGCCACGGATGATTAAGGAGTTTTAAAACAATTGCTTTGTTACTAGGGCACATTGCTAGGAGATAAAGAATAGAACAACCACATAATTAACAGTGTACATAAGTAACCAAAACACAATAATTAAATTATATTAAAACTAACTGTGGCCCGCTACTTTGTTCACGTGGTCTTTGCAAAACCATTGTTAATCAAAACTAAAGTCCACACGAATAAAGTCGCGGGTAACAGCTAGTGTTGTTTTTTTCACATTTAAAGGTTTTTGCGACATTTTACGGTAAGAATCTGTAATGACAGTTGCATCCCAGGGAACCGTACATTTTTCCGGGATAAAAAGCATTCATCTTTTATTCCCAGCCAGCTATTCCGGCGTGATTGAGTAACAAACATCCATCCATCCAAACTTCCGCAAATTAAATTAAATTAAATCAAATTATTTATTTGTGATAATTTGGGTAACAATAGGGTTAATAATATTACTTAAAAAAGAAAAATAAATATTAATAATGTTAATTGTCAATGTAAATAAAAACTTACGATAAACTGACATAACGAATATCGTCAATGTGGTCAGTATATATCAGATCTTCAAAATCTTTAGACGAGTGCTCAAACACTTGTTATTCCTAACCTCATTGCTGCTGTACTGCTGCCAGCTGTCTATGCACATCGTAAAATAGTCAGCCCTGTCACCTGCATTGAGCACATTCGTTATGGATTTAACTAATCCACCATGTAATTTTGTCTGTCGCCACGCGAAACTCTATTCTGGTTGCACTTTATGTTTTGTGAAAGATAATGACGGCAGATAAATTTATTTGAATGATTCAACTATTTCATAGTGACAAAAGGAAACAAAACTTTAAAAGCTTAGTGTTTGTAGTCTCATTGCTTCCATCGGTCGTGAATTATAATCCCAATACCCCTGGATTTTTCATCTTGGCCCTGTCTACATCGTCTAGTCAATAACGGTATTCGATTTATTTACTGCTTACGCAAATTTGACCATATATTCACGTACCGCTCGCAGCTTCAATGGCTTCCTCTCTCTCTTCGGCGCAACGTCAGAATTTTATCCTCGCTTTTCTCGATATTAAATGATCCTAATTCACCTTCTTATCTTAAATCAGAATTTACTTTGCTTAGTTCGATACACTTCCGTCAATTGCGTTCTTCTAATAAACTGAGTCTCTCCACTCCTTCTCACCGCACTGGTTTTATTTCCAACTCTTTTCTCCTTCAATCCATTCGGCTTTGGAACTCTCTCCCCGAAAAAATCAAACAAGCCCCTTGTAAATACTCTTTTAAAAAACTTGCCTGTGCTCATTTTCTTCATAAATTGAAATCATCATCTTGAACCCTTAGGTATTGTAGTCTCATGATCGTCGTCATATTTATTTACGTATTTATTTTGCCTATGTAATCAATGTATGATAGTATTTAGTTTATGTATATCGTTATTTACTGTATGTAAAGGGTACAGGGTTTACGGTCCGAGTGGAACCCGGGCAGCTTTTTCGTGGGGTCTGACACGAGATGCTGTTTTGACGATTGGCTGATTGGTATTTTTTTATATGGGAAGTCGTATTCATATTCATTTATTGCGTCATAAGTGTACATTACGTTGTGTCAGACCATACTCATGGACCTTGTAAGGGTATCGCATCCTTGTAAGTTGTAAGTTGATACATTTTCATGCTTTGCAAAAGTCATAGAACAAAAGTTGTTCACCATGATCTAAAGAATATGTGGTTACAAGGTTATCCTTTAATTTCGGGACACGCTGTATCTAAAATTATTTAAACAGATACCAACTCAAAATGACTATTAAACGGTTAGGCCTCCAATGTTCTTAACCGTTCAGACGCATGCGTGAGCCGTGGTGTGATCGTGTGACCACCTCGCGTGACAGACAAACAATATAATTTGCAAGCCGACTACTAATCAAGACAAATTACGGCAGTTTCGAAAATTCGCTTTCACTCTCCGAATGTCAGTGACATCTGATTGGTTTATTTAGAGCGAGGTCGACAACCTTAACTGCCAAATTTTTTAAAATTTCGAAAATGTTGCAGACACCTGCAAATTTAGTTTTTTTAAACATCATAGATTATAAGGTTTTTATTATTTTCTTCCGCTCAATTACAACATTATGCCAGCATTGAAATCACGATAAGAAACCGAGGGTTCCGTGCAAACTTGTAGTTATGAACATAGTTTGTCATTATCGAGAAAGATTTTTACCACTTAATCTTAGTTTGTTCAGAAACGATTCTTTAAATAGTTGATTCATTTATGCTGGCGTCAGGCCGCTTTTAATTGGCCAATCTGTAAGTCACTGGGGAAGGCCTATGTTCAGCAGTGAACGTCTTATGGCTGAAATGATGATGATGATGATAAATAATTTATTACTTTTAAAGTTTTTAATTTTGCATAAAGCTGTGCTGAATTTGAGAAACACGTCATTTTTTAATAGTAATTTCCATTTGGACTGTTAAAACCATTCATAAAAAGATTCTTGAGTGGCGACTACATACTGGAGTCACAGCATGGGCAGTCTTGCCACCGGAAAGCCGCTAAAAGCTAAAACCAAAAGGTCTAGAGACGCTCGTTATTCCCTATGGGAGGCCTATGTCTAGCAGTGAACTTTTAATGGCTGATGATGATGAACGTTATGAATATCTTATGTCATCATCATCATTTCAGTCATAGAATGTCCACTGCTGAACATAGGCCTCCCCCAGTGACTTCCAGATTGGCCGGTTGGAAGCGGTCTGCATCCAGCGGCTTCCTGCAACATTAAACCTATTTCTTTAAATTACATTACCTCGCAAAAACCGAGTTTTGCATTTTACTAGGCTGCCGTTAAATTTCGTTAGTAAAAGACTAATAACATTTTTAAATGAACAATTTCCCCTATGACCCTACCTATGGAGGTTACGTGAGCGCGTAATTATCCAACCAAATGTCAATATTTGGAGTTAAAGTATGTCTACGATTATGAAGTTGGTGTTTCAAGTATAGTGACAATGTATTTTGGAGGATGCCATCAGCATGTTTGGTTATAAGGCGGGCCTAACCATGATCTCTTACATCAATGATAACTGTATCCATTACGTCAACCATGTTTTGTTTTTTTGTACAGTGTTTGGCGTATAAACCTGCATAAAAGTTACATTTCATAATTGGGTCCTGGTACCTAATCTTCAATTTTCAAAAACTATAGGTTCGAAATATGAATACTTTGGAACGTCGTAAAAAAACAATATAATAGAAACTGGCCAGCATTCCGAGTACAAATTCTAGTATGATAAAAATGTCAATACCTACACCAATAATTGTCATAGTCTCAAAGTATGAATAAACATCCCAATGATACGAGGCACCGGCAATATTTTTTTTGCAAAGCCCATGTCCCAGTTTACCTAGATCCAAATTTATTTGAAAAAGTTCGTTTAAACTGACCTAAACTGGAAATCAAACCAGGAACTCATTGTCTTTAAGACGAATTACTGCACTAATACTTTCGTCAATATTGACGTCAAAATGTGATACAGTAAAAACATTGTCTATCAAATTTTTGTTGACTGCAGGTAAACTAAAAAGCTTTTGTGTAAAGCTAATCGTTACCTCTTCCGTACACACAGACAGACACATCCATATTTCACAGCTCCAAGTTCAATAGCTACATCAATTAGACTTCTAAATTCTATTTCAGTACATTCTGTCCGATAACACTGCATGGTCGCCTTTGATCCACCCCGGTGGTCCCATAAATTGTCTAAGTGACAAATCACTGAATGGGTGATCTATGGGCCGCGCACTGGTTTTTAATTTGAGTATTTTTAGATCGCAGTGTTGGGGTGGTTACGTCATTGAGTGCGAGAGTGTCAAGTGTAAAAGACTACTAAATTTTATTTGTTTGTTTAGAATTATTTAAAAGACCTATTAAACCTATATCGTCTTCATCATTTCAGCCATAGGACGTCGGACGTCCACTGTTGAACACAGGCCTCCCCCTATGACTTTCAGCGGGGGGGGGGGGGGATTGCCAATACTCGCCACGCTTGGCAGGCGGGTTGGCGAGCGCAGTTTTATTTTGCACGCCGATGCTGCTACCCATCTCGTACTACAGGAATTAGTTGCCTCTTACGACACGCCTCCTGTTGGCGGTGAGGAAATGTATTCTTTACGGCCGTCCCCACACGACTCTTTTGTCACCTCGAAACACAAGTTATCAACATCTAGCATTGACAATAATTATCCTACAAAATTTAATTGTTGTAGCAATTGAAGACAACCTAGAAGAAATGGATTACATTATTTTTTGTAGGTTCATCCTTTTGTTCATCATTCACACTTGAACCATAGAATAACAATACCGAGTATAGAGTCAAGTGGTAAAAACGTAAACAAAGTTATCCAAGAGTAAATTTAAGGAGTAAAGTTATACCCGTAATAGTTATTCTGGTATAATTTAGTATTTGGTCGAATCGACCCTTAATGACGTTTGATATTTAGGTGTATTTTTACAGCTGAATTAATAAAGTAAGTAAAATCATAACCAATGAAGTAAATTATAATTAATTGTTTTGAAAAACTAGTTTACAATCTGTTACAAAATTATTACATCAAACAAATTCCTTCGGTCCATATTTGTGCCTTCCGAAAAGTGAAGTTCGAGTTGTTTTTGGAGAAATAACCACTAGTTAGTGTAAACAAGTCACTCGGCGTGTTTGCTTCCGTCAAAGTTTCTGTGGAGCGTTGCTGTTGCAATAACATCGGCTGTTCAAAATTTTAGTTCAATGACTTCGTGTGTCGGGAGTTCCGTAAATATTCTGCAGTGATCGTAAACTGAAAATAAATAATTGATATCATAGTTTAAAATACTATAAAACACACTTATATACTTATTTACTGGATTCGTTAAAACGAATCGAATGAGTCACGTTCCAAGCACGTTGGATTTTCAGTCAATGAAGACTTCTACTACTTACCTCCTGACTGCATCATCAGATCAGCATGATGGTAACAGTATACACGGGTACCTATTATGCAACGCATAGGTACCTATTTTTACGAAATCAGTTATCCCGACGTTTCGACCTAAGTGTTTAGTGTTAAAAATGCACCAAGAAAGTTTAAAATATTATACAGCATGATGGTACTCAACTATTGTATTGTCATCTGAATCTCAAATACTTAAAAAGTTTTAAAGCGATACGTTAGTTGTAGGTTAAAAACTACTTCCAGGATTTGATAACATAGTTAATTAGTTAGTTCTTTCGATAATTGGAATTAACGAGCCCTATAAAAGCATAACTTGTACTATGTTGACTAGGTAACGGATGAACATAGTTATATGCATTTATAAAAAGCCATAGTAAATGCATGTAACTAGAACATTGTATTTTGTGGCATTCGAACCCACAAGGTAGACAATCGACCTGGTAAAGGTTGCAAGAAGCCGCTGGACGCAGGCCGCTTCCAACCGGTCATTCGGGAAGTCATTGGGGGAGGCCTGAGCCTTGAGCATTGAGGTTAAGCAGTGGACGTCCTATGGCTGAAATGATGAACCCACAACCACATAGCCACATAGTCTTATCCGAAACGAGAACAAAAGACCAGATGGTCATCAATTCAATTTTTCCAGTTAGTAGTAAATAATTAAATGAATTAACGATGCAAATGGTTTCAGGT
The DNA here is from genome assembly GCA_963576865.1 of Anania hortulata. NCBI lineage: Eukaryota > Metazoa > Arthropoda > Insecta > Lepidoptera > Crambidae > Anania > Anania hortulata. The sequence continues at coordinate 1,675,253 of OY756406.1, forward strand.
GCGATTGCCGGTTCAGGTCAAATTAGAAAACGTTTATTTAATTTATTTTTACTTTATACGAGTATGCCTATAATATTTAACATTATTGAGTTCAAGAAATTGATCTATGTAGAGAACTAAGCCCATATAAAATGCCGCCGCTACTTCACTACCAAGAGTCGCAAAGTTTAATCATCATCTTCTTAAATTATGGTCCAATGATGTTTGCGTCAATAAAACATAAGAATTTATTCAGACAATACCCCTGACCCTTGCACAGTGGCAAATGCCGGCGCAAAAAACACACTAAAAATCGCAAAATTCATTAAACAAATCTCCTTTTATTACTTTTCAATGTTACCGACCGCTGGCTACGGCGCCCACCGTCTGCGTAAGTTCAGTATGTTTTCAGGAATAAATGCAAATTGTTAAACAAACAGTAAATACAAACACAGCATTGTTTTGTTTGTAGATCTGCGCGGTTATGGTATTCGTAGATTGCGTTCCGTTGCCGTAGTGGAAGCAGAGGCAGTAAGTCAGTTTTTCACTGTAAATGCTAGTGACTTAAGCTTTTTTGTTTTTTGTATTCACAATAATAGAAGAGCAGTCGCCCGGATAGCGAAAGGTTGTGGGTTCGAATCCCACCAGAGGCAGTTGAAATTTTTTTGTTTTTTGCTTGCTAGTGACGTTCGTGTGAATACCATTTCGTACCAACCTAGGGCTGCGCGTGGTTAATATCCGAACGAGTGGCCGTAGGGCTAAATTCAGAAGACCGCGCGGTGACAGTAGCTACTCTCTTAATATTGTAAAAAAACTTATAAGTCGACGCAATCAATACGGCGGTTCGGCATGGTAATGAAAACCTGAGTGTACTTTCAATTAACTAGAATCATTCGGCAAGAAGCAATATCATATAGCAGAAACAAAGGAAAAAGTCCAAAAACCGTAAATTTTTGTTAAATCACAAAAAAAAAAATTTACTCGGAAAAAGAGGTGAAAATCTTAGACCCATTGAGGGCTAGTTTCCTGGGTCAAAAAATGATTATTCTATTTAGTCCGTCAGTTAGATTATCAAAAAATATTGGACCCATATTTTGTCTTTAGTCAATCAAACAAAAAATGACGAAGATAAAGTGCTTCAAAGTGAGCACGTGGCGTCACGTCTTGTTAAAAAGTGTCGCAAGGGTTGACGTTACGCGGAACTTCAACGGGCTATATCTTCATCATTTTTTGTTTGATTCAGAAAATAAAAAATACGTGTCAAATATTTTCTGTTAATCCAACTGACGGACGAATTAGATTTTTTTTGGAAACTAGCCCATTTCCGTTAAGGCTGAACTATTTTTATTTCTTTAAGTGTGTGCGTAACCAATCGATACGTGAATCCGACTCGCACTTGGCCAGTTTTTTATTATGGCTTGGGGACAATATTTGTGTATTTATGGCAAACAACATACGCTTTTTTTTTATAACATCACATACATTGCTCTGATTCTAAGGTGAGTAGCCAAAGCACTTATGTTACAGAAATCAAAAACAACGACGATACCACAAACGCACAGACCCGAGACAATATAGAAAAGTATTTTTTCTTCATTGACCGACCGGAAACCGAACCCGGGACCTCAGCAAAAGCGACAATATTTTAATAATTACCTAGGGCACAATAAATTGTCTTAAAAAACTCCAGAATCGTATTAACTCACCTAACTTAATGTATGAAACAGAAGTTTATTTTTGGAAATACCTATCTTGTAACCTACAAACCAAACCTTTAGGGTATTGTATTTTTAACTTGTTTACATAAATATAATTCACTATTTCCCTGAAATGTAAGAAGGACTGGGTTTTGGTTTAAAAGCTCAAATGGTGAGAGATACTGTCTACGATCGCGATGTTGTAACTTACAAAATACATTAGCAGATGTGTTGTTGTATTGTTCAACAAATAACAAAGGTTTAGTTAAGGGGGATCATTATCTCATGGAAATATTAAAGTTTTAAAAAATCACTCAAAATTATTATCATATTTAATGACGACCTCCGTAGCCGAGAGGCGAGCATACCGGACTTGGTGTCGCTGTTTCTGAGGTCCCGCTATCGGTTCCCAGTCGGTTAGTAGAAAAATTACTTTTCTTTACTGTTTCGATACTGGTGTTTTGGTTCCGTCGTTGTTTCTGATTTCTGTATCACAAGTGCATAAGCTACTTATCATAGGATCAGAGCAATGTGTGTGATGTTGTCCAATATTTATTTTGATGTTGCTCTCATAGTAAAAGTTGTTGTAAGTGAGCAGCTGTTATGTAGTTTCAAGAAATGAGCTATTCTTCTGTACATCCGGTAGCTATGGTAGAGCTCAGAAAAGGTCATCCTGACCCTTTCTGAAGAGACTACCATAAGTAACCTTTCCCATCCAAGACCACCATAACTCGGATGGGAAAAAATGGTACATAAGAACGACTGGATTGCTAACAACCAGGCCGGTCCTATTGAAAAATCAAGACTGAGAAGGACGAAACTAAAATCAAGGAAATTAATTACACAAACTTTTTTGACGACCTCCGTAGCTAAGAGGCGAGCATACCAGACTTGGTGTCGCTATCTCTGAGGCCCCTAGAGAATAAACTTCCCCACCGCCAACAGTAGGAGTGTCGTAAAAGGTGACTTATTTCTGTAGCACGAGATGGGCAGCAGCGTCTGCATGCGAAATCTTATGATAAAAACTGCACTCGCCAACCCGCCTGCCAAGCGTGGCGAGTATTGGCAATCCCCCCCGATGATACGTCATTGGGGGAGGCTTATGTTCAGCAGTGGACTTTAAATGGTTGACATAATGATGACGATGACAAGTTAAGGTAATTTTAAATTACGATCGGGACACTCAACATTAAATGTCAAAACTTATGCTAAATATAACTGCCGTTATAAATACGTCTTGAGAGATTCCGAGCTATTAATACCGACGCGTTGACAGCACAATACTATGCGTATTTGTTATTAGTGTTGCCAGCTGTCCCGAGTTTAGTGGGACGTCCCATTTTGCAAATGTCGAAGAAAATAATTGATGACTAAAAATGGATTAATAATTTACTTCTAATGTCTTGAGTAATCAGTTATACAAAAAAATATTTGACTTTTACTATGAGCAATTATTTTTAAAATATTTAAATACAAAAATGCAAGTTCTTTACTGTTCCAACAAACCTAATACTTCTTAAGGCCCTAAATATTTTTAATTGACCTAGGTCATCTGATGTTTTTCTCTTCCATGCAATCCGGTCAATCTATTCTCTTCTTAGTCATATCATTCCTCACATAACTCATCTATGTCATGTTATCTCATATTTTGATTGTTTATCTTATTGGCTTCCTAGCGATCTCATGAGACCGCGGATTACAAAGTTTTTATTGTCTGGTTTTACTGAGGTGAGCGGTTGGTTACCCAGTATTTTTTGAACGTATCATTCGACCACTGGATGGAGTTCTCAATCGGAAGAAGCTGTACATTTACACAGGTTTTTATTTACCTATGCAAATATGAGTCAGATCTAACCAAAATCTGTTGTAGGTATACTAAAGAAAATATGCAAAGCGTCAAAATATATTCGTGTTGAAGGTTGCCGCTACCAACTCCTGAATATAATATATTAGCTGTATACGCTGCTTAGACCGTATGGTACATGGCTTGTAACCTATAATTACTCCAATAGATTTTTTTTAAAAGTAGCCTAAAAAACTCACAGATAGTCACTTTCGCATTTACAATATTATGTATGAATATATTATAGTAAAATATATGTAAGTATGGAAATGTTTTAAATGTCGGATTACTAGTACTTTTTTGTCCCATATTTATGTGACATCCGACTACCCAACTAACAAAAAATTGCTATATAAACGCTTTAAAAACTTTTATTTTTTGTTTTATAAAGGCCACATAAGCGTTTATACAACGCGAAATGGGCGCAAATTATAAGAGCTAAAACCTTGTAGACGTTATATAGTTACCATATAATACGCTAATTCCTCTGTATCTTGTCATGTAAAAGCATACAGAAAGCTGATTAGCTGTAAACCGGCAAGAAATTAACCTTTACGTAACAAATCACCCTTATAACTGCTATCAAAATTCGGCTATAAGGGCAATTTCTCCTATAGTAGCAATCGTTAATTACGATTTGAGAATCTGCATTCAGTATTCAGCAGATTTATTGTTTTACGCGTAATTATGCTTCCATATTGATTTTGCTGCAAGAGGCCTAACAATATAATACCTACATACATTTTTATTTATAATAGTGGAGGTTTATGTGGGAAAGCAGTTTTGTGAGAATAGTGGGTGAGTTTTATGATATTTTTACAATGCGCCTCGTTAATTCTAAGTTTTTATCAGTAAAAAGAACACTTTTAATTTGAGAGCAGTGTTAATTTTCTTTTATAAGAAGAATCAGCAAATGAAATGCTTTTATAAATCATTTATAAGTAATGCAATCTTATAGTAGCTAGCTAGTAAGAGTAAATTTAGCCATATTAGAGGATTTTAGGGTTCAGTCTACAAAATTTCTTATTTTGAACCCATGTTTTACTTTACAGCATCAAGAAATTTATTATGATCGTGCCTGTGGACATATTTGACTAATTGTTACTACATATCATTCATCGTAAGTATCGATTTTTTGTATATACACATTATGGTATATAATGTTAACAAAAATAGCATTACGTCATTGTAATCACAATCTGCTATGTGCAAAAAGTATACTTTTGAGATACCTACTTATAACAGTTTTTATTGTAGCTGCTGCACTAAGCATTTTTATGTACTTTGAAGTTATTTTACTTAAACAATAGATGGGGTAGTAAAATATACGCATAGATCAAAAAGTATAAATCTCAAAAAAGATTTTGGTTTGACAACGACGATTAGTTGTGACACATGTGGGTAGATACATAAACTTAATCTGTTAAAATCTGTCTGTCGCGGCCCTCTGCTCGTTCCTTCGCGCGTGCGGCGAGTGACGACAGGGTCATCGCGTCGTACGTACGTACGGCTCAGTTCACGTAAGGCCACGAAGCCGTGCGCTCGTTAGTTGCGCCCCAGACCCCAGTACCGCGTTATTGTGCGTTTAAGCTGAGTTTTTGAGTCATTTAGAATATAATTATTTCCTCAAACTTAAGTTACTATGTATTTTAACTCAAATTAATATGTTTCAGGTGCCGAACACGTATTTTCATGCTTATCCGTCAGCGACAAAGTGTTTGTGTTTTATTTGGGTGCCTATATCCTATCCTACTAATAGTATAAATGTGAAAGTTTGTGAGGATGGATGTTTGTTCCTCTTTCACGCAAAAAATACTGACTGGATTTTTATGAAATTTGGCAGACAGGTAGCTTTTAACCGGGAATAGTTTTTTTGTAAGGCCAGTACTTTTTAAGTTATTTAAAAAAGTTTTATATATCCCTAGACCATGTTGTTGTGTGTATTATTGTGCTATTAAAAGTAGGTGCAACTGTCATAGTTCTTGTTTGTAAGATGATAAGACAAAGATAAGATAAGATAGAGCTAAGAGAAATAGTAATTTTGTATTAAGCTCCCTTAGTACTATTTAAATAAAAGCTTTTTACTAAAGTTATGTTTTATTTGTGTTAGCCTTACACATAACTATAATTTAAACACTATGCAATAATGGTATAAAATATAGTTCAGTTTCGTATTTAACACTAACTAACTTGCATCGTATAGCTGTCGACAACTCAATTTCCATGGCTTTCTTAATATTGATTAAATCGCATTTGTAAATGTTCAGCAACGAGGATTTCATAGGTTGTTAGAAAGCATCATTTACATTTTCAATCGAATTTACTTTTAGCCGTATAACGTTTTCACCTAAATTATCATCATTAGTTGTTTCTATAATTTGATTATCATTTGTCAAAAACCATTTATCATTATCTTCTGGCGACAGCATATATGTATCTAGATAAAGAATCATAGCACAATGCGTTATGTTAAACTCCAGAGCCCATGTAGCAATATCATTTCTGAACTCATCTTTTTCCATGTCTCTCTTATTATCACTCAAATTCTCATCAAATGATTCAATTCCGCTTTGACTTTGGTCATCTTCCTATAAACCTTCATCAAATGTGTCATTGTTAAAATTTTGAAATAATAAATCTGCGGAACCCTCGACGTCGTTTTTGTTTACATCTGCCCTTGATGAACTCGCTACTGAGAATGAGGATTTGGTTGGTATCATAGCCTTGTACCTTTTTTTCACTTTTCTTCTATAAGCACCACTCCGTTTGAATTGTTTCCAGTTTTTTAAATCTATTTTCACAACACCGAAAAACAGTAAGATTCTAAAATGGTTGAATGGCGGATGATAAATTTATATAAAGGCAAATCAAAATCCATATATGAGAATATTGTTCTTGTAACAGTCGTATAGGAAATCTACCAAGATTATATTTACTTGTTAAAGCTATGTAACTTGCTTTTTAGCATTAGTTTTGTAGTTGCATTTTAATAACCATTAAAAGGAGATAGGTTTTTTAAAGGTCATATTAGTGTTTCAAATTGTATAAGACTAAAGCGACTACATGGCTTAAATACTACATGACTATAAAGCCATATAATATGCTTCTATAAGTATATTGTTTTATAGTGAACAATAATTTGGCATTATAAACGTATGTAAGATTAGGTTACAAGACCGATATGCTATATTAGCAAAATACACTTATAGTGTGCTTTTATAAAGAAAGATGCAAAATGGATGCTGTTAAAAAACATGTATAAGAATTATACTCTTATAAATCATTGCTTATATAGCAGTTTTGCTAGTTGGGTACACTATTCATGACAGACAGACGGACGGCCGGCGCCGCACGCGTGTGCGTTCACCTCTCATTCTTATACTTGCTAATAAAATAATTGCTCATTCTGTATGTTTGCAGCTATATTTCAGGGGTGAGTTACTGGAACTAGTGGTTCATGTTGCACCTAATTATGTTCGCGATAAATTTAAGGAATGTGGACAAATTCACAAAGATCTAGTCCTAGAAAAGCAGTTCAAATATGCAAATTACGAAGGAATAAATTAAAAAATAAGTAGACATTATTGTTACGCATGTAAATTAGTAGTCCGATGCCCAAAATTGATTAGTTTGTTGTATAAACATTATTTCTGTGTGCAGTTTATAATGGAACACTTTATTTGCAGTTTTTTTTGTATCATGAACTGATACTTATATTTTTTTCTTTCATTCATTTGTTGATCAACACAAAAAATGACTCAATTTTATGAGTCTAATTATACAGTTTCCTTCTTGCATTTAAACATGTAATTGTGTAAAGTGTTTGTTATCCCAAATAAAATAAAATTAGTAATATTTTTACCCAACGCATTATCCAACTGAAGTGGCAGAGGGCGGGGCACATAGCACGTAGAACTGACGGCCGACGGGGCAGAAAGGTTTTGGAATGGTGGCCACGTACCGGCAAGCGCAGCGTAGGACGCCACCTACAAGGTGGACAGACGACCTGGTAAAGGTTGCAGGAAGCCGCTGGATTCAGACCGCTTCCAACCAGCTAATCTGGAAATCACTGGGGGAGGACGATGTTCGGCTGTGGACGTCCTATGGCTGTAATGATGATGATGATGAATATATTTACTCAAAATCTATATTATACTTGACTACATAGGGAGCTAATCAATAGGATAATAAAATGTCCCACAGTCGTGAACATAAAAACACTAAAGGAAGCACTAAAATATTCTGAAAAACCACATTTATGACGTCTATTTGTCAAATGGCAGTCACATTCCTCTTGAAAATCAACTGAAATTGCATAGCTTGCTCAACCTCCCTTTACTTTCTTTTTCTTTCTCTGCAACCTTCATTTGTCACAAGAACTTAAGTGTATGTTCGGTATTAGTTACTGCGGTTTTAAAAAGTCAGGTGAACAAAGGAACATTCTCATTTACGTTTGGTTTCCATGTGTCACGTTTAGAAAATATTAAAATTCAATGTTTTATTTTCATTTGATGGTTTTAAGGTTCCGTACCCAAAGGGTAAAAAAGGGACCCTATTACTAAGACAACTACTGACCGTCTATCACCAGACTGTATCTCAAGAACCGTGATAGTTAGACAGCTGAAATTTCTACAGATGCTGTATTTCTGTTGCCGCTATAACAACAGAATAAAATAGATATTTAAGGGGGGCTCTCATACAACAACGTGATATTTTGCCGTTTATTCCTAGATATTAATAACGGCAACAGAAAGACATTTAAATATTGACAGCAATAGTAGTTGTATATTCCCTTTAACAATTTAATACAGTGTCTATTGTTGTATAGATAATGGTACGAAACCCTTCGTGCGCGAGTCCGATTTGCACTTGACCGGTTTTTCTTTCTTATTTGTTTTGTTTTCTTTGTCAATTCCCTCGGCTTAACCACAAAATCACTTAAACAGTCCACGTTTCGTTATACAGTCAATAACTCTGTCTAACCTAACCATAAACGTGTTTCGAGAAATTGAGCCGTGAATCCGCGAGGCATCCATTTTACGACCCTGAGGGCAAAGAAAGCACAAATACTAATAAAACAGTACGCACTTAAACTTGAATTATTTGACTATCCAAAACAACAATCATTTACATGATCCTATTTTTAAATACACCTTTATTAGCTAGCTTTATTTGTTAACTAACTAACAATGAAATTAAATTTTGAACTTTACTTCTAAGTTGTATCGATTTAAAACTTTGTATCAGACGACTAAAGATTATTCCATGCAATTATTATTATTTTAAGAACTCTTCATTGCATATTAGTAAAACCCATAAAACCGGCCAAGTGCGAGTCGGACTCGCGCCCCGAGGGTTCCGTACAAACCTGTTGGTACCTATATAAGTAAAAGTTCACCCATCACGACAATCGAGTCATAGTTATGGTATTTTTATTGCAAAATGAAATCCATAACATTACGAAAGGTGAATTGCGGTTTTCGATTTATGACGTATTAAAAAAAACTACCTACTAAATCTCGTTCAAACCAATTTTCGGTGGAAGTTTTCATGGTAATGTACATTATATATATTTTTTCATTTTAAGCGGTTCACAAAATACATCTACTTACCAAGTTTCAACAGCATAGTTCTTATTGTTTCGGTAAAAAGTAGCTGTGACATACGGACGGACAGACAGACAGACATACATGACGAATCCATAAGGATTCCGTTTTTTGCCATTTGGCTACGGAACCCTAAAAACTAGTAGTAGGTGATGACGAGTTTGATGGGTTCTTCAATAAAATTATGTTTTATAGTTTTTTTAGAGCCATCATATGTCAGCTCCTAAATAAGAGCTTACATAGTCATTCTTACGTGGTCAATTTGATCTGCATATTACGCTTAAATACATTGCATTTATGAATGCATGTCTTTAATTTAGTAGGTACATTTCTCTATTTCATCAGAAATTCATCAGTCATGATGATTGATGGAACTGAATGACGCTTACATGGCTGTCAAATATTTAAATAATTATGAAACAAACAAACATATTGTGCAAAAAGCACCACCTCCCTTAAATTAAAACTTCGAGGTTTTTATGTCGGTGTTGGGTACTAACTTTTGCGCATTCATCTGTCTCCCATGCAATTTGAGGAATGTCAGGTGGTGCTCTTTACAATTACTGCGTGTGTTTATCCACGGTGTAGGTCCAAGTGCCTAGGTGGTGTGATTGGGATGCGTTACTGAACAAAAATTGAAAGCAAAACAATTACATTTTCATCCATTAGAAAATCAATTTTGTTATGGATTTCCGCAAAGTACCTATGCCTTACACAGTAGAACTAGACAATCACAAATCCAGTGTTATTGTAGCTAGTAAAGATGCACAACTCATACGCAGACGCGTAGCATCCTGAGTCTATTTGGCTGAACACTTTAATTCCGTCCTGAAGACGCCTCCATAGAAACACGATCTTGAAGGTTTTAATGTACATTTTTACAGTGAAGGGGGACACAGAAGGGTCACATATCACACCCCATGGATGTAGGTATACTAATACTCGTAATGTTAGTACTCCACAGCAGCAAGTAAACCAGTTCTTCTGCATAAAATGCATATCATAATAATCCGTCCTCGGAAATGAGACGCAGAGGAAATTTTAGGTATGTAATGGTAGCTATAAGTTTGGATTGAATTGAATTAAATTAAAATAAAAAAAATATTGTTATGCGGCGACTAAGTGGTTTGAGCTTGACGGAATAAGTATTTTTTGTTCCATTTTGGTGAAGTGAACTTAAATAACGTGTTTTTTTTTCACTATCGATAATAATAACACATCTTCGTGTGGTGTGTGTCGTGCGGGGACAGTCGTGCACGAGATGGGCCGCAGCGTCTGCGTGCGAAATCTTATAAAAAGCTGCGCTCGCCAACTCGCCTGCCAAGCGTGGCGAGTATTTGCAATCCCCCCTAAGGAAGTATCATTGGGGGAGGCCTATGTTCAGCAGTGGACGTTTTATGGCTGAAATGATGAATAATAACACCGCAGAGCAACTTGTGGCAAACGTTAACACACTAGCGACCCCACAGACCTGATCGCTCCCGAAAGAAGTCCGATTCGTCATCAGTGGATTGCCTTCATATGTAAGGACTGATAAGAAACAGATATCTTACCTCTTGCTTGCCTTCATTGACCTGCTTGAGTAGAGATTTTCTAGAGCAGAGATGCTCAGAGGAAAGAAGTACTTTAGTAAGATACTTGTAGAGATTTTAAAGTCATTACCTGAATTATCCTGAGAGCCGTGGTATACCTCACTACCTCATCAGGTTATGTTGCTTATTTGTCGCTACTACTAATGTATTAGCGGCAGTTTTTAGGTGCCCATAAATGTAGTGTGCGAGTCACTCTTTGCCATTTATCCGTTTAATAACATAGGTCTAGGTTTAATAAGGATCACCGTATAGAAATACCTTTAGTAGAAGACCAATAATTCAGTATGTAGCGTCACACGCATTGGTAAGCCTCGTGACCATGCTTGCGTATGCGCAGTAAGTTTACTGTATTTGACTCTATTATGACATTAGCGATACATGCACGAAACACGACCCGTGGCGTAAATAACTGCAGTAAAAATAGTCCATATCAATTAATTTCCGATTTAAAGAGCGGCTGTAAAAAGCGCTGTTTGTGACAGTTAACGCTTTCTTAGGGTATGATGATAGAGTTAAAGGCAAAATCCAGTCGCAGAACGAATTTCCGAGGAATTTCTGCTAACGGTATTGACAGATAGAAAACAAATTTGATCCTATAACGACCCTATTAGCTTAGTGGCGCGGTAATTCGTCTTGAAAGCAAAAGGTCCCAGGTTCGATTTGGGTCAAATTGGAAAAAAATACTTATTATAATGTGACTATAGGTCTGCTAGGAGACGCCCCTGACAATATTTATTGTACGTCTTTATGTAAAAATTATGTGTGATTTACTTGAATGGTGTGGAATTAAGCGTAGGTAGATCTATCTGTCTATCTGCAACCTCGAAACACAATGATGTTAAATTACTTCAGCATAGCTTAGCTTCGCTCTCGGCCTTCAAGCTGGATCATTATTGCAGCCCTTACTATCCACGCTATAAATGCCTTCAGCCTCGGCATTTATTCCAGCTTGTCCATCAAGGGCTGCAATGCTGACCGCGTTGTGTTGGCCCAGGCCAACGAGCTACGCCGCGCTTTCAGCCATCATCAGTTTCAGTAATATTATAATATTATAATAGGAAGGTGTAGCGATGTCATGTACGCAAAGCTGCTACTTTGGTTTGGTTCTGGCAACGGATCGAAAAGACTGACGATCGGGCTTAGTGGCGTGCATTGCAAGAGGCCTATGCTCAGCAATGGACTGACGTGGGCTGATTATGATGCAATTAGGATTCTTTATGTATATCTCCGATTTTCAGCCCGTCATCCATTGGCCTAAACATATATTTTGTGAGCAGTGCGACAAAAGGCAAACTAAAAATTGCAACATTTATCTACATGTTCACATCATAAAAAAAATTCTAACAATAATTAAAAAGTCACAGCCATATTTTAAGCGAGATGACGTCTAGACTCTAAAAATTAAGCCATTACCTAAACGCGGTCTTCTACAAGGGTAAGGACAATTTTAAAAATAGGTACTTACCTTTTTACTTTGTTTAACTCAATAAAGCATCATCATCATCATCATTTCAGCCACAGGAAGCGTCCACTGCTGTATAAAGGCCTCCTGATGACTTATCATCGGGGGGGACTGCCAATACTCGCCACGCTTGGCAGGCGGGTTAGCGAGCGGAGTTTTTAATAATATTTTGCACGCAGACGCTGCTCCCCGTCTCGTGCTACAGGAATTGTCGCCTCTTACGACCTTACGAATAAAGCATACTTCTTACAATTACCAACTAAACGTAGGTTACAGAGACACTGCATCATTTACACTCACAATACACATTTCAACAAACCGACAGTTGAAAGGGTGTCAAAACACGAAAGCAACAAACTTGGAAACAAACACTGCAAAAATACTTCATACAAATCCAAACATCCTTACTGAATCCATACATTATTAAACCTTAAGCCCATGTCATAGGGTTTAAAATGTAACTTTGTAATAAGTTACAAGCTAACAATGATAATAATTACTTTTCTCAAAAGCAGGTACTATTATGACACAATGGTCAGTTTAAATTATATTTTTAAGCCGTAAGTTGCTTCGTAAGAGAGGATATGGATGGTCCATTTTGGATATCTGTTTACTGAATTATTCTATAGCGATTTAGTAATGTTGTTTTACATGCTAAGTTGGACACTTGGAAGACCAATTTACCCGGATAGCGAAGTAACGCGGGTGGACCGTCTCGAATTTTTATCCCCAAGTCCATTTAAGTAATTCATATCTTATTCTACAGAGTTACATTGCAAAGATAAGACATACGAAAGCTGCGCAGTCATTCATCAGAGGCTTATGTATGGCGAGTCAACAATGACCTTACGCAGTGCACTTAAGGTGCAATTTTTTCATGAATTAGTTAAATTATGCACGCGTATAATTTTTAACAGCAGATAGGAATAATTAAATGTGAATAATATTTTTTGTTGTACTTTGAATAGTTAGATTAAGTTACTGATTCTAAGCCACTCCTAAAGATTTGGCACCCCTTTGCAATGTAACCCTGTATAGCTATTAAAAAGTGTATTAACTATACTAGGTAATTGTAAATGTGACCTAAGATTTCGTGAAAAGTTGCGATAGAAAAAAATCTGAGCTCAAAATGCAGGATACAGACTACAATTTTGGTTTGGTTTTCACACAAGTAATAATCAATTAAGATAAATACTGCTAAACAGGTAAACTGACATCCTTTTTTTAGGTCTAGTAGAACATGGCGTTAGTAAAAAATATGTTTAGTGCTTACTTTTACAAAGATCAATAAATTTTAGCCGTCCTGGATTTGGACTTTATTAAATCACTTGTAAACTGACAGATAACATCTAAGGCCCTTACAAGCTTAGATTGAGACAGTAGTTATATCGTTATTAATAATAATCGTAGTTTACTCTAGCAAATATCAAAGAGTGTCATAACATTTCATGTGTACATAAATCATTCCAGTTATCATTGAGATACAATGTCATCATGATCGTCATCATTTCAGACATAGGCCGTTGACTGCTAAATATAGGCCTCCCCCGACTTCCAGATTGGTCGGTTGGAAGTGGCGTCATCTGTCCACCTTAAAGGTGGACGTCCTACGCTGCTCTTGTCGGTACAAATACAATGTATAAATTATACAATTAGTCTAAGATTACCTAATACCTAAGAGGCGACTAATTCCTGTAACATAAGACGGGCAGCAGCGTCTGCGTGCTAAATCTTATAAAAAAACTGCGCTCGCCAAGCCGCCTGCTAAGCGTGGCGAGTATTGGCAATCCCCCCCGATGATGGGTCATTGGGGGAGGCCCGTGTTCAGCAGTGGACTTCCAATGATATGATTCCAAGTGATGAATACCTAAGTAATAATTTTAATTACAGGCATTTGCTTAATAAGCGTTGACTTAGTAAAAAAATTGTAAGCGGTTACACCGACAAACACGAACATACTCGTACAACTTAGTTCTTTACTATAAATAAAAACTAAAAAATCGATGTAAAATCGTCGGACTATACGAATCCATCAAAAACGGTAACACCGGACATAATCGGCGCGAGCTTTTCAGTGGCCTGCCAAGTTCAATGCGCACGCAAGCGCCAGTACTAGCCGCACGCGCAGCCTGGCAGCACGTATGCGTATCGATACATCGATTGTTTACCGATTACGACACTTGTTATCGATTAAAATCTCGTCACATATCACTGGCTGGATTTTTTTCCAGTGACACAGATTTATTGTGCGTGATTTTTTGTGTTTTTTTTTCGAGTGTGTAGTGTTGTGTTTGCAGTGATGTGTCGAGTGCTCGGAGCTTTACTGTATTGAGTTTGACAGGTAAGTGGTGCTATTTTTTTAGTTTGGTTGCGAGTAGTTTGTTTGCTCGACACTTACGTACCTTTTTTTAATAGTGTGCAATGGTACAACTGAAGAAAAAAAAGGTATAGGCACAGAATAGGTACCTACTAAAATGCAAGAGTACTCGTATAAATAAATTGGCATATATCCATGCGTCTACTGGTAATTTATTAAAAAATGGTAAATGTTAAAAAACTACATATTTTATGATATCGTCTACATATTTTTTTTGAGATTATTTGGGTCGTCTATTAACAGGTTTTTAATTTTAGCACTTGCACTGATACGGAACCTGATTTTGGGCAATTTTATTTAATTGGTATCACCATTAAGAAGTTATTAAGTTGTCTAAGTCCTTGTTGATACACATAATAGTTGTAAAGTGTGATTTTAAGGGTGTTTACCTACAATAGTCCGAAGATACAAATGAAGTACGATTGAACAGGTTCAAGAGTAAATGTAAATCAACCGAGCAGCCGCCCTGCGCTGATGTGTTGATGGCTCTGTACGGGGGCGAAGAGTTTGTGCCCTAAGTATAAGACCTTAGCGATAAGAAACATAAAACACGACTTTAAAATCACAAAAGTGACAAAAATCTAATATGTGTTATTGTTCAGTCAATGCAACTTTGCCTAATGAGCCCTAAAAAGTTATTTATGGGACCTAAGGCTAAAAAAAACATTAATAGCAAAATTTTATGGACAGTCACAATACATAGTAGATATTAACTTCAGAGCAACTCTAATATTAGAATCTACAATTATAGCTGAACTACCCATCTTATTTAACCAACAGAGAAATCTATTTTCGAGTGCAAATTCAAGATTTCGTTCTCATCCTTAAAAATATATTTTACTGAACTTCGTTTAAAATACCCAAAAAGGGCACATTGAACATAATTACAAACATCACTTTTCAAATACTCGTACAAATTACATGTTAATTTCGGCTCCAGACTGGCTTATTTAAATTGGTAACTAATGGTTTGTATTAGTAAAGTTTATTGGTATATTTGTTGCACTCTCTGTATCTTGTTTACATAAATCCAATAAATAAAATTAAAAGTAATCAGTTTTTTAAATAAAAAATTTAAAATGATTTCACCGTAGGCAAGAGTTAAGTTTAGTTGGAAGCTTATTTTTAGAAGTAAGTAAGTATTTAAGAGCCCTGGAAAATGTTATTAAAACGTGTTTAGCTTTTCAAAGAATATAAACACTTAGAATAAAGATATTATAGTTCTTGTGATTGACAAACGTGAGTTCCTGTTTAGATTAACTTTGCTAGCGTGTGCAATTAAAATAATGGACTCTTAGTTTAAGATATAAGTATTTTTGGCGTGCGACAATTACAACTAAATATTTTTAAACCTTTTATTGATCATCATTTCTGTTCCAATTAAATATTTTTTTATAATTATTATGGTGCTGTTAAAATTATTGTGATATTTTGTCTAATTGGAAAAGATCATGGTTTTGGATCACGTACCAACCAAGTTGCACATTATGCAAGACAGTCCAACCTAATCTACACAATTCTTAGAACTACGACAGTGAAACAACGTTAAATAATTTATCTCGCTGTCCGCTCGTACCTTGTAACACTCACCTTAAGTGAGAGTTAAGTTTGTTTGCCATAACGACAACATTATGTGGGGTTTGACAAATTAGGTGCACTTATTAAGTCCTAACTACTGCTCCAACAGCTTAATTACCTAAAATTGTTTCATGTAAGTTTATTCAAGGGCTCTATTTATAAAATTTCTAAAATAAGACCATCCCATTCAATGTCAGATTTGAAAATCCCTTTATCGAAATCCTACTGACTAAATGCTTCCTATAAATACTAAACATGGATGAAGTTACCTATAAGCTCCTTATTGTAAAAATAAAAAAGGCGTCAAATTTTAGAGCAGTCACCAAAAATGGTGCTGACATCAAAACGAAATAAGCATTATAAAAAACATTTGTCTAGCTAAAAAATAATAGTAAAATATTTTGTTGTTAGAGCTACAGATTATATTTACAATGTATTATTGACATAACAATGCTACCAACTGTTTTGACCGACGTCGTACTGTAGATATAGGAGATAATTGTACTCAAACCGCAAAAATCTGTGCCACTGATCGCATCACAACCACGTGATATTTAAAACAATTGATGTCCACCTAAACTGTACAAAAAAAACAACCAGTAGTAGAAATTGTAGTTAAAAAATGTGATATAAGCTTGACAGTAACTTACAATGATGTTACCCAAACTACCTATCATACCTAAATAAAGTATTGACATCTTTGATATCAGTTATAAAAGTATTTAAATTCGAAAACTGAAAATTGGGAGATTTAAGATCATGAATGTGAAATGTGAAAATGGGAGAAAACAGTTTTTTTATGTAACAGTATCTTTAATTCTTTATGAGATATTTATTGTTTACACAGGCTGTTTTTATAAAAACATCACCAAGAGGACCTGACCTCTCCCAACCCAGTCGATGTTCAAGTAATGGATCTAACATGTGTTTACATTTTGTCTCTTAAATCGCTTTTATTTTCGGACTCCCCTTAATAGATATGTCAGGGAACGTGTTATATCTGATGATGATATGGTTTTCATATGGTGCCGGTATGTGAAATGTATTTGAAAGAAATTGTTGTTTTTAAATTGGGTTACTATATTCTCTCTTGGGAAACACTAGCTATTATGAAACATTATTTGAAAAGTTTTTTATGTCACAAAAATAATTTTAAAAATGTGATCATCGTTGTCGTGTGACATTCAAAAGTGTATCTCCAACTGTAGATTTATTTATTTGTGCACAAAGCCTAAAGTATAGTTTGGGCTTCACACTTTGAGTAATTTTCTACCAATCAACAATCTTTCAAATTTATCTGTGACATCATATCATTTTCATCAATTTGACGACCGTCTAGTGTAGTGGATCGCGCTCCAGACTACAAAGCCAGCGGTTGCGGGTTCGAATCCCGCAAGGAGCAAATGTTTGTGTGATGAGCACGAGCATTTGTACCTAAGTCTAGTCAAGTCAAGTCAAGTTTACCCGTTATCTAGTGGCCATAGTACAAGATTTGCTTAGTTTAGGGCTAGATAATTGGTGTGATTGTAAAAACAATTTGTTTATTTAATTTACACGTACTAATTTGAATAAATATACCATCCAGTTACCATTACAATTAGAAAGATCGCCCAAAGTTGCTGTGCCCTACTGGTTCCATATTACGTAACTGCCAAAATGGTTAAAAAGAATTGCGTTAAAGATAAGAATATGATCAAGTATTGAAATCTATCTATCTACAACATTATTGGTAACTGCTAAGCTTATGGAGCTTTGTGGCTATTTCTACGATTATTAACAAGTTAAAAAAAAACTACATTAGTAAGTAGTGATTATTTAAACTCAGTGACGGTAGTGACTGTGGAAGCTAAGCAACCAAACGCCATGGTCGGTAGTGAAGCCATTCAACAAATTAAAACAAAATACTAATGAAAAAGATAATACTGTAAATACAGGATAGCAAATTACAGTAATCGATCTAGCTAACAAGAAAATAATCTTAGTTAGATATCATAACAACTTAATAATGAAAACCAATTATCCAATCAGCTGTC
Organism: Anania hortulata; assembly: GCA_963576865.1. Taxonomy (NCBI): domain Eukaryota; kingdom Metazoa; phylum Arthropoda; class Insecta; order Lepidoptera; family Crambidae; genus Anania; species Anania hortulata. The sequence continues at coordinate 1,693,420 of OY756406.1, forward strand.
TTAGTTATTGCGTAATTGTAATCGAGAATTATCTTAACATCAGATACAAAATCATTTAGAATTGGGTGTATTATAGAATCAGTTAACACCACGACCATAACAAAGATGAGAACGGTATGCCAAGATGGCAAAAAGTCATGTATGTACACTGCAACCCTTGTAAAATTGTGTATGTGAAATGTACCCTTTTTATATGCAAATAAATTTCATTTAATTTCATTTCATTTCAATCTTCACAGATATTATTTTCTCCAATATTATTTCTAGAAGCTTTTATGTGATTTTTCTTCTATTTGTTTTTTGGGTAAAGTGTTTTACACTTATAGATTCTTTTGACTTTTCTATAGAGAACATATTCGTAACAGATTATTAGATACTTATACATATAAAAATATTAGTTTTGCTTTCTTTTTACATCAAATTTGGTTGCCAGGTTGCCTACCTACCTATCAGGAACCTACTGATCCTTTTTGCACCGTGGGATAACATTGGCGACCGGATACTTATAAATAAAGCAGTTATTATGGCTAACCAAGTGACAAGCATGATAGCGCGGATATCTAAATTAAAGAAGTAATTAACTAAATTCAGGTTAATGTTCCGATCGCTGCTATTCAACGAGATTGGGTTGCGTGGTTAAGGCTCGTGGCACTCCAATGAATAGTTATTCGTTTGTAGATGTTAGCTAGTAATTCTAGATAAGCTTGACGCTGAAGAAATCTGTCATACTTGTAAGTACTCACGAAACTTTGGAACTTGAGGTCTAACTAAAGACTCTAAGTATAGTAGCTATTGTGATATTGTAATATTTAAAGTTCTTGGTAAGGCCCCTGGTATATGGCACACAAGATGCAAAAAGATACCAAAACTTTTTAATTTAATTTACCATAAACCAGTCTTAGTTATTTTGATAGTAAATTTATGTTTTTGTAATCCCATTAAGTAGGTATGTCAGAATAAATAACGTTATAAATAAATATAAATATGATTTGAATTTTCAAAAACCAAGTCTTTGATTATACAATAACAAGTGTGGCATTAAAAATACGTATTTAACAGAATAGTATTTTATATACAATATTACCTTTTAACAACTTGGAGACATCGAAAATTATAATTGTCATTCGGATGACACTCTCGCTGCGTCGACGTCAGTGAAAACTTCTCGCCCTCAATAAGCGTTTTCACTTCAGTACACCTTTCATGTATCCACTATTTACTGCCTAAGAAATAACGCCAAAACAAAACTTTGCAGACAAAATAATACTTACCTCATCATTAACCTGATGTCAGGGACAAAGTCATTACCGCTACAGTTATTATAATCAAAAAGTATAAAACTAAAATTCATGATGACTGTGCGATTTTATTTTAAAGTATTTTAAAGAGACCAGCGAGTTTTATGCTGTTTGTACCAGATATGACTGCAAATGATGAAAGACTTAACGTTGGCACGCTCCATTATAGAAAAGTAGTAGCAGCACTAAATCGTTTCGATGCAAATATCAAATCATTTAATGTCTAGACAGACAATAAGCCCATTAGCGACAAGACATCGACACAAAATGAGGCTAAAGTGAATTGTGTGACACCTAGCGATATTTTCATTGTAAAAGCATTTCAATCATCTATATGGCGTCTGGTACTTTTCATTGGCCGATTTACGATTACACATTATGAAAATGAACTCTGTTATAATTTCAACTTATTTAGGTACAGCAAGAAGATCAAGAATATCTAGATTCAAGTCATTTAGACGAATGACTGTTCCAGTTTTGTATTAGAATGTATGCTAGAAACTAGTTGTTGTAATCAAAAGTAATAAACATTTCCTTTCCCATTTACCAATTATCCAGACTTTAGTAATAATGGAGCTAAAATACAGTGTGATCAAAAATATCATCTGTTACTTGACGTTTAAATTAACGTTTAATTTAACGTTTAAAACATCTATTTTACCATATAATGTACTTATCATAGTCAACCCCGTGTTTTACTATAATTTACTATAATAATGAAAAACTAAACTATCTATCTCTTGAAATTGACTTGTTTTAAAAAGCGCATGCATATGTTAATTTGAAAAACAAAAGTCTACAAAATCTCACCCAGTGCTTTAGGTTGAAAAAACAGATTTACCTTCAACCTTTAGCCGGAACAATAAATTACTTTTTTGTTTTCCTTCATTCGCTGCATTGTTTACTTAGTAACAGGCAGGCGTGGCTCAAGGGTCGGTGTGAGGTCCCAACTTATATTTGCACTCTTTTTGACGTTCTTTTGTATCGATAGGATCGAAAATTGTGAGACACACTTTTAGTTTCATTTTTACACAAGTGTTTTGATATTAAAAGTCAATCGTGTTTTTTGCGTCTCCTAAGTAATATAAGTAAGCATTGGGTCAACATTATGCAACATGCAAGAAATGAATAAATTTATAAGTTTACATTTACAGTTTGTTAGAAATACTGTAAACTTTTCTATGCTTTATTAGATGTATTTGTTTTTAACAATGTATATAGCGGCAATAGTTTTGTCAATACTTTGCAGCATGTACATTGTATTTTTTACTATCAAGGCAATCTGTTTCTTCAACTAACTCTCTGGTTACTAGCAATATCAAAGATTTGAAGTATTTGTAGCTTTAGTACGCAAGAGCAAGCTAGGATATGTAATCACTAGTTTTCAAATACCTATTATCAAAATTACAATCTATCACATGAACAAAAGGCCCTAATCATCCGTTTACCCCATTGCATAAGCTTCTATGTCTCAAGCCGTTGTGAAAGTCTTGGCATTACTTACTAGTCGAGAACTCTGTCTTGGGCCAAACTATTGAGATAGTGAACACGGTAAATTATGTTGTAGTTATACCATTTGAAGAAGATCGACTGTTTTAAAGTTTGTTAATGGATTAGTGAGCGGCGGTGTTGTCAAACGCTTTAGTAATGTAATGTGGATATTTTACCTCAGATTTATTATGTCACTTGTCGGTGTAGCATATCTATTTACCTTTTTAAAGGCGAGCACAGCATTGTGGAAAGAAAAATATGTGATTTTTTACGGGTACTATCCAGACAAGACGCTCCGGACTAAAAGCCAGCGGTTGTGGGTTTAAACCCCGTAAGGGGCAAATATTTGTGTGATGAGCACGAGCATTTGTACCTAAGTCATAGATGTTTATTAAAGTATTTAAGTATTCGTTAATTAGTCGCAATAGCTTTGCTTAGTTTGGGGCTAGATGAGGTGTGATTGTGAAAACAATTTATTAATATTATTATTTATATTATAGTTAACAAATAAATGCCGAGTGGTTTCATGAGACCTCAAAACAGTAAAAATTATATTCTACACCACAACGTATATACCATTTTTGGTTCAACTACTATAAAATATGTATAGTTATTTATATCATTTTAAGTGTGCACAACCTATGAGTATTATACACGACGTACTGTAAAATGCAAAGGTGTTGACAAAAAAAAAGAATCTAAGCTTTCAACAGCTGACAGGTCCAACGCCAAGATCCTAGCAAATATTTAAATGTTAGTTCGACCAAGTGTTTAAAGCAAAAAGAGAAAAATGCCAAGTAAATACGCATTGCAAAATACGTTAATCTGCAGCTACAGGTTCGTTTACGTAAACTCAACGAACTGACCATTATTTTTTCTTCAGCAACAATGCTTTAAGACTAGTGGTGTGTAGATAAATATCGATGATTAAGATATCGATACAAATAGTTAAATAAGACGTAATATAAACGACAATACATAGGTATATTTAAAAAACAGGCAATCCTTCTATATTTACTGCATCGCAATAGTAAACATCAATGTTTCCTATTTCACCGATAGTTCTGATTCAATGAGACGTAAGCTACCAATAATGCTTCTTTTAACATATATTACATTATTGCTCTCTTAAATTTAAGGTGAGGGTGTCAACATTTTTAAATTGATACGAGATTTATTTATAATCTTGCAGCTAGAAAACACTGATATCTATAGTTATTTACACTGCATCACTGTCCATCGTATAATCAAATACCAGCTGTAGATCTACATGACTCCGATATTTGACTAATTCACTACTATCAAGCGAAGCCCTAAAACTATCGATAGATAATTTACTTCTTTCAAGCACTACCTGAGATCCTTTTCTTGGAAAGCATCGGTGTTTTGGAGTTCGCCCATTGTTTTCCAAGAAATGGGAGCGGTTTGCCCGACAATGGGCGTAAACGCATTGAATGGTGACCGCAAATAGGGTAGTGCCATAGTCTGTGTGTAACAGCTAACACAACTGAATAAACTGTTATAGGTAATTGTCACTTGACCTGTAACTCATGCGAATCAGACGCCATGAAAGTTTTACTATCGCACAAATCTATCCTGTTCCCCGGTATCATGGTCAAAGTTAAGTTCAGTTCCCTTAGCGCTGTCAGTTAGTTCTAATCATCAGTTTCGGAACTTGTCACATGTTATTAGCAACCACTGGATGATCAGGTGTAATGGTTTCTCTTACTTTTAGATGGTATGAACCTAAACTTCACTTTCTTGACCATGTTTCTTTCTTAAAATTCAAATAAATATTTTACTATGTGACATATTTTACATTGAAACGTGTTTTGGGTGCTATTGTTCCACGATGCTGGCTGATTTCATTGGGATATGGTAATAAGGTCCAGATGTTAACAATGGCTCGCATTAGCCAATATGTGGTCTGGTGGATTCCTTGGTGGACATTGAGAGTGATTGAGGGTCATTTTCAGCGTTAGAATTTTGCTGTTGCTTTAAAATAATCCGCTGACACTTTTTACATATATGATATTTCGTAAAATACATAAATGATTAACCAGCAGTTTCATTAAATACAAGGTCGCTTTTTATAAACTGGTGAAACTTTAACAGAACTTCTTATTATTTTAGAGAAACCGGGTCCTATTATTTTCGTTCTTAAAAACGGGCTAGTTTTCATTTTTATTATTCCTAACAAAGAAAAAAGAGCATTCCATCTAGTCTGAAACGTCCCTGAGTCATCGCCTCTATCTTTCTCATTTCAATCGTGCCCCACTCTTCCCTCGGGGTGCACGCATGAGGCACGGTGTGTTTTATTTTACGTTCAAATCAAAATAGTTATTGGCGTTTTTCTCGAAAACTAGCGCATAAAAAAAATCTTTTTTGTAAAAACACGATTAATTTTGTAATTGCTCTTTAAATTTCACCAGTTTAAAAAGGCGACCTTATATATTTAACATAACAATACATAAAACTGTTCTAGTACGTCTTTTTATCAGAAAAGTTAATCTACTTAATGGTTTCTTTTCTAAGTATTTAAAGTGCTTATGAATCGTATGTAAATGATGTTCTAGAAAGTTCTATGACTGAAAATTATTAAATCAATAGTTAGTTACGGCAACGCCCTCCAAGAATAATCTTAGTAACAAGAATTATCACATCTTGTATTATGTCTAATACTATTATTTATGCTGTGCCTGAAGCTAATTGAAATTTATTTGATTTATAAGATCGTGCCTGTGAGGCTTTAGTATTTCACACAGTGTGAGAAGACGGCTGGGTCCATATATGGTAAATCAAATGCAACTTGCATTGGTACTCTGTGTTTGTGGACTTGTTGTTATTTTGAAAACATTACGTTATAAGATTACAGGTTCTTTAAGAGATCTAATTGTTAAATCTCTTGTTTAGTGAGTTGAAGACGTAACAATGATATTAGCATAAGATAAAGTCTTTCATTTGGCACAAAAACAACGACATAAAGATACAATACTTAAATTTGTATTATTTCTTTGCATAAACCGGCCCATCTGGTAATGGGGGAGGCCTATTTTCAGCAGTGGACGTCCTGTGGCTGAACTCATGATGGTATTTCTACAAAATTGTACATGTTAAATAAGACTTCTAGAATCTTCACTTGGAACTAACTATGTGATAACACCACGGGAGTCGTTTTTAACCTGCGTACTTAAATTCTAATTGTTTAATCGATTTGAAACTTTGTAAGTATATGACATTATGAGCTTAAACAATTATTTTATACTATCGTGTTTATCAGATTATGGAGTCAGGAGGTGGTTAGTGGAATTCTTCATAGCTAGAAGTAAAACCTTTGTGTTTGGGCTTAAGTGATTCGTTTCGACAAGTACAAAACATATTATTTGTTGGTTTCGCCGTTTCTTCTCATCACCAGCCAATATGTAGTCCCGAAGCGCTGGAAGGGCATATCTATATTTTGAGACGTGTATAAGTGCCCGAAAGAGGGTCTATATAAATAAATAAATAAATGAATTGTTTCCACAATCACACCAATTAGCTAATCCCAAACTAAGCAAAGCTTGTACTATGGCGACTAGATGACGGATAAACATTCTTAAATACATTTATAAACATCCATGACTTAGGTACAAATGCTCGTGCTCATCACACAAACAAATATACATACAAATAAACTGAATAAATAAGTATTATTGAGTAATATTTATAGTTTTTTAAGTAATGGTATTATATTTTTAATTATTCGAGACATCAAAAAATTAACCTTGAAAAGGATGCTTATCCTTCACGTCCTGCTGACTGACACAACCATACAAGTATAATTTTATTGTGACTGGTGTTGCTAAAGCACTGCTCAATGCTCATGTATAAAACAATCTAAAATGACGACGGTACTTATATTCAATGTAGTCTCACAGTAGATGAAAAAGAATTATCTGGAAAGCGGGCTCAGGTTCTGGTAGAGATTTAAAACCGACCAGCCGGATTGACGTAGTATGATAATGTACCTATTGGTTAAAAGGTTTTACAAATTAAGAAAAACTGGGTCATCCCAAAACCCATTGTGCCCTATTGAACTACATTTGTAAATTACATGAATAAGAAATTTCTAAAACAAATAATAAACCAAGGCTACTTATCGAGTGAAAAGAGAGTATTATGAGTTATCTGAATCATTTTGTACAGTTCTAATTGTTTCTAACGAGTTTGAGTCAAAGTGTATTTGACAATATCCATTACAAATATCGTTAAGGATTGTGTATGAATGCTTTTTGTTTTGTCTAGTTAGTATTACTTACGTAATAACACAATAACTTTTCCGTTTTCATAAATATGTTAATTTCCAAACTATAAGTTTATAGAACCTAATGATGCAACTGTAATTACTCTAATGAAATCATCATCATCATCATCATCATAAACAGCCCACGTCAGTCCACTGCTGGACATATTGTACGCCTCTTCCAATGTACGCCTGATCCTCGGCTATTCTTTCCCATCCACTGCTATTTAATAATATACATTATTTTATGTACGCCATGCTGTATGTAACAAAATAATTTCATCAGTATTAGTCTTGGAGACAAATCCCAATAATCATTATAAAATCAGATTCACGTTCTTAGATGTTACCTAAAATCATTATTTTGACACCGTAAACAAGATCATAACAAAAATAACAGATGAAACTTTGAAAAACTAACCCAAAAAACAAAAAACTATTTTTAAGAACCATGGCGCCACAACCCGCACACTTGTGTAAGGTTACAAAAGCCTAATATCTGTTACAAAAGATATGTCAACACAATAATATCTTAGTGGAAGAGATGATATGCCATAGCTTGATGAGTCACCGAGTCGAAACTTTTTTGAATTTTAGAAAAAGTTTGAAGTGCGAATTGAAGTTAAGTAGACCCCTATCGACAAGGCATCCAGCTTTTATGGATACATGATACCCATGGTAGGATGATGTTACGGGCCACGTCTTTTATAATACAACGCTAAAATTATGTGGAGATTCAATCAATAATTACTTAATAAGTCTACAGATTTTGTTAAATAGTACTAGCCATATTTAAAGGGGTAATTCATCATCGACTTTAGTATTTACTAGAAATAAACATAAAAAATACCTTTATATGCATTAAACATGGTAACATACATTATTACATATTTTGCTATCGTGGTGAACAATTTTTATGATTAATTGTCAATAAATTAAATGTCCACCGTTACCTACTGCAATTATCCGAGCTTTAGACTACACAAAGTTGGTAATTCATTCTTGGGGAAATGTATTAAATTTTTCAATAAAGTTCCACAGACTCTTGTTGAACTACCTGTACATGAGTTCAAAATTCACATTAAAAAAAACCTTATGAAAAAAGGGTATTATAAGGTAGACGATTATTTGAACGACAAGAGTGCATGGACTTAACCTGCTTAGCTCGCACTTACTTCATGTCTTGTAACTGTATTTCCTGTAAAAAAGGCTGACAAAGGTGACTGAGTTTGTTGCGCCGTTTCTTCTCATCACCAGCCGATATGTAGTCCCGAAGCGGTGGTAGGGTAAAGCTATCTTTTGGGACTTGTATAAGTGCCCGGAAGAGGGCCTTTATACTGAATAAATGAGTATTAATGAGTATTAGATTAAATAAAACCACTGTCATATCTTGTTTAAACATCATAACGAATAATAAAACGTACGACCTAATGGACATACTACACGAATAATAAACTAAAATTTTCAAGACTTTAGACAACCATCTGTTGAACTGGTAATTGTCAGCACTGGGAGTCAAACTCAGGATCTCTGTCTTAGTGATGAGCCAGCATTTTGACCATTGCATCACTGCACTAAGGTCATAAGTCATAACTTATAATGAATTATTTGAATATTTTCCCTGAATTCTAGACTCGATTCTGAAACACGCCCAAATTTTGTAAAACATTTTTAACACTCTGAATGCATATATGTGCATGTTTTAAAATAACAAGGTCCTCTGTTTCCTAAAAACTACCATAAATTTATAATTACTATTAAAAAGTTTTTCGGGTAAATTAATTTAAACTTAGAGTTCATTGGGAATTGCCTATGTCCAGTAGTTAGAGTTCTAAAAGCAGATGATAAAGAGAACAAAGTAAGCTCTACTTACTAGGGTTAAAAAGGTATAGTAAATATTTTCCACATCTTTATAACTCAAAACAAGGTTTGTTTCACGCAGTGCATCTACCGAGTCCATTCCCACTTAATGAGATGTCTGCTAAGCGTCTGTTACAATGTCATTAATTGCATGTTTACTTACAGTTGCATCTCTAGCGACATTTTAAGTGTTTGACTCAGTTTATAAATTAAAGCTGCATATTTGGCATCAAGAGACACACAAAGCTGCATCATTAAGAGCCATTTCACAAAATGGCGCCGTTACTATAGAGCGCGCGCTTGTGCATCGTGAAATTAGGATTAGGGTGAACTTTCATAACGTTTTTGGGTCTAATTACCTGATTAAATCGTCAATAAAGTTGCATATTCCGAATAAATTAAAACCAAAAGTATTCTGACATAAACTCTTAATGTAAATATGCTTAATTTATAACAAAAATCCGTAGTAAACTAGGGCCATTATTCGGATTTTTTTTTTGTTATTTTAATAAAAATACACAATCTAATACATTTAACGTCGTCAAAATTATAAATGTCTTATATCTTGGTATCTATATAGGTCCGTGATATTGCAGACAAACTGCAGGAGAGTCGCCTACGCTGGTACGGCCATGTTTTGCGGAAACCAGCAAGCTACGTAGGAAACAAATGTCTGGCCATGCCACCACCGCCAGGTCCTGGCAAAAGGGGTAGACCCAAGAAATGCTGGCTTGACGTCGTGAGGGCTGACATGCGTGCCAATGATCTCACAACTAGAGACGCTTGTCTCGAGCGTGCGAAGTGGAGGAGTAAATCAAAGAAAGCGGACCCTGGGCTCCAAAGCAATGGCTTTGGACGCAACCGGAATTGACCGTATAGATGAAGCAGAAGAAGATCTTTGTATATTACAAATGAAAAATTGTTTCATTTGAAATTGTGAAACAAAAACGTCTTAAAAAAGATTGGGCTATGTTTGCATGTAAATTAATAGTCTTAAAATTTTTCCTAAGGTCGCAAATTAGGCGCTTGTAATATCGTTTAAATCAGATTGTAATGGCAGATTTGTAAAACAGAAATAAAAATGCTAACAGTACTAGTTTCGAACGGCAACACTATTGAGATGGGTATAATAAAAACACTGATAACTTTACAACTCTAACATTTAATTGTAAAATTTTCTCCGAACGTTTCCAGTTTGCTGCGATTCTCCTTTGTTTAAAACCAAAAGTGAATTATCTAAAACCAATGACAGACAAGCTGCATGTATTTTCAGCAACACACTCAATACGCAACTACACATAATGCAGTCTCGCCCTCAAACTGTCATAACACATTTGTTCATTCAACAGCATTTCTTTATACTGCTGCCAAAATTCCCTTACCATCATTGGTGGGTGACATATTTTTTTATCATCTGACTCTTAGAGACCAAATTAAGTGACGAATATCCAACAAAGTGTTTATTAAAAGCTGTTTATCTCATTTGACAGCTAATTGATTGATCTCTTTAATGCTCATGTCGAGTGGGTAACTGTTAAGTAGTTTTATTTGTAATCACTTTGTCTTTGCTTTGGTCTGAACGTCTCACAATTCAGGAACACGATCTAACTAAGGTTTATTTACATTGCTCGTTCGAGTCAAAACATTTGTGGTTTTATAAATAACTTCAAGTACTCTGATAGGTATAGTTAATTTATACAGGGTGATTATTAAATCGTCACATTTCATGGAATTACTTTTATCAGCTGCTAAGACAACTATTTTTAACAAAAGACTAACTAAAGTTTTTCGCTTCCCCATACCTACTAAATAGCCAATCATCTATTGCATAGCCCTTTTTAGATTGTCATGTTGTTTTTTAGTAAAAGTATGAGCAGTAGAAGGAAGTTAATATAAAAAAATAAAACCGACTTCAAAACACTAAAATGCTAAAAATAATCCTAACACTTAAGTACCTAATCAGTTAATTTTGGAGTCGGTGCAAACAAAAACATTGAATCTCTCATCGGCTGGCACCGACTCCAAAAGTAACTGATTAGATACTTAAGTGTTAGGATCTGAAGTATGATCTACCAAACAAAAAAAGAATCATTAAAATCGATTCATAATTGGCGGAGTAATCGCGTAACATACATACAAAAAAAAAAACATACAGTCCAATTGAGAACCTCCTCCTTTTTTGAAGTCGGTTGATAATAAGACTTTATGCATTATCATGAAGGACATCCAAGTCTGTCTTTTAGGTTACATGAAATACCCCTTTTTCATTTTAGGTATTGTTCAAAGCCGTTTGCGGTCAATAACTCATTATCGGTAATTATCTACGCGTTTTGAATATCATTAAAAATCAATTGACGACGTGTGTACTCAGCAAACAGCAGAATCAATATTAAAGTCGTGTACTAAGCACTTTTACTTCTACAAATAAAGTTACCGAAATTCCTCCTATATCATACACACTTTCTAATTATGTTCCATAATCTCGTCCTCATTGTGTACAATGTAGTACGCACTTTTTGCTACTGCACTGATTACAATCTTCAAAGTTAGGCGCGTGCATGAACGCGTCAATAAACTAAAAAATAAATAACCGGAACGTGCCCGCACCGTCACCTATCAATGTCATCTGTCACCTGTCAATGTCATTGTACTTTTTTGTACACAGCACTGAAGACATAAATATTTAGAATAAATTAGTTTTTAAACTAATTAGTGCTTTACAGCTTACATACAAATGCAAAAAACCAAGAAGAAAATACGGTGATGTTTGTGTAAAAGTATGGTGGCTGGAAAACAAAACTTGTCAGTTGAATTTGTGAAATTGTTGGACCGATACCTCGGCTCAATTATTACGATTACTACGATTTCTATCACCACCACAGCACACTAATTTTAGTGTTATTATCTTTATAATATCATCACCATCACCATCATCTCAGCCTATTACAGCCCACTGCTGGACGTACGGGAAGGACGCAAAGAGCGCCAAGGAGTACGATCTCCTGCTTTGATACAAATGTATCTAGCCATATTCCCGAGTTCGTCGGCCCATCGAGTTGAGAAGCGCCCTACAATACGTTCGCCGAGACGTGGCCTCCACTCCAACAACATAATCAGCCAGAAATTAATCATGAACACAAGGAGTGTGTGTGACAGAGTTGTGTTATTCTTCAGCCCGCAAACGAGACAGAATGAATGACATCGGAGCTTTCACGGGAGGTTGGCCGTGGTGATCATTAAGTTCATTCTAGTTGTCTCTCATGTCTCAGAATGAATGACATCGGAGCCTTCACGGGAGGTTGGCCGTTGGTGATCAATATGTTCATTCTAGTTGTCTGTCATGTCTCCGAATGACTCCACAGAAACTGCTCTGTACAGAAGCACTGGCCTTTACGATGGAGTGGCCAGTGGGTTTTTGTTCAGTCTGAAGCGTCTCCTCGAGGGATTCTTCCTGAGACGTAACATTATGGCTCTAGTCTTCATGAAGAGTTGACCATGAGACCGATACAATGTTGCACCAGAAATATACTACAAAGGATCTGTAATAGCATAAGGTAAGTTATTAATATTATAAAATTCTTCTAGCGCATCATATGTACCGAGAGAACAATCATTCCTCTTTTCTGTCTCGCAGCAGAATTATAACACTTCCACTTGCTTTCACGAGGGGTTAGCCTGTGGCTTAAAATTTTTGTTATAATATTGCGGGTCTGCAAATCTTATAAGGTTGACCAGAGACCGACTTCATTAATTGAAGTTGAAAATATAGTCGAACACAAAAGTATCAAGACGATACATATCTTCAATGCCACTGAAGAAAAAAAGAGAAGAGGGAGGATATGGGTACCGAGACCATGAGGTAATGCCCTCAGTCTTAGTTATTTTTTCAACTTAACACTTTGACTCTAAGGAGGCTATTAAAGAAGCTCCTTTGCCTGCTGATATTGAAGGCTTAAGGAATTCTGAGTCTTGTGTAAACAAGTCATATACTTACCTAGACAATTTCAGTCTGTTTATAAAGATTTTAAGTTTTTAATAATTTCATCAGTTGTTACTATCAAATTGGGCCTTTGGCAACCATTAATGGTACCAAGACAATCTGTTGGTCTCAGATCTGCTTGTCTTATTCTGCCCCATTTATATACATACAAGTCAATGATAAATAGCGCTTTTACAAATTATGGTTTATCTCGGTGTGGATTTCCACAAGTAATTGAGATACTTCTTGATGTTGGCCCAAGAGGGCAAGACTTTATAAAGCATACCATAGAAAACAACCTGTTTACTCCAATAGTTCATGTAGTTATGACCATATTAAGTTTTTTTTTTTTTCTCTTATATTTTACTAAAAAGCTTAATTATATAAATAAACATTACTTGACATTGCTAATTGATATCTGTGACTTAAAGATCATTAGTCCACTTGATTCGTGAAGTGCCTTAACGTAAAAGGTCCCAGGTTCGATACTCTGGTCGAATGACCCTGGCGAGATACATTGTCTTGTACCTCATAATACAGGGAAGTTGACTCCCTGTTTGGAGACCATGACAAATTGATGTTGGCTGGTGCATGTTTGTATGTTCCTATACAACTGATATGGTATCCCATTTGTGTAACTTATAATATTAGATCTGGTTACAACCGGGTAAACCTTAAATTCTCATAGTATCAAGCTTGACTTAAGGTTATTATTCTAGCTGATCGCCATGGCTAGTTAGATTATTTCTAGTCTTCATCAAGTGAAATAAAGACACACTCAAGATGAGTGTTACTTACAAATAATGTGAGTGAAGATCACTGTTACAGAAATGGAAAAATAATTCTCCTTGTTATCAACAAGATAAAAATTACCATAATTAAAAACTTTTTTAACTGTAACTGTATGTTATATTCCAATATTTTCAGTCAGTAAAAACCCATGGAAAGATTTACGCAGCTTTATTTACAGGCAAAAATGTCGCACCATAATTGATCCTTATGTACTTGTCATAAGGTCGAAAACCAATTATTTTAATTTTTAAGTAGGTACCTGCTACCTTTGGAAAAGTAAGAGAAATTCAAAACTAGACACAAAGTTCCAATGATAACTTGAATTTTCAAATCTGACCTAAATAAATTTTTGATATATTTTTGTTATAAACCATATATTTCTAGACATTTTATTATTTGTGAAAATGTTTGATACCAAAAATTGAAGACAAAGATAAATAATCATCCAATCATTAAATTATCAAGATACTAAAGATAGTAAATAAACTGAATTATCCCAGGTGGATAACAAAGGTTCATATTTAAATAGATGATTATAATAAAATATGATTTATTAAAACATAATTTAAAAATTAAAATTGTATCCATGAAACTATAAACTTCATAAAAAATATACTACTGACTTAAAATTATTATTTAAATTAAGGCATGAATCTTACAATTATAATTGAAGATTGTCAAGTACCTATGTAAGTCTATGTATAAATAATTTTATTAGATATTAAATTACCATGTAAAGCAAAAATGGAGATGATAAATAATGACAGAAAATTTCTAACTTAACTTAAATGAAAAAAAAAAAAAAAATGGATGAGACGATAGAGGCATTGATCAGTGGCAATAATTAAGGCAATGCAGGCAATAAATGTTGCCTTACCTTGTTATTGGACTAAGGCTGTAAGGCTGCTACAAGTATTTTGAGCCGGAGTAAACTTTCTATCTTATCCGATGTGATGTATTGGTAAATTATTACTTATTTATTTTTATTTTTATTTTTTATTAACTTACAAGAATTGACCAGTCATTGAATCTTTTTATAAATAAGTATTCAGACTGTTTCATTAACTTATTAATATCCCCTACCAGGGATCCACACATAAAGTGCAGGAAGTCTCATACTGATTTCCAGCCATACAAGTGTAACACATATAACGGTTTTCTAAGAAGATGAGTAAAAATCAATCTTTCTCAGTAAAATAATGTTGAAACTATTGTCAACAAAATAGGATCCCTACTGGAACAATACTAGTAGTATTTGTATATAATTTCCTTATTTATAACATATAATTAATGAAAAATTTGCGATAGTAAACATCCATATTATTTTTTTTAGTTTCCTTTACTTTGGAACTACACCTTGAACAGGAGTTATTAAGAATACCTAAGACTAATTTATTTGCATAAAAAATTGTATTACAGACAATGATAACTTAAAAGGTTACTAGATTTTCTTATTATATATAATAAAATAAGTCTTTTCAGAAGAAATACTAGCTTAACTACCTACTTGCACATCGATAAATTTACCTTGTTAGGTAACCATATACTAAGTATGTACTACATACTACTGGATAAATGAGACGGATATTAATAGTTCAAAGCATTGGCTCCATTTCCATGACAACTTATTAAACTAGCTGTTGCCCCGCGATTTCGTTTGCGTGATCTCTAGTTTATTCGTAAAGAATATACCTACTTAATAGCGCGGGGTATTTATTTAAAACTTTATTGCACAAACTTAAAAGTGTACAACAGGTGGATTATCAGTCTCAGTCCCAGCAAATCTATAAATTCATAAAGACTTACACTTTTAACAAAAATAAAAGAGTATTGCAATTAAAGTAAAATTTGCTATTTTCGATTTTATAGAATTCCTACACATTTTTTGGCCCACCTGTATGGTATAAAATAGGTACAGGTTTGTGTCATCAAATGGGATGGGACTGTATCAATATACATGGTTGTATTAGCATACGGAGTTATATCATCATACAGGGTTGTATTATCATACAGGGTGTATCATCATACAGGGTGTATCATCACACAAGGTGTATCATCATACAGGATTGTATCGATATACAGGGTTGTATCGATATACAGGGATGTATCGATATACAGGGTTGGTTGATTAATTCCAATGAATTAATCAAACAACTATATCCTTGTTAGATAAAACTTGAATTAAGCATCTACCAATAGATAGTTAATAAAATAAAGGTTTATCATGTGCGAAGACTTTAGCAAATCATATAAATGATCATAATAAATGTTTATATTGCTTTGTCGACACAACTTTCCTCTTTGAACATCTACATTGTACACAATGAGGACGAGATTATGGAACATAATTTATATGATCGGACTAACTTACCTAGTGACGTCCGATCTTCAATTATGTGAAGTAATCTCGTCCTCATCCTATCCCCAGCCCGACCCAGTTAGTATGTATTTATCCTTAAAGTACAAAAAAGATTATATGCTATAAATACCTACATACTACTTAGTTTCCCTTCTTTTTGAAAGTTGTGTCCAGTTTTATCCTTTGAAATAATGACATTGACAGGTGACAGATGACATTGATAGGTGACGGTGCGGGCACGTTCCGGTTATTTATTTTTTAGTTTATTGACGCGTTCATGCACGCGCCTAACTTTGAAGATTGTAATCAGTGCAGTAGCAAAAAGTGCGTACTACATTGTACACAATGAGGACGAGATTACTTCACATAATTGAAGATCGGACGTCACTAGGTAAGTTAGTCCGATCATATAAATTATAGGATAAAAATATACGCACTCGTACCAATACACTTAGACCTAATTACGGCAATCTATGAAACCAATTTAATTGCGCAACGTCTACTTATATTGTTTGAAATACCCTAAAAAAAACCAAACATTGTGGAAAGCTAGCGATTATTCTCACAATAAAGATAAAGAATTTCAAAACGGTCACGTGCGATTGTGGTGTAGCAATTCTGACCATTATGGCGCCTATAAGGGTCCTTGAGATCGGTGGCAACGTTTGAAGGGCTCTGGCTCTTAGCTTAGAAATATGCGAAGAGCCATTAGAAAAAACAGATACGACAGAGGTTTAGTTGGTAAAGTGGCTTATGGGGTTTTTTAAAAACGCATTTGACCACCTCTAAGTTGAATATGCTACTGTCTTTACCGTTCGAAACTACCTTTGACGGATGGAATCGGTAAACCTTTTATAACGAGTCAAGTTTAGCCTTTCTAAAAACCTGTGTCTCCAAATTAATTCGGATAATCGACGCTCTACTTTTTTCTTATACTAGTTTATTCTATGTTTTTGGCTCTTCTTTCATATTTTTAACAGATTTTTGACCACTTTGCGACTCCTCCGTCTGCTCCATTTATACTTATAATAATAACATGGTAATTTACATGAATAAGAGATCAGCTTATAATAGTAGCTATTAGATCACTGGAATTTGCGTGGGCGTCATCCAAGGCTTGTTTTCTTTGAATTTTCGCCTCATTAAGTGTTTGTATACACGCATTGGATACATCTTTGTAAGTGATGTGACAGTGTGCAGACAAAAGTCGAATATGAGTCTTCTCCGCCTATCATTGTTTTTTAAGACAAATATGCTTTTAATGATGTTTTAATTTATTTATGTAGTGTTGCTGAGTAAGAGTTGGTAGCTTAACCTTTAAGAGAAGTTTCTATTTAGGAGTTATTTATGAAACAACTCCTATAGGATAAAAAAGCAGTAGCATTTTTAAATATGCTCAATGCATGTGCGTTACATCCTTAAACGCAAAGGGTCCCAGGCTCGATACCGGTTTGAGTCAATTCGAAATATAACCTTTTCTAAATGGAATCGTATCTGGAACGTCGAAGACGCCCTTGGAAAATACACTGTTTGGTACTTGAAAACAAAATCTGTAAAACAAGGACGTTAGTGCCTTATTTATTTTATTAATTTTTCCCTATTCGCATACTAATTCAAATATCTTATTCGGTGGATTAATTCTTGGCATTAAGAGCATCACTAACTTCGTACATGATAAATGGTTACCCAATATAAATCTCGGACGACTCTTATGGGAAAATTATTGGTGTGTTTACACTTTCGGTGTCGTGTTGTTGTAGCATGTTCTCGGTTGTAAACGCTGGCTTTCTTTCGGATCGTGCTAAACAGTTTATTGTTGCCTGACGCTTATAAAATTGGGAGTTCTGATTGATGGGAAAACATTCTTTGGATTAGTAGTAGCTAGTAGAATTTAGAAAACTTATTTCCTAAATGTTTAATTAGATAATACCTACAATTAGGCATTTAGTACAAGCCAAATACAGTAAAATAAATGAGCATTGTTTTTGTTTTCAACATTAATTAGAAGGACATTATAAAATAGACGATTATTTAAACGACAAGAGTGCATGGACTTAACCTGCTTAGCGCACACATACTACATGTCTTGTAACTGTATTTCCTCTAAAAAAGGCTGACAAAGGTGACTGAGTTTATTGCGCCGTTTCTTCTCACCAGCCAATATGTAGTGCCAAAGCGGTGGTAGGACTAAGCTATATTTTGGGACATGTGTAAGTGCCCGGAAAAGGGCTTATGTACAAAATAAATGAGTATTATTATGAGTCTTAGTTTGGCGATACATGTCTGAGAGAAAGGTATATTATGTGTCCCATATTATGTTGTTATGTGTAACTAAGCTTGTTTACAGCTTCCTGCGCAAATCTTATCGAAGACTCAAGTGGTAGCGTAGAAAGGCTTAGAAGGCTCGCTTGTGTTTTAATTGCCATTAAGTAGTGACACAATAAACAAAGACTAAAAAGTAGGTACATAGGCAGTATTGTTTTATATAAAAGACCGGCTAAGTGTAAGTTCGCCTCGTGCGCCGAGGGTTCCATCCAAACTTGTAGAAATGTGTGTTCTTTTTTATCTTTTAAGGTACGAAACCCTATTGAGGTAACCTTAAAAAAATGAAGTAATATAGCTGTCCTGGCCAGATCGTAAAATTGATAATTTTATGATGTGACCGATCATTTCATAAAATGATGGTATTTTATGATATAGAACAGAACCCGCTGCCTACATCATAATGTGGTCTGGCCAGATCAATGAACACTAGCGTTTGACGATATAAACAGCTAAACGCACGTCTACTTTATGAAATGGTCAAACATTAGTGATCATAACGTAAAATCGTTACATTAACCACCGGTAGAGGCGCTAATGTTGCTTTATTTTTGTGATTAATAATGGCGGCGGACAAATATTTCATTCTAAAATTGAATTATAATATGTAAACTGAAGGTGAAAGTGCAGTGAGAAATATACCCCAAGCTAGGCGATTTTTATAAAAAAACGAGCGCAACGTTAAAAAATCAAGGAATTCAGAACGTAATTTGAGAGGTTAGTTAGGTTATTTAGCTATTCAAGTATTTTAATTTATTAATTTTGCTTAAAATAATAACTATTTAAAATGTTTAATTTATCTATCGACCAAGGTTACAAATATTAAATAAATTCACGTAACTTGTAAACGTATTTTAATTTAATGATGTGACCAAACGTGGATTGACATTTCATCGAATGTTGACGTTTAAACGATATGGTTAGTTATAGTTGGCCATATCATGAAATACCACCATTTTATGAAATCGGTCACATCATGAATTATTCAATTTTACGATTTGGCTACGACATAGCTATAAGAAGTCATAATAAGCAGTCATAAGACGAGAAAAACGTTAGGAAAAAGAAGACTGATCTGTGATGATGGTCAGTTATAAAATTATAGTAGCGTACTAAAGCTCTTGTGCAATCGAAGATCTAGAGCAAGATTTAGAGCAGTAGGCTTACTACGAAAATGTTTCCTATAAACATAATAAATTAAAATTACCTACTACATTATAATAATATATCTTTATTTAAAACCTTTGAGAAAATATGAACAACTGAAATAAGCTTTATGAAAACATGGCTGTTTAGTATATTTTTGCGATTTACATTTAGTCCTAAATAAAAAGTGTAAATGTACTTGAGCAGGAGAAAAAAAAATTTAACTAATCATTAGGACCTTATATAAAAAAATATTAAAGCGAGTAAGCGTACTGTATTCATCTACACTGTGGTACAAGCTTCCTTGTCCCACATCGGGGACATTTGCCGTATATCTCGATTAAGGGCCGATACCGCAGCTATCTGTTTCTCAACCCGCGCGTAACTGTTCACGATAACCTTTGCGCGGCTTCCGCGACGACAATCACTGGTAGCCCGTGGATGTGACGTAAGCTTTACACTTTTTGACCATTGTTTCTATTAGTCCTTAGTACCGCCCGTAGACATTTTATACCTATACAGGTTGTAACGAAAAGGTGAAATAAAACTTTAAGGGGTTATTCTACGGCTAAATTACATAACTTTTTCTAAGGGACCTGGTCGCGTTTTAGTATAGAAAAGTGTTTTCTTTTGCGATTTCGATGTTGGTCCCATAGAAAAAGTTGATGTAATTTAGCCGTAGAATAACCCCTTAAAGTTTTATTTCACCTTTTCGTTACACCCTGTATATAAAGTCTAACCAAAATAGTGGTCAATATTTGTCAATTGTCTTACAACATGTACTCTTTGACTTGTAGAAATATTGAGCACTATTTCGGTAGACCTTATACAGGGTGTAACGAAAAGGTGAAATAAAACTTTAAGGGGTTATTCTACGGCTAAATTACATCAACTTTTTCTATGGGACCAACATCAAAATCTCAAAAAAAAATTGACGTTTCCATACAAACTGATGCCAGCTGGTCGCGTTTTAGTATAGGAAAGTGTTTTTTACACCCTGTATAAATCGGTGACTGAAGGTGACACCAATCATTCTTAAAAAGAGTCGGACAAACTATCGCTTGTCTGTTAGCTCCCTAAGGTTAAGTCACCTTTATAATACCGTTCTATCACCCACTGGGTTTACGTGGTGGATTAATACCACCATACCACTTTATGGTTAAGGTGAAGCCTGTGCCCTGCGTAGGACGTATAAAAGATAACTTTACTTTAAACTTTACTTGTAAATAAACGGACACCTTTTTAAGGATCTGATATAGGTTGCAGGAAGCTGCTGGATGCAGGCAAGGATCGAAACCGGTTAACATTTATTTTACAATGTATTAGACCCATTTCTAATATTTGTTAGTAGTTGTGAAGATTTGACCATAAAACTGGATTTGCCATAGCTTTTAAGTCGGTATTTGGAGTATGTGATAGTTAATTTTGCGAAAACCTTTATTATTCCGGTTATGGTTCCATAGTAAAATAACAGGTTTCCGATCACTGGATGCAGACTGCTTCCAACTGGCCACTCGAGGTTACTGAGGGAGGTCTATTAAAATTTCAGCAGTGCACGTCCTATGACTGAAATGATGATGATGATGAAACCTTTTTCGTAAATAAACAAACACGCACGTCCAGTTATTGACAACCCCATTGGCATAGTGGCGTTATAATTCGCCTTTTCGGTTCGATTTCCGGTTTTGGACAACTCTAAATTAGCTCTGGTATAGGATTGCTGGGAGATGCACCTGGCTGGTCTGGTACCTCAGAACATAAGGATTTTAATTCCTTAGATAGAGACCATGATAATTAGTGTGTGTAGCGCATATTAATATTTATTTTAACAGTAATTTATATATTTACAAATTGTTGTAAAAAGAGCGGACTTAATGCCAAAAGCATTCTCTACCAGTCCCCATGACATACAGATGGTATAGGCGGTGCAACAAAAATAGAAATGGTATTAGATAGTCTTTGAAAAGTAAAGCAAACTAAGGTAAAGATGAATGACAGTTATACATACCAGATACATACATAAATACTCGTAGCTATAAGATATATACATACATAAAATATAAACCTATGTTTAATTTAATTACAAATGAATTTACCTGTTTTTTGTAGTTACGTACTCTATAATCCATTGATTCTTAACCACTAAAAGCAATTAGCTAAGATTAAGGGCAAACGTGTGAAAATAATCCAGCTCGGGCTTACTCAAGTAGTCACCATGAATCACAAATGAGTTACGACGATTTTATTGCCAACAATACCGAACCATTTATCCGGAATTGACCATTGTTTGATGCTCTACATTGTATTAAAGAAGCATCCAATTTTAGACCTAAATCTCTTAACACTAAGAGTGACTTAAGAAGAACTGTGAGGGGGATTGCAGTAGAAGGAATCAGGTGAACGCTTACAATGGTGGATATATGACATTAATGTTAGCTCACTTGAATTATAGAGTGTTACGGAAGTCTATGGGGTTTGATCGGCATAAAAACATTAAAACAATATTTGTTTCGGATTGTGTTACAATTTAGACATGCTTACTTCTTCCTCAAAGCGATTTATCCTGTGCCTAATCGGGGTAAACTATACACTTGAGTAGAATCCTAAGGCTGGCATGGCCCTGGCATGACACCAAAACATGATATGATATAGCGATTTATCGAGACCAACCCTCACTGACACTGATATTGCGGTTCACACGTAATGAAATTGTTAACAGAATTGACGAAAAAAATAGAAGGGTTCCCCGTTTTGAACCATGGTTAGAATCATCATCATCATTTCAGCCATAGGACGTCCACTGCCGAACATAAATAAGCCTCCCCCAATGACTTTCATTGGGAGAGATTGCCAATACTCGCTGCGCTTGGCAGGCTGGTTGGCGAGCGCAGTTTTTTATAAGATTTCGCACGAAGACGCTGCTGCCCGTCTCGTGCTACAGGAATTAGTCGCCTCTTACGACACGCCTCCTGTTGGGGGCTTGTGATGTCAAAATTTAAGATTGAAAGACAATAGATAGTCTGGCGTTTAGACAATACGTAAATTTGGTAGACTCAATTTTCCTGAAATCAAAAGTAGCAAGATATCTGAGACCCAAATCGTTCTGAAATCAGTTTAGCAATTTATGCGTAATAGTAATTTATAATTTATACGTAGAGTAAAAGATTTCGTCAGTGTTACGTCAATCAAACGTTATTTGTTGTTTTTTTACTGGTAGATATTGAAGTTGATTGCTTACTTATAATTACTCGTATGTTTCATTGAAGTAGTTTTTAACTAGCAATTTTCTGATCTAAGGATGTCCATTCGCCCCCGCTCCCTATCTCCAAAATTACTGACTTTCCAAGTAGTTTTTCACCTATAGACTACAAAAAAAACTAAAAGTACGGCTCCTGTCTCCTCTCTAGCGAGTTCAACTCGCACTTGTCTATTTTTTGGTAATTATTAAACCATTCTATGCAACATGCCTCATGTGGTGCAAATTCTCTGTAATTCAACCTTGACATACCAGACGGCAGTTAAGCGACTGATAACCGAAATTGTTTCCTTCCGAGAACGGCCTCAGGTTCGCATTCCGGCTGTAGCATTGTTGGTTTACTGCACAGTTATACAAACTCACTTGATGACAACCACTCGGAGAATTCGCCCCATTTCTATTGAGAGGGCCCGCCGGTACTCTAGGCAAATAAATATGAATCAGACAACATCATAAACAAATATACTCACTTTTTATTACTTCTCTGTCAAGATGTAAGAATGTTTTCGTTATTTATTTTTATTTCGTTTAAATTTTAATTTCGTTTTGATTAAGTAGACAATGTGATTTCTTTCTCTGTAAATGTTTAACTTTTTACACTTTTAAAAAATAACTGCTCGAATAACTTACGTACAATGTTTGTAACATGTCATTACTATGTAAGTTTTCTCATTATGTAAAATAACGTAGGTAATTTTTTTTTAGATAACAATGTTTCTTTAACCTGATTTATTCAATAACAAATACCTATACTAAGCAATATTTTAGGTCCGAAAATGTATCAGTTAATTCTTTTGAGTTGGAACAACAGTTAAAACAATCTATTTTTACTAAACCAAAACCTTTATTAACCTATTCTTTATTACCCAGAACCTATCAGATCTAGGTACTTGAAAAACCTGTGCTTACTATCATAGTCGCCTTAACAGATATACAAACTGCTTTTGCTATAATGTAAAAAACCAATACGCTTTATGTTGCATACAGATGTAATAACTGCAAAATAAGCAGGTCAAAAATTCACCAAATAGAAGGATTTTAATTTGTTTTTTTATATCTAACCAGGAGTTTTAATTTAAGTTAGATTTTGATCATATTTATTGAATTAAATATGTTTTCAGTTTATTTGTTGATTTCTGTTAAATTATGAAAAATAGGAAGTCTAAAGTCAGAGCCTGCATTAAGTAGGTAACAAATTATGATGTCCTTGATAAATGTTGATTGTACTTGTAATTGCATTGCCATTTGTTTTTAAACCTACAATTTAGTTAGCTAAATTATCATTATATTACGTTATATCTTTCCAATATTTGAGTTATGAGTATTAAGCATGCTTAAGACTGCCACAACACTAGACACAATAGAAAATCTATTGTTTGGGGGTCACCGGTGACCACCATGGCGCTCAATGTGTTAAATTATTTTTTATTTACTTCTAAACTATTTACGTCTTCTAGACGTGATAATTAAAGTAGGTTGTCAAAATAAGGTAGTCCACATCATTGGTTAAAATTCACATTAATTGGATAAAAAATAGCCATCACGCTAGATTGAACGCACCTTATTATTGTCATTATTAACGCAAATTACAACACTTGTAAGAATAAGTGCCGTGTGGAGGAGGAGACACTCGCCACCTGGACCCGCCACTGGACCTCGCCAACAGGAGGCGTGTCGTAAGATGCGACTGATTCCTGTAGCACGAGACGGGCAGCAGCGTCTAGCTGCGAAATATTATAAAAAACTGCGCTCGCCAACCCGCCTGCCAATCGTGGCGAGTATTGGCAATCCCCCCCATTTCGGGGAGGCCGTAGGTGTCGAAGAATAAATTAACTGATCTTTCTGTGAAGACTAAGTTGTCTGATATTCGGTGTAAAGTTTCCTTTTTAAATCACGGATATCTCTGCATTCTTCGTTTTAATTATTCTTTTAACCCCAAACTACAAAAGCAGGCAACCAAAAACATATTCTTAGAAACTGCCGGCGGGCGTTCGCAAGCCCTATTAGCAAGCATGTGATAACTAAGTTATTCTTGAAGCAAAAAACTGGGGCAACACTTGATCGGAACAAAAACCCGGTATGGGTAGGGTCATCTCGTCATTAACATGGAAATCGAGCCCTTATGGTTGGTCATTCATTAGTGACAATCTTGCACAAGCATGTGTGTGTGTATGCTAGTAATATGGTCGTATCGAATAATGAATAAAATTAAATTTAAAAAAAATCTTAAACCAAACGAAATTACAACAATCGCCTAAACCACAAACTAAGCAGAGCTTGCACTAAGGCAACAAGTTATACAAACGTATTATAAGTGACCTAAATGACATCTATGACTTAGATATTGGACACCTTGATAAAGAGTAGCTAGTAGTAGAGTAACTCGAAAGAATACAAAATCGAGTTCGAGGAATCTGCGTCGAATCTACATTATTTCCAAAGACACCTGTGTACTTGAGTTGTGCTCAAGTGACTTTTTAATATGATCCCATACTAAATTATCTCTAAAGACACACATTTATTTCAAGTTTTGCCATCGTGTATTTTGAGTTGTGCTGCTCTTTATCTGGGTGTGCGATATTACAGATTTTATTTTATTGATGAACGCATTCGCCTTCTTAAATTCGGCTACTGTTCAAACAGCACCCTGTAAAATTATTATATACAGGGTATAAGTTTAGTCCATATTCATATTAAACGAGGCAAATGTGATCATAAATACGAACAACTTTTATTATGGGATGTATGGAGCGTCGCCATTTTTTTCACGATTTCGATATTTATTCCACAGTAAAAGTTGTTTGTATTGATGAACACATTTGCCTCCTTTAACATTAAGATAGATTAAACTTACAGCCTGTATAAGCGAAATTAAAAGAAAAACTATTCGAACTAGGTAGGCTTTACAAGTTAACGAAAGGTCAAGTCAAGCAACTTATAAAAGTAGAAGGGACAATTTCGTACTAATTTTATTGTGACGGACAACTACGAAACTACATGTTTCGGTCAGGTCTTCAATAATAAATCGGACTGTAGGTAATTAAAAGATTTAATGAAGATAAAGATTATTTGTCTATGTATTTGGTGAAACGCGCGCGAGTGTCGTGAATGCCGCTCGGTAGTGTAGTGATCTGTCAAGCGCCGGCACCCCGCGCAGCGCCGATGTCGGTCCCTGCGTCCTGAGCGCGTACAAACATACTTTTTAGTCGGGGCATCTACGGAAGACCAGCATCGTACCATCACTAATATGCTCCGACATTTTTTTTTTCTCCAACCTGTTCAATCCCACTGCTGGACAAAGGTCTCCCCCAGACTCTTCCATCGATCTCTATCTATCGCCAATGACTCCCAATCCCTCGTTAAGTTAACCAAGTCGTCACACCATCTTTTTTTGGGTCTACATTTTCGGCGACCGCCGTCTATATGTACCCATGAATGTGCAGAATGCATCCGGATCCGGCCCACCTGGGGCCCAAATCGTCACCCGATGGGTACCTATAAACGGCTCCGACATATTATACTGAGTAAATACCTTTTCAGTATCTTAAATCGAAAGCACACCGAAATTTATTACGCCTAATTCCTGCAAATTAAATTGTACACACGGTTCTGAATAAATGTTCTTTTATTCTATTCTATTCTATTCTACACGAACTTGGCACGTTTTTTTAAACATCTTTTTTAACACTTTTCCTGCAAGTTTGTCTGTGCTAAAAGCACACGCTAAAATCAAACTCCCGTACGGTTAAAGGTGAGACTGATCGACCTGTTCCCACGTTGCAGCCAGTGTTTACACTACTAGTTAGATGCGCAGGAGTGTCACGCAGCCACTGAGTTGTTAGAACGTCAATAGCCGGTGACAATGATCGGTGGCAAACATAGGGGTGGGTACTGAATGGTGTACTAACTGTATTCATTCATGAAAAAATAATACAATAGTGTTCTAACTATGAACTTTAAAGTGAATACAAGCTTGACTTTGTGTAAAGCTTTGGAGCCAGATATTTTGAGTTATCTTTTACACTTTATTTTTTTTAAATATTTTGATGATGTAGGCAAGTTACTGATAACATAAAAAGAAAATTTTAAGGTAACTATTAAAAACAGCCATCGGGTTAGTTACATCATTTATAAGTCAAGACTGGACCGATTTTATGATCTTTGATTTGTTGAATTTGTCTCCACCCCGAATAGCAGAATAATTATTAAAACAACGGAAAAAATCACAAAAAGAAAATGATACGAAGAGGCGGTACGAAGTTCGCCGGGACAGCTAGTCTATCTACATACAGGATGGCCAGAAGAAGAAGTGACGTCCAAAAATTTCTTTAGGTGCCTCGTGTTGAGAGGTATCTGAATCACCCTTATGTATGTTCTACGATTTTTCCTAGTTACGATTTTTTAATGAATTTTTGCTACCGTTTGAAACAGTTTGAAAAATTTCTAAAAAAAAGTTGAATGTTTCCTCGTTTTTATTTTCCTTCAGCTAAGTCTCTATGAACTGTGCATTTATGCATAAAATAAACAACCTCATAACTTTAATGGAAGTTACTACACAATTGACCTAAAGTTAAGGATTTATGTTAAATAAGAGTTATTTAAATTTTCAACCTAAAATTAAAAATCTAAACTGATAAGTAGCTTCAGAGAATGCGCTACACTCTAAGCTTTCGTAATAATAATAAAAAAGTAGTCCTTCATAGGCTCCATAGGCTATTAAAAAAAATCGTAACTCGAATACTACGAAAAATAGTAGAACATACATAGATTCTGATAGGGTGATTCTAATATCATTCAACACGAGGCACCTAAAAACATTTTTGGCGGTCGCTTTTCTGGCCAAATTATACAGGAATTTTCTCAATGGCGCGGCGCACGCGGGCCAGCGGCAACAGCCTCCTGGCTGTGCTGGCTGAACGGATTGACATGACGGTCCGTTTTTGGGACACTGGATGTCACTGCATGCACCAGTTCCCAGCAATAATTACTTATATTAAAAATTAACACTTTTTTAAGCATTTCATTGTAGACTGGACTGAATTGTCTGAATAAATAAATGTTATTATTATTTTATTATTACTATAAAACAAAGTCAGGTTATTTACACCATTTATAAGTCAAGAACGGCTAAAGCGATTTCTATGATCTTTGATTTGTTAAATTTGTCTCTGCTCCGAATAGTAGAATAACTATTAAAACAAATATTTACAAAACAAATATATGAAGAAGCGGTACGAAGTTCGCCGGGACAGCTAGTTTATAATAATACTAAGTTATTGAGAAAATGCAACAAATTTAGTGTATTTGTGTATGAAGCCTTACATAAATCAACTAAGAACTGGGAAATTGCAGTCTTGGTGTGAATGTATGTAAATTTATTCCTGCACTGATGGATCGAGTATAAGATTAGAAACAAGTGGTTATAGTGTTTGCTAAATGGTACTATGTAAAATATACGTTAACAATCTGATAAAGATTTCTTCATCGGCAGATAATTGTGTATATTGTATTTTGAACAATCCCTAATACATACAATTCAAGAGGTATTGCAAAAATGTCTGTGTGTGTATCTTTAATGTTTGTTTATCACGTTTTACGGTTTGAAGGAAGACGTCCCGGTCAAATCTTCATTAGTGTCTCATAACCAGTGATCGGAGTAGGTAGATTGATTTGGGGTCAATAATCTCAAACACTGATATTAATATGGACATGCCTCCGCGATTCCGGAATTTCTTTGTATCGGTTTTTGAAAAAAAAAGGTATATCCATATTATGCTAGCACTACCAAAGCACATCAAATCAATCTACCTACTCTGATCACTGCTCATAACACAAGGATGTTATGCATGCTGCTTCCGGACCCTGGGCTCCAAAGCAATGGTTTTGGACGCAACCGGGATTGACCGTATAGATGAAAAAGAAGAGGTGAAATTATGCATGCTGCTTCCAACCAGCAAATCCGGAAGTCACTGAGGGAGGCCTTTAATAAGCAGTGGACGTTCTATTGCTGAAATGATGACTAGCTTTATAAACTGAACGGCCAGTGAAACAAAGCAGTTTCAGAATGGTGGCCAAGAGAGGGACTGACAGTGGACCATCAGCCCGCTCTGGTCCGACGACATTGTGCAAGCGGCTTGGACATAATGGGAAAGATTAGCACAGGACAAACCCACCACCCATGGCCATACCAACCTCGCGATTATACTGGCCGAATCGCGAGAGATGCATACAAATTTTACGTCTGCCAGGGAGTGTGCACTTCGCCGCATGCAATTCTTGACTCTCTACAAGTATTTTATCTTCTTTTTCTTGTCCCTTATGCAACTCTCCCCCTTCTGGAGCTTGACTCCACGCCTACGCTGGCGCTATTCTGTATCGGCTAGCTCAAGCCATTCTTCTCTTATCCCAAACGTGCGCAAACACCTGTAGCACAGGGCAGTGAGAAATAGCCCAGTAAAAAGAAGGCTTATGCTCAGCAGAGAACGTGGGCTAATAACAAAAGATTTCAGTACTTAGTAGTTCAATTCGCTGCCAGCTGCGCACACGTCACTACCTTGTTTGAGGTCCCATAGGTCAAGAATCATCTAAAAAGCTACTTTGCTCCGAACACAATGAACTCGTTCGTTGCTAATTATACGCGAAGTTCCCGCATACGTTAGCCAATGTTAATTTTGCTGCCATCTGTTTGTCACTCGGCTTTGTTCGCATTTGCATACAAATTAACTGACGGATGCGTGTGGGATTTAAAGCGTCTTACCGAAATGCTTGGAACATCTTGTGCTTTGTTATACTGTCGTTATGAGTAATGAGTAAATGGTTTACTAGATAAAGCCATTTAAACTTCAATTGGTTCCTGGGGCCTCACCATGAACTTTAAGCAGTACCTACCTAGTATCGTAGATAGTTGTATGTTATTTATGTATGTTTATGTACAGTCAACTACAGGTCAACCCACCCAAAAAATTGAAGGTCATTGAACCGATTTTCAACGTTTTTTTTTTTTTTTGAGACAAGCATTTTTGTGAAAAAACATATAGACTTATTTATGAAATCAGATCAAGATCAAAAAGAGACCCTAATAGGCTTGTGTTAAATATAATTCCAAGATCTGCTAAATACAATAAAAGCTGTTTAACAATGTGTCTAAAGATATATAACAAAATACCTAATGACATTAAAAATCAAAATATTAATATGTTTAAATCAAAATTGTATAAGTGGCTTATAGATAAGAGAATTTATGACAAAAAAAATTTTTGACTAGATTTTAAATAACTAATTATTTAAAAAAATTCTGACATTTTGCTGTAATTACTTTAATTTTTATTGACATAAAACTTCTAATTAATGTTATGAATATTATTGTAAGTAATTTGTTTATTGTTTACTTAATTATTAAAATTTTGCATGCTATTTTTGATAGCGAGACATGAGTGCTCATCTGAACTGTATCATCCTTGTATACCGTGTTTTACGCAAATAAAGTTTCTGATTCTGATTCTGATTCAACTTAAGTCCGACACGTAGAGATCAATATCAACTTACAAAATTCGACGTTTTGTTGTTAGTTGACAAGGTCTTGTCTGTACTATTATTATATATTGCTATTTATATGTATTATTTTGTATTTATTTATAATATGTTTCTTTCTCTTACGCACTATTTTGTTCTCGCACTTCGTTACCCCACTATACTACAACTTAATTTATCTTTTTAATTTATTTATATACTATATTTATCCTCTACTTAAAGGTAGATATCGCTTTTGGCGATAAGGCTGCCTGATTGTACATAGCTGTATCTTGTTTGTAATACCTTTAATGTGTCTATTTGTGCAATAAAGTGTCCATGTATCTATCCACCTACATAAACAGTTCCTTTTTCATGCCAAATATTATACTAACTGAAAAACTAGGTTAACTTAAAAGGAAGATCTGATTGTGTAGTGGCGCGGTAATTGAATTCGAAGAGTCAGGGTTCGATTCCCTTATAGACCAATTCAGTTAAAACGTTTTTTTCTAAATTGGTTATTTTTTAGAACTTTTAAAGGGAAACAATTCCGTCATAGATGATTTGTGTAACTTTGATTGTTTACGCAGCGCACGCAATGAAATCTCTTAAAAAGAACAATTTTTGCCGTTTTTGCAAAAAGAAAATAGTTGGTCGTACCGTGATGTTATATTTAAATTAAAACATTACTATAAACAATATAATCGAATATGATACATCATAGCAAAATAGCTGATACGATACAAATATCGATACATTTTTACTACAACTTACATCTAAATAAGACTTTGCATATTCAAACTGCATACATTTTCATGGTTTCCGACACAACAGAAATATGCTCAAAGATTTTTGCTTGTTCCCGCAACTATAGACGACTGAATTCAATAGACTCCAGACATAATAAAGGAATAAAGTTCTTACAGTTGTGCTAAACCCTTAGACTCAAACAATATGTACCGTTGCAGTGTAAGCTGAGCAGTTTAATTTTTTTTTCATCATAAAAAAGTCATTTACAAAGTTAAAAGTTTTAATTAAAAAATATGTGACTACAAAGACGCAAAAAACAAAACAGGGGTGTTTAGCTGAAAGATAGACATCGTAGATCAAGTGTTATATTATGCCTGGAAGGGAATAGTAAACATTGACTTGTAATTAATATGTACATAGTAATAATCTTGAGTTTATAGAGCTTCGTTTATTTTAATAGGCTGAATGTAGCCAAATTGTGATGACAAAAGGTTTTGTCTTAACTGATCAAGCTTAAGTAAACGAGACACAAAAGGAAATCTATTGTTATGCAGTCTCATGAGACCGCTTGAATGTTAACGGGTTAAATCTATAGCTCATATTATGCTTAAAAAGACAAGGCAGTTATAATTGATCGTATTTCTGACCTAATGTTCGTTTCCAAAACACGATTCTACAAACTTCACTCGATGAAAAACATAAATAAATTTGCCTCTGAAAATACCTAAATTAATTATTTCTCACTTGTAGTTAAATTGATGTTGATGGTCTTAGACAAAATTATAGCTTTTATATTACTAAATCAATTGACTGCTTTTGGTTTTCAAAAAAGTGGTTATTTTTATTTAAATCGTGTATTTTGTGGTTTGGCACCTTTCATTCCATGCAGCACCTTCGCTATCTTCCCTACTGATTTCGAAAGTGATCGCTGAGGCGCGCTGCTTGACGGACCTGTGTCGCTCGATTCGCAAGCTCATTGGCTCTTGTCGTCGTAAGTTTAAAGTTTAAAAAAGATGGGGCTACCAGTTAGGTAGACTGGACCCAATGGGGTCATTGTGTGGGTATGAGGGTTCATAAAGTCGTCACAAAATGAGGCGTCTGACGGTTAAGTTATCTGTGCTCGCAACATATCTTAACTATATTAGTATAAACTCCTGCCTTGTTAGTGCTCATTCAAGCTCACCTCTACTTGCTTCCATTTGCAGAAACTCAAAACATTAGCGCTATTGTGTTTTTAATGCTTTATCCTACTGAACCAATACAGAAAGCCTTTGCAAGTTCATAATTTGGCGTGACGATATTTTCCATGTTTAAGTCCTCATGAATAATTTCTTCATGTGTTTATTAATTCGTAATCGATAATAAATAAATAAATAATAAATAAATAATATTTATTTCATAATAATGGGTACATTATATTATATTAGTGACCGTAGCCCCCTTTTAAGCTACGGATAAATCTAGAATATTTAAAACACTAGCGACTCAAGTTATATTCTCTTCTCCTTCCCTCCCCAATGGACTTACACACCCAGCAACTCACAAAATATCGCTGAATCATGCTGACTAATGATCTCCTAGACTACAAAAACGGAGTAATTGTCATTTTCTCACTCATACGGTGGAAACGCACCCTAAAAAATTAAAGCACACTATACCTAGCAGTATCTAGTGCAAACTAGCCCATCCAGCTCGCAAACAACACCACAAACTAGATAACAACACATTTACAACGTTCTCAGATGTCCAGTGCATAGTTTGCACTATTATCTAGTAGCCCATCCACAACAACATTTTGTTGAACTTCTGTCTGGGTTGGCTGCGAGACTGAACCTCCTGTTAGGGCTAAACTCAACCATGTTGTATTAAAGTATGGTGTACAAAATGGTGTGTAAAGTTGTCTAAAACCTCTTTATTACTTCGCAACACAAATTTGTTAATTCTTACTTCAATAACGTGAAAATTATCTCGAGCAAAAAAGCGGCACGGCCGTATCTTCCTTTTCTTGATGTCTAAACTCTATTTTCGACCCCCATAACTTCGTTATGGGTAAACCAAGAAGCCTGAATTTTCAGTAACCAAGCAGGCATTGTATAAATACAGTATATTTCAAATTTAGTACGTTTTCTAGAAATATCTAAATTAAAATAAAAGAATTGATTCAAAATAGAATAACAGCAATAAAATGATACAACATTGTACTGCCTCTAAAACCAAACTTATTAAGTAGATACTATAATAGTGGAAACAGATTGAATTTTATGATTTAATTAAACGCAATTAGTAATTAGTAAATTTAACGTCCTTATAATAGACTGTCAGTGGGTCGTAAATGTATATGAAATTGTCGTTAAATAGTATTACGCAACATAAGTTAATAGCAGTAGGTTTGTTCTATAAGGAGCTCTCAAACAGACTAATATATTTTTTTTTTTGTTCAAATTTTCAAATTCAAATTCAAATTCAAATATTTTTATTGCAGAATGTAGGTACATACAGAGATCTTAAAAATAGTTTTGGGTCAGCTACATCTTACCTTATAGGCATGCAACATTATTTAATACAACGAAATAGGTAGGTTACTAACATTATATTTTAACAATTCAAATAATAAAATACTACTTAATTAGTGTCACATTAATTAATTGTTAGTTATTAATAAGTGTTTTGTCGCATTCATTGGTCATAACTCCGTTGATTCACATCGTGGTCTAATTCCCACGTGGTGCAAAACGCCACAAAACTTTAAGGATCAGGTAAAGATGTAGGATGTCACTAACTCATTCGCCCACTGTATCTTACCCTATTGTTGTACTTATTATAACTTTACCACATTTTAATTGAAACCTAGTTCAAAGGTTATAATGGCTTTTATTAGCATAATGAAGATTGATTATAAGATTTATTTGATTCTCGAAGGTAATATAACCAAGTAGGGTATTATGCGCAACTGTAGTATTATTATGCGCAATAATGGTACAGTGGGCTAAGAAAATCATCTGCAGATTTTTTAAAAACGTCACTAAAGTGAATTTTAAACAACGCAAATTAATTTCAAGGAAAATTAACTTATCCACTATTGATTTCTAAATTAATTATTCTTCTGGTATATGAACAATATTTATAAAAACTTAAGAATTATTTCTGTGTAACCAATACTCCGCCATTGGAAAGTGTATTATTTTGGAGAAAATTTAGTATTTTTCATTTTCTTTAAAAAATAATGTAGTATTAGAACCTGACTTATTTGAAGACAATATTGATAATATTGAAAAGACACATTTCAATATTTTCATGTCAGTCTATGTAGGTAATCTCCAAAGTACAAACAAACGAAACCTTTTAGTAAATAAACGAACTAAGTTCTTGGTCTGACTGTACCCAATAATAATATAGAGAATAGTGGTACAGTGGGCGGGGCCATAACTAAAAGGTGTAGAAACGTTAGTTTATTTGCAATGACTTCATTCGTAGGTACCTAAAGGATTATGTTCCGATTATACAAGCTTAGATGGTTATTTAAATGAATCTTATAATATTACGCTAAACATGGTCACTAAATAGGAAAATGCAGAAAAGTCGCTTTGTCATAATACTACTAGGAAGAGTGCGTGGCTGGGCTATGCTTTATCAGCTATTTTAACATTTTCAAATTTCGTTCGTAATAAACCGAATAGTGTGAAAATACTTTATGGTATTGGACATTTGGTACAGTAGGGCCAGTTTAACCGAGTCGTTTATTAACAGTTGTCAGTGTCAGTTTTACATGACATAGTACATTCGCGGACAGTATACCAGGCGCAATATATTTTTACTGATATCACGGTGTAGCCCTGGCTTGTTCGCTGAAGCATCAAGTGCAAGCCGTACTTGAACTGCAGATCTACTACGAAAAACGAAATCCGTCAATACGATAATCGTTTTTCGGGTTGCTTTCTACAAAACGCTTCGGATTTTATGAAATAATACGTTAAATAACACCCTTATTCATTCATTCACGTAGTCGTTCCGATAATATGTCTATGCATCCGAATAAAGCATCGAAATTCGAAAGTGTTACGAAGTAAGCCTATCGTTTGCGTATCGTTTGTCTTTCGTTTCGTTCGAAACATCGTATTTCGTTTTTCGTAGTAGACTTCCTGAACCGAAACAAAAATAAGTTTGCTTTGCTTCACTCATGCTGCTACCTCATCTTGTGGCCTATGCTTTCTTTTTTATTTATTTATTCCAATTATAATTCGTTGCAGTGATATATTGCCCCAGATTCCTGATTAGAGCAACTGTAAACCAAACGACGAAACGCTTTATGCATAGCTTGTTATGTTCGCTTGGTAAGAGTGGTCCTACTGTTCCTATCTATGGTATCAATGTTAAACCCTGTCGTAAATTAAAAGCATATTGTTGACAATTAAATAGACTTTAACTTTAATAAACAGTATTTGTAAGTCATAAAGGAATTTCAATATGTTTACAATAATATAAACATTTAGATTGAAATGTAATTCATTCTTTCGAAACTACAACCAATGAGTCTGAATAAAATCCATATTAGAGGTAATTTTTAACTTTTTAAATAGTGTCAAACTGACTTATTTACAGTTGCACTTGCCAGCATAAATATTACACATTTTCATTAGACTTTAAACCTTATCATTATCATCGTCAGCCTATTGCAGTCTACTGCTGGACGTAAACCTTAAACCTTATAACAACGGAAAAATTTTGATACTATGTGTACTACGTTTCATAGCTTGTGACTGTACAAATACATTTAAAGATAAAATAATAATTAGTCCAACAGAAATAACGCGTTTCTCATTGAAGAAGGCCGTTATAAATTTAAGTAATTTCAGTAAAGGCATTTCTCATTTCTGTCTTTAAGTAATTTATGATTTTTATTTTATCGATTACTAATCGGGCGCTAGGGGCGCGGCAATTGATATTAAACAAGTGCTTAAAAGGTTAAGGTTAAAAAATGATCGTTCCAGGTCCAACCAATTAGATCGGGAAACAGATTAGTACCCAGACAATTGGTTTACGAAAATGTTAGTTAGTACTGACACTTACCGGTAATAGCAAATAACGGCAATATTCTTTGATGGATCATGTTGTAGTTTGATGTTTATAATTTTTATAAATTGTTTAAATATATCAGCGTGATTTGCAAATAAAAAATACTTCTCTTAAAAATTGCAGAGATTTACTAATAATTTTACAATAGCAAAGCATGAATCTGGAACTGAATGGGGGAGGCCTATGTTCAGCAGTGGACGTCCTATGGCTGAAATGATGATGATGATGATGAATCATCATCTTCATAAATGCATTAGTAAGTCCAGTGCTGCCATAGTCGACTGGTAGAGAATGATTTATGGTATGGAGCTTACTTTTCGGTAGTTTTCCATTTTAACACACTTTTATTAGCTTTACTTATAACTACTCGTATGTAATTAAATCTCGGAAGTAGTTTTTAACCAACTTCTAACTGACGTATCGATTTAAAACTTCGTAAGTATTTGACGTTCGGATGACAATACAACAATTTGACACCATCATGCTGATCTGATGATGGAGTCAGGAGATGGACAGTACAACTTTTTAACAACTACGAGTAAACCCATCGTGTTTGGGCCCATTTGGTTAATTTTGACGAGCTTAACCCGTTAACATCCAAGCGGTTTCATGAGACTGCAAAACAATAGAATTTATATTGTGTCTATGGTATCAATTATTATTATTGCAATTAAACGAAATCATTACTAGTCTAATTTTATCTTCATCATAATCAGTCTTTATCCACTGCTGACCCCCCCCCCCCTATAGAACCTGTAATTGACCTCAATAGAATTTGAAGAACACAAAACAAAGGCACACCTAAAGATTTTAATGCTAAAATCCACTCAAACGAAATTCCTGCCTCTGTAGGTATAATCTATTCAGCTTATCACACTTCACAGCTGGATGTAAGTACAGCTAGATTTAACACCAGACTTCTGCTTTCCGCATTCCAACCACCAATTTCTATGTTTCCTATTAATAAATTTGTGCTATAGACAAAGGACAACCTGTCATAGTAACGTAGCGAATTCCTATAATAACGGTTTATTTTCGACGACTATACGCAAAGTCTGACTACGTTGTCCTTTTCACACTCCTCTTAGCGTTGATTTTCACAATAAGCTGCGGCCTAGATTTCCGCAAATGACGGAGCGGGAGCGGCAGCGAAATTCATGCTTACGTTACCTGTAATATTTTACCGTTTTATATTTTTAGGGTTCCGTAAGTCCAAATGACAAAAAAAAACACTTTAGGATCACTTTGTTGTCCATGTGTCTGTCTGTATGTCTGTCAAGACCCTTTATCTCGAGAACGCGTGGAGGTATCGAGTTGAAATTACCATATACTCAGGTAACTACTACGGCCGTTTATGCAGCAAAAAAACGTATATTTCGACACTCTCAAAAGAATCAAAATTTACAGGGTACTTTCCGTTGACCTAAAACTATGAAATTAGGCAAGTAATATTGTCATATACTACATGTATGTGGGAAAATCTGAAAACTATGCCATTGTAATTAAATTTTGTAATTAACTTGTAATTAAACTGCGAGACTCGATTCCTGAACTATTTATAATATGTACAGTCAACGGCAGGTGAACCTACCCAAAAAGTAAAAAGTCATTGAACCGATTTTTGAATTTAAGGCTGACATGTAGATATCAATATTGATTAATGAAATTTGACGTTTTGTGGTAGGTTGACGAGCTGTAGTCTGTACCTACAATTTTGTACGGAACCCTCAGTGGGCGAGTCCGACTCGCGCTTGTCCGGTTTTTTATAATAGATAGACAGATAGATACACTTTATTGTCAACACACATAATAAACAAATTACAGGATTAAGCTGTGGCCTTGATTACTTGATTACCGCAAATGACGGAGCGGGAGCGGGAGCGAAATGTATCCCCACTTTACCTGTAATATTATACCTTTATATTTTTTTCATAAAACATAGACAGTACACTCTTTATTGTACACCTCACAAAAAAAATACAGGTTAAAATACATTTGGAATAGCACAATTTAGGCGGTCTTATCGCTAGAAACGATCTCTTCCTGACAACCTTCGGGTAGAGGACAGTTGAATTTAAAAGCACTAAAAATACTAATTGAAAAAACAAATAAAATACCTACTTACAAGTACATAATAAAATACATATTTAAATTTATAGCGATTTTGAAAATATGAATTTGTCATCGACTTTTGATGATGACTGTACTTTAAAATCGACTCCAAATAGTAGTGATAGATGTCAATGGTCTATTACGATGATAATATATCGATACTTAAATAGACCAATGATATAAACAAACTTCAACGGTCAATTTACAATCCCAACCGTAAAACTGATATTTCAATTTATAGAAATTGCCAATAACACTTAAGCAATTATAGGCTGTGCTAAAAGCATAATCGTGAAAGAAATAAATTCGAACGAGATAAAACTAACCTGAACGACTAGTATACAGGGTTTCTTTGAAAGCAGTAATCTTCAATGTTTAAGTATACTATAAACTATTAGCTCAAATAAGTATAGCTTTTAAGAATGTATTTATATGCTGTTGGTGTACCTTATTGAATAAATAAATAAAATAAAATAAACTAGTAGTCTTGAATTATAATTGAATTTGAATTTTGAATTTGAATTTTGAATTTTGAATTATAATTTTACAATAAAAACTCTTAAAGATATAAGATAAATAACATTTTAATTTATTTATTCATTAAAGTACACCAACGGTGTATTATACCGAAATACATTCTTTAGAAAATACTTAATTTAAATCATAAATCTTTATTTGCTTCAATATGGTATACAACATTATGTAACAAATTCTTACAATTTAAGTACTAATTAAATTAGAGAATTACAATACTACTCTCTCGGTTTTAGCCCAATATAAGTACTCATACAGAGTGTAACGAAAAGGTGAAATAAAACTTAAAGGGGTTATTCTACGGCTAAATTACATCAACTTTTTCTATGGGACCAACATCAAAATCTCAAAAAAAAATTGACGTTTCCATACAAACTGATGCCAGTTGGTCGCGTTTTAGTATGGGAAAGTGTTTTTTTTTTGCGATTTCGATGTTGGTCCCATAGAAAAAGTTGATGTAATTTAGCCGTAGAATAACCCCTCAAAGTTTTATTTCACCTTTTCGTTACACCCTGTATAAACTTTAAAAACAAAACAAAAACAAGATTACAACGAATTTACAAAATGGGATTATAAAAGGATACAGGTTTTTTTACAAACAAGATACAATTATGTACAATCAGGCGGTATTATAACCAAAAGCGATCTCTCTCAGAAAACCTTTGTAATCAGGAAACTATTTACGCAATTGAATATTAAACGCAGAACTACTAAGAAAAAAAATTATTCGATAATGTGCTACAGGCAGCGCCACCACAAATGCAAAAAAAAAATGCAATTACTTTGGATTGAAAAATAAATAAAAGAACACACTAACCTTACAGATGCTTTATTTAGATATACACCCTGTATATTATAGAACTAAAAACATAAAACAAGCCAGAATAGCTAACATAGTCACAACTAGAAAGTAGGTTAACATAGCCCCCGTTGGGCAGCCTCGAAATAATTTATTTGACAATGTTTTTAACTTCAGCTCAGCTGCGAGTAACTTATAACTACCACAGCATAGGTAAATGCAGTTAGTTCACTTCGTACAAAGCGCACGATTTTAATCACTTTTGTTTGGAAGGTAGAGTACCGGTACAGTACTATTACTACAGGCAATCTTAGTGAATTCCAAAGTTACTGACTACTGACTCTAGTTTACACAAGTTAAGACTATGAAACCAAACCCTATGCAGAAGAGAAAATACAACAAAAAAGTTGGTGTGACATCGTCAGACTAATAAGTTTTTCAGTGTCTATTTAATTCTGTTTAATAAAACAAAATAGCTATTATAGGAGATTTACTCCTTTTAAAATCAACAGTGCTGCTATCTATTATTTTAAAGTACTTAAAATATTGACACAATAAAATCAAAACTGGGGATGAGGTGAAGTAACCTACTTACTTCAGACACCAGCTTCCAATAATCCAAATTTCAATAAACAAGCAAGAAGTATTTTTTTGTGATGTATATAAAAATATCAGTACTTATGTATTTCTATAGAGATAATTTTATTTATTATTATCATCATCAGCCTTAAGAAGACCACTCTTGGACATAAGCCTCCCCTACAGAACGCCACAGCAAGCGGTTATAGGTCGTTTGCATCCAGTAGCTGCCCGCAACCTTGACCATGTCGTCAGTCCACCGGTTGGATTCGTTGAGCCATCTTTCTGTAGAATTTTTATTGTTATTAATTGTATCATCTAAGTGAATTTTCAATTCAATTCAATTCAATATATTTATTGCATTCTATAATGTTAGACAGGTGTTATATATAGATACATAAAACAAATCATTATAGACACTGTAGGGCGCAACAATAAGATAGGTATTGTGGGCAGGGAGGATGACAATTTGAACCAGCCGCATCTCTTTACACTGTGTCACCAGACAAGGCTGCAGTTAAAGTTTTCCACAAAGTTATAGCCCTAGTCGGAGATGGCGTTTCTTATACTAGGCAAGTATTAGGCAATACACAGTTTGGATAATTTTCTTTGGTGCTAGTGTGGTTTTGAGCCAGTAAGAAAGTCCTGGCTTGACCTTTTCAAAATCAATACTTGATTATGCGGAATAAATTTGTAAAATCCTGTTTTATACTTGTAAAGATTTTAATCAAACAAGAAAATAAAATTTGATACTTAAGGTTGATTTTTTTAAATTACAAAAATATAGCACTTACCTATTGTCTAGTTAGACTTTGATACTGCTTATCGCTTAGAGTCTCCTGTTATATATTTTTTAGCAAAATATATATTCAGACTGGTAGCAGTGTCCCTCCATTTAAACTTCTGACCATCTCGAAGTTGGACTTTTAGGTTTTTCATTAGAAAGCATATACAAGAGTCAGTTACACCCATCTTTTGTGATAACTTAATTAACATAATGTTAATCTGAAATGTTGTTAAGCACTTTTTTGCTTACTGTACAGTAAACTCGGTCAAACCATCTCTGTTAAACGATTATACTATAATTTTAATCACATTTGTATCTTACTGGTTCGATTAGTGTCGGAACCAAATAAGTTTTCAAAAATCTATGCATGCAGATTTACTTATTAAAATAAATAATAATAATTATGATGACGTTTTACTTATCCAAAGCTAACCTATTGTTTGCCTAATTCTTCTCTATGTAAAGTATTTACTGTCTTTAAACAGATATTTCCATGGGCGAAATTAGAGTAATCCTGTAAATCATCTATACATAGGATAGCTATGTTTGTAATATAATGGGAGACGACAATATCTTGACAGTTTCAGATAACATCATTTTAATATTAATATTCGATTGTTTAGCTCACTTGTCTTACGTAATTTAATGCAAATAATTACTGGCATGTTGGTAACTTCAAATACACTAGTGTAGCCGATAGATAGTCGAATATCTATAGTGAACCGATAGTCTATCGAGAGAGTCTAGTGTTAGATCTTTAATAATTGATTGTAACATCTATAGTTATTAATTGATCTTTTTTCAATAGTATTATTTAAAGTTTACTGGTGAGTATGATAGGCAACATTAGTATTTCTGGAATGTTTATCCTTGTCACTTAACAGACAGGTTTTTAAAATTACTAGCTGTCCCGGCGAACTTCGTAACGCCTCCTAATTTGGTTTTTATTTTTCCGATATTTTAATAGTTATTCTGCTATTCGGGGCGAAGACAAATCCAACAAATCAATGATCATAAAAATCGGTCCCGTTCTTGACTTATAAATGGTGTAACTAACCCGACTTTGTTTTATATATATAGACATATATAGATCTAGTCTCCATAGTACAAAACTTTTCTTGTCGAATATACCTCAGTGTCTAAAGACAAAAGTCACAACCAGTGTGTGTTACCAGTGATGACATATGGAACTAAATCGTGGCCTCTCACTATGGGCCTCATAAGAAAGCTCAAGGTTGCACAGCGTGCTATGGAAAGGGCTGTGCTCGGTGTTTCCTTCCGAGATCGTATCAGAAATGACGAGATCCGTAAACGAACTAAAGACGCTGACATAGCCCGACGGATTAGCAAGCTAAAGTGGCAGTCAGCGGGGCACATAGCACATAGAACTGATGGCGGATGGGGCAGAAAGGTTCTAGAATGGAGGCCGCGTACCGGTAAGCGCAGTGTAAGACGACCTACAAGGTGGACAGACGACCTGGTATAAGGTTGCAGGAAGACACTGAATGCAGGCTAACAACCGGCTTATCTGAAAGTCAATGGGGAAGGCCTATGTTCAGCAGTGGACATGGCTGAAATGATGATGATGAGACAAAACTCGCTAAGTTTGGAGCTAGGAAATATCCATTGTCAAAAACGTGGCATAGCTGTTTAATTTATGACGATGATTAATGGCCTGCCAACGCTTATTTGTCACTATTTTGAATTTTATGACACGGTGTCACGCACACTAAACCGGCATGGACAATGCTTTCATAAATTGACAAAGCTTTACCCATGGCTCCGCCCGTATGTATTTTGAGACTTCCGTCATCGTAGCAAAAATTTTATAATTTATTTCAGCTTCAAATACAATTGATATAAAATAGTTATTGAAGTAAAGATTATGCTTATAAATAAATAAACGTTGACCGAAACGTCACAATCGCATATAATTAATTGCATAATTAACTCAAACCTAGAAGTGCGTCAAAATGGCATAAGTCGGCCTTAGTAATCGCTTACTGAAACCCTTTGATTCCCACATAATTTACAATCATAATACTTCAACAACTACAAATTATCAGACTATTCTTTCAACCCAAAATGTCAAGGCACGTATCTGACAATTGAAAAATCGCCTAACCCAAGTTGCTATTTAATAAATTGTCCACATTTAGCACGACATTCAACTAC
Source organism: Anania hortulata (assembly GCA_963576865.1). NCBI lineage: Eukaryota > Metazoa > Arthropoda > Insecta > Lepidoptera > Crambidae > Anania > Anania hortulata. The sequence goes on from OY756406.1 coordinate 1,736,523, forward strand.
CTTCATAATTGCTATCGTCGTCTCGATCGCGAATACAGAATACATCAGGTTGTTTGGCCGAGTATTTATCAAGAGTTGCGATTGCGGACGGTATGGTAAATTGTTCTGAGATATCATCTACGACATTACTCGGGTCAGAACAGCCAGCCCAGCTGATGTAAATGATGGCGCCAACTTTTGTCTTGGTCATTAGTTGCGAGTTGGTAAAGCAGACAATAACGTCATGTCTGTCATAGTAAAATTATATTTGAGATGAATGCGTTTAAATATGAAATTATTTTTATGACTTACGTCATCAGTTGTTGCAGATGTATTAACGCAAACAAAAACCAGACAAAGCAGCGTCTCTGCATATTTTTAAGCATTTACCAAAAAATGAAACATTTTTAAGGAATTATATTTAAAAGTTATTTAAATAACTAGTTAACGATAACACACATTGTATCAGCTCCTGATCTTCCTTCTATGGATTCATATCGTTTCTAGTCAGGTTATGCTTGACAAATGATCTTATCTGCGGCATGTCTAGGTATAACATTTGGAGCGATTTTTATCAGATCTCTGTAACCCTTACACAAGGGCCATGTCAATCATGTCTGTATAGCCTAATCGTCTCTGGTGGTCATCTCTCTCCATGCAATGCAGTGTTATCGGAATGTGCAAGTTTCCTCATTATGTTTTTTCTCACCGCTAAGCATGTGGAACATAGCCGTATTTAGATTTAGAAAATACTAATAATATAATAGAGATAGGTGCTCAGGTTCAAATTCACGACACATGGATGTAGGCAAAACGAGCCCTCCAGACAGATGTAACATCGCTACTATGCTTAATAAAATTTTAGGAAATATTAATTCCTCTATAAAAGTCTACCAGCTTTTATTTATTGAATTATTTTAGCCTACACTTACTAGCTATTTCTAATGTAACGTATTAGCTTGTGTCAATCGTATTTTTTATAATGGTTTGTCTCTTAGAGTGGGATGGCGGTTCATTTTGCGCTATATCAAAGCGAATTTAAACGACATGACTAGTTTTGTCTTGTTATTTTGTTTGTTAACTCAAATTGAATGGTAGAAATACGCACTATTTGGAAACTCGTAATAGCTGCGAAACATTCTCATTTTAGACTGATTAAGGATTGGATTTTGTACGTTTAATGCCCTTTATACAGTATTAATATTACGCTACTTGCAAATACTAACTTCTTGTGGAAACACCTCTACGTACAGTTAAACGTAGGAAAAGTAAGCTAAACTTAAAAGGTGATCAGCATTTTTGGGCGAAAAAAAATGGATCTTGGCCCCTAAAGTTATACTTTAGTCTTTTATCCTAATAAACAAATAATAAATAGGTTATATAATATAAATATGCGCCAGACAAGACAACATATCAATTATCATGGTCTAGACGTTAGCTCGTTAACTGGAATGACCAGAACCGGGCATCAAACTCAGGACTCCTTGCGTTTAAAGCAAATCATCGCACCAGTACGCTGTTCGGGTCGTGATACATTAGAATTAAAAGAAGGTATTTAATTTATTGTATGTGAGCTAAAGAAAGAGCTGTGCTCGGGATTGCTCTGAAGGATTAAATCAGAAATGAGGTTATCCGAAAGAAAACTGAAGTAATCGATATAGCTCAAAGACTAAGCAAACTGAAGTGGCAGTGGGCTGGTCACATTTGCCGTAGAACCGATAACCGTGGGGTAGACGTGTTCTTGATGGGAGACCGCGAAAATACAAGCGCAGCAAAGGGCGCCCTCCGACAAGGTGGAGCGACGCTATACGCTAGGCTGCTGGCAGTGGATGGAAAATAATAGACGAGAATCAGGCTCAGTGGCGTGCAATAGGAGAAGTCTATATGATGTATTTGTATCAATAATAGTTATTTGTAATAATAGATACCTATTAACTTTGTCACTTAATGACTTTACCTGCCAGAAACGCATCCTTCAAAAAATGGAAATATTGTTTAAGCCATTAAAATCTTTATCTGACATTAGAACCTTGATTCTAAAATTTAATATTCTCTTATTAAGCAATATTAACTAATTGAGTTGCAAAGCCAATAATAATTGAGAATTTCAACTTTGAACTTCAATGTAGTGTAGGTGTCTCCTAATACACACTACTCACTACGTATTATTCGCAAATAGACATTACGGCCACAAAAATGATCATACGTCAGTGTCACGCTATGGAGACTCTTAAACAATGGGCTAGTTTCCTGGGTCAAAAAATGATTATTCTATTTAGTCCGTCAGTATCAAAAAATATTGGACCCATATTTTGTCTTTTGTCAATCAAACAAAAAATTACGAAGATAAAGCGCATCAAAGTGAGCACATTACGTCACGCCTTGCTGAAAAGTGTCGCAACGCGTGACGTGACGCGGAACTTTAACGGGCTGTATCTTCATAATTTTTTGTTTGATTGAGAAAATAAAAAATACATATCCAATATTTTCTGTTAATCCAACTGACAGACTAATTAGATTTTTTAAGGAAACTAGCCCATTCCTTCTAACAATCATACCAATTTATCTAACCCCAGACTAAGCAAACCGTGTACTATGAAATAAAATAAATATTGGCGGCCATCACATACATTGCTCCGATCCTAAGATAAGTAGCTAAAGCACTTATGTAATAAAAACCAGAAGCAACGACGATACCACAACACCCAGACCCGACAAAATATAAAAAGGATTGGGGCTGGTTGTTTCATTATTAAGTAAGTAGTTGCAAAATCAATTAATACTGCTCCAGTAACATGGAACAAAACAATAGTACCTACCTATTACTTGTCTTAAACAATATCCATTTTATCATAATCATTATTTCAACCATAGGACGTCCACTGCTGAACATAGGCCTCCCCCAGTGATTTCCAGATTAGTCACGGCCTGCATACAGCGGTTTCCTGCAACCGTTACTTTTGGAGTCGGTGCAAACGAAAACATATAATCTCTCATCGACTGGCACCGACTCCAAAAGTAACTGATTAGGTACTTCAGTGTTAAGATTACTTTTAGCGTTTTAGTTTTTTGAAGTCGGTTTTTATTTTTTTTATAAAACCAATATATTTCATCTATTTTAGTGATAAATCCTAATCAAAACAAATCTTACGAGTGCAAACATAATTTAACTGCTAAACACCGATTTCATTTCCTGTTTTTCCACCCTTAGGGGTATTTTTTTTTTTCAAAAATGTTTACACTATAGTATTTTTGAAGTATAAGCTATTCATTAAAAAAAGAATCGTCAAAATCGGTCCTCATTTGGCAAAGATATTAGGTAAGATTGATACTAAAATCAGTTGGCGTCGTACGGAGTTTATGCAATGTTTGATGATTTTCTTATAGATCCCATCATCAGAATATAATCAAATTTATATGGAACTATTCTGAAAGTATTACCTTTTAAACAAAAAAATAATTATCGAAATCGGTCAACGTAGTAACGAATGATCGCTGAACATACATAAAAAAAAATATGATTCCGACGAATTGAGAACCTCCTCCTTTTTTGAAGTCGGTTAAAAATAAAAAACTGTCGTCATATTGTGCCCCAAGTATTTTCTTTCCTATAGTCAGAAACACACCGAGAAAGATTTAAATCAAAATTACTCCATGGGTCTTTGAATTCACAACTCTTATTACTAAAGTATACAGGTCAGCAAGGTGATAATACAGTACTATACATCAAGAACTAATGATTATAACTACCCATGTAGCCGTTAGAAATAAACCTACCTTCAAACAGACACACAAACGAGTACCATTTATAACCATTTTATGTAAAGTTGTGTAATGATAGCTATAATCAACGAATAGCAGTAGCAGACGCCATATTAATATTGTAATAAACAACCTGAAGTATTTTGCAAGTAAGATACAGGTTATTATGTAGCCGAGGTATTTATCTGCAGATATATTGTTAGGTGAGGATATCGTTTTGGTTTGATCTCTCGATTGGTTAATATTGTATTTCATCATAGCAAAACATTTATTTAATAACTTCTGACAGTAAGGTGTAGTCACGGCGTTACTACACCCCTCCACCAATCTGCACTTGGGCCCGCGCGGTGGTATGGCCCAAACCCGCTCATAGTTTAGGTGAGGCCTGTGCCCTGCAGTGGGACGAATATAGGGCTATTTATAAAACACCAATAACCTCCTAAGGGCAGGTTCTGGTGCTCGAATACAAGAACTTTTTCTAACGGACCAACATTGAAATCGCAAAAAAAAATCACTTCCCCATACTAAACCGCCACCAGCTGACATCAGTTTGTATGGAGCAGATTGTTTTTAGATTTCAATGTTGGTCCCATAAGTTTTTGTATTTGGGCACCAGAATCACCTAGAAGGTTGTTGATGTTTAACAAATAACCCTGTATTCGTCCTACTGCAGGGCACAGGCCTCACCTAAACTATGAGCGGGTTTGGGCCATACCACCGCGCGGGCCCAAGTGTAGATTGGTGGAGGGGTGTAGTAACGCCGTGACTACACCTTACTGTCAGAAGTTATTAAGCCACCATAAGGCCCCTGACTAGGTTTCGCGACTAGCATCAAGCGGTATTATCCGCTACCAATTTGTAACGTGCCTTAAACAGAGATGCTTGTTATAAATATCACCGATAGTAGTTGGAATGGATGATGAGCCATCTCCAGTCGTTACGACCCTGCGCCCGTCTGAATGCCTCGTGTAACGGCATTTCCAGGGTCTTTACAAGTAGATCCGACCATCGTGTTGATTTTCGGCCACGTGTCTTTTGGTCTTTTACCTTGTCTTTTCCCGATGGGGATAGCCTATTACAGGTTATCAGGTGGTGTTCGTGCAAGGCGTTTACAGATTTCGAAAAATCTTCAGTCACGTGGTCTTTTGCCCTGTCTTTTCCCGATGGAGAAAGCCTCCTACAGGTTATCAAGTGGTGTTCGATTCATGACACTGTGTACAGAATAAATGAGTATTATGGAGTATTATTGATAAACGTGCTTTTATTTTACGTACCCAAAAGGGTCCATAAATGATCTAGCCTTTAATTAGCCTTATATTCTATTTCTTGTAATATTATGGTGTGCAAATGAATAAATGATTACTGATTAGTGAAAAGTTTACATACCACATTAAAATTATCATAAAACACTACTGAATCTTTTCGATTTAATATGTCATCATTAAATAATGTAATTTATTAGGTTATAAACTTTTAATCATTAAACATAATGAGTGTTTACCACCTTTCATTGAGTCATTATGACGAACGTAGTTTTATCACTTTAATTCAATTTTCCTTACAACTCATTCTATTAATTGGATCATTAACAATGTGTAGGAATGTGATAGGTATAGTTTAGAATACTCGTCAACGTATAAAGTGTGAAAACATTTACTTGTGATATTTTTTCAACAAATTGAGCTAGTTTCCTAAAAAAATCTAATTAGTCCGTCAGTTGGATTAAAAGAAAATATTGGGCACTTATTTTTTCTTTTCTCAATCAAACAAAAAATTATGAAGATATAGCCCGTTAAAGTTCCGCGTAACGTCACGCCTTGCGACACTTTTTAGCAAGTCGTGACGTCACTTGCTCACTTTGATGCGCTTTATCTTCGTAATTTTTTGTTTGATTGACAAAAGACAAAATATGGGTTCAATGTTTTTTGACTAAATAAAATCTTTTTTTTGACCCAGAAAACTAGCCCACCAAACTAAGCAAAGTTTGTATACTATGGCGACTAGATAACGGATAGACATACTTAAATACATTTTAAAAAAGGTACAGGCAAGAGCTCATCAACCTACCACAAAACTTCAAATTTATATTATATTGATTAATGCATGTCAGACTTAAGGTTGCAAATCGGTTTAATGACCTTTAACTTTTGAGTAGGTTGACCTACAATTGCTCGTGCTCATCACACAAACTTTAGCCCCATCCGGGATCCGAACTCGCAACCGCCTGGCTTTTAGGAGTAGTAGTGGTGTGTAGTCTAGTATCTTTTTTACTGTGCTTGAGCGAAAACTAGATCTTCAAACAACGTGTCAAATGGTCAGCCATCTTTTAAGATTATGGTTATGGTCATAAATCTACGCAATTTTGTCTAAGAAACATGGGCCCAAATATGAAACAGATTGTTGGACTTAAGTTTGGAAGGGAGGGCCAAACTTTACTACAAAAAAATTTTTTTTTTTAATTAAAAAAGTCACCGTTTTACTTTGTTTCACTAGAGACGGAAACGGAACGGAAAACGGAAATAGTAAATCAAAAAGTACCTATGCAGAGTGATTAGTAAAATTTGTATTGATTGTATCTTGTAATTTGCACTCATAATTTATCTCAATGAGGTACATTTTATCAGTTTTTTAAAGTCGGTGCCAGCCAAGCAGACTCTTTTTATTTTTAGAACTATCAACCTATTAGTTGTGTAAATTGACTAAAAAGCACAATAAAAATAAGAAAGCTCCTGCTTGACGAGAACATTCTAATTAAAATCATAAGACTCCAACATTACCTGTCAAATTGTACGGATCTCTAAAACGGATTGAATGATCTAAAGTTCTAAACCATTCACACTTCAACAATGGCGTTTAGCACTCCTCCCAAAGGTATGAGAACCTTTGTAATTACTGGCAGTGTGAAATGTGGTTATGCCCAACAGGCTGTTTGATGATAGCGACCGAATAGACGCTTAATTGTAAGGGAAAAAATGGATTGGACAAAGATCGTCATGGCTTAGGTTGTTATTGTATAAATTAAAATAAATATTGTTTCATTAATCGTAGTCAACTAACATAGTTTTAGGTAAATTGTTACTAACCAAGTGGGATAATTTGCCTGAAATAAAAGATTTTTATTTTTATTTTTTTATTTTTTTTATTGAGATACCTTTTTCTAGTATTTATTATATTCCTTGTCTTTAGTGGTGTAGGACAATTTTGAGATATATTAGTAGAATCACAATTTTGAATGTGTCATGCACGAGATAAGTAATTTCGACCGCTTCGGCCGGAAATAGAACTGTCAAAATTTTGAATTTGGAATAGGTACATACTAAAGCTTTGAACCTCAACGGCTCACATAGTAGGGTCAGCGTCATAGCTACCTTCATAGCAAAACAGCAAATTGGAAGACATTTTGTTTAAATGTTATTTTACTAAGATTTCTAATTTTAGAGTTTTCTACTCATGAAGATTTTTTTATATTACAACAATATTAAAATTTTGAAAAAAATACCACCACCATTTCCTGTTTTTGTCGAGTAGTACTAAGACTTCGACAACTTTTTTTATGAAATTGTTTTTTTCTCGATATCATTATGTCTCATAATAAAAAAAAACATATTTATGAGATACAACACTATTTAAAATGATAACCATTTAAAAGTCACTGTATAATAGTTTTCGTTTTGTTTCCATTAATTGATATTTTGTAATAAATTTTCGAGAAATTCCTTTCAAATTTTCCATTCAATAGATAATAAAGTTAAGAAACATTACCGACTACTGACCCACATCTCATTTAATACCTTGCGTTTTACAATCAGTAATTTATTTAAACGTAGGCGCCTTGTAATTAGGAAGTGGTCGTAAAAGGTTAATACCCACCCTGATTAATATTAGCCCATCGTCCTGTGATTTGTGCTCGTAAAATACTTAAAACGGATCTTTTGTTTATTGAAGGGCTATTACTATTTTATGATGCTTTGCTTCTCACCACCTGGGAAGATCTCTCCTACGAGTCAGCTACTGCATTCGCTGGAAAATATCGATTACACAAAATAAGTGGCCATGGTAGGGCTCCTCTAACTGTAAAGGAGATTATTTAGCATTCGTTTTAATGCATAAACTATAGTCTAATCCACAGTGGCAAGGACCACAGTGAAACGTAGCCTGACTAGAAAATAGGACAAAACGCTGGAAAAATTAGCTTCCCTGCCTAGCGGCAAATGATAGCAGCGTGGTTAGTTTTTGACTAGTGCGGGAAATGAATAAATAAATAATAAATAAATAAAATCGTTTATTTCGGACAACTCAAATCCAAATGGGTTAGTAACAATGAACTTTAAAATCTATGGTTAGTATTAATTATTATAAAAATATTAATTTATTAATTGTTTCTGCCGGGAAAATGCTGAGCGAGATCCGCAGGGCGCGTAAGGTCCCGGGATCACTCTCTGCACAAAACACCTCCAAAGCGGCGATGTGTACCTATCGGCTAAGGTCTTTAGTATGCTGTTGCGACTGTCCCGCACCCTGCTGATCAGAGATACCGTTTTTTTGCGGATGATGGCATTGAATCCATCAGTTTGGTATTCCGCAAACATTCCCGATGCACTACAAAAACGAGGCAGTCCCAACAGCATCCTGAAGATATTATTATACTGGATACGCAGGGCCTCTAGCGATCTTTTGGTGTGGCTGGCCCACAGGTTTCCCGTGTATATACTCTGGCAGTATGCTTTAAAGAGAGTCACTTTTACTTGATCTGTACAACGGAAAAATCTGCGAGCCAACATATTACCTCTAGCCGCCAGAGCCCTACGCTCCCTTTCAATATCTGCATCATCTTTATGGTCGCTAGTAATTATATGTCCTAAGTACTTAAATTTTGTGACGCGTCTTATGCTCACGCCATTAAGGGTGATACTACTTTCGCTTTTCGGACGTTTACCAATTAATATAAAATAAAATAATATTTTTAACTTGATCATTTTTGTCTTAATCAGACAAATTTTTGCTGTTTTCACTCTCATTTAGGTAATTAATACCTCTCGTGTATTTTAAGTAGCATTTTTATCTATCTACTGCCAGCCATCTTCCTAAGGTCACCCCACCTTCCATCGTGCTGTCTACATCTGGAGGCCTACTACGAAGATGTTTCGTTCGTTCGGACGTATAAACCTAATAAATTAGAATAACCATTCACCTATGACAATCATTTGACAAAACATGAACATCTGAAATTAGCCGAGTAAAAACGCGACCGTTTTTAATTGTTCATAAATTGTCAAAGGTTTCACACAAGTAGATGGTATTTAATTATTAGGTTTGTTTGATACGTCCGAACGAACGCAACATCTTTGTAGTAGGCCTACTGTCACAGAACCGATGAAAGGTGGTACACTGTTTCTCGAGTGGGGACTACGTCTTGGCAAACATAGTGTAGGACGCTATTCTTGTCTATGTGTTGCCAAATGCGTCAGTCTTCGTTCGTCATAGTCATCCCCCCCGGTCGGAGGGCGCCCTACGCTGTGTATGCCAAGTGCCGTATTCCTCCTCTTAACAACTTTCAGTCAACTAGTTATTATTATTATTTAATTTCAAAACTCTCAGATATTCAGATCGCGGTCACTTGCGATGTGACAAATCTGAACGTGTTTATAAATACTGACCTAAGGGCGCGCTAAGCGAAGAGTTTAGTCCACTTGAGAGCGGAGTGGTGCTCTAAGTTCAAGTTGTTCCTTCCCACGTCACTCGTCTTGTTATTCTGAAGCCTGGGCTTGTATCCTTAGCGATGTTTGTAAATTATCTTGATTTCGTTGTGGTAGGGTCAGCAGACAAAGCTTATTTTATTTCACATACTACTCTTGAAGTATAAAATTAATTGTATTGTTGTTTTAAATAGGTAGGTACTTCTGCCTGCGATTTTCTCTGCGTAGACTTCAGAATTAAGCCAAAGAGGAATTAATAATCAACTTACGGGTTTTTTTTTTTTTAAGTTAGTAATTAATTTTTTTCTCTCACAGCATACAAACTACAATTTATTAATATAATAGTTGTTTTTTTTTTTTGGTAGTAACAGAAGATGTTTTAGAGTCACACTGTGAGAGCTGGTGCCTATTGTAGGTGTTGTAATTTAAGGTAAATATAATAATCCTAATTATTTAAGTGATATACGTTACGCCATCTAGTAATTACTTTGAGAACAACCCCACCCGAGCTGTCACTATTTTTGTTTTTGCTTTTCTCTGCCTTGTAAATAGGTACCTTGTACTGAAAAACTGTAAGTCATGGTCGTCCCATAATATAGCAATGTGTGTGATTAACTAAAGTTGTCTTTAATTTAACAATCCATTTCAACAGTAGGTTCATATGAACCTGTATTACAGGGATCACAAAATGAGGTAAAAATTATCCCATGTGTTAAACGTTCGTCTGCCCCATAATTCATTGGTCATAGTATACAATCATTTACGACGTGCTTTGACGACCTTCGCAGCCGAGAGGAGAGCAGACCGAACTAGGTGTCGCTATCCCTAAGGTCCAGGGTTCGATTCCCGGTCGGTCAATGTGTAAAAATAACTTTTCTATATTGTCTCGGGTCTGGGTGTTGTGGTACCGTCGTTGTTTCTGACTTTTGTAACACAAGTGCTTAAGCTACTTATCATAGGATCAGAGAAATGTATGTGATGTTGTCCAATATATCATTTTAAAAAAACTGGGTAGATATGTGTGTAAAATTTCAGCTAATTCTGTTTATTAAAGCTCAACAGATTAGCAAGCTAAAGCGTCAGTGGATGGGGCACATGGCACGTAGAACTGACAGCCGATGAAGCAGAAAGGTTCTGGGTTGGAGGATACTTCTTAATCGCAGGTAAAGCTGATCTCAGATGGCGCCAGCGTGTTTGGTCTTATCAACTTTTGTCAACTGATGCCCCGTCAAATGTATAAGTTTTTTTTTTTAGATGATGCAAGTTTGATACACGTTTGACAACTTATCATAATCTTTATCGTAGTTTTTATTTGATCAGAGGCAGCAGTGACAGAACGATTGATCAAATAATTACTGCGGCCAAAACCTAAACACAATGCGAGACCTATATTTACAGATTTTTACAAAAAGACGTACATATTAAGCAGTTGTTAATTATATGGATCGTAAATATCTCTTTCTAATTATTAAAAAAATACTTATAAATGGTATGTATGTATCTGGTGTCCACGGTAGATCAGCGTTAAGGTACCTATTTAGTTCCTTGACATATTGCTGAGTGGAGACCATTTCTGAACCACTAATCTGTAAAAATGAATCTCTATTTCCCTTGGTCATCGCATCTCGCTTGAACGGATGGAACAATTTCTTTAAATCTTTTTTATTTGTGTTATTTATAGTTAGGAGAAGGTTCTTTTAAAAGAAAAAAATGAAAAAGTTGCGCAGATAATTATTTATTTATGAATAAACTGAAGACCACGCGAATAAATTATTTTATTCTTATTATGCCAGTTTGATCTGCTATCTCTACATTGGAAAACATGTAGTTTCTCAGAGTTGAATTAAAGCAACTATAACTAAAGGCTTGTGACCTCATTTTCAAAGGAGGATTTAATATTTCTAGTGGACAGAAATGAGGACAACTTTGTTAACACACTCATGTATAAACTTACGTGTAAAGTTTAAATTATTAATATCATAAATATTAAATAAAGTTTTAATCTTTATAGAAAATAAATTGTTAATAGTTTATTTATTATTTGTTACATGCAATACAACGGTTTACCAATTAGCATAATTATTATTATTTGTACATTTCATAAACAATTTAGTGTAATAAATAGTTGATTTCCACAGTCACAATAAAATTGTTAGCAGATTTTCATTACACAAAAATATTTATTGAAGGTTCGGATCAGGAAAAATGTTTTACAATGTAGCTGATGAAAAAATCGATAATCAATGCCTAGGTTTAGACTTACGCAACTTACTTAATTAATTTGGCAAATCAACTTTTTAACTTGGACTTGAACTTAACGACTTTTTTGTTAACCATCAGAATGTTAGAAGTTCCTTACATTATTTGGGGACTAGTATTAGTACCTATGCGGACATAATGTTTATTTTTTAAGTTCATTTTTCTAATAATTACACCGGCTAGGTAGGTAGTCATCCAGCCCCAAACCAAACCCAACTTAATAAAGTCCAACCGGACAATTTCTCGTTTTATGTGGTTTTTGCACTGTGGCTACTAGATAACGGATAGACATGTTAAAATACACTACTCGTGTAAGACATCTTGTGACTCGGGACATAATTATTATTTATGCTCGTGCATATAATATTTTTTTCCATTGCGCGATTCGAACCCGCTGGTACTGCAAAGAGAGAAAGATAATAAATTTTGATTTGACATATACAACAATACAAAATTAAAATAATAAACACAAAGGTCTTCCCTTGCTACTACTCCAGATGACCGTCGTTTCTTACAAACTAACATTGCAATTCACCATTATTTACTAATTTAGAACTGCACAATTTAGGCAGTATTATTGCTAGAAGCGATCTCTTTCACACAACCTCAAAGTTGATACGAGTAGCTTGCTTGACAGACGATTAAATTATTAAAAGCGGAAGTCAAGTACTACACAGGGTCTGTCAAATGAACTAATCATCTCTGTTATTGACTAAACGCGCGTACAGAACCGGCGAAACAAATGCGTAGCATACAATAATAATCACGCAATTCTTTACGAGAGCTTCTGTTGCGTGCGCTGCGTAAATGGTTAAAATCATGTAAAACGGAATTGTTGCCCTATAAAAGTTCTAAAAAAAGTCCGTGGCAGCACATGTCTATCTTTATTATGACTTATGATTATTATGGATTATTATGACTAACATTTAAAGAATTTTTGTACTTATTTTTGTTCTTAATTCATAAAATTGCAAATTTGTACTTAATTTTCTTTGTAACATCTCTGTATACCATGTTTAAGGCAAATCAAGTTTATTTTATTTATTTATTTGAGGTTGACTCACTATAGGCTTTATACGGTAATTAAATTTGTTACAAAATAATGCATTATTAGGTCGATGATAATAACTTTCAGTGACGGACCGAACTCCACGCGGGCGAAACCGCGAGCGGAAGCTACTATGTTATAATAATATATCAGAAGTGTTAAAACATAGCTTAGTTCTATATTTTTTTCTATTAGTGGAGACTTCAATAGTTTTAGTGCTACGTTTGTGAACATTAGTTTATTCAACTGTTTGTTTCCCTACAATAAATACAAAATAAAATTTGTACAAACACTAAGAGCTTGATAAAATTGGGTCCCAACTAGATGTATGAAGTAGTCATGCGTAATATTCCAGCATAATAAATCAATCACTGTACATAAGATTATTACATGCTATTTACTTTGCCGCCACGGCTGCCAATCACAATTTCAATATGTAAACACAAATTAAGCGCCGACGATTGCATACAGCTAAATTAAAATTTATTGAGCATGTATACATATATATTAGATGGATCCATACATTTTATGAGATGCCACATCACAGAACCAATGAAATATGAAGTAAACCGATTCTCGAGTGAAGACCACGTCTTGGCGAACATAGTCTAGGACGCCCCCCAGCTCGATGGACGGACGACCTTAGGCCTAGATGACTGGCATTGAGAAGATGAAAAAAGCAGGAGATCGAGCTCTTTTACGTTACCTAGATCTAACTCCTGATTATCTAGTGCATCAAAATAAATTTCGATCTTCCAGATAAAGCAGTCCAACAACCGAAATCGCCTTTGATTCTCCTAGGTATCCGCAAGGTCGCTCAAGTGGGTCGGACCCTTTACTAAAGACCTTCGCATACCCACCGCCGGGAACAACATTATTAATCCAATAAATTTATCTGATCAACACCCAGCAGACGATGCACAGTTGACCAGTTGACCAACCAGTCGATTTTATTTATTGTTATTAAATTCATCGCTGATTATGAGACAATGTGTTTAATAGTTTATGTAATAGTGGACGCTTTGTTAAAACGGTTCTAAGATCTAAGTTGAACTTCAAGAATATTCCATTGTAAATAAGTTTACGCGAAAAAAAATGCTTAACTGTTTTGCACCTGAAATGGAAAGTTATTGATAAAAGTTATTAATTTATCTCTATGTATTTCTTAAGGCAAACTACTTTGCAAGTATTGTAAAATACTTACAAAATTTAAAAAAGCCAACAGCTTAGCACCTGCAGCTTAATTAAAAGCTTTAGTGAAATCAAACTATTATGATTACAAGAAACATCAGAGCCTTGGAAAACTGAATAATGAATAGGAATTTGCAATAATCATTATTTCTTCAGAAGACCACAAATTGACCCATAAAATTCAAGCAAATCCCGACACCAAAAGACCACAGCGAACTAAAAATGAAAGAGAAGTAAGGGTCATAAAATATTTTTTCTTAAAAATAAGGCCATAAGCCACCCATGACGAATCTCAGCTCCCAGTCATAAAAATGACCCACAACAATGCATTATTTACCATTATATCGGCGACAGGCGGACTAATTAGAAACTTAAACGTCTGTGCTATGGCCACGTAGGTGTAAAAGGGCCGGTTGTGAGTCCGAAAAACTAACTCCAAGCGTGTACGGCGACTATGAAATGCATGAACCAATATTGACCCTTGCGTAAGCCTCGCATTCCCACGGTGTCCTGACGGATTTTTCTCATGTAACTCAACAAAAACTACAGTTGTTGGATGTAACACTAGAGGGCGCCTGACTCATGACTTGAGTCAACAAATTGTAAGGCAAATATTAGACTGATTATTCGGAGGGTAGAAACTCAAAAGCGGCTTTTAGGTCTACAAAAGACGTGGTAATTGAATTGGATTTTTGTTTGATTTGATCCTCTTTAACATCTTCACAAATCTCGCGTGTGGTAAACCTTTACCGACTATTAACTTAAATGTACTTGGTCCTTTTAAGGAGAGTTGATATAATGTTGACATTACATCTAAAAGCATTACATTAAATAGCCAAGCACCATGAAGTGCCAATTAATATCAACCTACATGCAATTTTGTACTTATTAAAGTACTCGTGTGAATATTATCATAACAAGATAAGTGTTTAATGTAACAATAAGTTTTTAATAGGAGTTATCGTAAACTTAATGTGTATAGTTTACCAACTATAGGTAACTTAAAGTAACGAACAATTGTACATTACATTTATTTGTCGGTATGGGGTGTTATTCTAATTTCTATTGTCCATAATCGAGGATGTGCGACGTGCGTATCGTCGGCTCACGTAGCTGCTCAAAGTTTATACTTTGTTTAATGATTGTAGTTAAAAGTACACATACACATTAAAAATCAGATAATAATATTTTTAATATTATTATCGTTAAGAAGAAAATACAAGGCATTCCTTTTTGATTGCTTAACTTGACAGTTAAAATGACAAAAAGAGTAAATATGAGGAGTTCAACTAAAATTTTAAATTTTTGTATGATGAAACTATGTGGCGTTCAGAAATCGTTGATTTCGGAACGCAACCGAGCTGTCAAAAAGGCCATGTTAGAAGCCTGTGTAAGAAGCCTCTAGACAGACCCCTCGAATAGGCTTATGATCCGTTTTGTTTGTCGTACATAGCAAACACTTGTTATATCTTCGTTTGTATATTTTGCTCAATCAAAAACCTGTACCTAATATAACTATACCTAAGTGATTGATGACTGTAACACTTAAAGATTTACCTTTTTCTTTATTTTTAAGGGTTCCTTTTTAATCATTTTATTACCTATACGAATCGAGTCTCTCTGTCTCTCTCACAAATAGAAACTAAAGTCAAAAAGTAATAGTGATTGTTCATTTTTACCATAACTTTAGCAGGGAACGTTACGTTAATACAACGACTTGCACTTCACCTTTACAGCAAATCTTATTAAAGAGCAAGACAGCAATACTATGTCCATCACCCACAGTCGCTTTATCAGCAGATTTATGTTCGCATTACCCTAGACATTTGCATTTAAGAATAATTATTACAAATCATAATGTTTGAACTGCATCGTTGCACGTACGCCTTTAGAAGTGATAGGCGTTTAGACAGATCCATTGGAGATGGTCAACCTTTTATGCGATTTTGAATTCAATAATTCAAGAATCAAAATCCACTTTTCTTTGGCATTGAAATAAATGTAGCATTATAATGTTCAGAATTATGAACTTTATGATAATAGGCCTAAAGTCTATCTTTTATCAGAATGCAATATTGTAGTAAGGAGCAATAAAGCCGAGGCTAATGGTGTTACTCGATTATGAAAGTGTTTGATATCTCGAGATGTTATTATTTGTTGTGAACAGCCGTTATTAATAATTTGTTGCTCGTATTACTTCGATAGATCACAGGATTGTTAGGAACTATAAACGAAATGGACAGCTGTAATCACGTTAATGTCATTGATAATGGTTAATGCATATCGAATAGGATCCAATCGAATGCTTTGAACCGAAAACTTCAAATGTAGGGCAAGTCGAACAAACAGGTAGAGGTGTAGGTACTAATATGAAACGTCTAAATTCATAAATATTTTTTACTAACTGCTTCTCACCAAGAGATGGCATTGCTAGTATATAAAGTCGCGATAACAAGCTGGGTCATTAAAATAAACAACACACGATCTCGCCATAAGTGCCCTCTTTACATTTTCTTATAATTACTAATTAATTATGACAAAGAAGACTTCAATATTGACTGCGTGATTTTGTCAATTAAATAATTAGGAATAATTCTGCTTTTTATTTAGACCATTTTTGTAAATTCTTTAACTTTTTTTGTGTTAAAGAATATAATGAATTTAAATATTAAGGCTTGTATACAGATGATGGCTTAATTCGGAACACTAAGAAATGTATTAAAATTGGAACATGTTCTTGAAAAAATGGTATCTAATATAGCGTAAAATATGCGACATTTACTTGCTATCAAGTGAGTCTCGGGCCAGGGCTTTGGTACTTTGGTACTACTAAGAGCCTGGGGTAAGTTGTTTGGTAAATAGATCGAAAAGTAAACGCAATCGAGTATAGCATTCTGGGTGACGCTTATTTCTGCACCAATCCGTGTTTACTTTTCGAGCACATTAAAATATAAAATATAACAGCCTTTCTGTACCGCGTGTTAAATAGAATACCGCGAAAACCCTTTCACAGTATCAATTCGCACGTAATCGATTACGTTAGTCGATTATTCGATTACTCGCTTCCCCATCCATCACTACTGAATGAGTAATGTGCCGGGTCCCCGCTGGGCTGTTTGCTGCACTTGTCAATGGTTAATTTGAATTTATCAGTCGCAGGCGCAGCATATTCGCCGATTTCTTGCCTTACAAAAGTGCCATAAATATTCTTGTCCTAAATGGGAGTGAACTTTGCCTCTGACATGCCTACTGTAATGAGAACTGGATGTTTGAATGTTGCGTTGTCTGCATGTCAGCGGCAAAAGGTCTTGGATTTAGCAACTGGCTAAATACAGAAACGGACTTATTGTACTTATGTTTTGTCAAATGATTAACGTATAATACGTACTTTCACCAATTTCTTTATTTTTTTTCGTAATTTAATTTTACTTAAATTATTTAGAATACAGTCTACTCTAATTTTACAATCTAAATTATGCATTTCAATTTTGTTTAATTATGTTGACTATCTTAGTTTGTCACTGCCTACGAAATAAAGACAACAGAAAATCTGTAGTTTGGGGTCACCCCCTTGGAATTTAATGTGTTAATGCTTATTCCTACTATCGTTAATTAAGGGTTTCATAATTAAAGTATTCTACGACTGCTTAGGGAATGTAATCTTATATTTTCTTAACAATATTACTAAATGTCATTTTATCACAGGTAACAAACAGTCCCGTTTTTATTTTACATGGTTTTACATTGTTATTTTCAACTTTAACACCTCTCTGAGCAATATTCACAAACTAATCATACATACTTTTATCGTGAAGTGATAAGCAACTACCATTACTTAACCTTATTTCTCCTTTTTCCCGTTCATAGTCGGAGTCATCATCATCATCATTTCAACCACAGGATGTCCACTGCTGAATATAGGCCTACCCCAGTGATTTCCAGATTAGCCGGTTGGAAGCGACTTGCATCCAGCGGCTTCCTGCAACCTTTACCATATTATCCTCTGTCCACCTTGTGGGTGGACGTCTTACGCTGCGCTTGCCGGTACATGGCCCCCATTCCAAAACCTTTCTGCCCCACCAGTCGTCAGTTCTGCGTACTATGTGCCCTGGACACTGCCACTGCAGCTTGCTAATCCGTGGCTAACTCAGTGAATTTTGTTTGTTTGCGGATCTCCTCATTTCTGAATCGATCCCGCAAGGAAACACCGAACATAGCACTTCCCATAGCACGCTATGCGACCTTGAGCTTTCTTATGGGGCCCTTAGTGAGAGGCCACGTTTCAGTTCCATATGTCGTCACTGGTAAGTTACCAGTGGTAACACTCACTGATTGTAGACTTTCGTCTTTAGGCACTGAAGTATTTTGAACGAGATGACGTTATGTAGTTTCCTGAACGGGCAGCGCAACTGAGTCAGAGTACGCTTGACCATAATTACTCAGTTGCTACAATTTAAGCGATTGCCATCTGACACTTAAACGAGGAAACAAGCACATTTTTGACCATGGCTACATGTCCATTGTCTGAATGTACAGGCTCAGGATGCATATCTACTTGGTTATAGTCGATTGGTTTCAGCCTACCTGCTTGGTCGCGTTGGCTGGTGCATGAGCATGTCTTCTTATAAAATGTGCTACCTGGTATGCCGGTTTCTGGTTGGGCAAGCACCTCGTATCGTATCTTATCGTATGTCTTCGATCACCGCCGAGCAAGTGGTATAAATCCGAAAAAATAATCTGCAATATTCAGAGGTTCGTGCTTGGATGCGAATCAACGATCCACGAATGAGAGACGAGACTGCGAATACCAAGCTACCACCCCTTTTGGCTTTTACAAACTCTAAGGTCTGTTTAAAGAAGAATTTTTGAATGCCATTTAGGTAATCATATTTATTTAAAGCCTCAATGACAACCTCCGTAGCTGAGAGGCAAATGCGCCGGACTTGGCTTCGCCATCTCTGAGGTTCCGGGTTCGATTCTTGATCGGGTCAATGTGAAAAACCGTAAATAACCGGTACCGTTGTTTTTTTCTGATTTCTATAATACAAGTGCTTTAGCTACTTACCTTAGGTTCAGAGCAATGTGATGTCTAATAATGTTATTTAATATTGTTTCAGATACATCACAAAGACTGCTCAACCTCTTAGGGGGTTCCAAATTAATAAGGTAAGATTTATTTAAAACCTAATTTATTCAAAACCTAATTTAATATAAAAATGGAACAGCGTTTGTACTTACAGATATTAATTACGATAAATGAACTAAACAATTTAAGTGACTATTTGTTGTCATTGGTACATACTTCGTAAAAATAATTAAATCATGCTTTTTTTTTAAAAGAGGCTATAGCTGTTCATAATCTAAAATTGATGTTAAAAAAGACTCCTTGTCTTACGCGGACACTCTTTCTGTTTCTGTCTGGACTAGAGTTGCAAATTGACGGGCATATGCTATAAGCGTCCGTCATTTATGATAAATGCTTGGTCACATTGGACATTAATTATTGTCACGATGGTCACATATATTTTTTTAGTATAATTTTTAAAAAGAAGAATTCCACTAAAGTAAGTCTTAAATTATAAGTATTTGACAATAAAAACCAATAAAACATGTAATTGGACCTGGATCGAACTAAAAAAAAACTCGACACTTTTTAGTTTGTTCGTGCAGAAAGATTTTAGAAAATTTATTTCTTTAAAGATCATCACTACTCAAGCCTGTCTCTCTTATAATGCACTTATTTGTGACCAAATGATTTTTTTTCATAGTTTGTCAATAGAACTGAACGTGATGTTAGTGACAATAAATGTCCAAAATGTCCGGTCACATTGAGAAAATGTCCAATTTGCTCGGTCATATTGGTCAGACATTTATAACGTGACGGACAGTTTACAACTCTAGTCTGGACGAAAAATCTATGCATAAAATAAAACAAGAAATTATATTAAGAATGTAAAAAATCGGATAATCAATAAAATACTATTTGATCACATTATTAGTCATAATATAAACCTTAGAACTTAGAGTTTTACAATTTCAAAATTTACTGTCACAATTTTACATTGTCTAACTTAAATGCCGTTTCATCATCATCATCATCATTTCAGCCACGGACGTTCACTGCTGAACACAGGCCTCCCCCAATGACTCATCGGGTTGTTTGTTTTCCTATAAAATAGAAATACAATTAAAATATATAAATTGTTCCGACGACCTTAGGAAGATGGCTTGCAGTGGCTGGATGAAAAAAGCAGGAGATCGTACTCTTTAGGAGAGGCTTACGTCCAGCTGCAATAGGCTGACAAGATAATGAGTGGACTGCAATAGGCTGACGAGATGAAGATGATATAAATTGTTTAGTTTTTGTATAACATTTGACGTAACAATAACACTTACGTACGAAAGTTCATGATTAGGCCTTAGACCTTTTTGTAAAACAAAGACCAAAATGGCTACGGCATTGACAAACAACTTTAAATGCAACCGATAAATAACCGTTTTATCATTGGTCGAAAGGCGTTTAAAATAAAACATTGCTATATTGATGACCATAAATCTCCATACGATCTCAATAAAAACGCTATTAAATTTTATTGTCGGTTTGCGAGTAATTACTCTGTGAAATGATTCTGATTGGTTGAAGGTATGTATGCGAAACGTCATAGTTATTTTATATAGCTGTTGCCCGCGACTTTGTTCACGGGGTCTTTCACAAAAAAAAACTGAAACTTTCTTAATATTTTGTTTCAAAAGAACCTTCTCCTGTTAATAATTAACACTACAAAAAAAGAATTAGCGAAATCGCTCCACCCGTTCACGCGTTATGCGATGACCAAGTGAAATAGAGATTCATTTATATATATATATAGATTTTACATTAGCTAGTACTCGTATAGTACAACCAAACGGAAGGAATTGGAATGTATAAGAAATGAATTAATTCAAAATTCACCATTTTCATTACAAAATGTTGGCAAAAATTTCTAAGTAAAACAGTTTCTGCAAAAATTAATTTAGATTGTTAAAAGTACTGTACGTACGTGAAGTGGCAGCGGGCAGGGCACATAGCACGTAGAACTGACGGCCGATGGGGCAAAAAAGTTCTGGAATGGAGGCCACGTGCCGGCAAGCGCAGCGTAGGACGTCCACCTACGAGGTGGACAGACGACCTGGTAAAGGTTTTCAGAATTAAGTCGCTTCCAACCGGCCAATCTGAAAGTCACTGGGGGAAGTCTATGTTCAGCAGTGGTCGTCCTATGGCTGAAATGATGATGAAGACGATGATGATTAACTTAAAGTAGATAAAACTAATGAGACGTTGTCGTAATCGGAATTAAGAAAAATATCATAGTTTTTATTCCATTCCATTTAGTAACTTACAAAATCTTATACGGTAAACCTTAAAATTCAATTCTATTCAATATATTTATTGCGTTCTATAATGTTACATAGGTGTTATACATTTTTTGGTGTATTTGTCATCGAAAACCTACCGATAGATGCTAATGGTATTAAGTTCTCGACATTTACTTGTATGTATATCGTGGGAAAATCTAATGACGATGCTAGCCACTGTTTGAAAATATCTAAAGAATAAAACAAAACTCCAACAAACATATACTTCATAGCAGTTAAGTGCCTGAATGAATCCAAACGTTTAACTTTCAGATGTTTTTTTACATTTCTCGGCGCTAACGTAGATGTTAACACACCAATTTAGTTTGACAAATGACTTGACAGGTCTCTCTTATGATAATTTGTCACCCTTTAGTGGGACACCGACTGTTTCATTGTGAAGGACAGCGGCTTTCTTCGTTGCTTCTCAATTTAGATTGTTAAATGACTCTTTAATAGCATTGCTTTCTTTTGTTCTTAGGTCTGAATGAACAGTGACAATGTAAGTGTTAATCGCTTTTAAACTGAAGTTGAGATTAATTACAGTGATGTCATTTGATACAGTTTAGTTTTGATGTAGGTAGCTTGTATCGATAACTATATTAGAAAAGCTCTAATCTATCGAACTGAAACGTATATAACAATTTTACAAAGTTTTTTCGATAGCTTTAGTTTTTACAATAATTTAACTTCAGTTGTTTTCTCAAAAAATATAGATAGTGAAAGATAGAAAGAAACTATTTAGTGGAAGAATTTACATTATTATGTTTAAAGAGTGAAACTCTAAATAAGGTGTTATACATAAAATATACTTTTATCCGCTGTTCTTACACCTCTAAACCTAATTAAAGATTTAAATTCAAATTCAAATTCAAAATATATTTATTGTGAATCACAGGTATAAAGGTCATAAAATAAAAAAATCATATCAGCTGTGTTCCGCCACACGGGCATACAATGTCAATTAAATATGCTATTAAAATAATTTAAACAACAAAATAGAATAATTTTCATTAATAAAATCGGATTACACGTGGTTTAGAAACTTTGATCAGTCAAAAAATCATTTGTCTGATAATAACATTTCTCTGTAAGGAAATCGTAAAGTTTTCGTTTGAAACAACTTAGTTCATCGGTGTTACGAATTGACTCAGGAATTTTGTTAAAGATATGAGGTGCGTTTCCAAAGATACTTTGGCGTAGCAGAGCTGTCCTACTCTACGCTACGCGCAGAGCTTTAGATTATGAGTTATACAAATATCGTGTATCTGTTTTCGAAAGTACTTTTATCTGTCTATCAGGCACTCAGGGAACTATTTTATATGTATAAGGCGATTATTTATATTGCTTTTAGTCATCAGATGTTAAACTGATACGCTTTCTACTCATTGATTTATAATATCAATGCTCTGCGCGACTTTATGTCAACACTGTTGATAAACATTTCCTAGTTAAACTTATGTAACTTGATATACACCGGTCGTTTATATTTTAATTCGATTTTATAAGCTATGGGCCATATATTTCAATTATGTTTCCTTGTATGAGCTTATTATTTTAATATACATATTATATAAACTACTTCTCAATACTGAATAGTTGAGAAATAGACAAATAGCATATTTATTTGCTTCGGGTGTAAATTTTAATGCCATACAAGACGAAATGGCTCTAAATAAAATAAGTCGGTTATTGAATTGTTGAATACTATTACGTTAATAGGCTCTATTTCAATTCGCGAGACGATAAGATCTAGCATTTGATTCTAGAACTGTTAAACTGATTGTTGCAGATAAAGCCATTGTTTACTTAAATCACTTGATATTTATGGCAAAAGCGTGAATAAATTAGTGAAGATTACATTACCTAGAACACAACACAATACGCAATCGATACAGATTATGCAAGCACTTGACTTGTCCTTTCGAAATGTGCTCCACAATTACTATCATAATAATGTCGTCCATGTAAAATATGGTTTCTAATAATTAGGTAACCAATGTTTATAAGGTTTATGAATATATTGGGACATATTACAGTCCATTAATCG
The DNA here is from genome assembly GCA_963576865.1 of Anania hortulata. Taxonomy (NCBI): domain Eukaryota; kingdom Metazoa; phylum Arthropoda; class Insecta; order Lepidoptera; family Crambidae; genus Anania; species Anania hortulata. The sequence goes on from OY756406.1 coordinate 1,759,903, forward strand.
CTCAAACCGCTCTTCATGTCCATAATTTGCACTGTTTAAGTTAGTCAGAAAGGAACATCAAACTCCACTGTTTATGTTTCAAAGTGCAAAATGAAAAAAGCTTGCAAATTCTTGTTTAGTTCTTGACATTGTTCTGAATGCAATGTAGGTTTTAACTCATTTAAGTGCGCTGTTATTAGCAGTCCCATTTCTCTGTATCTTGCCACTAGTGCCACTGCTAAGGTCAGCTTCATTGATTGGCGCGAATTGGTGACAATGCTCTTCAGATTCTTTCGATTTGTAAAATGGTCTGATTTGAGTAGTCAATGGAATATACGAGTCGTGCCAATTTAGTTTCTTATTTGATTTAATAAGCGTCAAATTTATATCAAAATTAATGTCATAAAAATCCGGTTAATATTTAAAACCCATACTTAAAACAGTTTTTGTCAAGTTTTATGGCTTATTATCGGTGTTTTGTAACATAAATTATAATATATCCATGCTATTAGCAATAATATTATAATATACAAAACTGTTTGTAATATATTTAAGATCTTATGTACTATATTTAAAGTAAATAAATGGTTATTTTGCCTGAAGCCATTAATGCTGATTTACTTGGTAATTTCAGTGTTCTAAATATCTAAACTTCATTTTATTAGAAGATTTCGATACCTTTATACCTCCTACCATGTTAGTTATAACAGACTTCTAAATAAATACAATTTCAAAGTTAAGTAAAGACAAATATATAAACATGCTTTAGGTCTGTAGCGACATCTATCTCGCCACATATAAAACAGACATATCCTACATCGCGATATTAAAGTTATCGGAGCGAATGAACCATATATACAAGAACCCGACAAAGCAGCGACATCTATCTCAGAGTCCGACTCACCCCCAGATCGGGCACGCTAGAAAAGGAGCCCGGCAGCGGTCCGGCCTGTTTCGGCAGTTCCGGTCCCGTCGGCGCCACCACTAGCGGGTTCGCCGCTTGGTAGGTTGCCTTTTGCACTCCACATTGGCCCGATCACGCCTGCTAGTATGGGGCTCGACACGTACGAGTCTGAGGCTTCGCTGCGCGAAGCCTCACACTCGGCCGGGTCGCGGCGACCGCTAGCGGGGCGGACCTAGGCTGTGCGCCTTCAGCGCACGCCACAACTGCCCGGGTTAAGCTGGCGAATGTCTTCCTCAAAGACACTCAGCGATAGGTTCGTCCATTAAAAAAAAAAAAAAAAAAAGGACATCTATCTCGCCACAGGTCCATCGTTCAAGTTTCATTTGACTTTTGTTTTCATAACAAATAAAAATAAAAAACAAAAACTTCACATACAAACCCAGAATCACTAAACCAAGTCGAGATTATGACCGTTATCTTTATAGGCAATTGATATTCTACTCAATCAATCGACACCATCAATATTGGCATAACACTTTTGCCAACCGACTTTTTAGCCTTGGCACCAAAAAGCTTCCTGTAATATTTCTCTTTCTGATTAGTGTCTGTTTGTTATTGACTGATTTTATTGACAATAAATCGGAACACCGACGAAGACGTTGAAAGAAATTGGAGTTCGTTTTTGATAAGTACATTTGTTTTGTCGGTCCACACTGGATGGAATTTATGTTTGTTTTGGAAATGATTTTTACCCTTCCGTCAGACCGTACTAGTTAAACTTATAATTTGAAGGTAAAAACCGCAAACGGACTAGTTTTTATCTTAAAACTGATACAGACTAAGTAATGAGCAATATATTGTAGTTCACTACGCAGCTTGTTTTTCTATGTCTTTTTAAAGCTCATTTGTAACAAAAGTGCAACAAGTTTATGAATTTTTCATCAAAGAGTTACCGCGAATATAGTCTAAGGAAATCACTAGAAACTAACATTTTTAGGTTAAACACTTTGCTAAAAGGAAACTAAATGTTAACACTAACATACGACTTTCAAACGTTGCATGTACACACCCACACCTAAAATAGCAACGTAATCCTCCTTTAATATTTTACTTAGAATTTATTATGTTACTGTTATGTTATATTCTCAAATCCTCGCGTATTGCATTCCGTGTGCTTGCTCCGGCGCAGGCGCGCAGTTCGCCGGTGGTCGCAAAGCCGCGCGCGCCGATCAATAAATCGAATATGGCTGTGAGCTATAAATAAATCATCTTTATTTAAAGTAACAGTTGAAAACGCAAGCGTAAAACAAAGCAGAAAATATCGTCCCTCGCATGACTAAGTGTCGTAACTAGCATCAGTCAAAATTTAACTGTTCTGTTTAGAACTTGATATCTGGTGCTGTAAAAATGGTAGGCTCTGACATCCAAGTTTATTATATACATACAGAGAGAAGAGCATCAGTGTGCAAACATTATTTGGTCCATTGATATATTAAATGTATTTATTTTTTTATTTACTTATAAAACCGTTACGTCACTCTGTGATAACTTTGTTTTTTATTTAGTTACGTCAGTTAATCATGCGAGGGCCGATATGTGCGATACGTTTTTATTGTTATTGTGCCATTTTTCAACTATTTTGTAAAGTTGAAGTTGATGTGCTAGAGGCGCAATAGAAGCAGCGCTTTGGTAATGATAAATAAAGTTGAGCATCCAACGCCGTGTTGTGAGTGGATGGGTGACCATATTCAATAAGTCAAATTCACAAATACCTCCATGTTTCGGAATGCACGTAGAAATGTTGTCATGGATAATATCGCTTGATATTAGTCGTTATGCCTAGCCGAAGGCTTTAGAGTGGCTTTATTAAAAATGACAGTAGGGTTAATCACTTACCTCAAAGACCCCCCTGGCACTGGACTCACGTGCACCGCACGGGCATAGCCCAGACCACCTAATAGGTTGTGAGACCTATGCCCAACTTTAGTTTTTTTAGTCTTCTTCTTCTTCTTAGAGGAAGAGTTTTTTAAGTTTAATAAGTAATTTGATCCAAAGTGCTTAAACGAGTATGTCCCAACGTGTTTCGTTGAAGAACTCCTGCGCAGCTGCGATGGAAAATAAATTATTTTAACAATTACATCAATTATCTATCTCAAAACTAAGCATAGCTTGTTATATAGATAGATAACGTTAGATAACGATTAAACATACTAAGCACTTATATCCTATCACTTAGGTACAAATGACCATGCTCAAGATCACATACATTATATGTACTGGATACGGGATTCGAACACGCAACCGCTAAGCTTTGTGGTCTGAAGCGCAAATTACCAGATCAGACGGTATCAGACTGGTTACTATATTTAGTTTTTTTTCATCATTTCAGCCTTAGGACGTCCACTGCTGAACATAGGCCTCCCCTAGTGACTTCCACATTGGCCGGTTGGATGCGGCTTGCATTTAGCGGCTTCCTGCAACCTTGTAATAATATTGAAATATAAATTACACGCAGTTTTGATATTCAAATTGCAAAATAACAAACATTTAGTAACATAAACTACTGTGTTACCAACCCTACTTAAGCCACATTCGCACTCATCTCATTCTTGCCTTTTTATATCCACGTTATTGGGCGTAAACTTAACAGCAGGCTCAGTTTCCGGATCTCGCGTTAACGATTCGAGTTCGATATAAGCGCTTCCGTGTGTATAATGCCTTAGATTTATGGTCTAAAATAAAGTCGTAATTTTGATTTTGGAAATGCATTTAATGTATTTTTGATGACTGATTCATTTTATTCGAGTCTCGTTGGTGCCGATGGCAAAGCAGCTAACATTAGTTAGTAATAAATATTGGACAACATCACATACCTCTGATCCTATTGTAAGTAGCCAAAGCATTTGTGTTACAGAAATCAGAAACAACGACGGTACCACAACACCTAGATCCGAGACAGTGTAGAAAAGTTATTTTTCTACATTGACTGACCGGGAATCGACCCCGGGACCTTTGTCAGATAACATGCCTTATTAACATCCTTGTGTTACGAGGTACCGGACAGTATTTGGCACACCCAGACCCGGGCCAATTTATAAAAGTCAATTTTCTAAAATGAAATGAATAAGTAAAAGGTCATTGAACCGATTTTCACTTTGAGTCTGACAGTAGGGATCAATATCAATTGAGAAAATTTGACGTTTTGGTAGGTTGACGTGCTGTTGTCTTACTGTACCAAATGTGAAATATTTCCATTCTTATTTAACCAGTAATTTGTCAAGAATAAAATAGAAAGACAGAAAATATTTTTTCTCAGTCCTCACTCATTAGCGAGTAATAAACATTGCAATTTACCATAGTTTTAGAAATATGTATGTGCGCTTGCGCCCAGCGCGATACGCATCAGGGAGGGGCGTTCGTTCAAGCCAGATAAATGGCAAGGTGTACTGATTGTTACAGAAGTCGGTTATGATATTTAATTTAAATCAATTGTTTTATACTATTGTGGCTTACTGGTGATAGCGCTTTAGTAGTGATTGTAAAAATAAAGCTGCGCACGTTATAGTCGTGAGTGGGGATGGGTGACCAGTTCGACTATATTTAACATTTATTACACTATTTATATGAAGCTCTATAACAGTAATTCAGCCTACTCAAAGTAATTCAGTACAAACTATGTTAGTACATACAACGTACCATTAGTTGGCGCGAAAGGTACCTACTTGTACAAATAAGCAGAAGCGAAAGCATTAGTCGCTTCCTTTAAATACAGTTTCGATTTTTAAAAAATGACATTGTCTAGTGTTCTTTCGGGTAGGTTTACGTCTAACGTTGACTGCAGTAGGCACGATTACACAGGTTTTATTTACAGAGATTTAATACTAGCTCCTGACTACAATTTCGTCTACGTAGACTTCAAAATTATGTAAAAGTCACCCCACAATGATAAAAAATATCGTAAACTATTCGCTATGTGCAAAGTGGGTGGTGGGGCCGTCAAATCGATCGCAGCACGCAATCTGGCAGAAATGTGAAATAACTCTGGACTGTCATGTGTCAAATTTCAATATTTCCATAGGATTTCATACTTACGTTATTAAGTACTTTTAAGTAAACACGTTAAAATTCGCTATATGGGTCACAGTACGTGTTGTGTTTTAAGGTGTAGAAACAATGGGAAAAACAGTTTGTGCATGTTTAATTCGGTTCCAACATCAAGATGCAAATTGAAGCAAAGTATTAAATGGATAGCAGCTGTGAAAAGAATAAAGTTTGTAGGAAGTTTGTGTCACAGACGTTTGTCTTATGAACACAGCTCTTATTAAGTAGCTTTGTCCGTTGGTTCTAAGCTCTTCAAAGTCTCTCACATACTGTACTTATACTATTTTTTTCCCTTTTTGGACAGTTTGAGGTTGGAAAGTTATATCATGTTGTATCGATTCAAATCCCGTTCGTATTATAAAATTCATATTTTAGTTCGAGTAAGAAAATGACTTATTATAATATGCACAAACTTTTTAGATATTTACATCTAATTTCGAAGAAAAACAATCCGAAAATCATTCTTAAACCATCCAGTTGCCATAATTTGAGAGATCTTAAGTCCACAATACTTGTGGTCACTAGGGGCGCTCTCATCGCGCACACAGGGAATACCAATGTCTCTACATATGTGCCTTTTAGCTGATTGTTTAACCCGATAGAGTAACAAACATCAAAAGTCGAAACATACCAAATTTATATATTATATTATTGAGATACAGTCAATTTAAGTGTTGCGGTTTTTAAATCGCGTTGCTGCAACTAAAACCGACCATTGCTAATCACGCCTTAAGCTACCATGCCCCAAATATGGCAACTAAATGCCAATTAGTATGCAAATCCATAATTCAGCTGGCAACACCTAAGTGATCGCTTTAACACTTTTGCTCACGACTATCCTTACAATCGAGATAAGAAATCCGATCTTAACTGCCCGACTCAATGTCTCAATTAAGCCCTTTATTGGTCAATTCGCTTTAAAATTCGAGATAAAGGTTTAAATGACGTTTTATCATTGTCTAGCTTTAGTTTTTAATCGAAGTGATTACATTTTTATATCGTTTTCTTATAATTCAAGCTGAGTAATATTACATGTTATATTTTCATTCCTTAGTACTTCTCACGATAGAAATCTCCGTTCAAGTGATACTCTTCAATTGTATACACCACGTCACACTTCCGGTTTTATGACCAGCTCATTCACCCTGACGGCTGTACGACTCTGGAACGTACTTCCCTTGAAAATCATAAAATCCACGTCAAAATTCTCTGCGCAAGCATTTTTTGGATTAACTCTTTTCTCTTTTCCATGATTCTCGCTGGCATGAGATCTGTGTATAATGTATAAGTATGTATATATATTTTTTATGTATGTATATACCGTATATAGCTATCTATGTATGTATCTAGTATGTACAACTGTATATATTCATCTAGTTTGTTTTAGTTTTGTATGGTTTAATTTAACACAATTTGTTTTTTTGTTGCACCGCCTATACCATATCTGTATGGCCCTATGGTTGACTAGTAGAGAATGCTTTTGGCATTAAGTCCGCCATTTGTACAACTTTTTTTTAAGTGGCTGTGCAGTGCAGTTTGAATAAATAAATAAATATTTATACATAGATCTATGTATTAGTACTTTTTATGTGCATATTGTGTTTAATAGTATGTAATAATATGTAGACTGTTGGTATGTCTATTAAATAAAATAAATTAAAATGATTTAACCTTTATTAGCTTAAGTTTTGATAGGCTTTTTTAACTGATAAAATACTTACTTGGTAATTAATTATAATAATATGTATACGAGTATGAGTAAAATATTTTGAGTTTAATCTGATTTTTCAAATACTTTTATTATACATTTTCTTTCTCCTTAAAGGCTATAGCAGAATAACAAAGTTTGTGAGTCACTTGCAATCACCAAGCCATGAACTAAGAAAATATAAGATAATTTATTAAACAAAGTACTATAATCTGTAATAGGCTACTTTCCTTGGTCAAAAAAATATTATTCTATTTAGTCTGTCAGTTAGATTATTGAAAAATATTGGATCCATAATTTGTCTTTTGTCACTCAAACAAAAAAATACGAAGATAAAGCGCAGGCGCGCAGCAAAGTGAACACGTGACGTCACGCCTTGCTAAAAAGTGTCGCAAGGCGTGACGTTACGCGGAATTTAACGGGCTGTATCTTCATAGTTTTTTGTTTGACTAAGAAAAGAAAAAATACGTGTCCAATATTTTCTTGTAATCCAACTGACGAACTAATTAGATTTTTTTAGGAAACTAGCCCATTGCGTCGAAACCAATAAACACATCCATAATCTTATTTAACGCGAGATATGTATGTAAATTTTTTTATTATATGTTTGTTATTTGACGAGCACACATTTTTCTAGTTTTATGGTGTATGCACTGAACAAGTAATACTACGTTTGGTGTATGTATTGACTTAGATAATGTCAATCGAATTGGAGGCAATAAATATCCAGAAGGTTCTTTCCGTCTTTGATATTTTTCTTTTTAATTTAGCAAGGTTTTTTTCCCGCCAGTATCTGAAAACTTTTAAAGTTAAATTAGAGATATTAAAGTCCAAAAAAACTAACAAGATAAAAATAATATTAACACATAAGTACCTAATCAGTTACTTTTGGAGTCGGTGCAAACGAAAACATTCAATCTCTCATCGGCTGGCACCAACACCAAAAATAACTGATTAGGTACTTATGTGTAATATTATTTTTAGCTATTTAGTTTTTTGTAGTCAATTTAAAAAAAAACTTATTTTATCTATTTTTAGTGATACATCCTCAATAAAACGAATTAAAAGAGTGCAAAAAAAAAACTGCTGAACAACGATTTCATCCCTTATTTTTCCGACCTTAGAGGTTTTATTTTCAAAATTTTTAAATATACCATTTTTGAAGTTAAGCTATTCAATAAAGAAAGAATCATCAAAATCGATTCACATTTGTCGAAGATATTGAGTAACATAAATACAAAATCAGTTGGCGCGGTGAGGAGTTCACGCAATGTTTGATAATTTTCTTATAGATCCCACCATCAAAACTTGACTAAAATTATGTTGAACCATTCCGAAAGTATTCCCTTCTGAACAAAAAAAGAAGAGGCTAGTTTCCTGGGTCAAAAAAAGATTATTTAGTCCATCAGTTAGAATATCAAAAAATATTGGATATTTTGTCTTTTGACAATCAAAGAAAAAATGACGAAGATAAAGCCCATCAATGAGCACGTGACGTCACGCTTTGCTAAAAAATGTCGCAAGGCATGACGTTACGCGAAACTTTAACGGGCATCATCTTCATCATTTTTTTAATTGATTGAGAAAAGAAAAAATACGTGTCCAATATTTTCTGTTAATCTAACTGACGGACTAATTAGATTTTTCTTAGGCAACTAGCCCATTATCTAAATCGGTTAACTTGGTAACGAATGATCGCTAAACATACATTTAAAAAAAACCCGTCGACTTGAGAACCTTCTCTTTTTTTGAAGTCGGTTAAAAGGTGACCTGAAAGGTAGCTAGGAGCAAACGGTTCTCATATCTGCGGCGTTCAATCATTTCGAATGACTACTTCCTACAACCCGGAATGGAAGTCCGAAAGATTTAAGCTCTTTGGGGTCAAATAAGCCATTCTGCACTGAAAGCTATCTGCAGTAAAGCTGCTGGTTTGTGCTGGGAAAGTTTAAATAGATTGTAAATTGAGAAAGTTTTTTATATATTATGTAAGTTACGTGACTCATCCACCCTGTACCTAGTTCTCAAGGAAATCGAAATTTCAAATAAATAGCTAGGTACTCTTTTAAATCAATGGTTAGATTAATATTTTAGTTGGGTAATGTAATTAAAATACCAACGGATTGGGGACGGATTAAATTTAAAGAATCTACGAATTTAAACAAAGGTTTATCGATTCGGAAACTTATAAGACTAATCGACTTTTCCTTTTTAAACGACTTCAAAAAAGGTGGAGGTTCTCAATTCGTCGGGATCTTTTTTTTAAAAATGTATGTATGTTCAGCGATCATTCGTTACCAGATTAACCGATTTCGATAGTTATTTTTTTTGTTCGAAAGGGAATACATACTTTTGAAATGGTTTCATATAAATTTGATCAAGTTCTGATGATGGGATCTATAAGAAAATCATCAAACACTGCATGAACTCCATACCGCGCCAACTGATTTTTGTATCTATGTTGCCTAATATCTTCGGCATTTGTGAACCGATTTTGATGATTTTTTCTTTACTGAATAGCTATACTTCAAAGATGGTATACTGAATTTTTGGTTGGAAAAATTTCATCTCTAAAGTGGGAAAAATAAGGGATGAAATCGGTGTTCAGCAGTTTACTTTTGTTTGCACTAATATGATTCGTTTTGTTGAGGATGTATCACTAAAAATAGATGAAATAAGTAAATTTTATTTAAAAAAAAAGTAAACTGACTTCAAATGTTACCTATTTTAAATCCGAATTGTATAATTACGAATTTTATTTTTCTGAAGTTTTTGCCTTTTTTTCATTTTCCATATTTTTATTATACCGAAAACACAATTGACAAGTTGCTGATATTCCGATTTCCAATTCTTATTTTTTTAATTCTATATGTTTTAAAATCGTACTTATTTTCAAAGCTAGTAATGTTAGATCAATTTGCTGTAAATTTTTATTGTATTTTTAATGTATCAGCTGTTGGTGTGCCTTATTATTAAATTAATAAATAAAATGTTGCCAACTTCTGCACGTAGAGGAAGCCACACACGCTCGGCTTAGCAAAAAAACGAGGAACTTTAATAATGGGTGTTTGCCGCAACTGACCGCTAACAGCGTATCATTAGTATAGAAATTACGGCTAATTTGCTCTCGGACTGGACATCAGGTGTTAAGGGAGAAAAAATCTGCGAGGCTTAATATAGTTGTATCGGTTAGCGAAAATATTTATGGCTTCATTTGTACGCTACTAAAATATAAAGGTTTTTCTTATTGCAGAGATATAATGGCGGTGTTATTTTGTATTAGTTATTAAAGCATAGAGATTTGGTATTTCCGAGGCGGTGGTAGCTCATTAATTGAGAGTCTTGCCTGACAACCGAAGGTCTTAAGTTTGAACCGTAGCACGTACCACTGGATTTGTCGAAATCTACAAACGGATTTATACAACACTAGCTCGGAGATTACAAAGCAATTACATTAGTTATACAATAATGATCGCCTATTATCGCCTAAACTTTTGTGAATTAATTTAAACAGTGAATGAAAAAAATGGCTACTGATGGAAAAGAATGGCCGAGAATCAGGTTTAGATGTGCCCATTGGGAGAGAGTCCATCTGTAGCCTATTGTGATCATCTTCCTCTTCCCATTCAGCCTCCCTCACAGGTTTGGACCTAGGTAGTCATCGTTGGGTAGGCCTGCCTACGTTTCTTCTTTTAGTCGGTGGTCATCCTCATTTCAGCCATAGGATGTCCACTGCTGAACATAGGCCTCCCCCAGTGACTTCCAGATTGGTCGATGGAAGCGGCCTGCATCCAGCGGCTTTCGCAAACTTTACCAGGTCTTCTGTCCACCTTGTTAGGTGGACGTCTTACGCTGCGATTGCAGTTTGTGGTCACCACTGAGATTCTGTCGCCCCCATTGGTTGTCAGCTCCGCAAACAATGTGGCCGGCCACTTCTTCACTTGATAAGCTAAAATATACCTAAATTATTTGTTTTGCCCAACAGGGTCCACACATGATTCCATATCTTGTAACATTATGGTGTTCAAATGAATTAATGGTTACAGATTACTAAAATAGCAATAGCCACTTTAGCTCAAGTGAAAGAGCTATGTTGCTGTCTTAAGTTCTTTAACGGATGTCGACATTTCTAAATGATAATGATAATAAAAACAAGTGACAACTGATACTTCCTTGATAGTTAGCTCTACAATCACGTAGCACAATGTGTATACAGAGTTATTTGTAAAACATGAATAACCTCCTAGGGGCTGATTCTGGTGCCCAAATACAATTCACTTCCCCATACTAAGCCGCCGACCAGCGAACATCAGTTTGTATGAAGCAGTGTTTTTTTTTTTAATTACTATGTTGGACGTTGGTCCCACAGAAAAAGTTGTTATATTGTTGTTTTGTTCATAATCATAAATCATTGTGGAAAATAATTTATTGTGAAGCACAGGTGTACATTGGTCTTACAAGGGTTTGTCTTAGAACTAACCGTGACCTGCCTTCTTGGCGTACAATTCAAAAAACAAAACACAGGATGAAAAACAAAACTAAAATCTGCCTTAATAGGCGTACAAAAACAAATTGAAACGATCGTAATAATAAAAAAGAAAGTCACTTGCAGTAAATAAAAGTATACAGTACACAATAAAATAATCAGTCCAAGAGTTTATATATTTTTATCTGTCAGCAATTCATTCAATGAGTAATAAGATTTGTCAATTAGAAATGCTTTTAATTTAATTTTGAAACTTTGTATGTCTATAATATCCCGTATATTCAGCGGGATTTTGTTGTAAATCCTAGGAGCATTATTTTCGAATATGCTATTGCTGCGCAGACTAGTTTTGCAACGGAATGCCAACAGCGTGTTTTTATTTCGGTCTCGCCTTCTGTACTCGAATTTTTTGGTACTATTTTTAACATATAAAGCGCATTCCATAATATAGAGGCATGGAATTGTATTGTTATACGAGTAACCCTGTATACGCACAATACCTTGCATCTTTAATTCCGCAATCAAAGTTCTACCTCCGCTATTCTCACAAGGGTTAAATTAAACACATTAATTGCATCGTTAAATACCCCGGCCATTCCCGGGTGGGCCCATCAGTGCCACTCGGGCCTATGACGCGGAAGGCATTCAGGATGAAGGGTAGAAAATATATGGAAATGAATTATGATTTCTAATTAGCTACAACGAACTTATGTAGCTTGGAACTTTAATGGAGTGTACAAGTCGATTTAGGCTTAAAGAACTTTCTCATAAGAAATTCACATTTTACTTTTAATGAGATACAGAGACAAATAATAATTGTTGTAATACTTTAGTTAATGAGAAACATTTTGTCGATTGAAAAGACAAACCTTTTCTTAGGAATTTACAAAAACACCTTACCATCTAAATTAATAAATGATAAAATAATAATATAGTGTTTCCACAATCACACCAATTAACCCCAAACCACCCAAACTAAGCAAAGCTTGTACTATGGCGACTAGATAACGGATAAACGTACTTAAATACATTTATAAACATCCATGACTTAGGTACAAATGCTCGTGCTCGTCTCACAAACATATCCTCTTGCGGGATTCGACCCCGCAACTGCTGGCTTTGTAGTCCGGAGCGCGAACCACTACACCAGTCGGTCGACAAATTGTATTATTACCGTTATTTTTTTCGTTTCATTTCTCTATAATAATAACGGTAATACATGTACAAACAAGCACCAGAATGGACTTGATTACAGAAAATATCTTAATATATCTATTTCCTTAGTCTGGCCATAAATACTGTAACAATTAAAAATAAACAAAATATTACATTTGAATTTAGAATCTGTCATTTTTAGATTGTTCCTTGAGTTTTTTCATTTTGGCGCCAATACATTATACAATATTTTGCGATATTAAAATGGAGTGGGGTGATAAAGAGAACCGATTGCATTACACAAAGGTATGGAGCCAAATGCAATTTTTAAAACTCTCCATACGCTTGGTATTAGTAAAATGTTTGTGTACCGGGCTATTAATAGGTACAATGAAACCTCCTCTGTTTGTGTCAGAAAAAGATCTGGCCGTCCACGAAGTGTTCGTACGAAAAAGGTGGTCAAAGCAGTAAGGGAAAGAATTCGAAGAAATCCTGTCCGAAAGCAAAAGATTTCATCTCGGGAGATGAAGATAGATAGCACCTAGAACCATGTCGCGTATTTTAAAAGATGTCTTAGGACTTGTACCTATAAGAGATGTACTGGTCATTTCTTGACTGATAATTTAAAAAAAAGCGGCCAAGTGCGAGTCGGACTCACTCATGAAGGGTTCCGTAGCAGCAAGTAACATAATATAAAAGTTTTTGTAGTTCGTTGTAACTTTGATCGATGTTTTAATAGTGTAAATTGCGGTTTACGATTTATGACGAAATAAAAAAAATCTGCTTACTAGAAATCTTTCAAACAAATTTTCGGTGAAAGTTTGCATGGTAATGTACATCATATATTTTTTTTAGTTTTATCATTCTCTTATTTTAGAAGTTACAGGGGGGGGGACACACATTTTACCACTTTGGAAGTGTCTCTCGCGCAAACTATTCAGTTAAGAAAAAAATGATATTGGAAACCTCAATATCATTTTTTAAGACCTATCCACAGATACCCCACAGGTATGGGTTTAATGAAAAAAAAATTTTTGAGTTTCAGTTCTAAGTACCCCCAAAAACTTTTTTTTATTTTTTATTTTTTGTGTGAAAATCTATTCTTAGTATAGTTCTTATAGTTTCTGAAAAAAGTGGCTGTGACATACGGACGGACAGACAGACAGACAGACAGACAGACAGACATGACGAATCCATAAGGGTTCCGTTTTTTGCCATTTGGCTACGGAACCCTAAAAAGGGTGGTAAAATCGAAACAACTTAGTTATGAAGGAGTGACTGAGCCATACTTTTGTGAAAAAGGTATCAAAACATTGGCACAAGTGCATCGTACCTTCTCAAGATACCATTCTTGAGAAGGTAGTGAAGCTATGTTCAATAACCAAGAAGGTCCTTCCAGCAAGACTCGGCGCCAGGTCATAAAGCCAGCAGACCGCTACGCAGTCTCGATTGGAAACGAACGTTTCGAACTTCATCAGAGCTGAAGACTGGCCGTCGTCTAGTCCTGATCTTAATCCGCTGGATTATGATTTATGGTTTTATGGTCAGGTTTAGAGAGTACGGTTTGCTCTAAACGCCATGATGATAAATTGGAGTCCCTAAAACAATCTGTACGATTGGCAGTGAAGAATTTTCTCATGGAAAGAGTGCGTGCTTCTATTGATAACTGGCCTCAACGTTTAAAGGACTGTATTGGAGCCAATGGAGACCACTTCAAATAAGCTTTATATATTTTTAATTGTTTTATATTTATGTATTAAACTAACACATTGTAAAAGTAATAAATGTTATTTGCAATAGCAATTTTTTTTTTTTTGTTTCAGTATTTATGGCAAGACTAGGTATATAAAAATTAATCTTTATTTCCCTTGGTCATCGCATGACGTGAACAAATGGAACAATTTCGCTAATTCTTTTTTTGTTGTTTTAATTACAGTCAGGAGAAGGTTCTTCTGAAAGAAAAAAATAAGAAAGTTGCCCAGAAAATGCTTTATAAATAAACTAAAGATCACGCGAACGATATCATTGAGTAAAATAAACAGTATAAAAAAAAAGCTTATCGAAGGGTTCCGGTTCGGGAGCTTGGGTCCTTTTTGATGATGACTTTGATGTCTAATCACCGCGCCACTACACTGTTTGGGTCGTCAATTCCTTACATCGAGACCATACAATTATTATATTATTGTTATGTTACCCGATATTCGAATTTAGCGTGCAACAATGTTGCAAAACTTACTTCACGGGTATCTTTCTTGCTACATACATAATAACATGTCATAATATTTATTAGTTATGAAAGTGGGACGTAAACCCGTAATCGCTACCACCATACATTCTGTGGCTTATTATTTATTAATTTTAGAGGTACTTTTTCTGTAATGTCCACCTTTTATGACCCCAGACAATGCGTACTTCAGTGCCTTCTTACGGTTTTGTAAAATATTATTCGAAAGTAGAGGAAAATTGTCCAATACAATCCCGGTAATTGTTGTAAAATAGTACATGTTGGTAATTTTATTCTTTAGTGATGTTTAGCTCGACACCGTGTCGTCTCGCATCTAAAAATTCGTGATGTTTTGTGATTTTTTACGGAATAACACAAAAAAACGGCTTTGCACGGTGGATTTTTAATATAAAACATATGTAGGTAATATTTTACGCAACTCTTACTGCTTAGACCCTTATTACAGCTGCAATCAAGCAATCACTGCAACAAACACAAACTAACTCTCAACCCTGCAAAATTGTGTTGGCGCTCGATAACTCACCATCAATAGACCCACAGGAATCCTATCTGTGAATAGACCATAGACCTATCGATAGTATCGAACATTGCTGAACTATCGATAGGTCAATAAGTAAGTAAGTAAAAATAAGTAGTATTTTATTTGGCACCAAAAAATATCTAAAAATTACAAAATACAGGAATTGTGGAATTTTAGAGTATATACAGTCTAGGTATGTATAGTATATACATTATATAATACTATCGATATTATCGATACCGATACTATTTTAAGCAATCGCTAGTGTCAATAGATAGATACTCCTACTCCTTGGCTTTCCGTAGAGTTAAGTTAATTTTATGTAAAATGAAATCTGTAAGCTGTTGTTATCCCAAATAAATAAAAATAAAATAAAATACTCATTGTTGCACACCATACAAAGTAAATTACACATGATTTGTACAGAAAGACGTACAATTTTGGCGATCTTATCACTAATAGCGATCTCTTCCAGACCTTTAGGTAGAGGACAACCATAGAGAAACCATAAAACGTTAATTGACGACCTTCGTAGCCGAGAGGCGAGTATACTGGACTTGGTGTCGCTATCTCTGAGGTTTCGGGTTCGATTCTCGGTCGGTCAATGTGGAAAAATAACTTTACTATATTGTCTCGGGTGTGGGTGTTGTCCGTCGCTGTTTCTGATTTCTGTAACACAAGTGCTTAAGCTACTTATCTTAGGATCAGAGCAATGTACGCGATGTTGTCCAATATTTATTTATTTAATTAAAATACTCTGCCAACCTAAAAAAAAAGCGAAACACTTTCCATTTTATCATTTCCAATCTATTCTTACGCAACTGAGTGCTGCTATTAAATAAATTCCTTGTTTGTATACGTCCCATATCCCGTACAAGGTAATAACGGTGCTCTCGCACTTGTGTGCATAATCGCTTTAATTCCCAACCTGTCGCCGGGCTCATAAAATTATACTTTTTCAATATACAAAAAGGAACAGACGCGTAATAATCTGCGATCTCGGGCAGGCGTGTGCGAAAGTGTTAAGTGAATTTTATTGATAGTTCTTGAAAGACGCCTGCGTTGCGAATAATTTTGTCGAAAATCATTAAGACATTTGCTTTAAGCTTTTCAAAAGCTTAAGGCTCGGACTACATGCACCTGGAATTCTTCAGAACCCGTCAAAAGTCGGCTCTGGATAAGGCCGGATCTAATCCGTCGATCAAGCAAACATATGATTTTTCTGAATTGACTACAGACGATCCGGTGCCGGAGGCCGTTTTTTTAACGTATTCTGACAAATTCTAGACAATCGTAGTCCGAACCTGAAATTGTCCACACACTACAGACTTTTTAATCGGCGGATAGTTTATTCATTCTTTAAAAACTATGAATACACAAGATCGAATTGATCTATAGAAGACGTGTGCACTCAGCACACTGAAACGATTGTAATCAGTCGATATTCATAGTGATTCGAATATCGAACCAATATTCGGGTAATAATACCTATAACTTAACAATTTCTTTGTGCACAGTCACATATGATTCATAATAATAGTTTTTCCTGTTTTTTGTTAATGTTGTTTAAATTTAATAATGTCGCGCGAAATTTCTAGTTTACTCTAAACTTGTCTCTTGCTTTTCAGTTATAAGTAAAATAACGGACATAAAATTTAATGTGTAAGCTTTCATTTCTTTTCAATTACGTGTTTAATTTCAAACTACACTACACACCCTAAAATTTTATTTCAACTATACAAGTGTTATTCCTAATACGCAAAACCTCATAAGATATAATCCAGCTACCAAATTACAAAACATTTCCTAAGGGACATCAAAATGTCATAAAAATCGATGTCGTCTATTAACTTCTCGGTCACGTGATAGTATTTATGTAAGGAATCTATTATTTTAAATTGTATTTCCATGTTAATCTCTTGCAAAAAGTTATAGTAATTGAGAAGCTGATTCATCCCAGAGGTATTGCGTATTTGACAACAGAATAATTTTATTTATTTGGCACATAACAGAGGCCCAATTCCCGTAATTTGACAAGAGTCGCAATCCGGTGTCGATCCGCTCCCGTAACATTACGATCACAAACGGTATTCTTGTAAACCCAAAAAATGCAATTATAGTTCGTAATGCAACTGAAAATGGAAGAAACGCAATTAGTTTTTTTTTTACTATTTTCAGTCGTATTGGGATAGTTTTGATAATTTTAGTTTAAATTAAAAGTGTACGAGTTTACAAGTGTCTTAAGTAAATTAAAATGTGTCAAAAATGCGGGGGAGCCCCGCTTATTGTTAGCAGTAAAAAAAATGGCGTTATATATTGTTTAGGTTGTAAGTATATGCGAATAGGTATACTAAAAACCTAGGTACAATAAACTGTCGTTCGCTATGTTCGATAACAAAGCGAAAACAACCGTTTTCAGTATTACATTGACAGCGAATATTTGAATAACCATTTTGTGGCTACCATTCCAAATCGCGGCCAAACAAGGGCGCAAACAAAATGCGCCGGTGCAGCTTCTGCGCCGAATCGTAATTATGAACTTACGGCTGCATATTTTACCTCACTCGTTATTTGTGAACGCCGCCATTTTGCATTGAGGGCAAAATTGCCCGACGTGTAAGGCGTGATAATGATTTATGCCTTTAAAACTCGATATCAATATTTGTGAAATGAGAACACATTTAAATACTTATTGAAACTTGACAGGGTTAAAGACAGAAAAGTACATTCTTGATGTGTTGTGGCATTCTGTGAGAGTCATTTATTTTTATAAAAATTCGAAAGTTTTGCATTTTTCATGTGATTTGAATTGAAAGTACCTATTATAATTGTGGATTGAATGATATTACCTACAGTTTTTTCTGTTATCTCATAATTAATTCCTATCTTGGAGACCATGACAATGGATGTTTTGTTTGCCTAAAGCCACTCGCTGCACTGTGATGTTCTATGGGGTAGGCCTTTGTCCTTGATGATGATGATGGTTTATAACAATTTATTATTAGGTACTTTTAGTTATTCTTAAGCAAAATGCAAATTTAGTGTTTGGCGCAACTTTAACTTTTCCATCATCACCATCATCATCATCATTTTAGTCATAGGACGTCCTAAACAAAGGCCTCCCCCAAGTGCATTGGGGGGGATTCCCAATACTCGCCACGCATGGCAGGCGGGTTGGCGAGCGCAGTTTTTTATAAGACTTCGCATGTAGACGCGCTGCCCGTTTTGTGGTACAGGAATTAGTCGCCTCTTACGTCACGCCTCCTGTTGGTGGTAAGGATAGATAGATAGATAGATAGATACTCTTTATTGCACACCATACAAGTAAAATACACATGATTTTTACAGAAAGATGTACAATTTAGGCGGTCTTATCGCTAATAGCGATCTCTTCCAGACAACCTTTAGGTAGAGGACAACCATTAAACAAAGGGGAAGGTGTTGCAGAGTTCTTAAAATTCTTACCTGATACAAATAGAATTGCATAAATTTATGGCATAAACGTATACATACAGTAATAAATAAATAAAAATAAAATAAAATAAATACATAACAATAATTATACATACATACAATAAACATACATACTACTTGATATATGCGAGGAGATGTCGAAACTAACAGTGACCAGTAATATTCTAAGATATAAAGGCAGTTTGTGTCAAGAAGAAAGAAAGTGTGCTTTAAGCCGATTTTTAAAAATAGCAATCGATTCGGATTTTCTGATTGTTAATGGTAAGGAATTCCAGAGGCGAATGGACTGGACAGTAAACGACTGCGTATAGTAATTAGTAGAATGGGTTGGAAATTGAAGATGTAGTTTTTTGGATGACCGCATGTCATGACCCTGTGATGACTGCAAAAATTGAAAGCTCTTTTTTAAATAGGGTGGTGATTTCGGACTGAACAATATGTTAAATAATTGCGAAAGAATATGCAAGTCACGCCTACGACGGATTGGAAGCCATTTAAGCAGAGTCCGGTATTCGGTAACATGATCATACTTCCGTAAACCAAAAACTATTCGTATACAGAAGTTCTGTAGACGCTCAAGCTTATTGAGGAGGTTTTCATTTAAATCTAAGTAACAGCAATCTGCATAATCTAGGATGGGAAATAAAAGAGCCTGAACAAGCGCAATTTTAGTGGGTATAGGCAAGAAATTACGAAGTCTATTTAATGACGCTGCCGCTGCATACATTTTTCTGCTGACTTCCGCAGTTTGCGTTGTCCAAGTGAGTGAGCTATCAATATTAATGCCCAGGTTCTTTACAATTTTGCTATAAGGGACATGGACACCGTCAAATGTGATGGGTTGCAAGGCCGGCCAGTCAATCCTAGCAATTTGCCGAGAACCTCCCACAACAATTACCTGCGTTTTAGTAGGGTTAACCCTGAGACCAAATGACTTGCTCCAATGTAGTATACGACTAAGGTCATCGTTAACTGCCCGTACAACACTAGAAAGGTCTTCAAGGCGCCCTTGTGAATATATTTGGAGATCGTCTGCATATAAGTGAAAAAAAGATTTTAGGTTATGAGTAATCGAATTGATGAAAAGTGCGAAGAGGAGAGGAGACAGCACGCCACCTTGAGGGACACCGGCACTGATATCACACCAAGCAGAGGAGGAGTCCTCCGAAGGAATTGTATTCTTTACGGGCGTCCCCACACGGCACTGACAACTTTTCCATAGCACTGCATTAACGACCTTGGTAGCCGAGAGGCGAGCATTCCTGACTTGGCGGCTATCTCTGAGGACCCGGGTTCGATTCCCGGTCGGTCAATGTAGAAAAATAACTTTTCTATGTTTTCTCGGGTCTGGGTGTTGTGGTACCGCCGTAGATTCTGATTTCTGTAACACAAGTGCTTAGCAGCTTATCACAGGATTAGAGAAATGTATGTGATGTTGTCCAATATTTATTATTTATTATTATCTATATTTATAATTGAATCTCTATTTTCCTTGGTCATCGCATCACGCGTGATCGGATGGAGCAATTTCACTTATTATTTTTTTTGTTCTGTTAATTATTGTCAGGAGAAGGTTCTTTTGATAGAAAAAAATAACAGAAAATCCTTAATGAGTAATAGATCATGTGAACGAAGTCGCGGGCACCAGCTAGTTATTTATAAAATTGGTTTACAGTTTAAATAGATAAGTAACATTATTTATATATAATTAATTTCTTCACCCTAAAGTCCTACTAACCTACTAAACAGGGCATATAAGTATACCCATGCTTTTATCATATATCACGGTTTTAAAAAACAAATATCAAAAATCCATTTTCATTCACAGTATTAATCGAAAATTAAATCAGTTCAGAACTAACACAACTCAAACTAATGAAATACGATCGCCACTTGCTGCAGGTGCCATAACATTTATTGATGTATTTAGTCCTAATTTAAAACAATTTGCAAGGAAATTACAATACGGCGCGAGTTATTAGATCTAATATTTAACTATTGGCGCCGGCTTCTAGATGTGGTGTCTAGTTATCCATCCGTCAATTACAAACTAACACACCATTCCTTCGAGCATAGGACAGTGGATGTCAAAGTTCGAATGATTCAGGAAAACTGTTAGAGTTATATCTCACATTAGCGACTAAATTGTACGTCTTTCTGTAAAAATTATGTGTAATTTACTTGTATGGTGTGCGATAAAGAGTATCTATCTATCTATCTCACCGATAGAATGTAAAAAGTTATTGTCAATGGAGATCAATGATGTCAGTCAACTCTTCTGGAGCTCCATTACGCTGTGTGCCCTAAGGCTCTATATTGGGACTTATATTATTTTAATCTATATGACCTTCCTTACTTTACTAAAAACCTTTGTAAGATAGTATTGTTTGCAGATGATACATCATTGATTTTTAAAACTGACACTGGCACTTAGACGATGTAAACAATGCACTTTCTCTTTCATCATCCTTGAGAGAAAGTGCATTATTTACATCGTAACGCTGGTTTACTGCTACCAACCTGTTACCAAATGCAAACTAAATGGATTAAATTCACTACGCCCAATGTAAAGCAGGTCAGTCACAGTATACATACTCGTATTAATATGTCAGACGATAATATAGATGCAATTTAACAACTTTTTTGGGAATGACATTCACGCGCATCTGTAGCAGCAAGCAGCTAGACGGTAAATGCAACTGCTTAATTTCTGCATAATCATAAACTTAAGTCTTCTTCGACCAATTTGGTATAACCTCCTTCAAAGCATTTCACTTCGTTCTATCTTTGGCTATCAGCGTCAAATTCTGGCCCGCCAACTATCCGATGTCATCTTTCCATCCGCATCTGGTCTATAATCAAGGTTTTTGTATTACCACGGTCTCCATTCTAACAGAAATTTGCACCATTGAGTCTGATTTACAGGCTAAAGTCATTAAATTACTATTTGTACCTCCACAATTGAAAATAATATGAAATATCAAATAAGATTTCGCAAGGTTGAGAACCACTGTCACCAACCATAAACCAATAATTACATTCATTAATTCCACCCATAATAACAGCACAGGATCTTATGCTTTTGCAGCAATCAATAAACAAACAATTATGGACCCAACTGTCAAGGCGACACGATTGAAAATCCAAATAACTTAGTTAATGATAGGCCGTGAAGAGATTTGCATAGTATAACGCTCCACTATGGGATTATGTCCCCACTTTGTCAGTACGCCGATGGATCGTTTATAAGACTGGACAGGCTGTAAACTGAGCTGGTTTTAATTTAAAACCACTGTTATGATAATATATTATATACTTTAGTGTTATGGTGTGATAAATAAATGTAATCTTATTTCGGGACGCGAAAAAAACTGTTTAAATTAAAAAGTAAAGTTCGTACTATCGACTTCTCAAGCAGAGCAAAGCAGGAGATAGATAACACCTTAACCCACTAAATTGCTTCATGATCAGCCTATCGGAAGTCCACTGCTGGACATAGTCCCTCCCACCTGAAACGCCACAGAGCGGCTTCCTGCAACCTTGACTAGGTCGTCAAAACACCAGATGGAAGGCCTTTTCATGGTGCTTCTTTCAGTTCATGGTCGCTGCTTGAGATCCTTTCTTCCTTAACGGTTGTTAGCTCTGCTAGCGATTAGGGGTCCACTGACAGAAAATAATAATTGCACATTACAATAAAGTTTTAAATGTAAAAATAAATAAAGAATTGCTTATGTTCTGTTTCACGTTTATGTAAGGATGTAGATCTATGTTCAGAGCAGAGCAGACCGCGTTTTGTTACGATGATTCTGCAATATGCAATTTTTTTTGAGTATCGTCTCCTGCCGAGGTCTGTCTAAAAAAATTGGAAGAAACAAAAGAACTTGAGACTAATGATTTAGACATCATCATCATCAACCTTTGGAAGTCTACTGCTAGATACTGATAGAGGACTCCCCTATGGAACGACACAGCGAGTTGATTGGGTCGTCAGTCCACAGGTTGGGAAACCGATACAGTCCCGACCACTCAAAGGTTGCATAAAAATTGTTACGCTATGTGTAAAACTATCTACAACAAGATGCCGCTTTAAATGCCTTTCAATCGATTTAAAACTTCATTGCGTTGCTGGATAGGGGTTTTTACTCAATTAACGAATTTATGAAACATAAAGAACCTTAATGTAGTCGATGCATAATTTGATTGAATATTTTATGATCAAAAAAAAAATTTTTGTGTTGTGAAAGTAATATTTCAATTGTATTCGTTGACATTGTTAACCAATAATTACTGATATAAATAATTTAATTTGACTACTGATATAATAATTTAATTTAACTTTAAAAAAATATATTATCTTGTTAAATATTTGCATGCTGTTTAACATAGCTAAGTAGGTCAATGCACTGTTTATTTAAATACTTAAGATCACATTTTATGTACTTTACCCTGTATAATGGCAAATATACAATTTTAATTTGAATTTAAACCTGCCTCAGCTGCGTCTTCCAATTCGTGATCCTGATGAAGTGAAATATCAAAGCGTCTTCGTAGAAATGATCTACTCGTATACGGAAAATATCCCTCCGTAATGAGGAGCGGCTAGGAGGAGAAATCTCTTGTAGCCATGGCAATGAACTGGCACGAGAAGGTCGCAGGACCTAACCCGATAGATCTGGCGCCGGCCAGTAGTATCGACCTACTATCAGTGGTTCAAACGATCACGCTTATTAAATAGTTAGACCTGGCAATCCTTATATAATAATTTATCTTTGCAACTTTAGTTATAAGTAGTTTTGCATAAAATAGGAAGATCTTTCAATACTTATGCCCTAAAAGAGAAAGGCAACACATATTGTAATGAAAAGAGGAACAGTAATACATTTCGTAAATCATGGAAGTTTGTAAAATTAGAAAGTAATATGTTTATCCGTTATCTAGTCGCCATAGTACAAGCTTTGCTCAGTTTGTGGCTAGATAATATCTTATTGATGTGACTGTAAAAACAATTTATTGATATTTTATTTTCTGAAATTGCCGTCAATTTCTTTATCCTGCAAAGATTTCTTTTTTTTTAAACAATACTTAAAGTGTCGTCAACCTGAGGTTCGCCCGAGAGACACTACTCGACTTTTAAAGGTATTGGGTACCACTTTCCTGTTCAATAGAAACTGCTACGCAATGTCAATCAAAATATATAATAAAATTATTTTAGAAATAAGAATATTACCTGCCAACCTATTTCTAAGACGTTTGAGTGTGTGGCTAAAGCATTTTAATATGTTTTGCCCTGAAATTATTATTTATTGATGAACCATTTATTTTAAGAATTTTTGAAAGTGATAATTGATTATTTTATTGAAATGTGTATTGAGTATAACTATTGATCTGAATAATTATCTTCTGTAACCGTGGACATTTAATTTAATGACAATATGTGATTTTAGTGCATGCCACCAACGATGGCAAAACATGAAATCTTATTCAATTTTTTTTAAATTTAATGTATGTGTTTTATGCAAAATATAAAGATTATTTATATTTCTAAAAAGTTGAACAGTGAAGGAATTAGTGTGATAAGTGATGACAGCCATAAACCCTAAAGTCACCATCATCACCATTTTAGCCATAGCTTAGAACCTCTACTGTTAAACAGAGGTATCCCCGAATCACTTCCAGATTGGCCGGTCGGAAGCAGACTGCACCCCAGCGGCTTCCTGCAAACTCTACAATGTCGTCTGTCTACTTTGTGGGTGGATGTCCTACGCTGCTCTTGCCGGTACGTGGCCACCATTCTAGAACCTTTCTGCTCCATCAGTCGTCAGTTCTATGTGCTATGTGCCCCGCCCACTGCCACTTTAGCCGGATAATTCGTCGGACTTTGTCAGCGGCTTTTGTTCATTTACGGATGGACTCATTTCTGATTCGATTTCGCAAAGAAACACTGAGCATAGTTCTGTCCATAGCACGCTGTGCAACCTTGAGCTTTCGACGCCTATAGTGAGAGGCCACGTTTATTTATTCATTATTATTGAAAGGAGAAATTGAAGTCAGCTCTGAACTCTTACAAGTGCTATACCAACAAGCGTGTTCCCTACACGGAAGCGTCCAGTTGCCAATTTGTCATCATAATGGACGTCTTGTGACACCGTTTGGCGACAATCATCCGATATCAAATAATGACCTATAGACCTGACAACCTTGACCTTAGTAAAATAGTAGTTCAGTGACCCCCCAAGGTCACGTGGAGAGTTAAGACTATTGTAGTCTTATTTATTAACAACAAAACTTTTTTAGGAATTAAGTAATAAAGAAATCATAGTTCAGAGACTTAACTCTCCTATTCAAAACAATTATAGGTAGACTTCTTGTTTTTAACCAAGTATCAAAAATAGCAAAACAATTTGAAATATTTTATACACTAGCTTGTAGCTGTGACTTCGTCGGTGGAGACCTCAGATCCAAACAAGAGAAAAATAAATAATCATCCCACGGCAACTCTTATTCCTTGTTTTTCGCGAAGTAGAATATATTAAATTTTCCTTCTAACCACGACTTCTTTCTGTAACTATATTGATATGCTTATTCCTGATGATCTTGCCCATCGTGGACATGGCTGAGATAAGACATTACAATTTCTAATATTTTATAACCATAACGTATAAGTGTATAATTATAAAGAGTATATTGTATAACCATAATATGGCAGTGGACCACATCTGTCGCAGAACCAATGAAAGGTGGAGTAAACGGGTTCTGGAGTGGAAACCATGTCTTGGCGAACGTAGTGTAGGACATCCCCTAGCTTGATGGACCGACGTCCTTAGGAAGATGGCTGGCAGTGGATGGATGAAAAATCCTATTTGGCGCTCTTTGGGGGAAGAGGCTTACGTCCAGCAGTAGACTGCAATAGGCTGGCATGATGATGATGACGTTGATAATGTATAAGACCACGCGTTAGTGGAATAAAACTAGGCGTACCCAAAAAACGGTACAATATCCAATTCAAGGTGCAATCCAGGCCAACAGCCGGCATATCTCTCGACAGTCGCACACGCAAGCGCGCTATAAATTTTGTCGTTGCTACTATCGCACGAGTAACCTTCGAAGGACGACTGCAAGTTGGCGGACTATTTTTAAAACGATCGAAAGTTCTCGAACGACAAGCAAAGCTACCGCGCTGCTATAGCTATCAATATTGTATTTTAATCTTCATTTTTTTGTCTCTGATAAATAAATTATAATCAACCTACGCCACTTATGACAAATCCTCGTCCATTTTTTTCTATCAGATGTATCACATGAACACACATTGCTTCAAAATTAACAATGTATCATACTCACGTCACGCAATATGTTTTCACAAAGGTATCCGTATCGACCATCTCTTCATATTGACAAATATTAATATCACTGATGAGGTTTCTAGACTAAACGGAGCTTTCGATATCGACCAAACTCTTTATAATCTAGTACATTTATCCAGAATATCATTAATTTATCGAGGGATTCCAGCATAAACCGATCACAATCAGTACAGACTCTGTTTACAGCTTGCTCCTTACAATTTGATTAATGACTCCGGAATGCTAATACCGCAACTGGAGCTTATTGTGTATTCCGAGAACGTTTGATCGTTAGATTTGTATCGAGCTAATTGTCAGCCCATATCCATTGTACGATAATCTTGATATCGATTACATTATTGGTAAGTAATTGGCCCAATCGACAGGTATCGAATAAATAATCGGTTTTGATACTGGCGTATGTGCTAGTATTGGAAGCCATGATCTTGAAAGTAGGTATCACGATTTGATGGAACAATGATTGTATTATATAACATTAAATAAAAAAAAATTCTATGAAGCGAAACCTGAACAATGTGTTTTATTATATTTTTGTATCCACTCTTTATCAGCTCAAGGTCCAATATTGACCTGATTCTTTTAAAGTCTTACGTAGCAGTTATACAAGACCACACTAAGGGGGGTTTACACTAAAGCAGAGAGTTGAAGTGTCTTCATACAAATGACAAACAAAGCAAACTCTACTCGTGTCCGCTTGGGTTCTCATTTGTATGAAAACACAGCTGTCCTCTCCTTTATAGGCTAGTTTCCTGGGTCAAAAAAGATTATTCTATTTAGTCCGTCAGTTTGATTATCAAAAAATATTGAACCCATATTTTGTCTTTTGTCAATCAAACAAAAAATGACGTGTTGAAAACCTACCCTGAGGACTAAAAGGGAATATTAGCATTGACCATCCCAAACTTTTACAATTGTTGTAGACAGGTGTGCTACACTTTCTTTGAAGTATCTTCCGGCATTTGTCCTTTAACATTTTCACCTCTAGAGCATATCTTCTTTAGCCGGACAGATAAGGCAAAAAATCCAGCAGTCATTAAAAGTTCTAGTTCGGTAAGCCAGAGATAAAGGTGTTGACTGACTCTCGGGAGTACTAGAATTAACAACTACACTAAGTCAGATCCTCTTACTTTAGTTTAGATTATCTTTCATACCACTAAGTTTGCATGGTAGCTTAGTTAGTGAGTTAAGGGCAGAAAGCATTAACTTTAACTGATTTTTCTGACAGGTTGCTTCAGAACTACCGTTGTATATCTTTACATAAGGACTCTAAATGTAAACGGGTTTTAGTTTAGTGACATTTATTAAATACCGTTTTTGACTGCGGAAACCATAAATCACAATTTACAACTAAAGGCTTAGCCCTCCGTTTCCTTTGCCCTTAATTATTATAAATAGTTTAAACCTGTCTTATTTCCTTGGTCTTCCTAATTAAAATACGAGGTTAGTCCAGACTTAGCTTCGATATTTCTCAGAAATTATGTAAATTGAATTAAATTTGATCACGCTGCAACCGAGCTGAATAATTATATAAAACTTAATTGCTCCATCGATACGCTCAAATGTTAATTTATAGCTTTTTATTACAACCAACGTAAACATAGTAGGTTCAATACACTATTCTCTAATACTTGCAATAGTATGTGCAATTAATTGGTAGTCTTACTTAAATGCATTTTGTAGAGTTCACAAGATGATCTACTACTTTGCGTGTCTTATTTGAACTGAGTTGAGCTCAACTAAGTCTCGCTGGCTTTTGATTTGATTGCCGCGGTACGAGATACGTGTCATTGGGTCATAAGTATGTTCCTTTCAAACGAAACATTTGTCATTTGGTTTCCATATATAGAGTATGAAGAAGTTGGGATTCGGTGGGAGGTCGACGAACGAAAAGCATGGTCAATAGTATTTTAATGTTTTTTATTTATCACTTAAAGAACTTTAGGGTGCAAGTTTGGTGTAGTTTGTGTTCTAAAGTTTGGTGAAGTGATAACGATTTGAAACTATTGAAATATCATTGGAGGTATTCAACGCATCAAGTGACTTGTCTCAAGACAACTTGCTTTAGACCCGATAGCGTCTTGAAACCTGCTTCTACGGGAAGAGTAGCCTTCACTGAATCAAAGAAAGGCAATAAAAACTAAACACCCGTTATTTATTGTGAACACTTTATCAAGAAATACTCGACATTCGGAGAATCACTGCTCTGCTTATAGAACAGGATTGAGTCCATAAAAAAATAATAAAGGAGTTGCATAATCTACTTTAATTTAAATGTCTTTGGTTTCGGACCTCAAAGAAAATCTGCCGTTTTGTGACTATGGCTATTCGTAGTTTTGGTTTGTTCGAAATTTCGCTAGTCGATAGAGAAAATATGGTCTTGAGAATCAAACCCCCGATTTTTTCATAGAAGGGTTCTACTGCTGCAGCTTTGGTTAGTATAAGCTTTTGCACCTTTTATAAATAGCTCTTAGTAGGAAGTAGCCATGGAGAAAATGTCGTAGATTATTTCCTTAACCCATTCCACCGCTCAGACGAATTCTCGCCGCATGTCAGGTGACGCTATTATATTGCTGATACATAGATGTAGAAGTAGTTTCCGTAGCATTGTTAGTTTCATTCAGCCGATAATGACGTCTTGAAATAATGAATACTACTTCTCTTTTACTATGAATGTCGTTTTATACAGCGCGCATGTTTGGTTGCAGCAAGGCGCTGAATGCGGGCCGCTTAAAACCGGCCAATCCAAAAGTCACTCGGAGAGACTTATGTTCTGCAGTGGGCTTCCTACAGCCCAAATGATGATGATGATGATGATGTTTAGGTCTATGGCTGAAATGATGATGTTGATGTTTGGATCACATGTAGCTGTATGCAGTAAGCCTTCTGTATTCTATCTCTAATGTATTAATACGATAACTAATTGGTGTCACTTTTACTTTAACCGAGGATAAATCTTCGTCAAAATAGCCTGAAAATCTTTATCACCTGACTGGAAAAGTTAAATCAGAGTCTACCTTAGGATATTTGGATTATATTTATGGCTTGATTATTAAGCGACGTTTATTTTTTATCGCTATGGAAGTTATAGCACCCGTCTGAGTGGCACCTGAGCTAATAGCACTTGCGGTATTCCTGTTAGAGCACCTACCATATTTTTCACAGGTACTGTGTAAGAAATAAAATAAACTTGACATGTCTATTTTATTGTAACTTTATTTAACAACAGATTTTTATTATAACATTGACATGTAATTGTTACTTATTAATAATTTTCTTAAAGTTAATTTGATTATGACTTGTTATTGATTTAAATTAATGATATAATTTTCTATTTCTTGACATGTAATGAATATTAAGAATAAAATCTTATGTTTTCTTAAATATTCTTCCTCGAATAGCACCCAATGCTTAGAAGCTTTTAGTGTTCATGTACACATGTAAACTTTTACCGTAGGTGCTATTCGCTCAAGTGCTATTTAGACGCTTAGTTTATCAGGAATACGTCAAATCCCAGGTACAAAAATTTACTTGAACGATACTCAAATAGAGTATATCTAAAACGTACATCCCCTAATTTCAGTCTGGATTAATTGAGTAATTCGTTCATGTGGAAATATATTCGCTTTTGTAACTAATTGTTGAACTACCCATAATTAAATTTAAATTAATCAAAAAAGCTTATTATACTTTAATTGACGACATCCTTAGCCGAGAGGCAAGCACCAGCATCAGCAAGTCACCATCTCTGAGGTCCCAGGTTCGATTCCCGGTCGGGTCGATGTAGAAAACCAACTTTCCTCTGTTATCTCGGGTCTGGGTTTTATGGTACTGTCGTCGTTTCTAGTTTTCTTTATCACAAGTGCTTTATGCAATGTATGTTATGTTTTCCAATTTATTTTTTTCTACTATTTAAATGTCAAAACTTTCTGGAATTAAATACTGGCCGGTTCTGCAGGTGCTCTATGACTTAGTTCATAACATATTTCTCTTTAACTTATAGTTTCACATTCCCTGCAATAAGCCATTTTGATATTATTTCATGACGTAATACATGCAGAACTTGTAGTATGTCAAACCAAAGCCTATCGATTGATTCCTTAAAATAAAAAAATATCTACTTCATATTACTAAATCAGTTTACTGCTTCGTTTTTATAAGTGTCTGTGTACGCGACTTTAAATCAAGTATGTTTTTAAAACAGCATAAACCAATCTTAGGTAATATGAAACCCAGAGACTTCAGCCTCATTTGCGTCCTAAGTTCCAGCCTAGGTTATTTATTACAAGTATATAATACTATATGTATAATCTAAGCGTAGAGGCATTTAATCACGCATAAACAGTGTCAATAAATTGGCTATGAAAATGTGAACATAAGACATTTATTACTATTTCTGTTACATTGTTTTGTTTACTACAGGAACCAATGAATTCGAAATTTTTATTTGCTTTTGCGGGTTATTCATAATAACAAACGATATCTCAACAATCTGATAGTAGATAGGTCTAAACTGGAATTTTTTTTGAAAATTGCTGACACTGTTGTGTGATTAGCTGCTCCTTTATTATAAAGGTGGAGATTGACTTGTAACATTTTGGTGTAATGTATCGCGTTCGTGTAACAGAAACCAAAGACTGACTTGTAACGTTAGTTTGTAATGTATCATTCGCGGCGAGCGCCGCGTGCTTCACTTGAATGTCGGTTTTTTCGCGAATTCCTTTGAGTGTTACATTATAAGTCAGTGCACGTCGCGTCGTCGCGAGAGCGTCGTCGTATTTCACTTACGATTTTCGATAATTAAAATGCAGTGGTACAACAAACAAACCCTTTTATTTATAATATATAACAATAACTTAGTAACATTAATGAAGCACACACAACCTCTACGTCTGACATTATGATCCAAAATGGATGGAATGTTTGAAACTCAATCATGCCAGAACGGCTAAACAGATCTTGATGAAATTTGGCACAGAAATAGATTATAGCCTGGAATAGAAGATAGTTACTTTTTATCCCAGAAAAATGAACAGTTTCGACTCCCGAGGGACGCCAGATAACTGTCATTATAGATGGCGCTTCTACGGTTAGATGTCGGTTAGATGTCGCTAGTTGGCAAACATTTTTGAATGTGAAAAAAAATTCTAGTTGTTGCCTGCGACTTTGTTCGCGTGGTCTATAGTTTAGACTAACTATGATTTTGCAAAGACCATGCGAACGAAGTCGCGGGCAATAGCTAGTCATACTATAATTATCGCAAATCCGCAGTGTATAGTGTCAGGCTCTAAGCTGATCGGTATGCAACAAGCGCGCTGGCGCCGGCGTTTGCACATGACGTACTTTGTCGCACTGATAGATTGTATCGGACACGACTTTTGATTTATATTAGTAGTAACTTTTTATTTTTTAATATTTTTTGTTTGCAATGAATATTGTTATGAATACTTCAGTCATCATCATCATCATCATTTCAGCCATAGGACGTCCACTGCTGAACATAGGCTTCCCACAATGACTTTCATCGAGGGGGATTGCCAATACTCGCCACACTCGGCAGGTGGGTTTGCGAGCGCAGTTTTTTATAAGATTTCGCACGCAGACGCTGCTGCCCGTCTCGTGCTACAGGAATTAGTCGCCTCTTACGACACGCCTCCTGTTGGCGGAGGGGAAGTGTATTCTTTACGTCCGTCCCCACATGGCACTATAAATATACTTCAGTGCTATTCGCGCAAGTTCGCGATTATTCTTTTAATCTTAAATAGAATACGTTAATAAAATGTATTCGTTCATTACTATGTACTTGTAATGGTTATAAATATAATACTGCCGTCGTAACGCAAAAGGCTACAACTATCAAATATTTTAACCACGAGAAAAATAAGGTTAAATGGTTGCGCCTTTTTTTTCTGATTCCAACTATATATTTTCGTTAAGTTAGCAGAATTAGTTTATTATTACTATTGACTCTTAAGTTGGTACCTTTGTATTGCATATGGAACATTGATAAATTTTAATGATCTCTTTGAACTTAAAAAGTTTCAAAATTAAATCTAAGAAGCATCTAGTTTAGTTTTAGCTTATGTCAATATTATTCAATTTTCCTTGATAAAATTGCAATTACATAGGGTAACTACCACCCATTTCAATCAGTGACAACGATCGCTATAAAACTTCAAGAACCATCAAACGTTTTTATAGCGAATAGGTGAGGCACATGTCATCTTAACATACACGTTTGCCTTATGACACCCATAAACGTTGCACACATCGTTTTATAATTCAATAAAGTCATTAGTTTCCACTATATTGGCATTAATCGAATTGACGGGTCATAAAATGGGCATTGGCGTCGCACGCGCAACTGAACTGACATTTTCTTTCATACAAGGACGTTTTGGTAACAGAAATACCGCTGTCAGATAAAGTTAAGGATTGAGGCGAACTTATGAGAGGAATTCTGTAAGGTAAGGCAGATAAAATTGGTTACCAAGAAAGCTAAGCTTGTTTATTCGAGTTTATTGGATAGGAACCAGTTTTAGTGCGGTAAACTACCTAATATTGGACTAAAATATAGTTTTATTTGATAGTTAGCATTATTTGCTGTTCAACATGTTACAAATTGAACTAGATATTTGATGGGGCATTTTTAAACCAAATATACCAGTATAGAATAATCTGACAATATTTAAGTAAACTAGCAAGATGAATCCAGCCTCAGCCCAGACGTGAAATGTAATAATGCACACCTAGTTAATGAGTAGCTTAAGTCGAAATAATACAAAATCGTATTGCGATTGTCGGAATCTGTGTCGAATCTACATTAACTCCAAAGATGTGGTGACTGAGTTTGTTTCGGCGTTTCTTCTCAGCACTTGCCAGATTGTCTGTGTCTTGTCTCGAAGCGCTAGTAGGGCCCAAAAAATTAAGGAGACATGTTCTGCCCCATATGGGCCAATAATGTTATTATTGACGTTCATAAGTGGCAGTTTTCTGTCCTAAACTGAATAAATGATTTTTGACTTTTGACTTTAGATACCTGTGTCTCTCTCGCATACTATATTGACTATACAGGGTTACATTGCAAAGGGGTGCCAAATCTTTAGGAGTGGCTCAGAAAGTAACTTAATCAAACTATGCAATGAACAAAAAAATGATTTTTCACATTTAATTATTCCTATCCGCTGTTAGAAATCGCACGCGTGGATAATTTAACTCATTCATGAAAAAATTGCACTGTATGTGCCTCTGATGAATGACAGCTCGGCTTTCGTAGTCTATTTATTAACTTTATTTTTGGATATTTAAAAGTTTTTTTTTCGTAACATACGCTGCTTTAAATATTGTTTCTTAGATTTTATTTTTTAAATTTGGCATTCTTTTAACCCTATATTAACTTCAAAGACACCTATGTACCTACAGATAACAACTAGTCAATTGTCAAAATTTGACGTTTTGTGATAGTTATGGAGCACATACCCATCCTGTAGAGTAGAAATGTCATATGATTTGTAAACTAAACAAATATATTTATTATTCAGTTTTACAAGTAAAATACACATGATTTTTACAGAAAATAAAAAAAATATAAATATGTACCAAAAATATCTACAAGTAAACATCATATGATTTGTGGAAAATTTTGATTTTCCGCCATTTTTTAATATGTATCTGTGCTGTTTTTGTATGGGCGAGCGTTGACAAGAGTTGTCTTTCATACTAAATGTCAGTGAAAAATCATCTACTAGTTTCGGAGAAAGATAGGTAGTTTGTATTGCTGCTCTTTAAGGTATATAACTCGATAGTGGTAGGTATTGTATCGGACTTAAAGTTGAAAATCGGTCATTGACCTTTAACTTTTTTGGTAGTTTGACTGCCGTTGAATGTACTTCGAGTTGTGATACTCTGTATTAGGTACGCGATATGTTAAACACTACTGGTTGAATTGATGTAATTGATTCTAGAAACCACATAATGATATATTAGCACTCTCCAGTCAATATTTCATTGGTCATCGCAAATGTCAAATCTACTGGATTAATATTCAGTGAGGCTCATTACTCCACCACAGATTATGTTACAGCAACAAATCTAACATCGACGTTTCAATTGATTATACTGTTAATTAAATCAATCATTTTGACGTAGACCTTATAACATAATCTAGCATGTGTGTTAAATTGCTTTTAGTATATTTGCGGTTAGTTTACAAAATAAGAAAAATACTTTTTATAAATAATGGAAGTACTTTAATAAAAATTTGCACAATTTTATAGGGTTTTTTTTTTTTTTTACCTACGCAGTTTCATCATCATCATTATGAGCCTTTGGAAGTCGACTACTGAACATAGAACCTCCCCCCCCCTCCCTCTCCTCCCTATAGATTGCCACAGCGTGGAAGGCCTGCCTATTTGGCTTAGAAATTTCCAATTTCACAAGCAATGTGAAAATCATGGTATAATTATATTTTAGGGATTTGTCTGGTTTCCCAATGTGAAATTTTAACATAGTTACTAAACCTGTTTGGCGTAGTAGCGCAGTGATGCACCTTGAACGCTTAATGGCGGGTTTGATTCCTGGTCCTGGTCAGTTTTAGAATTTTTATAAATTGACTCGGGTCTGAGAGTGTTGGGTAAACCCCTAAGCTCATCTCATTATCTGATAATACTCGTAAAAATCGTAACTCCAAAACTACGAAAAATCGGAAAATATACATAGGGGTAATTCAGATACCTTCCAATACAAGGCACCTAAAAAAAATTTTTGGACGTCTTTTCACCCTATATATTAAATTATTTTCAAACATATTATAAGTTTTAATTAACCAAACAAAACGTCACTTAACCGTCATAACAATCTATTAACAAGTCCAGTCTTAATCTATAGCTTTACAAAACTGCGCTTACGCAGCCTGGGGATACAGCGGAACAGATATATGAAAGTGGAACACTTGGGGACTAGATATGGGAGTGGTCTACATCCCAAGCTAAGGTCTAGACACAATACTACTGACTACTTAGGTATGTTATAATAATAGCGTGTAAACAGGTTTCATTATCATCATCATAACAGCGATAGGACGTCCACTGCTGAACATAGGACTTTCAGATTTGCCGGTTGGAAGCGATAAGTTTTAGTTAGATAAATACTTACTTCGTTGGCTCCTGAAGTGGATCTTGGCCTCCGACATTGAAGCTCGCCACTTTTTCCTGTCCCGTGCTAGTTCCCCCCAGTAAATTAGGTATGAATGATATTATTATTATTACAGTTAGGTAAATACTTTACGTAAATTATCTACCAGACGTAGGCTGCTCTGTTTCTCTTACTGCCATTATAAAATATGTGAAATTTTGTGTTTGAGTGTTTGTTACTAAACCACGATTTAACAACTGAGAGAATGGGGAAGCACATATCACATTTTATCTCGTTTGTTCCACCTTAAATGTTTTATGTAGTGTAACAACGTTGTTACATTAATATAGTATGTACACACCCCAGCTGAAAGTGCGTGTACATTTATTTGACTTGGAGCAGGCTTGACTGCAAATATTGAATATTGATGAAACCAGCACCCATAAAGCAACAGCTTCGTTAGGTAGCTTTTGCTACTGCACTGAATAATTTAGATTTAAACAATTAATACATTTATTCCCAACAATCACACTAATTTTCAAGCGGAACGGATCTTGCAATAAGTATTTCGTTTAGGTAACGGATAAACAGACGATCTGGCAAAGGTTGCAGGGAGTCGCTGGATGCAGCCCGCTTCCAACCGGCCAATTTGGAAGTCACTGGGCGAGGCCTATGTTCAGCTATGGACGTCCTAAGGCTGAGATGATGATTATGATGAACCGATAAACATCCTTAAATACATAAAACATCCCTGACTCAGATACAAATGCTGTCCCGCGACCGATGACTTGGGCTCGGACGACATGCATCCGGAATTTTTCAGAACTCCATACAAAACGGCTCCGGACAAGCCCGGATTCAATGTGATTTGTATGGGGTTCTGTAAAATTCCGGATGCTTGTAGTCCAAGCCTTAAAGTTAGTAAGTTATTTCCGATTACCAATTAATTATTTAATAGATACTTGTAGATTGAAAACTGTTAGAACGCATTTCTGATATTTTATAGAAATGCTAAGTAATAGCTGAAGCTGAAGTGGCAGTGGGCGGGGCACATAGCACGTAGAACTGATGGCCGATGGGGCAGAAAGGTTTTAGAATGGAGGCCGCGTACCGGCAAGCCCAGCGTAGGACGTCCACTCACAAGGTGGTCAGACGACCTGGTAAAGGTCGCAGGAAGACGCTGGATGCAGGCCGCTTCCAACCGGCCAATCTGGAAGTCAATGGGGGAGGCCTATGTTCAGCAGTGGACGTCCTATGGCTGAAATGATGATGATGATGATGAAGTAATAGCTATTCAGCAGAAATATCTTTGAATTGTAAACAATTGTATAAGCAACAACTTCCTAACTAAGATTAAAAATCAGTATGACTTACGAAGCCAAGAAATGGACACTTTCGGTACGAGTGCTTTGAAGAGAGATATGTTCGGGATTTCTCTAAAGTCTAGTCTCTAGAGGATGAAATCAAAAAGAAAGTACCTATTCTGATCGAGAACTAAGGCAATCGATATAGCCAAAGGTTAAGCATGCTGAAGACTTCAGCTTAGTGGCGGTTGGGCAGGAAACATTTGCCATAGAACCGATAACCGATGGGGTGACGTGTTCTTGAGTAGAGACCATGCCTTGACTACACAGTGTAGGGCGTTCTCCGACAAGAGCCTCATTTCTATGCTATGGTAGCTACATTTGCTTGGAAATTTTTAAATTTAGAACCTTCAGTTTACTATGTTTACTGTTAATAAATAAATGAAGATCTATAATGTAGAGCGATGATATACTCGTACCTACGCAAAACTGCTTGAAGAATTGCCAACGACACTCAGCTTGATGCTCAATGTCGTGCATTGGGAAAGGCCTATGTTCAGCAGTGGACTAATGAGGACTGATTAAGATGATGGATTAGGCAGATAGATAGATACTCTTTATAAAGTATATAACTCACGATTTTTACACAAACACGTATACACAGAAGTGTAAACCAACATCAGTGGATGGGCTACTATTGTTAATTACTTACAATAGTTTATTTATCAATCATAGCAAAGCTAAGCTACTCTAGAATACATTAGACCCGCTCAAGATACATTAATTAGTCTGTGTTAGCATACCAATGCATTGAAACTAGTTTTGACGCCGGACTTAGACTTCTGTGATCGTCTGTGGCGCCTAGGTTATGATATACGGCTTGTTTTTATGTAACAGAGACAAATAAATATGAAGATTTAATTATTGAAAGCTTAATTAAAAGATACAAAGGTCATAAGAACCATTTTTTTTTGTTTTTATTTATAAATGCATTGACGCGGTCTTACGTCTTGCGCGGTAAGTTCAGGGTTAGTTCCCTGTGGGGAACTGTAGGGACTTTAATGGGAATTATAGGAGGAATGTATATTATTCATAATCTTGAAAGTTTAATAATATTTTTGTCTAGATATTTATATCAAACAACAAGTCATTATATCGCAATCAACCTGAATTAAGACTAATGAAGGCGACAACTGACAAACCTGTATTTAGATAAAATATTTGGCTCATCTCTTACTAATGGCCGCTATAAAAATATTAATTAAGAGATTACGTTAGATGGAAATGCGACGAACCGATTTATAGTTGTTTATTTTAATTTGGTAATTAACGGATATTACAAATAACTTGGCTGTGGTAATTTGCGTAAATAACCTTATTTAATTCAATAGTCAATAGTATTTCTTGAAATATTAGCTGGTATTCTTAATAAATACATACTTGGAATGAGTAAACAAAAATTTTTTTGACAAAACATAATGCTAAAACGATCTAACACTTTTAACTTTGTACGGTTTGATAACTGAGTATTTAGTGCTTATGACTTCAAAATAAAATATTCGAATAAAGTGACCAAATATGGAATAGTATCCTTAATATGGAATACAGCCTTTACTTATAAACTGATAGTTCTAAATGCATTTGACGATTTTCATAAATATGATCATGTAAGTACTCTTTTTAATTTAGCCTGTAGTCTTAAAGTAGTTCTTGTCGAAAACTAAAGTCCAGTCCCAGAAAAACCAGTGCAAAGTGTCGCCATCTTCGATCTTATTCTTGTGGGCAGCCGCTAGGATATGATTTCAGGGAAAAATCTGCTCTCCTAAAGATAGTTATTGTTCTATTTTATCAACGATCACTATTATCAGTCAAAAAACACAATTGAACACTTGCAAATCAAACACAAAATAAAAAATATTAGTTACTTTTATCTGATGTGTTTTTCTTTTACAAGTTTCACAACATTTAATTTTGAATCTTACTTTTAGATATCCATATTGCAATACCATTAACTTCAACATCCAAACTTAACACTTTCCCTAGATTTATTTAATTGCACTCATTGATAACAACACCGCTTGTTAAATCACTTTTTAATTCCGACGTAACTCACTCTATTCCATATTAAGTGGATGACAAATTTTTACGAGTAGTCATTAAGAGGTCGGCCAATGATTAATCAGGGATGGAGCAGACAGCTCGTGGCAACCAATGGGTGACGGATACTGGCAAATCAAGTTTTTTATTTTATTTTTAACTCGTTTTTTGCAGATGGCTTTATGCTAGCGATAGGTGGGTAAGTAGTAGGTACTGATCTTCTACAGAAGGTACTTATGCTAATACACTAATTAATAATAATAAAACTATTTTGTCACATCAATACAAAATACACAATTATCATTAATACAGCATATATTTGAAACAAAAAGTCATACGAATGAGTAAAAGGTTGGAAGCCTAAAGCCTTAATTAGTATAATAATTATCGATTATAGTTTATTTTATGCTGACAAAAACCACTTTACATCAATTTATGCAGAGCAAAAACTTAATGAATGCAAAAATAAATGGATTTTCTGAAATATTTCAAAAACTTAATTGTGCCCTTGTGCTACCGAAAGTGCGATACCTATGTACAATCCGTTTAAGGGCTGAATGTGCTATCAATTGTTCTTTCCTTAAAAACCTTATTTGGGCTTAAAGAGAACATATTTTCCATCAAAATAGGGTAAAATCTGTCAAAAATAATATGGTTTAACTTCTTAAGGTAAAAACCCCTAAAAAGGATCGCACTAGTGATTATTAATTCAATATCCACAGTTATGGAATTGGCTTTAAAAGGGGAACACCCAGATACATATAACCAGAGTATATAATATTATTCAGAAATATAATAATTTGGATATTCCAATTTTCTGTAATCCGAACTTTATAATTTCACATTAAAAATATTTCGATTAAATATTTAAAATAATGAATGTTATTTTACCGAATGTATTATAGTTATTATTATACAAAAATATATATTTTTAAATAAATAGGTACGAAAAATTAAGATACCGTGTTAAGTATTCCAATTATCATTATTTCGAAAATGCGATGAAAAACTAATTATGTTAAATCCCGCCTCACTGAGGTACTTGTCTGCCCAATGCGTACTAGAAGAAGGAGGCGCGGATGGAAAGCAGCCTCCTCCCACTGTACTAGGCATGCTGAAGCTGCGGAAGCAAGGTCGTGTGTGGCTGCATTCGATCTATTAAAATTCGCTATTTTGAAATTCGGAATTATAAACGTTAGGAGTATTGAGATTTAAAAATAAAAAAAGGAATTTGGATTTACGAAATTAAGAGATTCGGTAATTTGAAATTCATGATAATAGGTAATATTAGGAAATATGTTTTTCGTATTTAGGTCTCTCTAAAAGACATTGTCTAATGAATGATAGCAAGACATTTATTTGTATTAGAATTTTAAGGTTTTCCGTCCCTATCATTAATGGTAATAATAAGGGACAATCATCTGAATAATTACAAACAACAAGAATGACAATTAACGAATCAAACAAACCTTTACCACTTAAAATTGTAAATCCAATGCGAATGCCTGACAGTGATTAAAATACTGCGCCCACGCACAAGCTATGACTATTGTAGTAAACGATACATTTAAAAGCTATAAAACAGACACGTGTAAGTATAGTTTTGCGTATTGTTAAGACAAGAATTAATTAAAATAAACATTTAAAAACATTGTAAATAACATATTACAAACTAAGATTTCATCTCAGTCATTCGATGAAGACGCGCAAGCGAACGTTATCTTTGATATTTACAGGCTAGGTTACAAGTTTAAAAGTCTTTAGCTTCGCCTTAAGCTGACATCAAAATTAAAGAATCAGTGTTGCCAAATGGTGGTTTTGTTACTTCCTCTTAATGATCACTAAATTTTTCCTTTATCCGGGCAAAATTACCAATTTTCTTTTCTAAAGGGGGGTTGTTTTGTATAGCCCGCAAAATTCAAATTTTCTTACGTTTTTAGGGTTCCCTACCTTAAAAGGTAAATAAGAACCCTTATAGGATTACTTCGTTGTCCGTCTGTCTGTATATCAAGTTTGCAATCCCTTAAAGCTGTGAAAAATCAAACTACTTACTAAGTCAACGCAATCCAAAAATACGACCGTTTATGCCGCATATTTTGTCAATCGCGAGGGAATCCAAACCTAATAGAGTTTCCCTTGACCTAAAATCATGAAATTTGTCAAAAGGCAATGTTTTCTAGCATGACATGCGTGCCAATGATCTCACAACTAGAGACGCTCAAGACCACGCGATGTGGAGGAGTAAATCAAGGAAAGCGGACCCTGGGCTCCAAAGCAATGGCTTTGGACGCAACCGGGACTGACCGTATAGATGAAGAAGAAGAAGAAAAAGCAATGTTTTCTAGCACAAGTAAAGGAAATAATTCTAAAACTGTAAATGTTTAGTTACATTACAAAAAATTCAACGAATACATACTGACAACTCTCGTTCCGCGAGTCCGACTCGCACACACAAAAATTGAAAGGTAATCACTTAAAAACATTTAATTAACCTCTTTGAGAAGAGAGAACGATCCCCCTTAAAATACTTATGCGGGATAATTTTTTTTTTAAATGCCGATTCCGATTTGTACACAAACGAACAGCATTTAATTATTATTTAAAACATCCTGTTTGCAAAATTGATACATTTTCGAAATATTTAAAAATATGGAATTTTGTCGCGTAAAACTACTTAAGCTGTATCGCTATACAAAACCATTAACAAAATAATCATCTGATAAAACTAACAAATCACCAGATTATTCAATAAAAGCAAACGAGCGATATTTTACCGCCAAACTAATACGTATTGGCGAAACACAGATAAACTTAATGGACTGTCCAAAATAATTAGGTCACCGCTTAGTTCACGAGAATCTATTAAAAACCATATTAATCACATCAAATTGACTAACGATAAGTGATGCCATAAATATTACTTAGTTTGTATAACGTTTTAGTTTAAGATTAAAATTATCATTTACATAGTTGATAATTCAAAAAATTTGGATGCCGGAATTGATCTAAAAAATAGTTCCTTTACATTTGACGATCGTCTGGTCTTAGTGGTTCGCACTCCGGACTACAAAACCAGGCAGTTGCGGGTTGGAATCCCACCAGGAGCAAATTAATGTTTGTGTGATGAACATGAGCATCTGTACCTAAGTCATGAATGTTTATAAACGTATGATGTAACAGTTAGGACGTCACCATACATACACGTCACGTACATGCTTTGCT
The DNA here is from genome assembly GCA_963576865.1 of Anania hortulata. Classification (NCBI taxonomy): domain Eukaryota; kingdom Metazoa; phylum Arthropoda; class Insecta; order Lepidoptera; family Crambidae; genus Anania; species Anania hortulata. Next base: position 1,801,588 of record OY756406.1, read on the forward strand.
TAGTATACACCAAGGTGGAATCTTGCTATGCTATGATGGAAAGGTGATTGTTCAATGCCTTGAACGAAATTTTAAATTTTCTTACGTTTTTTTACAAATGACTAGATACTCTGGTTTATATTCTGATTTGCGGCTGCAGTAATGATATTTTTATTGAATAATAATCACTTTTACATTTACCTCATTGAGACGGATTTGGTCGAAACTATCATGTTTTAATCAATCGGTCACATTTATGACCAAATATAAGTCAGTGAGCTAAATCTAATTTACCACACTGACTAATAATATTTATTATTATATTAAGAAGAATCTAGTAATTAAATTTTATTCTATTTAGAATAATATAAGAATAAGAACGGAACAATAAATTAAAATTTTAAATAGATTAACTTAACCTAAAAATAAAACTACCTACTCAAAAAATAAGCTAAATTGAATATTAAGGTAAATATTTTTTTCATAAAACTATTATTTTTACAGCCTCTAATCTCATTTTAATAAAAAAAGAGTTAAAAAAAGAGTCGCTATTTGAAAAAAGACGTTATACATTTCCGTTGGGAACTCTCGAAATTGTTGACAAATATGTCTACTTAGGACAAGTTATCCAGTTGGGTAAATCCAATTTTGAGAAGGAGGTCAATCGTCGAATCCAACTCGGCTGGGCAGCGTTCGGGAAACTACACCACGTCTTCTCGTCCAAAATACCTCAGTGCCTCAAGACGAAAGTCTACAACCAGTGTGTGTTACCAGTGATGACATATGGAACTGAAACGTGGCCTCTTACTATGGGCCTCATAAGAAAGCTCAAGGTCGCACAGCGTGCTATGGAAAGGGCTATGCTTGGTGTTTCCTTGCGAGATCGAATCAGAAATGAAGAGATCCGTAAACGATCAAAAGTCGCTGACATAGCCCAACGGATTAGCAAGCTGAAGTGGCAGTGGGCGGGGCACATAGCACGTAGAACTGATGGCCGATGGGGCAGAAAGGTTCTAGAATGGAGGCCGCGTACCGGCAAGCGCAGCGTAGGACGTCCATTCACAAGGTGGCCAGACGACCTGGTAAAGGTCGCAGGAAGACGCTGGATGCAGGCCGCTTCCAACCGGCCAATCTGGAAGTCAATGGGGGAGGCCTATGTTCAGCAGTGGACGTCCTATGGCTGAAATGATGATGATGATGAATGATGTTATACATTTTATATTTTGGCGGCTGCCGAACGATTCCCCTTAACCCAAACACCGAGCTGGTAGGCTCCAGAGTATTGCTGATTATTCGTGACAAAACAACAAACAATAATATGTCACGTATCACCAAGGTATGTGCTTATCGAAGATACGGCCTAATCAACAATTAGGACTATCAATGGAAATAATTGTAGCCATTTTTGTCGACAAATTGTCCGTCAATTAGGTAATGAGCCAACCAACAGCCAGGAATTCATTGATACCCGTTATCAGTGTGATTAAGTGGGCGAGCTAAATGTTCTTGCATTTGCTAAGACAAAGCGTTTGGCGGCGCTAAGGGTGTTTACAGACTCGCTTGAATTTTGACGGATACAGACACGCAAAGATATTTAAGTGCAAACTGCTTTTAATTGATATCAAATTTTTCTACAATAAATAAAATTTATAAAAAAAACTAAAAAAACTAGTTTCCACCAAATGATTGAGTATGCACACCAAGTGAAATTTAATGTCTAATCATTTATAATTTAATGTTAAAAAAACATTATTTTTAATATAACTAATTTCACATAGATAAACTTACTTTTCTACTTTACTAATTTGAAGAGTTTTCTATAATATTTTACAAAATAACGAATCCGTAATAATATTAAAAATAAATAAATTTAATAAATAAGTAAGTACCTACCTACATATTTTCGTGATGTAGTTGATACCTACCATTATTAAAGGTTTCAATTGAGGGTAGTGCCAAATTTTAAGAATGAGATCTATAGAATAGTATAAAAATACTAATTTATCGTAATTAATTCCAGTCGTCGTATTTCTGGAGCAAAATATACTTAAAAATTTCCAAAAAAAAAAGGAAATGCGAGTTGAGCCGTCATTCATCAGAGTTCACAGGCATACGCCGACGCCGCTCCAACAAGAACCTCATGCAGTGCACATACGGTGCAATTTAATCGAGTAATCGTAAATTTTCTACGTATTCTATTTTTCAAATTCAGGAAGAAAGAATTAAAAATTTTAAAAAAATTGTTTGGTTTTTATGTAGATCGATTTAGTTACTGATTCTGAAAAGTCCCTCAAAAAATAGCACTACCGTGAAATGTAACCCTGTATATTTTTTTGAATAACAAAGTTTATACTTAAAATACAGTAGCTTGACTCTTAGGATATTCCTATCACCTTACAAAATATATGTCATGATAGCAAACTATCAAAAAAATTTTTTTTTATAGTTTGCTATCAAAAAAAATTTTTTTGTAGAAACGTGCGTGCGAAATAACTTGTCTGTAATGACCTTAACGCTATAACGATTAGAGTGATTTGTCACTTGTAAACTTTGAATGATAAAGCATATAATTTTACAAGATTTACTGATGTTAAATGGTGTTGTGGGCGACGGCTGTCGGGCTGTGCAATCTGCAAGGTGACAGATTACAAGGAAACCGAAGAAAAAGGCGAATCGAGTTTTATACAGAAGTAGCTAAAATATTTCAAATTTAGTTTTTGAAATTCATTATAGTTATACAGGGTTACATTTCAAAGCGGTGCAAAATTTAAAAATAGGATCTAGGGAACAATATAGAGAAGCGTCTTAATCGTTATTATTTTTAATAATCGTATGTTACGAAAAAAATTTCTTTAAATTATCCGAAAATAAAGTCAATAGAGAGACTACGAAAGCTGCGCGGTCATTGGTCAGAGGCGTAGGTACGGCGGACCTTACGCGGTGCACAAACGGTGCAATTTTTCATGAATGAGTTAAATTATCCACGCGTACGATTTTTAATAGGAATAATTAAATGTCAAAATTTTTTTTTGTTCTTTGCATAGTTCGATTTAGTTACTGATTCTGAGCCACTCCTAAAGATTTGGCACCCCTTTGCAATGTAACTCTGTATATCTAAGACTAGCTGTCCCAGCATGACGTTGTTGTGTCCAAAGACAATTAGCCAATGCAATTAGTTGTCAAACGACATTGGTGCCTGTTGTAGCGTTGCAAAATTTCCAAAGAAAAAAAGGACATTAAGTTTTTACCGAATTAGACATTTTTCCGGGATACTTTTCTAATTTTGTTTTTAATTTCTCGCCTTTGTACAAATCTTGTCCTGACAATAACGAACACAACTCAAAAGAGATCAGCTAATCCATTCCCGAGTTATGATGAAATTATAATTTTGGCTCAGCATTTAATTTGATAATTATATATATAGGTACAGGGTGAAATTTTGTGTAAAATAATCAAGTATTTATCATGATAAAAAACAACTTTGCCCAAGCTACTGTATGTCTGTCTCAACTTAATTTTGTTAGTTTGCGTTTCCCGTCCGACTAAAATTAAATTATGATATGTATTTTAAAAACTTCTATACTAGTTAACCAGACATTCATCCATCATTATAGAGTCAAATTGATAGGTAATAGTGTCCTATAATTCAGGCATCGGCACACCCATCTTGCGACATTCTGTAATTTATCGTTTGAAACGAAAGAAAAAAAGATCTAAAATTCACAAGGTATCTTTATCAATTTTTTTTTAAATTTTTTGCTTTACCGGATGCAAAAATGACAAAAAAATTACGTCATCTCAAAGGTGGCGAATACGTCAATTGCCGATTCGGACATAATTAATAACCAGTGCTAATTAATTTGTGGACATCCGCAACTCAATTAGCTTCACACTCTTATACTAATTTATTTTTGGATATCCCCCAAATTATTAATTATGCAATTGAAGGTTGATGATTTAATACAGGTTATTCTTAGTCTTAGTTATTAATGTGCAGATGAAGATGAGTCACATTTTTGAATGACATAATGTGGTCCTATTATATTAGTGAATTTAATAATTATCTTCCTTACAACAACATTTACCACGAGAACAACATCAATATCTCAAACAAAATCCTGTTCTTATTGTATAACATGAACAGAAAACAAAAATTGCTATTTTGATGTTGGTTCCGAAGTGTAAGTTATTTTTGAGCTAGACTTGCTAAATCACAAAGTTAAAAAATTTCATACAAGTTTTACTTTTAACCGCGTAAACTTATCCTCAGATTCGTATTAACTTGTATAGATTTTACCGAAAGTTAAAAAGTGTCTGTAACCAGTCTTGTTTTAAACTCAAGTCAGTGTGATTTCTTTAAAACAGTAATTTAAACATGTATTCTATCAATCATCACCGCAATCATGACTAAGAGCAAAACCACACCTCGTAAGTGTAATAAGTATTAGAATTAAGCAGAAAAGGTATTTGTGACATCTAATTTGTCAAAATGATCAACTGCACTCAAATTCATTTAGAATGCAGGGTGGGACGGCAATTCAGTTTGATACTCGATAAGGCTTAGCGTCAAGATCAATCTTGATATGATTTGGGTATAACATTGCAAAAAATATAGGATGATTAAATGAAATACATTTTGGCCATTAGAATTAGTCTTAGTCTTAATGCTCGTCTTCTTTATTATTTCAGGTCATCTCATATATTTCAGAGAGTTCTGCTTTGAATTGCCTGTGTTAAGTTACGAAGCTACATAACGATAAGTGTCTTCAAAAATAGGTTACATAATTTTTAAAAGCTCCTACTTAAAAACGAATTAGTATGCCTCATTTGTAACCGATTCATGGAAGATATTTAGTTTGGTGACGTGCATACGCTTGGATTAACTTGACGACGAGTGCGTCATTATTAGGTATTGTATTAATTTAAAAATAATGCGCATAAACTTAGTGAAATTACAAGTTGTTATTGATTTCACGAGCTATCGAAATTTGGATTGAAGTCGTGGGAATCGAAGAATGCAAACGGACTAGAAACGTTTGCTGTGTCGTTCTATGGCAAAGGCCCATAAGCATTTATGAATCCGTTGCTGACCATTATCCAGCAGAGGATTTATAAATGCTGATGAAGACGAAGACCAAAAGTTTGCATTTTTAAGCATATTTATATTTTTAAGCATATTGGAAAAATTAAAAAAGGTCTTCTTCTTCTTCTTCATCTATACGGTCAATCCCGGTTGCGTCCAAAGCCGTTGCTATGGAGCCCAAGGTCTGCTAAAAAATGTCCGATAAAATAAAAAAAGGTCTAGGATAAATATAAAAATCAAATAAATATGCTCTATAGACACTTCAAAATTCAACTCTGGCTGGAATCAAAAATAAAAATATCGTTTTAAACTTTTGATAATAACTTACTCCTTAAAGATTCTCTGGCGCAACGATTTAATTTTTAAAAATATAGTAGGAAAAACCTGTCCATATATGAATTTATTGGTGAAAAGCCTGTAAATTTTTAACCAGTTTTTTATGCCATCCTATATTTATTCAATATAATGCATTGTGTGATCAACAAATACACCCACAGCTGTCAATTTGTCAAACCACCCACCTCATAACAATTTATTGCCACTATTCAAGTCTAAGAATAGGGAAAAATAGCATTTTGATCGCTGAATCAAGTGTAAGCAATGACATGACATCATTGGCGCCATCACACCTCCGTAATGACGATGCTTATCATTGTTTTATCATTATTTTCATTTATCATTGGCGCCTTTCTTGTAAATAAATATTTAGCCAATGAATCATAAATAATCCGCGAATTATAGGAGATTCTAAAGAAATTATTTCCTCTTTTACTTGAGAATCCGGATTTAAACTGACGTTTAGAGTCACTTGCACTCCTTTATTAAATTTTGTTTTATTCTGAATCTTTAATTATACAGGGTTATATTTCAAGGTAGTGCCAAATTTTAAAAATGTGGTTTATAGAACAATTTATTGTAATTAATTTCTGTCGTCTTATTTCTAGACAGAGTAAAAGATACTTCAAAATTTCCGAAAAATGAAAAAAACGCGAGATGCACCGTCATTCATCAGAGATCACAGGCATACGCCGACGCCGCTCCAACAAGAACCTAATGCCTCATGGGATCGGATTGACACTGGATTGCGACTTCTGTTACATTACGGGAATTGGGCTCCTTGGAGCATTTGGTTCCAGTGCATTTTAATGCTTCTTTGCAACCTACTTAACATCTACGGTAGATAATAATTATTTCGTGGAGCAATACTCGTATACGACAATAACGGTTTATGTACCTATGTGAATTTTATATACCTACAATAGTTCAAAATAGCACCAGTGAAATTTTACGGGATCATTCAGGATCGAGTTCTCAATTTTAGACAGGTTTGAACGATTACTCGAGGGTGCGTAGCAAGAGAAAGAGAGATTTTTAAAGACATATTTATTTATTAGTTCTACTATTTAAACACTTACAGAAAAAGTTATTAGAGAGCCTAGCAAAATTACGTGTTCTTTAACCGAGACGCCATGACAGAGTATCAGTGTTACCAGATAATATTAACCTGTTTCCTTAAACCGTGATACCATAATCCAAATATAAATGTACTATCTTAACAAGGTTTTCCTTATTTCCAGGTGTAGGATGAGTTTGCGACGGTGGTAGAGGGCAGGAGGGCGGCCGGATGTGGCCCGCGCGCGCCCGTCCGCCCGCCGCCTCCGTCACCTAGCGCGCCGCACGCCGCGCTGCGACTATGCGCATGGCAAGCGCCCTGCCCACTCTGCTCGCGGTGAGTCATCATCATCTTTATCAGCCTCTACAAGTTCACTATTGGACATAGGCCTCCTCCATAGAAAGCAGCTCGCGGTGAGTCATCATTATCATTATCATATGGCTTTTGAAGGTCACTGCTGACCATAGGCCTCCTCCATAAAAAGCAGCTCGCGGTGAGTCATCATCATTTACATCATCCAGCTTTTGAAGCTGGACATAGAATTCTCATAGCTAAAGCAGTCGGTGAGTCGTCAACATCATCATCATTATCAACAGCCTTTAAGATCTCACTGCTGGACGCAGGCCTCCCCCATAGAACGCAACAGCGAGAGGCTCTGAGCCATGTGTATCCTTGGCTAGGTCTTCATTCCACCAGATTCGAAGCCTTCTCACGCTGCGTCTTCGAGTCCGTGGTCGCCACTCGAGAACATCACGCTGCGACTATGTGCTTGGCAATCGCCCTGCCCAATCTGCTCGCGGTGGGTCATCATCATCATTATCATCAGCCTTTGAGATCTCACTGCTGGACATAGGCCTTCCCCATGAAACGCAACAGCGAGAGAGCCATATGTATCCTTCGCTAGGTCTTCAGTCCACCAGATAAAAAGCCTTTTCACGCTGAATCTTCCAGTTCGTATCGCCAGTCTAGAACCTTTCTCCGCTAATGGTTGACAGCTGTGCAAGCAATATGGCATCGCAGCTACAGTTTGGCAATTCGAAGAACTATTTCGGTAGCTTTGGTTTTTTACGGATTCTTTTTGTCATTCCGGATCTTATCGTAAACAACGCTAAGCATAGTTCTCTCCAGCACGCTGAGTGACTAAACTTATTTAAAGGGTCAACAGTCAAGGACCACGTGTCGGTGCCGTTATTAGTGGCATCACGCAATGCCCAAAGACTTTGACTCTGGGGTTCAGGCTCTGGGGGATAACGGACGAGAATATATCAAGTAGTTTCTCGACAGAATGCTGCCGAGCCGAGTTGAATTCGTTGTGGCACGCCTCTTTGTCCCAGTTAGATACTTAGACGAATCTTCAGGCCTAGCTATACATATTAGTCAACTTCTTCTTCGTCTAAAGGTCATTCTCGGTTGCGTCCAAAACCATGTGTTTAGAGTCCAGGGTCTGGGTCCTAATGATTTAGGCTCAGACAGTAATTCAAAAGACCACCATCAAGAAAATGTATGTCTTTTGTAACTTAGTGGGAAGATACCCACTACAAATTCCTGGATACCTAAAGGTCGTGGGTTTAATCCCTACCTAAGGAAGCTTTTTTTTTTGGATAGTCGACACTAACATGCATTATTTTGCCCTGACACACGACTCAAGGAAAGGTTTTTCGGCTTACAATAAATAATGCAAATCAGATACCATTTATCAGTGAAAATTGTGCAACCCTCCTTCTTTGATACGTTAATAATACCTACCCAAGTACATTACAACAAACAATCTCATTACCTGCAAAACCAATGGACAGCCTCATTTCAAAACAAAGTAGCAGTTGCTTGCTACTATCTGAACAGTATTCAAATTAACATTACACTTCCTACTGTTAGAGCTTAAATCAAGCAATTTCCAGTTGAAATGACATAGAAATGCGAGGTATTCGCCAATTACTGAGTTCTTGAACATCTCGTGACGCACCTTTGTAAGAGATTTCTATAAAATTATACTTTTGTCTAAGGGCCATGGTCCCGTTTTGGCATATAGCGTATCTTTTTAGACAACTTATAGTGATAGGCGGTGATAGCCACCTCGAACGAGCTTTAGTGTTTAAAGTCAATCCAGCGCTCGCGCCTGGTATAGATACTAGTTACAAGCCAATACAGTCCAGTGCTGAAAACTAGCCCAAGTCAGTTTAGTTCCTGACCACCTGTTTGGGCAGTAGTCGCTGCTTGTTTGTTTTTTCGTCAAAATAGACAGCTAACACACGTAAATACCTGTACGTATCGTGTAAGTACATACTGGATAGTATCATGCTCTAAAATAGCAAAAAATCCTGCAACTGCCATCTCATGTAAACCAGACATGATTCGTATTTTTAACGTACCTGAAATAATATCACTAAACCTCGAAGATTATTCTAAAACTTTTACACACCAGTGTAGGCTTAACTGTTCTTTATCTTCCCAAAATTTTTCTTATGTTATACATCTAAAATACTTTCAAACGTTACTGTGCGAGAATGTGTCGATGTAAAACAGTCTAGTAAATACTTGGGACCTAGGCTCTAAGCCTTTATCTGAAAATGGCCAGTAAAACGTCCAATTAAGGCATGGATTTGAATGTAATAGGTTATCGCGAGCAGTATAATTACCTTTCAATATTATTTACCGAGTCTAGACATTACATTTGCGTAATAAAGTGTTTATTAACAAATAAAATAAAATTTAATAATCGTATCATTGTGATTATTAAGTTGCTTGTCTGTCAATTTAGTTTTTACATAATATTTCAGTATCTACTGCAAAAATATACCTACTAAATATCCTATGACAATAGGTTTTATTTAAATTATTAAAATATGTATCACCGACCTTTTGAAAGTCACGAAGGGTGTCATGGCTGTTTTAGTAAAAAAAACCTTTATTATTTTAACACTAAGAATAGAAGTGGCAATATTTGTCGAATTCCCTAAGCTTATTAACTCTATGCTTCCAAGTGAGTATTCTGTTTGCTTTACAGTGCACACATAATATTCAATTCTCATATTATCGGCTGCTTCCAAATAAATCCGATTCACAGTCACCTTTCAGGTTTCAACACTTATCGGTTAAACCGGCATTCCAACCAAGTAGTGCATCAGATCAACTCATTACGCGAACTAGCACCTCCGCGCAGTCGCGCAGAGAGCCGCACACCTTCCACAACACTAGTCGCATTGAAAAAAACTGACACCGCGCGTCAGAAAAGCGCGGGAAATCATGCAAACTCACTTCGCGCAAGTTTAAACTTTTTGGTGCAGCGAAAATTTTCGTTACACAGATAATATAGTGCGTTACGAATTGTAATTTAATGCGAGTGGCAAGTAATTTATAGTGCTGTTGTGATTCAATTCAAAAGTGGTTCAAACAATTTCAAATGAACGGCAGTTTTGACCTCAAGTTTTATGTATGATTTATTCAAGTCCTTGGATAAATTTATTTTTGCTCATGGCAATTAGAATGGTAAGTGGAACAATTTTATGTGTGTTCTGCGGAAAACTGACATGTGTCCACATGACGTCCGTTGGATTATTTAAATTACGAACGTATTTAATTAAATGTAAATTTAATTGCTTCATCTATTAACGAGCCGGTTATCTAATCAAATTTTCTAGTTAACAGTTTTCTAGTTATAATGAAAATGACGTAACATCGGAGCAGACGGCATCTTTGACAGACAGATATTCAGACCGCTCAAATTAAAAAGCAATAAGTTTTTCTTAATTTAATTTGCTGTGATTGAGAGTGGATCAAAGTCTCATTTATATTAAAACTGACCATAAAAATCAAGCCTTTTTAATTATTTTTCTATTTAAAAAAAATCTTTTAACAGATTCTCAGTTTCGTAATAAGCAAAATTATCTAAGGAAGCCTATATTAAATAAATGTAGAACTAGAAACAATATTTTTACTTTATTTTACCTTGATTTGAAATTAACTTAAAGTTAATTATTTCGAACATTGATAAACTTGTCAATACTAATGGAGTTGTTTGGTTTACGGTCTTGTCATGTTATAAAAAATCCACGTACCAATAATAATATCTGAAACATAAATATTAAAAGGGTAATTTTATCCAGTGCGCGTACGACCAATAAAAACTTTATGTGTGAATGTATGAATGACCAATAAAGCAAGGTGCAGGGCTCAGTAAACGCGAGCGTTAAACATAACTTCCATTTTCGCACTTGGTGAAACACGGAAGCATACAGACCTATATTGTTTGAGGTTTACTAGTGCTGATTTCCTCGAGTTATTTTAGTTTGGACTTAATTGGGCCAAGAAAAAAACTATGGCAACACTAAGGTGATTATTTGATTAATGATTCTGTCTCCGCTGCCACTGATCAAATAATCACTACGATAGAGTTTATGATAACTTTCATTTCATTCATTCATTCCTTTCATTCATCAAACGTTTGTCAAACTAGCGCCATACTAGTGAGCACAGAAAAAAACGAACTTTGACATTTGCGTTGACAACGGTTGACAGACCAATCAAGCTGGCGCCATCTGAGATTTGTTTTGCCTATTACCACAGGTGATACAAAGTATATTGTTAATATTTGGTTTACATCTTCATAATGCCCAATAGCAATGTGCAAATCCAATATACCTAATAAACTATCTGTTCCTGCGGCTTCGCTCCCCTAGAATATGATTTGTCACACCCTGTTTTACTTGCTAAGGAGAGAGAGAGCCTATATCCTTCCCTAGGGTTTAAGCTTTTTCCGTACAAAATTTCATCAAAATCGGTTCAGCTTTCACGACAAAATGTAGCCATGTCTGTACCAAATTTCGTCAAAATCGTTATGGTCGTTTACGCGTGTAAGCGTAACACACAAATAGACAGTTACTCTCGCATTAATAATATTAAATACAATAATAAATTAGTAGGTATTGTTCAAGTTCTAATATATCGCACATTTGATTTTAGTTAGTGTTGTTAAATAGTTAAAATCGAAAGTTTGTAATCGATATTGAGAAGAAAAGTTGTTAAATCTAAATTACTGATTAAAATTACTTTACTCCTTTAACAAACTCCATTGTTACGTCTGGATTATTGCCGATAAGCCATATAAGTGTATTTAAAGCGCATTTATAATGTGTGATCGCAATCTCTTATCAAAATTGTGTAATATGGTAGTAGAAAGAAGTTAATTTACCTACTTTTGTAGTTATGTAGCACATAAAAGAAATATTAGTTACGTTGTCGTTACTAATATGTACTAGTAAAGTAAGGTAAAGTATGCTTATATTATGTCCTGCAGGCCACAGTGCGGTGCGGTGGAGAGTATGCTACTAATCTGTGTATTTTATTAGATTATAAATACATATCCACTAGACAATGTATTCGTTTATTGTATAATAACATTGTTTTACCATTAATTAATGATTTTTTTAAAATTTTACATCATTTACTTCATCTTTCATAAACATAATAGAACATTCATGATCACGATGTGTCATAAAATAAAAAGTTGGTTCACTACGGAATAAACCTTTTCCTGTTCAGGTATATCATAATATGGGTATTATTGACTTACTTAATCTATACATATATTAAATGTATATATTTTTAAAACAATCATATCCCAACACCTTGTAATTAACATACACAGAAAGCGAAAACAAAATCAATAACTCAGTATTGTTTCAGTTTGTTTCTGAAAAATAAAATAGTATTACCTTATTATTGTAAATTTTAAACCTAAAAATTATTAATACCTACTTTAATTTGTTATACTCGACAGGGTCCATATGTCACCTGTACCTAACAACTAAGACCTTCTGTAACTAAAGAATATCTATCTATATATATATAAATGAATTGCTGTTCGTTTGTCTCGCTAAAACTCGAGAATGGCTGGACCGATTTGGCTAATTTTGATCTTGAAATATTTGTGGAATTTCAGGGAAGGTTCAAAAGGTCAGAAAATATAAAAAAGTTGCAAGGAAAGTAGTAAAACAACTATTTTATTTTCCTATACAAACTGTTTGTACCTGTCAAACGAATTAACGGAACAAAGTTCGCTGGGTCAGCTAGTATGCAATAAAGAATTGAGTTGAATTAAATTTAATTAAAACTAAGACACTAATGCCTCTAAAGTATGAAGTACCTAATTAAAACAAAAAAGTTTCTCTGTGGTATCTAAGTACTAGGAGATCGGGGTGACCCTGAAATAGCAACGGCCGTGCTCGCAAAAACCCTCCGAGGAGGAATTTCATTGACGGCGAAGGATGCAAACTAGATGTTACTGGTACGAGCTAACGCTAAACTGTCTTCGCATTAGGTCATTGTCAATGACACTCCAGTGCAAAGCATTGACTAACTTATCGGGCAATTGGTTTTAACACGCTTCTTAACCGACTTCAGAAAAGAAAGAGGTTCTTAATTCGTCGGAATCTTTGTTTTTTTATGTATGTTCAGCGATCATCCGTTACTACGTTGATTCTTTTTTTGTAGAAAGGAAATACTTACGGAATGGTGACATATAAATTTGATCAAGTTCTGATGATGGAAAAATCATCAAACATTGCATTACTCCATACAACGCCAACTGTTTACCCAATATCTTCGGCAAATGTGAACTGATTTCGGTTATTCTTTTTTTAGTAAATATCTTATAATACCTTCCAAATAGTAAAAATTTTTTTTTTTTAATTCAACCTTAAAACCTATTTTGAAGTATTTTGGTGACTTATAATTATTAATAAGTAAAAAAAATAACATACCTAGGCCAATTTTAAGATTCTAAAAATGTTGCGTGACTTTCTGAATTCTATAATCTGAAAAATGATTAAACAAATATTGCACTCATAAATACCAAATTATCGTAATATTTCGCTTTCTTCAATGTAAGTAACGTAATTTTCCATAATACATCATTTTTGCTTTTATTGGCCATAATTTTAGATAAACAATATTGATTGCGATTTGTCTGATAATAGTCATTACAATACATTTTGTATGGGAAGATAGCAGAAAAATTTATGATAATTCTATATCTGAAGCATGTGATTTTACGACAGATAACGTTAAGACACACCCGCTTATAAATATAATGATTATCGTTTTGAAACGTCATTAATTGATAGGGAAAGAATGCGAAGTTAATCACACATTCAACGGTTATTCCCTGAAATACAAATAAACAAATTCGTCAAACAATCTAGCCGCAAACTAAGCAGAACTTTTACTATTGAAATAGATATAGAAACGTTTATTCGATACAAAAGAAAAAAATACATCAAACAATATAAAATAAATCTGATGTGTCGAAAAGGTGATTGTGACTAGATACACTTGAATAAATAGACATTCTTGAATGTATTGGTTAATGTGTTTATTATGCAGGTTCGTGCTCATTGCAAAACATATGCCTCTTCAAAAGAAATAATGAACTAAGTATAGAATTATAATAATAAACTTAAACCAACAAACCACAGTTTTGCACAGGTAGCAATAACTAACATGATGCTTTCTTGTTAATTAATCTATACATTATTGTAATCCGCATTAAATTACTTGCAATAATTCTGAAGATTAACTTGTACAGACAGACAGGACAGAAAAAAAGATAAACACGGCGAGAGACTTAAATATGATCAGTGATAAGACTTTTCCAAAAAAGTTGGTACTAGAGAAGCTTATTATAACGCTGAAATCACAATTTTCTCCGGTACTTTACTGAAACATTCTACATTAAGCTGTGCTCAAAATAAAATAAACCTCTAAACTAATCTCCTTTGAAGTAAATCCTTAATTATCTTTAAAATGTTGTTACAAAGGCATTATTAACTTCTATGCTATTTTTGTCTGTACATTAACGTATAGAAGAGATCATTGATTTGCTATTCTTCTTGAAAGGAAAATAAATTGATCAAACAGATTAGGCCGTTCAAAATTTATCGTATTTGCCTATATTGAGAATGGATTTGCTCTCCTTACATAACTAACAATTTAATATAAAAATACTACATGATTTTTAAATATTTGCTCAAGAATTAATAAGAACGTGTTGTTAGCATGTTTTTTTATTAAAGTGACATACAAAAGTAGGTAAATACAAAAAAAAAGCATTTGAATCTAGATTACAGAAAATAATAGAAAAATACTGGAGGAAGTATAATAAGGTAAACGCTTATATAGAAGTTTTTTTATGTGAATTCTAGTTTAAAAGCATCTTTGCCATAGTTTCGATGTACTATCCCTTATTTGGATTATTTAAAACCAAGCTTTTGATTTCTTATGAAATTAATAAAATAATTGATTTATGAAATTAATATGTATAATGTATGATTATGGCTAAAGTGTTAAGTTCTGGCTCAATTTCCTGAAGTCCACTAATCTTTATTGCAAACGTCGCGCGATATTAATAGTAAAGATAATCCACTTGACAAATGTGGGAAAACCTGATTAACGACCACAAGAATATACTTTGCAGATTCTGAAGAGAATACCAAAGGGTTTCAGTGAGTGTCACATATTTGTATTGTGACATTTTGATTTAGTGCAGTCTTTCAGTGTGATTTAGGTATTAACTCCAAATGAACCACTTTTGAAATAAAACTTTTTTAAAGCATTTTGAGGATTTAGTTATTTTTAGAAGATAACTCGATTGGCGCACTTTGAGTCACGCTTAAATTGGTTCGATTAATGATCGGATCAATTATGGAAACGATCTTATTAACCTAGCGCGTCTCAGTGTGATTGGATTGGTTTTTTTTTCCTATAAAAGTAATTATTATACAGGGTTACATTGCAAAGGGGTGCCAAATCTTCATGAGTGGCTCAGAATCTGTATTTTAATCGAACTATGCAAAGAACAAAACAAGTTTTTTTTTCACAGTTAATTATTTCTATCCGCTGTTAAAAATTATACGCGTGGATAATTTAACTCATTTATGAAAAAATTGCATGTGCACTGGGTAAGGTCCTCGTTGGTTCGCTGTACCTACGCCACTGATAAATGGCCGCGCGGCTTTCGTAATCTCATTATTGACTTTATTTTCGGATATTTTAATTTTTTTTTGTTTTTTTGTTACGATTATTAAAAATAATAACGATTAAGACGCTTCTTTGTAATGTTCCATAGATCTTATTTTTTAAATTTGGCACCTCTTTGCAATGTAACCCTTTATTTCGTCAACCGAACAGTCCATTGATGATAACATTAAACTATTTTGGAGATTCATTAATAACCGTAAAGAAACCAAAAGTATACCTAGTAACATGAGATTCGGAAATAAGTCAGCATCTAATAGTTCTGAAATTTGTGAGCTTCTATCTGAATACTTTGCCTCAGTATACGAAGATCCCAGTCCGCAAACCACTCCCACTCAATCCGGCAACATACCACTAAATATAGACTCCTTCTCAAAGTTAGAGATCAGTGAGGAGGATATACTGCGCAAAATTAGAGATTTAGATTCTAACAAGGGCGCTGGCCCTGACAATATACCCCCCCAATTTATAAAAATGTGTGCTAAAGAAATTAGTTTACCTCTTAAGATAATTTTCAACCTATCATTGTCTTCGGGTATTTTTCCTACTTGCTGGAAACGGGCACACATTGTCCCCATCCACAAATCGGGTGACACCACTGACTGCGTCAATTATAGGCCTATCAGTATATTATCCACAATTGCCAAATTGTTTGAATCGGTTGTGTACGACCATATTTACAACCATGTAAAACCATTCCTTTCGGAAAATCAGCACGGGTTTGTCAAGGGGAGATCAACTGTAAGCAATCTCTTGGAGTACAAAAATTATATTTGCTCTGCTTTCGCCAAGCAGGGTCAGGTTGATTCTATATATACGGATTTTAGGAAAGCATTTGACAAGGTGAACCATGCAATCTTGTGTCAAAAAATGGAGTCCCACGGTATTCATGGGTGTTTGTTGCGCTGGATTCAGTCCTATCTTTATAATCGTAGTCAACTTGTTACTGTTAAAGGCCATAAGTCATCTCCTATTGTCATTAAATCGGGAGTGCCCCAAGGTTCACATTTAGGTCCCTTGTTCTTCATCATCTTTATAAACGACCTGGCCCTGAACTTGTCTTGTCCGTGTCTGTTGTATGCTGATGACCTAAAAATATTCAACGTAATTAAATCTGACTCCGACTGTGCAATATTACAGAATGATATAAACACACTTTCTGACTGGTGCACAAGGAATCTCATGCTTCTAAATATCACTAAATGCTTTGTTATTACATTTACTAATAAAAAAATTAAAATAACTCATCGATACGCGATTGATGGTCAAGCACTTCAACATAAACCAGTAGCGCGGGATCTGGGCGTGATGTTTGATGAAAAAATGACTTTCCGAGACCATTATGACCATATTGTTAGCAGGGCTTGTGGGTTGCTGGGATTTGTCTCTAGATCCACGGCAGGATTTAGAAAGCCTTCTAGCTTCATTTACCTTTTTAATACCCTCATCAGAACTATTTTAGAGTATGGCTCGATTGTGTGGTCGCCCTTCTATCAGGTTCACTCAGATACCATTGAAAGGGTTCAAAAGAAGGCTCTCAAATTCGCATCCTATAAATTTGGCTATGGGCGTAAGCTTTCCTCATACGGAGATAGACTGGTTGAATTCAACGTCAACACTCTAAGCATCCGCCGCCAAGAGCAGGACCTACTTTATCTACACAAGATCATACATTCTCATCTTGACTCCCCTCACCTTCTATCACTTATTAACTTTAACACCAGGCCTAATCCCAGACATCCTCGTGCTTTTCAACTTCAAGTGTATAAAAATAACACCTCATTTTACAACCCTATGGTTCGCATGTGCAGGCTGTATAACGACTTGACGTCTCGCAGTGCAGCTGATTTGGATGTCTTCGAGCATAATCGCATTAAATTTCGTCGACAAGTTATGAATGTACTCGGGTCGTCAAGATGCAACAATAACCAAGCCAAGTTAGTCACATAGCTCTCCGTCGAATTAATTGTCATGCAAATATAAATATATATTGTTTTTCTTTCTTTTTCTCTTTATCGTTTTAATTTGTACGACTGTAGTGTTCGAAATGGGTTGTTGTCCGAGTTTAATTAGTATTTATGAGTTCGACTCGGTCAACAACTTGGTATCTTAATTTCTTTTAATGAACAAGTTTGTATACTACAAGTTATTAGCGATGCTTTATACTCTGTAACACCCAAACATTATCATGTAGTGTGTATACAATTAGGTTGTCAATCTAGTCCTAAATTACTAACCATTCGTTGTAATACTAACCATCGATTGTCAACTGTCGTATATACCAAATAAATAAAATAAAAAAAAAATATACACATAATCTAGTAAAAAACTTAACATTTTTTATTTCGCGTCTTGATACCAAAAAAAACCATTCTTGCATAAAACCATCCCGTCACCCGATTCTCAAAAGATGAATGAAATGTTTACTCAATACGCTCAGTCTCAAATCAAAGGGCCCGGCCAATGTTTTGTGAAGCGTTTGACACCAATGTTTGCGACTGAGTTTGTCTAAGACACCTCGGTCCATGGGAGATCCATTTCCTGTGTGCCCACGATAAGGGTTTGATCAAATATTGTAAGGAATGTTGGACATGGTGGGGAACCGTTTGAGGTATATTTGGTCAAACTTTGTCGGGTGGAAAACATTGTGTAACACGTGTGAGAGCGATTTCACGGATGCCAAACCAGATAGTTTAAATAGTCACATGCTTACCGTTTTGTGATATTGGTAAATCATTTTTGATTATGAGTAAGTATCCCATCAAGTCACGGATTTGTTTTATAAAGTCTAATGATGGGTCGCGTTTTACCTCTTCAAACGTTGAGACCGCATAACGATAAAATTTATTTTTTCTAGTTTCCCTGGGCGGAGGAGTTACCTCACTGCTTATGGTCAGACGAATCCTTAACACTTTTCGGGGTATCTACGTGATTAAAGAATAAAATTCATTTCATAATTATCCAGCATTTATCATCTTAGTATAAATTTATAAAAGGTCAAAAATCCACATTATAAAGTAATCCTACATGGCGTTTTATTCTTTCAAGAAACGTGAAGAACACAGTTTTTTCATTTAAAGCTAATCATTAATCAAATAATAAATAAACAACTTACACGAAACTCATTAAGAAAACTCAATTAAGTCGCGCCCTCACTACCGTCACCGAAATACAAACGAATTTACTATTTCCCGACTCTATTGAGTTAGCTACAGGCCGCTAAATCTTGTTGAGATATTAACTGGCTGTCAAATAAATCGAGGTAAGACACAAGAGTCGTGTTTCAAGTCCTGTCAATAGCCCAATGTTTGTGCCGCGGTGCTAAAGGTGACCGCTTAGTCACTGGTATACCTGATAAGCTTGTTATCTTAACATCAGTTTCGATTTCAATTGATAATCAAAGCCTAATCGTATTTAGAACAATCTTACTTAATACTAATATATGAATGTTTGTATGCCTGTTACTGACTCACGCTTAACGGAATTAGCGGATTTTTATCCACACTTGAAGATATTAATCTAGTTAAACAAAGGATAATATAAAATGGAATGGAAAAATGGATTTTATAAAAAATAAAATAAATCAATCAATCCTCATCCCGTTTTTGTATTTTTATTCTGCATTGACCTATTTCTGAAGTATCCGCAGAATAAATAGGAAGCTAGTAAAATTATAATAATTTTTTTATTACAGTTAAAATTGGCTTGGAAATCAGAAATTCATTTCATTAATATATTTTTAGTTATGTAGAAACATTTGGGTTCTTAATTTTAAGATCAGGGCTCCGAATGATTTACAGAATTACCCTTGAACGATATATTTGTACATAGAAATCACTGTTCATCGTTCATCGATACAAATATATTTTTTTTACCGACAGCTCGGTTCGCCGAAAGAAATATATGTCATACTTTCGGAGAACCGAGCCGATGAACGATGAACAGTGATTTCTATGTACAAATATATCGTTCAAGGGTAATTCTGTAAATCATTCGGAGCCCTTAAGATCAAACCCTTATTTTGTGACGAAAGTAAACTCACAGTTCATTATTTTGTCTAAAAAAATAAACAAATATTGGACAACATCCCATACATTGCCCTGATCCTATGATATGTAGCATAAGTACTTGTGTCACAGAAATCACAACAACAAACAACACTCCGACCCGAGACAATATAGAAAAGTAATTTTTCTACATAGACCGACCGGGAATCGAAACCGGGACCTCAGAGATAGCGACACCAAGTCCGGCATGCTCCCCTTTGGCTACATAGGTCGTCAAAGTCGATTTTGCATAGTGCTAGACTTATCAGAGACATCACGACCACGGCATATTTACACTGAAGAAACAAATATTCATACCAAATTCACCCTTAAAATACATTCAAAAAGGTCACATTTTGGGTACATTTCCGTGCATCGATGGGAGTTATAACATTGTCAAAGAGTATGCATGCAGAATCGACACCGCAACATTGAGTTGTCAAGAATACATTAAAATGTCTACTGATTAGTTATAACTTCAGGCATTTATCTGTCTTTTGACACAATGCAATATGACTCTTGTAAAGTGGAAGATAAGATTTGTTTTGACATTTAAGTTGTATTTGTTCGAGTCAGCAACGAATGTTACTGTAATTTATTTAACATTGCTTAAGATAGTTAAGTAAATAGTACATAATTTCAGTTTGCGGTAAGCTATCCTTTGCTAGTTAATTCTCTGTAAACTTGACAAATTAATTTTGTTTCTGGCACTTGTTTTTTCAATACAGTATCGCAGTAAGTATTCAGAAGCAGGTCCCATGCTGGATTTCCGATTAGGTCGATTTACAAAACTTGTCCTACTTGTTTCTCATAACATTAATGGTTAAACTATTTGCCATTGCTTTTTCATGTCCTCACTACAAATTCTGTTACGAAAACTTTTAAAACTTTTTTAAATTCAGATCTGGTTGTTCTGTAAGACGCCCCTGTCTTAATATCGTATATTTTCACCCAAGCATGTGATCACTACAAATAACACAATAATTGTTTTGTAAATCAAGTCCAAAAAAACGTGCACTCTTTCCGCACTTTAAATCAAACATCTGTCATAGATTCTTTGATAACGCCGCCGTAGGCATTAAACCGAAACTTGTCATAGATCATTGTCATATCATGCGCGCAGTTGGACGTCATACCCAATTTATGTGGTCGGCAATCCTGTGAGATGATTTACGGCATTGCGATTTAGGAGGATTAAGCCGTATCCTTTCATGGACAGTTGAAGTCGCGATTTTAGTATTGAGTATTTCCGTATTCGAGTACATACTCCGGTAACTTCAGCGATCAACCATTTGAATTTATTGAACTAATCAATCATTTATTGCATGCATGCATATACAATGGTTTTCACATAGTGGTTTACAGGTACCTAGACCTAGGTACACGATTATCTAAAAATACAATATAAATAAAATTATTAATAAATAAATATTGGACAACATCACACATTCCTCTAATCCTATGATAAGTAGCTGAAGCACTAGTGTTATAAAAATCAGATACAACGACGCTACCACAACCCCCAGACCTGAGACAACATAGAAAGGTTTTTTTATATTGACCGGGAATCAAACCCGGAAGCCCGGAACTCAGAGATAGCGATACCAAGTCCTACGCTTAAGCTTGCCTCTCGAGTACAGAGGTTGTCAATTATAGCTTATCATTAAATCAACCTGCATCCAGGCTTCCTGCAACCTTCACCAGGTCGTCTGTCCACCTTATGGCTAAGGTCCCGGGTTCGATTTACTTAATGTAAAAAAGCAACTTTTCTATATAATATTGTCTCGGGTCTGGATGTTTTGGTACCGTCGTTGTTTGTGATTTCTATAACGCAAGTGCTTTGGCTACTTACCATAGGATTAGAGCAAGGTATGTGATGTTGTCCAATATGAATATTTATTTATTTATATTTATACCTAAAAAGTAATGAAATAATGTGTTTTCTTACAATCAAAATTATTAACAAAAATCCACTTCAGCAGTACTCGGTACTACCCTATTTTGTTTACACTTAATATTGGATTACAAATAAATAAATCTAAATTAAGTCGCTGAGTCTTCAAGCGTTAAGTACCTATGTTAAGACAAAGATCCGTATGATTTAAAGGACATGTTAATTAATGGTACACGTACAGAAGTGTTTTAACCCACATAATAATACTTCATCTTTGTATGAAGATTATTGTCACGATCTGAGTATAAACATCTCTGAAATACTGCTTTATGGTATTTCCATGAATTTACGACTATAATATTATGTACATTTTGTATGCAAATATAAATTTCAAGCTAACTACTTACATGGTTTTGGAATTACGTATTTGCTATACCTAGTACTGACTAACGACTACTTGGTCGTTCGTCGGTCGTCGTCGGTCTAGAGTGCAGCGACCGACGACAACCATTTTGATTAAAAATAGTCCAAATTACAGAATAACATAGAAATAGTAACAATATAAATCTTTGTACTAAATAGCCAAGTTGCAATGGGTTATACCGGAAAATTTAATGTTTAAGTTGATTCCATTTTGTACTATTGTTGTCTTTCTACAGCAAAATTATGCCTTACAACAAGTTGACAAAAAAAAAATTATTGTTGCTGATAACATGAAGTTATTTACTAACACTAACTTAAAGTAGTAGTATAAAAAAATAAGGTTATGGCTAAAAAAACTACTATAATGGGCTAGTTTCCTAAAAAAATCTAATTAGTCCGTCAGGTGGATTAACAGAAAATATATGACACGTATTTTTTCTTTTCTCAATCAAACAAAAAAGGATGAAGATATAGCCTGTTAAAGTTCCGCGAAACGTCACGCCTTGCGGCACTTTGTAGCAAGGCGTGACGTCACGTGCCAACTTTAATGCGGTTTATCTTCGTAATTTTTTGTTTGATTGACAAAAGACAAAATATGGGTCCAATATTTTTTTATAATCTAACTGACGGACTAAATAGAATAATCATTTTTTGGCCCAGGAAACTAGCCTATTAATATATTCATATTCATTTATTTTATCTTTAGGTAATACAGTACACTTAGTCATTTTAGAAATAAATTTTGAAATAATAATTAATACCATAGTTTAGAAAAACTATAAAATGCTTTTAAATGTTAGACTTGTCAAAACGAATCTAATGAGCCCAATCACGAAGGATTTACTAGTAGTAATTGAAGAGTTCAACTACCTACCTCCTGACTCGATCATCAGCACGATGGTGTCAAATTATAGTATTGTCATTCAAATGTCAAATAATTACAAAGTTTTAAATCGATACGTCAATTAGAAGTAGGTTAAAAACTATTTCTAAGATTTCATTACATAGTTAGTTAGTTACAAGTAAAACTAATATAAGTGTGTTAAAATATAAGTTAACCCAAATTATCAGTGCATTATAGTACCTACATTTACGTCTTTTATCATTTTGAATATAATTTTATTAAATGTTGATGTCGGATATCGAACTTGTTGTTTGTTTATGTCATTGTTTTGACTTCGCAAAACCAGAAATTGAAAAATAAATCAGTCACACTGTAAATAATCCGATTATTTGTACAAAAATAGCCCCTATCCTTTGCGAAGTCGACAATAAGAGGATCAGGTCCAATCTGACCGGCGTAGGGAATCGAACGTCAAACAGCGCAGAGCCGATTATGCACGGAGCGGCGCACGCGCAGGCTATCAGGGCTAATCCTGCGCAGTGACTCTAGTATTAAAGAAATTAAAGCCACAACGATCTTAAACTAGTGTGAGAACTTAGAAGACATTTGTTTTAGGGTTTTTAGACCAAAAACCGGCCAAGTGCGAGTCGGACTTGCGCACAAAGGGTTCCGTACCATAATCTATACAACATTAGACACTATATTGTAATAGAGGATATATATTATTTAAAAAAAACTATAAAAGCAAATCACGTTTGTTGTATTTATTTTAATTTAATTATTTTTTTTATTTAATGTAAATATACAACTAAATATTCTGTGAACATTTCAAGCGTCTACTTGATGCCATTACGTATACTTTGTTATACGTATGTATACTGCTTCTTGTATGGAGTTGTACGTTACTTCAATATCAAGCTACATCAAGAAACATGATACGTTAGATTACACAAATAAACTTTATGATAGCCTTTAGTAATTTGAATGATCAATTTATAATCCCCGATCAATAAAGCCTTATTAATTGACTCGTATTATTACCCTGATTGTATGATCACGACTATCATACATTCTATTGTTTATATTTGGATTTCTCGCCTCTTGTTGATTAGTGGAATAAGTGGTGATCATGACTGTTATTTGAACATAAATAACAACATTAAAGTTATGCGGTTTCAAATTCAAAAACAATATATTTATTTCGGTTCGGACAACAGGATCTATGTAGTAAGTACGTTAAAAAATATGGGTTAGTTTGGGATTTATTATAACACATTAATAATTCAAA
Organism: Anania hortulata; assembly: GCA_963576865.1. Taxonomy (NCBI): domain Eukaryota; kingdom Metazoa; phylum Arthropoda; class Insecta; order Lepidoptera; family Crambidae; genus Anania; species Anania hortulata. The sequence continues at coordinate 1,825,568 of OY756406.1, forward strand.
CCAAAGAAAAATTGAAATCAGAATTAAATTCAACAAAAATTAAAAGAAATAAACATTTTGAATAATTTAAATCATATTTAAATTCAAATATAGAATTAAATACAAAATTAAAATTAAAAGCAAAATTATTGTGAATACACAAATTATAAAAGTGTAAGTTGCCACTTGTTATCAAGTGCATAGAAATAATTATATGATTTCAAATGAAAATTTTAAAACCAATCATAGACATGTCTTTAGTATCGTTTGTTAAAGGCAGTCTTATTTAAAGGAAATAAAAAATAATAGTTGTATGGTTACAGTGTTTTTGTTAGCGGCCAGAGATTAACTACATGTTTCTTAGTAAAATAATAATCTATTTGAAACATTCATCACTTTATTTTTAGAATAAGCTATCAGCATTAATGGTAATTCTAATTATAAATGTTTTATAAACAACTTAACACTGGACCCGAACACTACAAAAGATAAATCTAAAATAATAAGTTTTATAATGTAGGATGACCAATATTTTTAATGTATAGGGACAAATAGAACATAATATTGTCACATGATAGGAGCTAGTGATATTTTTTTTGACTACTACTTTAAATTAAACCCAAAATAAGTTTATAAATATAATTTTTTAATTCGTAGAATTTATACTCTTTTTATCAGGCCTTAAAAACAATTTTGTTTTATACTTAACATACATCTAGTATTGTACTATCTTTTTAAGCATATAATAAGTCTACAATGTCGGAATAAGTTTGTGGTCGTTTGTGACATAAGTAATCTTTAAAAAAAAGATAATGTACATTGTCCTACGCCACTTGTCTAAAAATTGTATAGGTTATTCTCGGGAAAGCTTTTTCTTTTATTTTAATATTGTAGATACGTATTTTTACCCATGCGAAGCTGAGGTGGGTCCCAGGCTAATTAAACATATTGTGTTAATTAAGAATTCAATAATCCTTGCATATGAAAAGGTATGGTGACCTCATTTTATAATGGAAGCGTGCTGTAGCGATACGCTAAAAGCTGGTCCTGCCGATAAATCGGCATTAAAAAGAGGCTGTCAAACAATCAATGATATACGGCCTTTTGATACGCGTCAATTTGGTCACTGTACTGCTTGTTCAAAATGTATTTATTTTTAAATGGTGATTTTCAATGTAATTTAACCCTCTTTGACATGACATACGAGTATTACAGACTATTTGTGTACACTATCTGTTGGTAGTTCTCATATTTTTGCAAACGCTTGGCATACAATTTTATTTGTGGGGTCCTGCAAATGAACGACAAAAGTCCTGCTCAAAACGTTGTATTGGAAAGAGCCCAAAATATAAACTTTATACTTACCTCTATACGTTTTTTTTTTGTTAACAGGATATTTCTACGGAGGAGGGTAGAGACCTTGTGTAGTATTTGATTACTAATTTTAACTTGATACTTACCTAAACCAGACTGAGCAAAAATGTCTTGATATAAGGACAGACCGACAATAAAGTTATTATTATGTAATAAAGTTATTAATAACTTATTATTAAGGATTAAAATTATCTTTTCGGAGAAATGCTCTACGTTTAACATTAAGGTTTAGCTCAGCTGTACTCTTATTTCACCAATTATATTTGTGATTAATGAAACTTAAAAAAAATTAAATAAAAAGCCTCATAAAAAACATCCCGTAAAAAGTTTTAATTTTTTTTTTACATATGGCTTTTTCTTCTTTTCCTTTCAACAGCTGAATTGTATGGTGGCGACCTACAATTTTTAAAACAATATGGCAGGCATAAAATTTAGGTACGACTGTAGATATCTTTGTGATATTTTAATATTTTGGCAGTCGTCTAGGGGTCGTCTAGTTGGGTCTGCGGGTTACAAAATGAGACACAATGGAAATTTTACTGTAGGTAATGCGGTCTCGTGCGACCGGTAACCTATTTTTATCTGTGTTGGAAACTTATGTGGCTGATATTGTTACAAAAGACGGAACTTTAAATGAATAAAACAACAAGGATTGAACTTCTAAATCCCCCCTTTTAGGAGTCACAGAACAGACATAATTAAAACTAATTAGAACTATTATTATAAAACCAATTAACTATCAAATCTAAAACTAATACTAATATTCTCAATCACCGGTCATCAAAACGTCATACACCCAAGAGCATTAGTTAGAACCGTCCAAACACACAAATTCCAACGAAAACAAATTAATCATCACGATTGATTGTCATGAAATCGATTAGGAGATCAATCAATCGAATCGATACGGACAATGCATTACACGGTAGATCCTCGATCTTAGTGCACCTTTATACTGACATAGATTTTCTAACACCTAAAATTTAAAGCCTTATTCATAAACGTTACTTAACTTTAAAAAAGCCTTTAAATACTGCTTAACATTTCTTTACATTAAAGCTAATTACGCTGTTACTTAAATACATAATAACTTTTAAACAGCCGTTGCACTTCGTCTGAAGAGTTAATCAACAAAATGGCGTCAATTTAACAGCTGATATTTAATTCTGAGTTTTAGACACACACACACACACACGTACACATACGTGTGTGTGTGTGTGTGTGTGTGTGTGTGTGTGGATGTGTGATGGATTGTGTTGCATGCGCAAACACAATCCATCATTAGTTTGATGTATTCAATTTCAAATACTGTAAGAAATTTAGTTTAATTAATAATTTTGATAAGTAAATATAAAATATTGTATCTTCTCTGTAAATTCAACGTGATACTCACGAGACAGGCCTAGCCTAGTGTGGGAATCAGTGTTAATCTGTATTATTTACTTGTTAATTTCGCAAATAAATATTTCTATTTCTATTTTGTAAAAAAGTGACAAAATATTTATTTAACATTTGGCAGGAATTACGCGCAGATAGACAGATCACTACTAAGAATGTTAATTCCCCATGGCAATAAAATGGGTGTGTTTCTGGCGCGTAATTTTCTTGTAATATAACATTCTTCTTGTAATAATGATCCCATCGATCTTCGGATCAATAACTGTGAAGTTTGTTCAAGTTTATGACAAGTATTATGATTTTCTTGTTCTTAATTTGTCTAAGCTATTGTGTCTCGGCTATTTGTCAGACTTTGACAAGTCTTTTACAAGCTCATTAAATGTTATGCTTTGGTTTCATTTATTATATGGAATGTATTTATATTCAAACCCGTTTAAAACTGTTTGTCAGTTAGGTAATACCATATAGGATCATGATAATTAATGTATGTGAACCCGGGCACATTTATTATTATAATAAATGCTTATATCTACAATAGCCGTTTCCCGCGACTTCGTTCGTGGTCTAGTATGGCTAGTGTGGCTAGTGCTAGATATATTTTTTCAAATTCAAAAAAGTTTGCTTACCGAACAGCGACATCTAGCGGTAGAAGCGCGATCTATAATTACAGTTTTCTTGAATCTCCCGGAAACCGTACATTTTTCCAAGATAAAAGTATCCTATATTTTTCCAGGCTAAAATATATTTCTGTGCCAAATGACATGGCCAAATTCATCCTAGCCATGGCCACGAATTGGCCATGTCCTTTTATCTAGATCCTTTCAGTCGTTCTAGCGTGATTATGTAACAAACATCCATTCATGCAAACGTTCGCATTATAATATTAGTATATAAGATAAGTAAGATAAGATAGGCTAGGTTGTAGTTTATGCTACAGTACCAACAATGTTTACATACCATTGTTTACAGCTGTGTCACAGTTCACTAGTACAGCTGTCAACGTTTACCTCTTAAGTGTTGTTTACTTGTAATATCTATCATGTAATCAATGATGTTATATTGTCTAGATTGAGCGTTGGTCGAAAATTAGGTACTCAGCGATGGTATTTGACTTTTTATTTGTCTTGTCTTTCTTTATAGTTTCTTCACACTTTATTAGGACAAATCGCCATTTCCGACACTTCAATTTTGTCTAGCGGCATGTATGTCTCCTGTGATGGAACACATGCTGGGAAGAGATTTAACGACCAGGGTCTGGAACAATATTTGTTGCAGCGTTCGCTGCCTCGACTGTCCATCTAGATATATTATACTTGGTCGAAGCATGTAATATACATAGGAGGATATTTGCAACATTATTATAAGCCAATAAATATTTTTATATTTCTACTAGCACTACAGAAGGCTTCACGAATTGATTATAATTTAACATTTCTGACAACGTCAGTAATTTATTATTTTCTATTAAGTAGTCATTTCCACTAAACTTCGTGTTTCGAAATTCAGCTGTTAAATACATCTGAAATAGAAATACGACAAGCTTGTAAAGTTATAATCACTGTATACATATTAAATAGGCGGTCATTAATATTAATTTTCGATACAAATACGACGGAGCACGGTATGCCAATAGTTAAATCGGTTGATGAAAACAAGACATCAAATTAGCTATGGAATAATAAATCAGAAAGCTATATTGATCATGAAATCAATATCCTAAAAGAAAATATAAGTAATATCTTCAAATCTAAATCAGTTTAGCAAAGTTCTTTTCATAATTTACAAATTGACCTAACCGGGAATTGAACTCGAGTCACCACAGACAGACAGACAGCGCAGGTTATCGTTTACCACAGCGTACTATCAAAGTCTGCGATAAAGATAATAAATGTAACATGTTTTATAGTTTTTATTATAAAACCGCTCGCTTCAAAGGCATTTCAAAATTATTCCGCTACCCGATAACTGTTCATACAAAATCTTGTCGTCATACCATTATCTATATCTTATGACGTTTCTGCGTTAAAATCCACGTTAATTCCATTCATTGAAGACTTTTATTTTACGGCCGGTCCCACATTCGTCTCATAATCCACAATTCACATGCGCTCGGAGGCAATCTCCATTTTTACGACATCTAGCGTCGGTATACCGATCGTTAGTTGATTGCTATATCAATAAATTAACGAAATACCGCTTTCCGCTAATTACAAACCAGCAAGCTCACATTTACCATCAACATCTTCAAATTCACACAATTTTGGCTCTTCAACTCCAATTTTAAAGGTTTCAAATGAAAAATGTTGAACTCGCATCAACATTGTCAACTTTGTCTTTGAACACGTGGTATTTCAGAATCGATACTCTAATGATTTCCGAGAATTCTCATTCATCACTAAATCATGATCTATAAAAATATTCATCTATAACTGGTCCGCTCTCAAATTTATATGGCAAAGGTGTATTGATTTTATTGGCGTTTGATGTCTGATAGTTATGCTCTTTTAATAAAGTGCCGATGTTTTTGTTATCTCGTATACAAATGGTCTTATTAACTTCTTTTATAGACGGCAGTAAACTTTTAATTTCGTCCGCGGCAGTTTTACCGATTCTAACCTAATTAATTGACTCTATCGATTCTTTGTATGCTAGTATACTATTAGCATACTTGTGAGTGATATTGACCTGGTAATTATTAATCTATATCGTTTCATTCACACAATATGATTTGAAATGTATTTTGCTACGACCCGGTTGCTTTGGACGTAAGGGATCCCGGGCTTAATGTTCAGTTACTCTCTATTCAGAGAACGAACTTTTCTTAATTGGCTTTGGTCTAAAAGTGCTGTGAGACGCTCTTATCAAGATCCATTGTCTGTTACCTAGTGACACCAAAATATTAATGATTGATGATGGCAACACCAATTAATTGATGTACCTACTTTTTATGTATTGTCAAATCGCGATATTACCATAGGTTTTGTATTGGAATACACAGATGTGACGTTACTTCTATAGAACCCAAAACCAAATCAAATGACTTAGTATTAATTGATTTCAAAGCAATTAAACATCGATCGTTGCAAATATATGTCATATCATGTATATATGTAATGATATCTTAAATAAGGTGTTATTTTAAAGACGTGGTTTCTCAGAATTATTTGTGAACGGTGTTATCATCTCAATTCTTTACTTCAACCGAGACCATTTTTGATTCGAGATGATGATATGTAGTGTTTTGCGCATATTTATATTTCAAACATTTCAGATTGGTGCTAATATTTTTTATAACCTTTCTTGACCTAAAATGAATACATAGAGCTTACATCTTAATGCTGATTGATATACTACAACTATCGATCCACGAAATATTTTGGCATAGGATTATTGTCTTTAACCCCATTGTGAGACCAATTTTATTAGTAGTTATCATTAATCAATCAATTGCCTAGTTTTCGCTCGGCACATTTAGTTTTCTCAAAGCTTTTATTTTTTTAAAACTTCATCACTAGATGAAGTATTGCTAAAATTCCGCAGCTAAAACCCCATTTCTTTCTGCTAAGTCAACAGACTGCGCCCTGGTTATAAAATGTTGTTTTGATAAGTACATTCAGAGCTCGTGTAACGACTATCGGGGCTAATCCTTCTGTATTACCAATACCAGTTAGGTATGCATCAGTTGTATCTATTTCCACGTTCAGAACTCTTTCAAGTATTAACCAGTGTTTTATATTGTTGATAGAATGTTCACTAGTACCAATAAAAATGAATTATCAGAGTTTAAAATGAATTTCTTTAAAATGAATCATACAATGATAGCTTTTCACTAATATTTGGACGTAGTTACGCAAACCAGAACCAACCCACACCTTGGTCGAAAATGAGTTACGTACACAGTCAATATCCTCAATATTTTTTTTATGTGCTCAAAAAATATCATAGACCTACACCAACTCCAAGTAATAAAAAAAAACATGTCACCTTGGGTACCAACCCACAATGACTCCAATTAATAAAAACAAACAAGAACCATGCTGCTAAGTTCCTGATTTACTGCAGTTTCGATACGTAAAATGGAACCATAACGCATGGTTCTTTTAAATCTTTAGTATTTGTTTTACGCAAACGAGAACCATCCCGCTTGGTTCTTGTTATCACAAGAAAAATAGGCAAAGGGTACTCTTTTTATTTTTGGAAGGAACTATGTTGGTTGGTTCTAATTTGCATATCAAGTAACAACTATTAATTCTAGGAAACCAAGATGTTCTTGTTAGTTACTCATATTTTACCAACATAGTACTTGAACAAGAAGTGAGTAGTTAAACAATAACGATAACAACTCTCAAAGTAAACAAAAAATGTCTGGATAATTATTTTAAAATAAAAACTTAGCAGTGTTGTGTGTAGAAGAAACTAAATACAGAAGAATGTTAGATTTTTCGTAGTTTAAGTAGGTACATTTTTAGTTGAATTTACGCGTGGTTATTATTGTTTCGTTGGTACTTCATAGCAATTTGAATTTAGATTTCCCATTTATCGCAATAATGATACGATTGCATTATTTTAAATTTTATTAAAACAGCGTGTTTAAGAAATGAAATTGCTTCTTGTTTATTTCAGCTACTTATCCATTAATGTAGGAACTATTGTTAAAACAATAAAATTGAAATATTTATTTTCTTATTTTTAATCATTCTGCATTCATGTTCTCGCATTCTACATCCATCTCAAAATCTATTTCACCAGAAAACCCATCGATGTCATCCATTACGTTTTCACTCCATAATAGTTATTGCTGTTTCTGCACTTAGCCTCTTGATCGCGTGTCACCAGTTATTTCTTACTCCAACCAACACAGGTCATCCCAGTAGGTCAGCAGCCTTTTCAGACTCCTGCAGGCTTACGGGAACAATCCTGGTGATTGGAAAATCCGTGCCTGTTGATCCATGCCATGTTCCTGCATTCTGCATGAATTATGAATTTTAATTGAACTGACTATATCTTTGTAAAACTGTTACTTTTTAAATTTGTATGGACACTGTCTAAAATAAATGTATTTTATTTTTATTTATTGCTTAAGCATGTGCTGTGCTCCATTCATCCTTTGCATGTATGCATGGGGCTGTTTTTCATATCTATGTTAAGCAAGTGATTGTTCAGATGAAAATGGCCGGTTATAACATCTATAACCTTGCAGATTTTGCCCCTTGTTAGTCTGATGAGGTTGTGGACAAGCATATTTGATGCCACCCGAATTGCATTTTTTATTTGCCTGCATTCCACACTGTTTATCCATGTTGTTAGATGAGTTTCTTTAGTTCTTTGGCGCAACCATGATTTTATTTGGGCCTGAGGTACGGGCAGTTGTGGTTCCGATCTGTGAACTAATGCCTTCGATCTTCTTTTAGCAAATTCGTCCCTTCTCCTTTGCTCCTTTCTTTTCTTTGCATTCTTTGATCCATTGCAGAGTTACTCTGTTCGTATTTGCAATTAAAATTTGCAAATAAAATAATTCCAAAAAGAGTACATTAATTTCATGGTTAATAAACACGCAGTGTTGCTTCGCATGTTTTTTTAAATTTACTTCTACATAGTCACTGTCTAAATTACGTCGAAAGTCGAATACAAATCTTCTTCTGCTCCCTGGTCGGGGAGTATGCCTGCATTGTGTGGAGCTGCTCAGCACACGTAAAACAGGCGGCAGCACTTCTCAATACTTGCCTGATAACTATGGGCTGCTTGAATCCGACTGGTAAGCATGCAGTATTCTCTGTCTGGAAAAGCACCACCCAGATGTCCGTAGAGAAGTAGCTAGCTCCGTGGAAATAACCTAGGCAAAATATGGTTCCCACCACTCAATGATCTGGTATTACATAGTGCCACCAAGACTTAAGAGCGTCGGAGCTTCATGGCAAACACTTGCTGTATCACCAAGAATGCTCCCCAATGTAGGGTCACAAGATGAATGGAAAATCCGCACTGTTGCTCCCACCGTCAGTGAGTATCCAACCAGGCAAAGACCTCCCGTGGCCAATCTGGAAATTCTTGTACAGACTGCGAACACTAGTAAAGAAAAACCAAAAAGTGGAGCTACATGGACGCCATCAGCAAGTATGTTTGCGGTGCTTTCCCACAAACCCCGGGCCACCTTCTGCTATGACCCACGTGTCTGGTCAGCTGCAGATGCCAAGACCTGTTATGCACCACCGATAGTGCGGTTCGTGTGGCGGAATACTGGTCACCAAAAATTTGTCAGAATTGCCATTGATACAAGAAAAAGTTAAAAAACCTTTAACTTAAGCAAAATTTAACTACCTCAAAAGTGTATTGCATCTCATACTGGAAGATGCTCAAAGCTTTTACAAAAAATAAAAGGTAGTGAAAACGTAGTGGATGACATCGATGAAAGATACTCAGTTTTCACCAAAAATTGGCAGTAGTGAAAACGTAGTAAATGACATCGATGAAAGATGATCAAAGCTTTCTAAAAAAATATCAGTAGTGAAAACGTAGCGGATGACTTCGATGAAAGATGCTGATGGCTTTTACAAAATAATAATATGAAAACGTAGTGGATGACATCTATGGGTTTTCTAGAAAAGTACATTTTGAAAGAAACAAGAAACAATTTTATTTCATAAACACGCTGTTTCAACAAATTTTTTCGATGAAAATAATGAAATTCTTTCATCAATGTGATAAACTAGACAACTAAATACAAATTGCAATCGGGAACCAACCCACACTTATGGTATTTTTGCAATAAGGAACCACGCGTAATTTCAACTTTAAATGTACTAAAACTAAAAAAAAATATACTTGTATAGATTCTATAAATTGGCCTTAATTCTCTTTACAACACTGTAAAGTTTTTATTTTAAAATAAATTGTGCAGTTGTTTTTGCATCCATTTAAGTTAAAAACTTAAATATCTCAAAACTAACATGATGTGGGTTGGTTCTAGTTTGCGTAACCATGTCCATTTAATGAAATAACAGTGAACTACACTGTAAAATATACCACTGGCAATGCTATTAGTATCTCATGGCACGTAGGCATATTAATTAAGTCACATTTCGTGATTTTTTTGTTTATTTTTGCATCTATCAATGATACTTATACACATGTAAAAGCTGTATGAGTTAAAATTTAATCATTTACAACTTTTAATTTCAAAGCCAGATTATTTTTACAACTTGGTTCTACAGCATACTTTTTGTAATACAAATGGCTCGATTAAAGTCGTGTGTACGTCTTTATGTTATTTTAATCTCTTCATTGGTGTTCTCCAAGGGCCTCTCCTGGCACTTAATTTATTTTTATAATGCCAACGTTTTGCACAAACATGTCCTGCGAATTGAATTTCAAATTCATTATCATTATTGCAGTTGTAATGTCCTTTAATATTTTAATGTAAGCCGCAGTTTTAATAAAATCGAAGTAAAGTTTATAAAATTGTAAATTATTTTGGTCTTGAATAAAGCCTAAAGATTTTAAAGTTTTACAATTTCTGTTTATTACCTACCTTATTATCAAGCTCTTCTAATAATGTATTTTAATATATAGGTACCTATATGTTTTTTTATTACATGGTGTCATCCACTCTGTCCATATTATCTTATTTTTGTATCCAAAAGGATCTATAATGATTTATGTAACTATTTTTAACACCTTTGGAAAATTAAAGAACCAAATAAATTATGTTAAATTTAATTATACATAAAAATATACAAATACTGATATTTATATCTGCATGTTCAATTGTGCCTTTCAGTTCGGTTCTTATAAATCCTTTATGGCAAACAAATGCACTTATTAATTTATTAAAATTAAATTTCTAGCTAAAACCAGGATATTTTCTTACGGTCAATTGATGAGGCTTAGTTTTATCTACGCGTCAGTCATTAACAACATATCATTGGCAAAGTAACGTAGCCAGAGCTGAGACGAGTTTGGAATGTAGATCTATCTGCAGCAGTCATGTTCTTGATAAACGGACTTGTTGATTTCAATCCTTTCTAACCATTTATCTATCGGACGTAATCAGACCGATAGGTTACAACTAAGGTTGGCTTTGAAATGCTCTATTTATTATTCAGACAGATCCAGATTACTGATCATGGGGCTCTAGTTGGAAGTGTTTGTTGAATAGAAAAACTACATTTGCTTTAATTTGCAGCATGTTGGTTCAGATCAGAGGAAATTAGTGGACTTCTTATATCGGAGGTCTGTTGCTTTTTTTGTAGGCAAAGAATAAATAGAGAAGCATCCACGCCGAGACACTTTTGTTTAAAAAGGCTAGAAAAGGCGACAAAAGGTTTGCACTTACGATCTAAAGTATAATATCACCAAATAGTGCTTAGATGGACAGACAGATAGACACTTTATTGCACAAAAACATTAAAGGTTATTTATTATACAAGACATAGTTATGTACAATCAGGCGGCCTTAAAAGCGATCAGGGTTGGCTATTATCAAGATAATTATTTTCTCTGATAATTATCCGATAATTATCTGATAATTATCCAACTATCAAATCAAATAACGTATATATAAATGAAAGTTTTTTTTATATTTAGATATTACTTTTAGTTTTACCTGTGACTACTTTTGTTAAAAAAAAAACTATTAATTTTGATATGTGTACGACTAAGTTATTGTAATTTTTGATTTTTGAGTGCTTTTTATCTTCACTCCTTTTTTCACTATCTTGATTGTAGTATTTAAACATAAATACTAGCTTTGCAGCCTTTTCTAATTCCCAAATCGGTTCCTTAGTTTTGATTGTACTAATCCAAATGAAGAGAACTGCCTCTCTAATGCTGCTGTTGATGCAATAGCTGTTAGGAGTTGTTCACAGAACGCAAGAAACTTTTATTTTTGTGGCCAGAGACTTTCATTTTCTAATGTTACTGAAGCCCACCACAGCAAAGGAGAGGTGTTTTTAAAATGAGACGCGAAAATATATTCTGGAAAAGGCTCTGATTTCGTTAATAACGCCATAACAAAGGGTACAAAGTTTTTGTCATTTTGATTTATGTACTCAAAGCCTTCCTTTTTTTCCGTATTGCTCAGATTCTTGCCAAGAATTCTGTGGTCAATCATATTTGCAGCGTAGTGAGCTCCATATAAAGCCATAGTTTTGCGATTTTCGAAGCATTTTTTGATATTTAGCGGCTGGTCATCGAGATCCAATCGTAATTTGTGCCATATTTCTACTGCTACGGCAATCGTACTGGAGTTCCTTTGCATTCTGTTTAAAGCTATACTAATAGGAGACAATCGCTTTAGAAAATCGACTGCATTCATAGTAACTTGGCTGTCATTTACAATTTTTATTATGTGACCTTCAATACACGCTTGATATTGTGACGAAAAAACATGCGTTTGGATACACATAATATTAATTCGTTTTGTTTTGTACAATAACAGTTACTCGTTATTATCAACGATAATTATCAACACGTAATTATCATGATAATTATCAACGATAATTATCAAGATAATTATCACGATAATTATCCAGGCCAACCCTGAAAGCGATAAAAAAGCTTTGGTCTAAGGTCAGGCAGACGTCCGTCTATCCTACTTTTATTATTATTGTCTTTTGTCTTTGATTAAAATTTTCACAGAATAGAATTCGTTGATATTTTTAAAAAAAAAAATCGTATTTTATTCAGTAAAAAAATATATCGTGTACATTCTATATAAATTAAGAAATATATAATTATGATCCTACTACGGCAGTAACGTAAAATATTGAGGGGATTTTAAACAATCGACACCCAGAACCCAGAAGCATGATTATTACTGTAATCCAGTACATATAATTTCACTATGAGACAGTTTCTGAGATCCCAGCTTTCTCCGTCTAATTTGCACTAAGAGACAGATCTGTGCTGTTACGGTTTTCACACAAATCGCGTCGCCATTGTTCTGCGCTATTTAGGTGCGCTAGCGAATGTGGTGATTGAAAGATATGGGTCGCCGGCTGATGCTATAACAAAACTTGATACGAACTTCAAGTTAATACCATTGGTTCTGGGATTAGTCGGTCGGTTATTTACAGTTAAACAAGTATTATGAGGATTGTTAGATGCTAAGGTGGCTACAAGATGGACAGACGACCTGGTAAAGGTTGCAGGAAGCCGCTCGATGCGGGTCGCTTCCAGCCGGCCAATCTGGAAGTCACTGGGGGAAGCCTATTTTCATGTTGATGTCCTATGGCTGAAATGATTTATATCCAACTAGGATTTTTTTCCATGTTTTAATGGTTATTCTGGTATTCAGGGCGGAGAAAAATTCAACAAATCAAAGATCATAGAAATCGGTCCAATCGTTTCTGACTTATAAATGGTGTAACTAACCCCACTTTGTTTTTTATTGAAAGATACTGATAGAAGCTATCAAACTTTCATCAGTAAAATGACACCAATGTTTTTTCTGCTATTAACTTTTATCACTTACATTTTTAAAACCGCATTTCTCTTACTATCGAGTTACTATCGTATCGTAGACTGTTTTGACGCGTGTAACTCAAACTCCATGTTTTGTCTGATCGTTACAACTCAAGTCTTTTGATTTGGAATTAAAACACAGTCAAATTTAAACCTTCATCAGTTAAAATAGAGTTGAAGTTAAATTGAGCATCAACATATTTTGTTCGCCCGCACAGTTTTGTAAGCATCGTCCGTCTGAAAACAAATCGAATGAATGTTTGATACTGTTGATTAAACAAAGGTTAGTTAATCCGTGGAATTGAGTTGTTGATGTTTAAAATACCTGTTCCAGTACAAATTTGAACTTTCGGCAAAGCGGCGCCATCTGTTGCTGAGTAGCCAATATCTATAATGTTCAAGTATAACTAAACTTTTTCGTGACAATTAAATATTATTTTTTTACCAGCAGCGGGGTAATACAATTATTTACTAATTAAAACCCTTAATCGCGTTATTAAGTGACCTCTAAATTAAATATTATTAAAAAATTGGGACACAAATGATAGCGACCTCCATAATCGCTATCCCTTTATTCCATAGAAGCGCTTACATTTTTAAAAGCGACATTTTTAGGTACTATATAGGGTATGTGCTCCATGTGCCGAAACGACTCAAACGACCGTATACGCACAAAAAAATAAAACGCTAGTCTGAAATCGCTGGTACTTAAACATGCCGTCCACAAGCATCGCGCGAGTTTTATTTTGTTCGCTAGACTCACAACTCATGCGTTTTTTGCGGCGAATTTACCCCTTTTGGCTGGACAAGGTCTAAGGATAGAACCAGAAGTAAACAGTTAAATGTTTCATATAATGTTATTTGCAATTACACATTCCAACCGTGTGAAGCCGGGGCGGGTCACAAGTTTTAAATAAATTATGGACTATACCAAAGTATTAATAAGTATTATTTAAAATATGATACGAATTTTATTGCGAGTGGTGGAAAAACTTAATCTTAGGTACCGTCTAGAGTTCCCACACTCAGGCATACCCATTTTACAATTTACCGCCACATTTCTCACTTTTTTATAAACAATACAGGGAGGCTGGAAATCAAGACCTGCCTTTATAATCTCAAGGCATAAATTAACATTTTAAATATCTAACTTATGGCATTTTAATACTAAAACTGTATTATACAAAGGTGCACTCGCTTAATCTAGACAGCCTCTGTGTGGTCGTAAAAAGGGAATTGCGGTAGCTGCACTATAGTTTATGATTTTATGGCAGCTGTAAAACTAGTGCGTCGACAATCGGCTCACAGGTTTGATGTCTTGATATAATTAAATTATTTTATAACTTGTCTTTTTTATGTAAACGTTTAAGTTTTCATAGTTTATGAACTTAATATGTACTTACCGTTAAACATTATTCATAGACCGCTGCAGCTGTCTTTGATTGATTGAGTAGGTATATAAAACAAACACTAACCTATCCATAAACTCTAAACAGTACCACTTGTCTGTTGTTGTTGCAATGCACTGTTTTTTTTACATCATCTATATGTATAAAAATGAATCACTATTTCCCTTGGTCGCATCACGCGTAATTTTTTGATGTGTTATTTATAGTCAGGAGAAGGTTCTTTTGAAAGAAAAAATTTAGAAAATTGCGCAGAAAATTATTTATGAATAAACTGAAAACCACGCGAACGAAGTCGCGGGAATCAGCTAGTAATTTATAAATAAAAAACAAAACAAGGTAAAAGTAATACTGTTTCAAGAGCTTATTCATGACCATGAGCTAGCATAAGCCATGACAGTGTTTCGCGATTATCAAACTTCTAAATCAACGCAATCAAAAGATACGGCTGTATAAAGCGCATTTTAACTCGCAAGGGAATCAAAACCAAAGGGTACTTCTCGTTGACCTAGAACCATGAAATTTGGCACGAAGCACAAGTACAGGACCTTTACATTTTTGTTATGTATAACAAAAAAGCTAACAATTCCCGACTCAATTCCCGCAATAAACAAACTGTTTACATATCTATAAGTTTGTACGGAACCCTCGATGCGCGAGTCCGACTCGCAATTGGCCAGTGTTTTATTTGCAGTGTATTAAATATACATTCGTGTTGGTTCCAGGTGCTGTGTGGTGCAGTGGCGGGCGCGGGCGAAATGGTCGGGAACGTAAGCCGCGTGCGCCGCTCGCCGCAGCCGCACCATCCGCACCGCGTGATGTAAGTCGCTTGTATATATCTATCTTACTTTCATTACATACATTTTCTTTGGTATCACCTTTTGTTCCTCGTAATTTTCGGATAGAGTTGGTGATTAACAGAACTAACAAAGATTTTATTACATTTAGACAGTAATTTTTTGGGAAAATTGTCTCTCACTCACTGTTTGTTTTAATTTTTATGGAGGCCTGTATAGAGTTCTCAATTTTACCCTATTACTTCTACTGGTCAATTATGTAGGCAAGTCTCAATCATGTGTGATATAATTTATATTAGAGCCTTAACTAACACTAAACGGGTTTTTGGAACAGTCTAGCTTGAACTATTTAACTAAGATAAGGTCATTAAGTACTTTTAAACTGTAATTTGGGTCTAAACTTATTTACTTCTAAACGAACACTTTGTCGTTAAAGGCATGAGTTCCTATAAAGAGAGATCCTTTCAAATCAATGTAATTTTGTCCAATATTTTTAATCAAACATTTCAGGACAGACGAGGAGCTGGACGCCACGGCGGCATGGAAGCGCTCGCACTGGCGCGAGATGCAGACCGTTCTGAGGACTGAGGGCTCTAAAAAGGACGTCGTCGAATGCTGCCCCTCCATTGGCGAGATGGTCGCCAAAAAAGGCGGCAGGACCTTCAGCGGCCTCTACGTAGAACTCTACGAGGACGGCGAGAACAAGCAGAGGCTATACGAGCTCTCTTGTGCTCCTGAAGTCGTCGACAAGCCTTGTCGCTTCGTCGACGCTCGACTATACAATCAGTCGAGGTGCGTTCAAATATACTCTTACTCGTACGCGTTAGTGCGGTACACGGCCGCCACTGAAATGCCCCACCAAAAGACTAAGGGACACATATCAGTGCCAGGGTCTGGTGGCTGGTCTATGGACTACGTAAAAGTGCGCGCTGGGTGCGAGTGCCAAATTACCTCGAAGAGGAACCGAGCCCATAAGAAGAGGGAACGGCATCGGCAGAGGAGGAAAAATAGAAAGCTAGAAGAGGAAGAAGAAACCTGACCGCAGGTTCTAGTGCTAGTAAAATCCAGTGGGACTTTGAACAAATTTACGTGGAGTCTTCCCGATTTAGTATGACTAGATCAATCGATACAGCGTCTGGTTTTTTTAGATTTTTTGCAAAATCATATTTTGTAGTCGCTTTACGGATCACATCTAAACTATCTCTAACATAATCAGGTGCTAGGTCGATTAGGTCATTGCGCATGTTACCGATGCCAAGCGTAAACTATCGGTTGATGTATTCTACTGTATTTATTTTTGAAAATTGTCTATTTAATTACGCTTCTTGTCTTAATCTTGCGTAGTTAGTCATATCGATCTTACGGAACTACGATATTTTCACAGTGCCTCGTGAAACTTTAGTGCCTTTTTAGTTTTAGGTAATAATTTAATGTGACTTCAAGTATTTCAAATACGTACAGTATGGTCTATTATTTAATATTTATTTAGGTGTATCCAGAATGTTATTTTAAAAACTACTTGAAATGTTTTTAAGAAAAATATATTGCACATTCAATAATAGAAAAATACTGTGTTCAACTTCTTAACTATCCATATTTGCCTCTGTATTTTTAAACTTTTTATTGGTCAAGTAACATTGTACAAAACCGGTAATTAGTATTGATGAAAATTCACTGTTATGTATATAATTATGTAAAATACTGCAGTTACTTACAAAATGTTGCCATAAGACAGACAATAATGTCTTAATTATAATAAACTTGTAACACAGTCCAGCAACATACAACATGCTTAATAAACCAATCCTAAAATACGTATGTAAGTATTTATAAATAGTTACCGAAAGTGATCGAGGTGCGTAGCTGTAACATTGACTTCACAGCGTTTCTCACTCCATTTCAATTGTATATGTTAATCAAGTCTCAGTTATACGGTTCTAAATGTAAGATTTTAGTTCGAGAAACACACAGAGCTCTTTACATAAATAGTAATCATTTGGCAATCGCTTTATATCCATATAAGAATGGTGGTCGATGCATATTACCAATACTTTGCAGTCTTTATTTTGATAGTTTTGAGTTTTGTCAATATCTTATAGAAATTTACGATTTGGTACAGTCAACAGCTCTGAACCTATTACGAAATGTAAAATAGAGTTCAATATCAATTGAAGTAATTTGACGTTTTGCAGTAGGTCGGTTAACCATTGACTGTTGCTGTTAGAAAACTATCAAAAAATTTTAAAGCACCCTGAGAATCCTTAACTCATGTCATCGCTGTAAGATAATCATTAGTTTGTAATCGGTTTTTGCACTTTGTTGAGTTAAAATATGAGTAGCGTCATCGAGGGACCAGTAGAAGTATCATAATAATACTTTTATTCTAACGTAAATACAGGTGTTGTTTCTTTAACTTAAATACTTACTCCAAAGAATATAAAACTAACAGAAGTAACCTAACCTATTTTCTATTTAAAATTTTTATTTAACCACGCCGGTGGCAACCATCCGCTTGTGAAGTAAAGCTAAATTATTTTCATTGACAAACGCTCTCTTCGCCCCAATAAAATAAGAATATTTATTCAAAGTTAACGAATTATAATTTTTTGTTAATATTTTTAACAGTACTTACTTCGTAGGCATAAGTGCATCGAGTCAAAGATCTGTATTATTTTCTATTTTGTAATACTTTTATTGTATTTAAAATTTAATTATTTTAAGAATTAATTCATTTATTTATACTGTTTAATACGAGGTATTCCGATATTCAGTATGAATATTAGTTGTATGTAGAATCGCTTCCATAAATTTATTGATGTATATAAATATCGCAATAGTATTGTGGACTGAGATTATTTTGTGCATTTAGATGTGTAATAAATAACAAAACGAAAATATTTTTATACAATATTAGTAGGACTTCAATTTGCGCCATCTGTTGACAAAGCGCTAAAGTTTTTTTAATGCCATCTAGCGGCGAGTAGCGAAACTGTCTAGTACTCAAATGTAGTCCAAAGATGTCTAGATGTCGCTTGTTGCTAGGTTCAGATTCAACCAGTGCCATGTACATGTTTAATTTTAATGTTATTTTAATTCTACAGTTTACGCAGCATTATTCCTTTCCACACAAAATCTGTTATTGTTTAACCCTTCTACAGTATTGTTGCTGCACAGAAACTTATTGTTAGTAAATTATCAATGTCACGATAATTTTGTACTTAGAAAAATATTTTGCCAGTGTAAGAATTCTGCTTTTTAACGAAATTAAGTGTATAACTGCATCGATGTTAGTTCTACATCATCACAATTGTAAATTTATTGTTGACTTCAAAACAGTCTTAATAAAATAAAACGCGGAAATAGCTAAAATTGTTTTATTGTCTAATAATAAAATAAAATCAGTCTTAAGTATACTACAGTCCTTCAAAAAGGTCACACACACATTAAAATAATTATGTTAGGAAACACATAACCTTACAGTTAAAATACGATTAACATAGTCAAAAAATACACAGCCCAGTTGTGTCATTAGCAATTAATTAATTACACCGCATCGTGGTCTGAAACAAGAACAAAAAAATATTATAGGTAAACCAAGAAGCTTTGTTTCTTTCCTTGAGACAATCTTTTAAGTGTAGGCTACGACGACGAACTTCTTCGGTTCGCTTATGTCGTTACCGCATCGTTTCATACTTTGGTATGTACACGCCGCGAACTACAGAGGTCCCGTAATTTTACATGGGTCGCAATCCAGTGTCGATCCGCTCCCAGTAACATGACTATCTAAAACCGTATTTACGTAAATTTATAATTTGACGTAAAATTATCAAAACGTTCGTAATGTGATTGAAAATAGAACAAAAAAGTTTCCTGAGGATTCCAAAAGTATTATACAATACAACCCTTTTGCGTGCCGGTTAACCCACCATAATTATGGTAGTTGGAAGCAAAACGCATTGAAATCAGCGTCGCGCGCTGAAAACGTCCGCCAAGGGCGCGCGCGCATCATCTTGCCAGAAAAAAGGCTAACTGTGGTTTTTTCCATTTTCAGTCGCATTACAAGCTATAATTGCATTTTTGGGTTAACGAGAATTGGGCCTATATGAACACTTACGAGCTCTCTTAATAACAATAGGGTTAGATATGGTCCAAACAATAGGTTATGGTGTCTAAAGGTGGGTACTGACCAATGTTACGAGGTGTAATGTAACATTCGCAGCGAGCATGTTACGTTACGCTGAGCGCTAAATTCCGTGTTAATCCGGCTCGGTGTTCGCTTGTTTTCCCGTAACACTACGTACTGACAGCATAAATGCTCGCTGCGTAACATGTTACATTACGCCTCGTAACGTTGGTCAGTACCCATCTTAAGAGTTATGTATTTCTAACTGGACAAAGTAATCGAAAAAAAAAGAGGTGTATTTCTCAAAGAGACACAAGTATGTCAAAATATCTGGTAGACGTGTTAAAGCTGTCAATTCACATACCTAAATACATGGTAGTCAGGTACATCAAAGCGAAGCCGACGACGACTGAAGCAAACTGAGCGACGCCCGCGCTCCGCTTTCGCTCGTGCCAGCTCGCTCGCTCGCGTGGGAGCACCTCACTCACAGTCACATAAAGCAGAGTCCCAGCTGCCAGCGCCTGGAAGGTGGTAATTATGATTTGATCGTGATTATGATTTTAGTTTACGACTCAAGTGCAATGCGGGATGGAGGAAGCAATTCGTCAAACCTAACGCGATATATCAACTGTCGTCACCCGATACTAAATGAAAGCATTAAATCGAGTGAGTTACTGAAAATGTAAACATCTGGAGATTTATTTTTGAAGCATTAGAAATGAATCTCGAATTCGAACACGAAAACAATTTGTGTATGAAATTAATGTCTACTGCTCACGATTTTTTCAAAGATAGGGATTTTAGGAATTTGTATGCGAATCTTGCGATTTCGTATTTGGATTGGAATTCCCATGATTCAAAAATACATCTCTTGAAGTGATGTTGTAATATAGTTTTTTATAAGTGTTTGATGACTGGACAGTTTTGCATCCAAAGCTATGTTTCTTATATATAAAATTCTCGTGTCACAATGTTCGTTCCCGTACTCCTCCGAAACGGCTTGACCGATTCTCATGAAATTTTGTGAGCATATTGAGTAGGTCTGAGAATCGGCCAACATCTATTTTTCATACCCCTAAAGACCACGCAGACGAAGTCGCGGGCAACAGCTAGTCTTATATATAAAATTCTCGTGTCACAATGTTCGTTCCCGTACTCCTCCGAAACGGCTTAACCGATTCTCATGAAATTTTGTGAGCATATTGAGTGAGTAGGTCTGAGAATCGGCCAACATCTATTTTTCATACCCCTAAAGACCACGCAGACGAAGTCGCGGGCAACAGCTAGTTACAAATAAATCCGACAGTAGAACGGAACATTACGCCGAAGTCTATAATAGGGCTGGTGTAGGGAATAGGAATACTCGACACGGGTATTACACAAGTATATAGATATTTTGGATCGCTTTATCGATAATCCAGATTGATGCGATTCTCTAAATCGAGCGAGTGTTATTAAATAAAAGTCTGTATACAGGGTTACATTTCACGGTAGTGCCAATTTTTCAGGGACCACTCATATTCAGTAATTAAATCGATCTACGTAAAAAACACTTTTATTTTAAATTCTTCCATTTTGCACTGAAAAATAGAATACGTAGAAAATAAACGATTATTCGATTAAATTGCACCGTATGTGCACTGCACGATGTTCTTGTTGGAGTGGCGGCGGCGTATGCCTGTGATCTCTGATGAATGACGGCGCATCTCGCGTTTTCTTTTTTTTCGGAATTTTTAAGTATTTTTTACTCCAGAAATACGACGACTGAAATTAATTACGATAAATTAGTATATTCGATTTGTTCTATAGACCTTATTTTTAAAATTTGGCACTACCTTGTAACCCTACCAAATGTAACCCTGTATATTAAGAGTGGCATATATATTCACCTGCATAATAGGAACTGCTATAGAGTCCTTAACAGCCTGCACAGTCTCCAAGCCCGCTCCCAGGCCGATGCCAGCCACGGACCCGCCGCTGAACAGAAGCACGCACACGATGTGCGCGCACAGGCGGCCCGGTGCGCTCGCGCACAGCTC
The DNA here is from genome assembly GCA_963576865.1 of Anania hortulata. Classification (NCBI taxonomy): domain Eukaryota; kingdom Metazoa; phylum Arthropoda; class Insecta; order Lepidoptera; family Crambidae; genus Anania; species Anania hortulata. Next base: position 1,847,145 of record OY756406.1, read on the forward strand.
GGCGCCGAGGCAGAACCCGACCACGAACTTGTGGGACGCCACTGCTCCGAGGAGTAGAAGCACCTGGAACAGTTAATGGAAATGACAACAGCACGTCAACCTACTTACCAGAAAACGTCAAATTTTCTCAATCGATATTGATCCCTACATGTCGGACTTAAAGCTGAGTTAGGGTGGCGTAAAATTGAAAAATATATGATTTTCAAAGTGGTAGACAAAATAAGTTTGAGAAACTCTACAATTCAAATCGACAATTTACTCGATTTTGCTCGCATCGGGTCGCATCATTATCATGAGTTAAGTAAAATAAAAATAAATAATTTCTTTCAACAATCTCAATTTTACCTAGCACCACCTAGCACCAATTTCAGCAAAGCTTGTACTATTGCAACGATAACGGATAAACATGCTAAAATACATTTATAAGCATCCATGATTTAGGTACATAAATGGTCATGCTCAGCACACAATCATTTGCCCCTTGCGGGATTCGAATCCCCAACAATCTGGCTTTGTAGTACGGAGCGCGAACCACAAGGCCACAAGTCCAGACGATCCTCAAAAAAGCACGCTTAAAGTTCAGTCATCAATTGAGAAAAAATATGCTTTTGTGGTAGGTTGATACTGCTGTATATTACATTTAGATTTTATCTATTTGAAAAATATATTCGGTTTACACGAATAAAATAAACATTATAGCTATCGAAAACCTATTAACCTATCTATTTGTTAAAATTTAAAAACAAAAGTTAACGTTTTTCCTACCATTACCACTAATTAAATAGCATTAATATGCAAATTTCTCCTAAAAACAAGAAAATTACTGAAGTCGTTTAGGACTCCACATACGTACCTACTTTTTAAAGTAGGTTGGTAAATTGAAAGATCCAACATCACATTGTTTTAACAAGTTTTAAATTGTATTTTATCAACTGCTCCAAAAACCTTGATTTTACCGCACCAAACTTAATATCTACGAACGGGTACCTACTTCCGCTACAGTGAATTAAATAAAATTATCTATCGTGTAATCGTGTTAAAATAACTATAATACCTTGCATCGTAATCTAATGCGTTTAGAATGCATTGATAGGTAACACTTTGATAACATATCTGATTTAAGTACGCGTTAGTTTCTTCAATAAATGTTTTAAGAAATTGTAGAAGCCATTTTGAGCGTTGTCTTAATCAGCTCACATCAGTCCAATGCTGGGCATATGCCTCTCTCAATGCACACCTCTGAGTCCAAAGCCCATCATCATTATCATCATTTCAGCCGTAGAACGTCCACTGCTGAACATGCCTATGTTCAGCAGTGGACGTTCTACGGGGATTCCCCGAAAAGTGGATTGCCAATATTCGCCACGCTTGGCAGGCGGGTTAGCGAGCGCAGTTTTTTTACAATATTTCGCAAGCAGACGCTGCTGCCCGTCTCGTGCTACAGAAATTAGTGGGGATCCCACTGGAGGAAACAAGCCATAGCCCATGCTTACTAGGTGGGAATTAAACAACGACAAGAAGTGACTATAACGAGGATTCATAATGATATTGTTTAAGAAAAATAATGCAAGCTACTATCGATACTATGCTAAACATTCTGCAGATTTCACTTTACTAAGACATATCCAAACAATTATGAACAAAAAACAACGTAGGTTGGTCTTTATTGGGTGAATTTAAGATGGTTTGAAAGCAAAAATATTAGAACTTTTATTAAACTGTTTAAATACAACAATTACTAAGCTATGGGCCTAAACCGAAACTTCAAAAATAAAATAAAAACAGTTTAGTATGGGGAAATTATTTATCGTTAACTCGATTTGTTTTCATATCAAAAGTTGCTGGATTTGATCAGAAGAATCTGGCTTTATCGGCTTCAAAACCAACGAAAATTCACCGTGTATGACGCCATTGTTCTTTATTTTTATGACTTGCGTCAATTTGTATGCCACGCCAACAAAGGACTTCGTTGCTAGAAAACAATACAAAATTGACCCAAATATGTTTATTGCTTGATTACAAATGTTAAGTCCTTGAGTTTATCAATGATAAGCATTTTTAATAAGTACCTAAGTGTGAATTAAACCGTAGGTAATCTTGAGCAACCCAATTTACTACTTTAAATTTTGATAGATGTTATGCATTGATTATAATATTAAACATATGCATGCATGGCAAACAAAGCCACTCGACTCAGAAATACAAAGCTAGGCCTCAACCCACAACCAGATTCGAACCTCGCAAGGACTAATTTGTGGTTGGTTTTAAAAAAATGTATATTTAGTTATATTACGCCGGTATCAGCCCCCTAGCATGACCACCAAAACACGATATGATATAGCAATTTGTCGACATATCTGTTTTTTCAACCGACTTCAAAAAAGGAGGAGGTTCTCAATTCGACTGTATGTTTTTTTTTTTATTGTATATTTGTTACGCGATTACTCCGCCAATTATGAATCGATTTTAATGATTCTTCTTTTGTTTGGTAGATCATACTTCAGAGGTGGTCCCATATAAATTTTATCAAAATTGATTTAGAACTTTTTGAGAAAATCAACAAATATCCAGATAGTATTTTGGTTGTGGTTCTTGTTACCTATCTTCGACAAATATGAGCCGATTTTGATGATTTTTGTTTTATTGAATAGCTTATACTTCAAAGATAATATGCTAAAAGTTTACAAAATAAAAATCACCCCTAAGGGTAGGAAAATAGGGGATGAAATGGGTGTTCAGCAGTTAGATTAGGATTTATCACTAAAAATTGATGAAATAAGTAAATTTTATTCAAAAAAATAAAACCGACTTCAAAACACTAAAATGCTAAAAATGCAAACAAAAACATTGAATCTCTCATCTGCTGGCACCGACTCCAAAAGTAACTGATTAGGTACTTAAGTGTTAGGATTATTTTTAGCATTTTAGTGTTTTGAAGTCGGTTTTATTTTTTTAATAAAATTTTTAAAAATATGATTGGTATAGCCGCCTTTTGTTTTTCTTTAACGAAACAGCGGTCATCATAATATCGGGTTTTGGTGGTCATGCTAGGAGGACTGGTCGCCATAATACAACCTTTGTTTAATTTAGGGCTAGTTAATTAAAATAAAATAAATCAATATTTGAAAACATCACATCACGTACATTGTTCTGATCCTAAGGTCTCACCTTAAGCATTTGTAAGAAATCAGAAACAACAATTGTTGATTGCTGGAAGTATTTATTATTTATTTTGACGCCCTCCGTAGCTGAAAGGCGACTTGGTGTCGCTATCTTTGAGGTCCCGGGTTCGAGTCGCGGTCAATGTGGAAATATAACTTTTGAATTTGTTTCGGGTCTGGATGTTGTGGTACCGTCGATGTTTCTGCTTTCTGCTTATGCTACTTATCATAGGATCAGAGCAAATACGATGTTATCCAACATATTATTTATACAGAAAGGTAGAATTAGTCATCTTAATTTGTTAAGGTTATTTTTATACTAAGTAAAAATCACCTACATATATTTTTTTATTAAAATTGGTATAGAAAGTATCATCAAAAAAATTTTAATATCACACATTACTAGGTAACAAAATATGATGCAAACTTTTAGAGTTTTGGTCACGTTTATGAATAATCAGTCTGCCGCGTACGCGACTTCGAACCTAGCGGACGCGGGTTCGAATCCCGCAAGGTCAAAGGTTTGTGATATGAGCACGAGCATTTGTACTTGAGTCATAATACATAAATAGTAAAATGATATAGATAATAACACAAGCCCTGCTTAGCTAGAGGGCTAGATATTTAGTGTAATTGACTTAGACTCGCTGCATGTCCTAGGCCTAGCGTCACGGAGGTAATCCGAAAATCGGCGTCGTGATATACGTATAAGCCCGTGGCTGTCCAGACAAATACTGAGCTTTGAGAGCTGAGAGGGACCCTTTGATACCCTAGTTTTCTTGTTATATATTTTTCTTTTGTGTGTCAAATAAACGTTTATTTATTTCTATTCTGACTTGATGACTTGATGACGACCTCCGTAGCCGAGAGGCGAGCATACCGGACTTGGTGTCGCTATCTCTAAGGTTCCGGGTTCGATTCCCGGTCGGGGCAATGTAGAAAAATTTCTATATTGCCTCGGGTCTGGGTGTTGTGGTACCGTCGTTGTTTCTGATTTCTATAACACAAGTGCTTTGGCTACTTACAACAGGATCAGAGCAATGTATGTGATGTTATCCAATATTTATATTTATTCTATTTCTACTTTAAGAATTATTATGACACAGTCATAACTTATACGGTCCTAATTTACCAGTAAACTTTAAGAGTGTGCGCGCAGGGGTAACTTTTGTCACCGTGACTTTTTTGTCACAAGAAATCTTTGGATATCTCGAGATATCCAAGACATACTATTTTTTACATGTTGATAGTTTTCGTAAAGAAAATGTGTCAATTGCGTCAATTTTATTCGTCGGATAAAAGTTATCTGGCGTTTGAAAAATCGGCCCTTAGTGTAATTGACTTAGACTCGCTGCATGTCCTAGCGTCAGAGGTCCCTGCCGAAAATCAGCGTCGTGATAAGTCCGTGGCTGTCACGACAAATACAGTACTGAGCGGGGACCTTTTTGACACATCAGATACTCTAGTTTTATTGTTATGTATTTTTCTTTTGTGTGTCAAATAAAGGTTTTTCTATTTCTATTCTATTTCTACTTTGAGACTACTACCAGTAAACTCTAAGAATGTGCGCGCACGGGTGACTTTTGTCGCCGTGACTTTTTTGTCACTAATATGAAATCCTTACTATAATCGAGATATCCAAAGATTTCATAATGAGTGACGGCGATAAAAGACACCCGTGCGCGCACACTCTTAAAAAACAAAAACACATTTAAAGCAAGGCAAGTTTTTACTTGCCGCAGACAATTAATTGTCTGTGGCAATAAACTCGGATCTAGTCTACGTTCGGGACAGCTGCGGATCACGGAAGTATTCGAAGGCCATTTTAATGTCAATTTCAAGGTTTGCCTTAAATAAAATCATTGAACATGCGTCCGATATTCAAAGATTTTATTATACCAATCTGTCTCGATGTAAGAAACAAGGTGCGAGGAGTGTCTTTCAGACCCAAGTCATTTAGAAAAAGTTATTTTCTAAGTTGATTTGACCGGAAATGCCACTGCTTTGCAACATGCTGGGCCAAGATAACATACCTATATGTATTTGTTCTCTCATGCTTATGATTTTATTAGGTAAATGCACAATAATGTTGTAATTTATTTCGATAAGCTTTGTTTTATTGTAACAGGCACTATGTCGCGAATGCTACTTTATAAACTTGAGCAGAATAAAATGCATTTCGATACGTAAAAATATAAAAGGTATTAGTTAGTAACATGTCGTATGAATAACTAAATCCGGATTGACTGCGAAGTAGTTCACTTTTTATGAAAGGCAGCACGTCACAGAAAAAAATGACAGGAAACGGACCTGTCAATTTGGTCTGAGTCCTGTCACCTCACCTGTCAATGAACAAAAATTTTATTTTTTTCAATTCGTGTCCTGAGAGGTTATCTTATACGAGTAGGCTGCTGAATGGTCGCATGGGGCTACGTATCAATTTTTGTTTTTATCGTGTCTCGTATAAGTAATTGGCTGGACTGAGAAGTAAAGAGAAAGAGTTAGTGGTGGTTATTCGTTAATAGATCAAGCAGGGTCGAATCGAACAACTATGATAGTCTCGATTCTATCCCATCATCATTATTATCATCATCAGCCTATGGATGTCCACTGCTGGACATAGGGTCTCTTCCATACATCGCAAGTGAGCGGTTTTGCGCCGTTTTCCGGTTTCTCGCAACCTTAAAAAGGTTATTACACTGTAAATGACTATTGAAATAATAAAAATGTATGGAATTAAATACTGCCATGCTCGCACAGGTACATTTTATCTTGTAATGTAAACACACTATTTAAAAAGAGGCTGACAATAGTGACCGAGTTTCTATCGCTGCTTATTCTCGGCACTAGCCCACAATATTGTCCCGAAGCAGTGGTAGGGTAAAAAATATATTGGGACGTGTAAAAGAGCTTAATTGAGGCCTATTTACAGAAATAAATTGGTTTTATTGGTTTATTGGTTGCCACTCAAAAACATTTTGCTAGAAATCATTTGCAAAACGAAACATTTTCAGCTTCATCGGCAGTCGAAATATGATTTCATAAATTTTGTGCCAATTCAGCACGCGTGAATAGAAACTAACAAAACAAAAAAATACTTATATATTTTGAAAAATATATCAATAGAGGGTAAAATCAAATGATCCTTTTATACCAACCCTGCCTATCGGCTGCCAGGCAAGCGCCTTGCGTATTTATTTATCGGGCCGCACCTTGTCAGAACTCACTCTATCTTATATTTGGTTCGGTTTTTTTTCAATCTATATTAAAGTCGTTATTTTAAGTTTAGTCTGTACTTGCACTCTAAATTTCTTTTTCTCTTTAGATAGATAGATAGATAGATACTCTTTATTGTACACCACACAGAACAAACAAATCACAGGAAAGTAGTTAGTGAATAGCACAATTTAGGTAACAATTTAGATATTAGATGTTTTAAAACGTATTTAAAAGTAACAATGATTTTTTCCTGCCTACCGTCTTATTTTGCTAACATCTGTTAATAAACATTGAATACAATTATTAATAACTAAGGAAAATGTAATATTCATTCCTCATTTACTCACTCGTGGTAGTAATAATTCGTGTTTTATCATTTATTTCGATACACAGTTTTATTTCAAAACGAAACAAGCAGCGATAAGATGTGGCATAATAATTATTGAAATAATTTGCACAAGATTTTAATAGGTGTTGGACTTATTAAATAAATAAGTAACTTAAATTACTTATATCACTTTTACCAAACCGTAACCTAATCAAATCTTGACGCAAGAAAGTCATCTAAATAGGTGTGATAACACAATGGAAACTTATGGCCCAATACCTATTCTCAAAAGTTTTTAGTATAAAATAAAGAACTCCACACACCTGTGAGGCATCCACCTGCAGACCAATTGCCAGTCCTTCCAAAACACTATGCACAAACAAAGCACACAGCAGCCCGATGACCCCCGACGAGCTCTTATTACAGGGGGCAGTGTGGCTCACATGGCACATCCGAGGGTTCGCTGTGTCCCCACAGCATCTGTCCACCATCTCCGCATCTTCTGCTCTCATATCTCTCTCAGAACGGAGCAAACTTGTCCCTTCGTTACTTCCATAGTTCTGTCTATGAGGGTCATTACCTGGTCCGTAGAACAAGTGAACTAGTTCATCCACTAAGTACACTATAAAGAATCCCACACACAACATTAACTCAGAATAGTTAGGCAACTTCTCCCGCGCTTCTGGAAGCATGTGAACCACAGATGTGGACAGCAGAACGCCCCCTCCGAAACAAAGAAGACACGATATCAGTAACGGGTGTTTCTGTCTAGTTCCTTCAGAGAAAAAGGCTGGGATCATGCCAAACACGAAGCTACCTAGGCCAAGAGATAGCATCGCAATAGCTTTCGCTGTAGTTAACTCCATCTTGAAGTTGTAACGCACTGGGAACTCGCTTATCAATTTTATTTACACTGTATATCTAGTTCAAACCCACGTGTATTTTATCTTGGCCTAACAGACACTATTACATATTGACGACTGTACTACCGCGATCGCAACGTCTGAATGAAGCAAAGTTATCATGGCTATGTTTACCACACATTACATTACACTTACGTGAAAATATGTATGCCTAAATCCGTGGCATTAAAGTTCAAACTCGAATAACAATATTCGTGATGATTGTGTAACAGAGTTTGCAAGTTGCGTATGCAGTGTCCAGCATATGAAGACCTACGCATTTAAATATTTTAAAGTGAGCAATGAAGATGAAATAGTTCTAATTAGTTTGGCTGATAAACAAAGAATTACACAAAAAAATAGAGAAGGTAGTACAAATCGAATGTTATTTATTTACTAAAGTAACTAGTTTATTTTATCATTATCTATTACCTCGTATCACAGATATATATTACTTCCATCGAGACAATGACAACTGTTGTGTTATCTGGTGCGAATTTTAGTTGAACGTTTGATCTGACCCTCGCAATTATGATAATATATATATACTTACCTATGTTATGTATTTAGCATCTAAGTCATGTGCATGCAATGCAATAAATAAATAAATGAATGAATGAATAATGATTGCTATTAGTTGACATTTTATTAGCGTTTGCCTAATCCAGAACGTAATTGAACGTAGCGTCTACCTCCAAAATGTCGTAAATATTAGTAAGTTATTGATTTTTATGGATTTCATGATAATAATAAGATGTTTTGGGTTCCATCGAGCAATGTTTTTATTTATTTTTTGTGTCCCCGTAGTATTTAATAATATCTAGCCTTATTCTGAAGGCTACGCAGACAAAGTCGTATGCAGATGCTAGTGTAAATAAATAAATGAATATTGCTACATATATACATTGCTCTGATTCTAAGATAAGTAAAAGCACTTGTGTTAAAGAAATCAGAAACAACGACGGTACAACAACACCCCAGACCCAGTAAGCAATATAGAAAAGTTAATTTTATACATTGACCCGACCATGAATCGAACCCGGGATTTCAGAGATGGCGCCGCCAAGTCCGGCTTACTCGCCTCACGGCTACGGAGGTCGACGGAGTTTATTTATAAATCTATTAGTGTATTTGATCTAGTAGCACATAACCCTATAGGAGAAATGTCATGATTTGTTCGACAAATTTTTCCGGCATTTTTTAATCTGTATCTGTGCTGTTTTTGTATGGGCAAGTGTTGACAGGAGCTGTCATTTCATACTAAATGTAAGTGAAAAAAACCGGCCAAGTGCGAGTCGGACTTGCGCACCGAGGGTTCCGTACAAACCCGTAGGTACCTATATAAGTAAAAGTTCACCCATCACGACAATCGAGTCACAGTTATGGTATTTTTATTGCAAAATGAAATCCATAACATTATATATAGATACCCCACACGTATGGGTTTGAGGAAAAAAATGTTTTTGAGTTTCAGTTCTAAGTATGGAGAGCCCCCAAAATTTTTTTTTTTTCTATTTTTGTGTGAAAATCTTAATGCGGTTCACAGAATACATCTACTTACTAAGTTTCAACAGTATAGTTCTTATAGTTTCGGAATAAAATGGCTGTGACATACTGACGGACAGACAGACAGACATGACGAATCCATAAGGGTTCCGTTTTTTGCCATTGGCTATGGAACCCTAAAAATCACTTACTAGTTTCGAAGAAAGATGGTTTGTATTGCTGCTCTGGGTATGTACTTGATGATTTGATACCAAAGGTGATTCCCGTGGCTTCTGACTCATTATATTAAGTGAGTCAACAATACCAGACTGCTAACACATGTTTAATAAACTAACCGTTCCATTCTTTAAACATACTACACGACACGAGTAATATTCGTACAAATTCGAACAAAAATGTGGTCCAAGACCTCAAATAATACAATTATTTATTTTATTTTAAACTTTAATGCCGAAACTTAAAAGTGTACAACAAGTGGACTTAATGCCAAAAGAATTCTCTACCAGTCAACCTAAGCCAATTTAACGCATTCAAAGGTCTGCAAAACGCTTGTTTTACTAATCGGCTTAAAAAATTACTTATTAAAATACACAGTGGCCAAAAAAGTGACGTCCAAAAATATTTTTAAGTGCCTCGTGTTGAGGGTTATCTGAATCACCCCTATGTATGTATGTTTTAAGATTTTTCGTAGTTTCCCAGTTACGATGTTTTTTACGAATTTTTCAAAATTGCAGTTTAAAAAATTTCTAAAAAAAAGTAGAAGTTTTTAAAAATTTTTTTTGCAGCTAAATCTCTATGAGCTGTGCATTTATGCATAAAATAAACAGCCTCATAACTTTAATGGAAGTTACTACAAAATTGACCTAAAGTTGAGAATTTATGTTAAGTGAGTTATCATTTAAATTTTTAATTTAAAATTAAGAATCTAAACTGATAATTTCTTAGTTTCTAAGTATCTTCCAAGAATGCGCTAGACTCTAAGCTTTCATAATAATAATAATAAAGTAGTTCTTCATAGGCTTCATAGGCTATTAAAAAATAGGTACTACGAAAAATTGTAGAACATGCATAGGGGTTTACAAGATTCAGATAACTCTCGACACGAGGCACATAAAAAAAATTTTTGGACGTCACTTTTCTGGCCATCCTGTATATTTTTATTTATTTATTTATTGCAAACTTTACAGCATGTAAATTTTTCATAAAAAACACTTTGTATTAAATGCTTACATAGCCAATTAAAAAGTTTGTCACATTAAAATTAACATTTAAGGACGGTTGAACATGAAAGGGCTATAGGGAGAAAATAACCAAGATGTTACAACAAAACAAAATAATTATTATCAAGACTAAAAATACCTTTTCAAGGAATCTCGTATGTCCGGTGAAAGCGTGTGATGTGTGTGAGTATATGTTAGTGTGAATGTGAGTTAAGTGTGGGATGCTCTATTTTCTGGGGTGATTCTAAAAATTTAGGCAATCTCCGTGCTACACGAGATTATTATTAGCTACATTATGTATTTTTAAGTATTTTTTTCTGAGTATGTAACATCATCATTTGTAACCAACTTGTAACTTTGTAACTTGCTAAAGTTGCCCGGTCGTCCTAATTAGAAAGGGTTCTTTATTGAAAATTATTTCCCGACAATGTATTTTTATGATTCTACACATATAAAAATTTTATTTTAAAAAAAATACCGACTTCAAAACACTAAAATGCTAAAAATAATCCTAACACTTAAGTACCTAATCAGTTACTTTTGGAGTCGGTGCCAGCCGATGAGAGATTCAATGTTTTTGTTTGCACCGACTCCAAAAGTAACTGATTAGGTACTTAAGTATTAGGATTATTTTTGGCATTTTAGTGTTTTGAAGTCGGTTTTATTTTTTTAAATAAAATTTACTTATTTCATCAATTTTTAGTGATAAATCCTAGTCTAACTGCTGAACACCGATTTCATTCCCTATTTTCCTACCCTTAGGGGTGATTTTTATTTTGCAAACTTTTATCATATCTTATCTCATTATCATATTTTATCTTTGAAGTATAAGCTATTCAATAAAACAAAAATCATCAAAATCGGCTCATATTTGTCGAAGATAGGTAACAAGAACCACAACCAAAATATTATCTGGGTATATATTTGTTGATTTTCTCAAAAAGTTCTCAATCAATTTCGATAAAATTTATATAGGACCACCTCTGAAGTATGATCTACCAAACAAAAAAAGAATCATTAAAATCGTTTCATAATTGGCGGAGTAATCGCGTAACATACATACAAAAAAAAAACATACAGTCGAATTAAGAACCTCCTCCTTTTTTGAAGTCGGTTGAAAATGAATCTCTATTTCCCTTGGTCATCGCATCATGCGTGAACGGATGCAACAATTTCGTTCATTCTTTTTTTGTTGTGTTTTTTATTGTCAGGAGAAGGTTCTTTTGAAAGAAAATATTAGGAAAGTTGGGCAAAAAATTATTTACGAATAAATTGAAGACCACGCTTACGCAGTCGCGGGCAACAGCTAGTGTTTAATAAAATTGTGCATTTATGATGTTTGTTGTATCTCTCATTATTGTATTAATGGTAATCTCATTTCTGTTTCTGTTTCTGTCTATGTTTTTTTTTTGTATTAGTAACGCTGTTAGCGTCTTTATAGCATATACTAAAGTCTAAGGCTTTAAAGATGTTAGCTATATTTCCTTTTTCTTTTTATGATTTAAGTACTTCTACATTAATAAAAATAATTTCTCTAAATTTATGAAACTACTTAAAGAGTTTCTTATCGACAAACATTATTATATGATAAATGAATATTTAGAAGAAAAATTTACTTAATTTACTCATTAAATTTAATATATAAATAGATTACATAATAAATATCTACATAAAATTATACTATCGCACGACAAAATATCTGCCTTTCTCTCTTCCACATCGCTGTGCCTATCAAGGGGCATATGAATATTAATGTTATGTATTTAGCATCTAAGTCATGTGCAATGCAATAAAATAAAATAAAATAAAATAAAATAAATTTTTGGTTCCAGTTTTACAGGTGACTGAGTTTGTTGCGCCGTTTCTTCTCATCACCAGCCAATATGTAGTCCCGAAGCGGGAAGCAGGGAGCTGTAGAAGACTATAATTTACTGTTTACTGGTACATTAGTTTTGCCTTAGCCAAAGCTCTACTGCAAGATCCTAGAAAGTATTTATCTTCTTCTTTTGTTTATGGCCAAATCGAGGATCATGTATAAAGAACTTTTTGAAATCTTCATGACATGACAACTGTCGTTTACTGAAAGAACATGACAGAAAACAGTATTGTGTCATCTTCAGTAAGAAAAGTTAACGCACACTGTCTACAGAGTACTTATAAAAGTTGTAAAAAAATGAAAACAGAGTGATTTACAAACCAAAATGAACGAATTATTGCAAAAACACGGATGTTCAAACGTGTTCTCGGTTCCAGAGGGTCTGAGGGAGCTGATGAGTGATATCTCACGAGAAGTTAGTTTTATCAGCAGTTCTTGAAACTTCCTTTTTCCCTACCAGTTCAATATATCATCATTGTTATCATTTCAGCCACTGTTGAACATAGGCCTCCCCCAATTACTTTCAGATTGGCTGGTTGGATGCGGCCTGCATCCAGCGGCTTCCTGAAACCTTATCTAGAATGGAGGCCATGTACCGGCAAGCACAGCGTAGGACGTCCACCCACAAGGTGGTCAGACGACCTCTCCATCAATTTTTAATCAATCAAAGTCATGGTGTAGCCCTAGGTGAGTCCTTTAATATCACGTCATAAGATTGACCAGATGAACCCAGGTACACGCAATATGTGCAACAAATAAAAGAAAATGAACTGTTCTATAATATTGTCTCGGAACTGGGTGGCGTGGTACCGTCGTTACGTCTGATTTCTTTAAACACTTGTGGTTTAGGCTACTTACCTTAGGATCAGAGCAATGTATGTGATGTTGTCCAATATTTATTTATTATTTATTTATCTAGTCCCAAACTAAGCATAGCTATGATGACTACATAACGAATATACACACTTTCATACATTATATGACATTCATGACTCAGGTCAACATTTTCCCCTTGTAGGATTTGAACCCTCAAAGGCTAAGCTAAAGCTATCAGCTAGAGGGGTTTTGTAGTCCGGAGTGCGTACCACTAAACTAACGAGTCATTATTTAGGTATTTTTTCTTTAATATCGATTGTAATAACATTTCAAGGTTCTGCATATTATGGAAGCAGCAGCATTTTAAATTTAATATAAAACCTATTTCTAGGTTTTACGCGAACAGCCAAAACAGATCTTCGATTTCATAGCCAACTACTTATCAGTGCTGCTAATCACGAGAGAGCATGGCATCATGTCCTTAAAGATACTGGAAGACCTTTGCGACTGCAAACCCTCGGTTTCCGAGCACCTGATGCAGCTTGGTATGGAGAGAGCCAAAGCTGATATGCTGGCTCAGCTGATTAAGGAGGAGATTGAGGACTTTGAACCAATGGAAGGCAAAGGTCAGTTGTACAACTTGTATTTTTCAATGGAGTAAAGACACCCTCTGGTGTCTTAAGTAGCGTTATAAGTTTCAACTTCGATGTGTTTTTTTAGTAAGTATGATAAATCAAATGAATTAGTCCACTTACATAATACGCAAAAAAAAACTCATAATCATATTTTGAATATGGGACTTTTAAGCTTAACAAGTCAGTAAAATTATCATACAAAACGTCATTTTAGTGACGAATTTAAAGTCATATGTAAAGGCTTTCTTTTAGTGAGTGATTCTGGGGAAGTGTTTTTTTATTTCGATTTTAAATAAATAAATAAATATTGGACAACATTACATACATTGCTCTGATTCTATGGTAAGTGGCCAAAGCACTTGTGTTACAGAAATCAGAAACAACGACGGTACCACAAAACCTAGACCCGAGACAATATAGAAAAGTTATTTTTCTACATTGACCGACTGGGAATCGAACCCCAGACCTCAGAGATAGCGACACCAAGGCCGGTATGCTCGCCTCTCGGCTACGGAGGTCGTCAAATTTAATTGATTAATTTTGGTCCCATAGAAAGTTTATTATTATTGTATTTAAGTTAAGCAATAAAATCATCCCCCAAATGTGTTACCTAATAATATAGGACCTTAAACTTCCCATGGCACACGTCATTAAAAACATTTATTTGTTTTAGAAAAAGTAAAAGAAATGCAAATAATGAAGAAGATTCTAACCAGGACAGTTCTGGACGAGGATATGTCAGCGAAAGTATGTCAGATCGCCAGAAACGCGTACCGTGAATACTGGTACCGAAAGAAATTGTTGGAGAAGGTATATTAGCTTATTTTTATACCACTGATATCCTCAGATGTATTCCTAAGGGCACTTTTAAATTACTGACGCCAAAGACGTGCCACATTCGAGCTGCTGGAACAGAGCAATCACGCTACTACTAACATTCATAAAATATCTAAAAGCGCAGTTGTAACACAGAATAAATAAAAGTGATGGGTATCAGAAGTTAGGCTACACTGCGTTCTGAAGTAACGGACACATAGACATCGTTCACTGACACGATATCTTAAATCAAATTCAAATTCAATCGTTTATTTGCGAGAATACATCATACATGCAATTTCATAATGCAGAACTTACTAACTTTGTCCATGTATTCAGCCTGCATGCAGGCGTGCAAATGTTAATAAAAATATAACAATAAAATGTCACACTATTTAAATTAAAGATTTCATATGAATTATACAATTATTCATTAAAATTAAAATATTCATTCAGACTATAAAAAGAATTATTCAACAACTAATTATTTAACATTTTCTTAAATACATTTCCTTGTAGCACTTTCAGTCTTTCGGGTAATTTATAAAACGCCCGGGATCGAACTACCTACCGTTAGAGCGTTCTATGAGTGACGTGTATATGTTCGTTGCTCGAGCGGGCATAATAAGAAGCTTAAGGTGATATGCACCTGTAGCAACTCTAGTTGACGTAACTGTCAACTTTTTTAAGCAGTTCTCTACCGATTGCGGTGACTAAAACCAGCAATCAAGGCCTAGTTTACGGTTCCTGCAATTGTAAAACAACTTTCAAAATCTGTAAGTCGGGGTTGCTGATGATACAAGTTGCTGGTTTGTGAAATTTAAATCACCAATTGCAGAAACCGAAAACAGTTTTGGCGGGGATTGCTGAAACTCGCAACTAGGATTGCTAGGACAGCGCATTTGCTCCAAAATATATGAAAATTGAAATTGCTGGTTATTATGAGTTGCTGATTGCCGCAAAAAGAAAGTAGCTGTATGTGCAAAGCGCCTAACTTTTGTTACAGTGGCGCCACTGCAGCGCTTTTAGATATTGTAGGAAAGCTCGGCAGTTGCCCGACTTGGCACTACTTCACGCCACCAATTTGAAGGCTTCTTCTTGTTCGAAACCTTTTTTGTATATTTTAGAGCATGACAGCTCAACCTAATGAGCCCTGGGAGATTGCAGCCCAACACACTTTAGAACTCTACAAGAAGACAAAGCCATCGTTCAGTGAATTGACCAGAGCCACTCAGAAAATTCAGGTAAGTATCTAACTTTCCATAACTGATTTGGGTACTACATCTATTTAGATTATAAGCAACGTAATCATCAGCCTTTGGTAATCAAGCGAGTGGGTTTGGAGATGTATTTTTGTATCATGCTAATTCCAATACGAATACGGAATCGCTATTTGCATGCGGATACCTAAAATCACTATTTTTGAAAATGAATTCCGGGAATTCTGCTATGAGTGGGAGAGTACTCGTTTTTCGTTTTCTACTAGTAGAAAGTACGGAAGAATGACATTGACAAGCAAACATAGCTGACAGAGATTAAGCGACTTGTAAACCGTGTAAAAAACTATACTCACTTGACACTGGCGAACGTGGCAACGCGGATTAGCCATTAATAAAGAGAAGAAGAAGAGATTAAGCGATTCATGACCCGTTTTTAAGTTCAATAAGTTTTCGCATTATAATATTTTCTGTATGAAACGAAAATAGTTTAAAGATTTTAATTTAATAACATCACATAATTCGAGTAAATCAGAAATGCGTAAAATCATTTTTTTTTCTTATGTTTTAAAAATACGCCTCCCGCTCTCACCGTCTGCATCAAACAGCTATTCGCAACCTCGAAAGTCCAGTGAGAGCCCTGCGTAGTTCAGATCGTGGTCGCCACTAACTTTCCTTCCTTCTTCAAAATCACATAGTGACAACTCATTGGGCGGGGCACAGAGCACGGAGAACTGCCGGCCGATGGGGCAGAAATGTTCTAGAATGGAGGAATCCCACAAGGTGGACAGACGACCTGGTAAAGGTTGCAGGAAGACGCTGCCGCTTCCAACCGCCCAATCTGGGAGTCAACGAGGATGGCCAATGTTCAACAGTGGACGTTTTATGGCTAAAATGATGATGATGAGTTTTTTAAGCTGTATACATTTTAATCAATCTACTGTATTTTAGGCTGCCTATAGAGGATACCACGTCCGCAAAAACTTGCTGTCACACTTGAAACCGCCGAAGAAGAAGCTAAGGCCAAAAGTTGATCTTCTTGGACCCCCAATTGATACTGCTGAATCTAGAGAAATTGATCTCGGACCTATTATTGTAAGTTTTAAAATGTAAATAATAGTCCTAACGTTTCGCTTTTCAATTTCTAAGGGACGGTACTGCGAGGTACGGGAACAATTAGACCTGTGTGAATACTGAGGCGCAGTTGACGTAGCACAGCCTAGATACAAAATAGGCACAGAATATATTATAGGATAATTCCAGAAACGACTCTGATAGAGATTTGCTAAAATAAATAACTACCCTAACCGTGCGACAACAAAGAGCAAATTTGCTTGCACCGGGCAATGTACTTTAATTTTATACATAGCGATAGGCATCAAAACGCCACAAGCGAGAGCTCTGTTACTTTAAAGTTTGTGAATTTTGTGAAGAAGTTTAAATAATTAGTCATGATTCTAATTAAAATGTAATATTATTAGGTATACGATGCAAAAATTTTGGCATTGAATAGTCATAAAAAGCCCTGTTAAAATTATCGTACCTACTGAAGAGCTTTAAAATTGGTTAAATTAATAAATTGCATTGTCACAAGAATTATTAGAAAACACTCTGATTTTCATGGTCTCGAGGTAAGGAATTCTTCAGGGGCGTCTTCCAGCACAACCAGTGTTAGTTTTCTGAATAGATCTGTACTGGTAGTCAAACCCAGGAGCCATTGCGTTTCTTCAATTCATTCTGATGAGTGATTAACACACACTAATAAAGAGTCAAATACACGATAGCACACTCAAAGTACACGTGTCATAGTCATAGTCATATATTATGTTTATTGCATCATGTTGGTACAAAGATCTTAAATTAATTTATGTAGTCCCGTAAAATGGCCCTGTAAGGGCATTGTCTTTTAAGTTAATATAGATTCGACATGGATTTCAATAATTACAATAACTCGGTTTTGTATTATTTTGAGTTGTAACCTATTGTGTCTAATACTTATTTATATATTGGCACACTATGCGGTTTTGAAGTCTGTACAATTTATTCGCTGTGCTAAACTACCATCAATTTTTTTAAGGCTTAGTGTGAGTTGTACTCGATAGATTTTGCGAGAACGTAAACTGACGTAAAAGGTTTGTTAACCAACCAGCACCGGGCAGCGCCCCCTGAAATTCTATACAAAAATATATTTTCGACCGATTTATACGTAAAATATATGAACAATAATAGGGATTTGATATAATATGTACCTAAGCATACAGCTTCAAAATATTGTACTTTGATATCTTCAAATCTATCAGACAGTACGAATCTCTTGTGAGTCATGATCATTTCTTTCCGCACCCCACCTCCCCACGCTTACCCAAGGTGCGGTGCAGCCGAGTTAGTCAGAATAAAGAAACAAATGCTATGCTAAAATCTTGTGTAGGTTCTGGCAATACTTTGTATATTTATTAAATATTTTTCTGACAATTTGGGCTTAAGTAGGTAGTAGGCTTATGAAACATTTGACAATTATACTTACCTTAATAGTTTTGGATGCGCGTCACTAGTCAGCCGATCAAGACAGACGATTTTATAAGTATAGATACGTACCCAATTTACCTTGTATTTATACAGAATATACAAGTCCGCGAAGACGACGTCAGCACCATGTTTGATGAGCATGCCGGCGAGCAACTTGGCCTCGGCTATGACCCCATGAAAACCATTACCCACGTCGAAGATGACGAAGTTCTGACCGAGCAGGGACTGCCAGGCAGCGGGGTACCGAGCCAGTTTTCTGGACTGCCCTCTACAAAGAGCTTGACTGGGGCGGAGCTGTCAAAGTCTAGATTTAGCCATACTTATGATGGGGAAAAATCGAAGCAGAGTCAGGCGCCTAGTCAGGTCGATGGTAAATAACGTCATACCTGATAATCCTCTTTATTTCAGGCAGAGCCAGGTAGCAACAATTTAAAGCAATTTGATGACTGTCTAGTGTAGTGGTTTGCGCACCGGGCTACAAAACCAGCGGTTGCGGGTGCGAATCCCGCAAATGTTTGTGTGAGCACGAGCATTTGTACGTATTGACTATAAGTCATGGATGTTTATTTTTTATATTTTTATTTATTTATTACAAACATCTTAAAGGTAACAGAAGTATCCCTCAACACTTGAGAAGATTAGTCACATTAAGAATTTACGATACAATACAGAGAAATTACAATATAATAAAGTCAATCTTGTTCAAACTTATGTCATTGTCAAAAAAGTTAAGTCATAAATTGATTGTCAGAATTGTGGTCAAAAATAATTAATTAAAATGATTAGTATCTAGTACTTCAATAATTAATGTCATACAATTAAATAATTAATGTATGTATTTACGAATGTTTATCCGTTATCCGTCCATTTGGGTGTGGTGACCAATTTCGGTGTTTTAACAGGAATGGAATTTCAGGAAAACCAAGGAAAATCCTAAAAAACATAGGCACAGTGTGTAACAAACACTTAGATATAATAACTTATTTAGGTGTTTGCGTCTAGGAGACATCACATCATACTGCTGAGCTGATGATAAAAATATACTTAAACATTTTTTTTTGGCTGATAAGAAGATTTCGGAAAACGAATGCTGATTTCCATGTCGATCATTATTAGATTTATCGTTTATCAGAATTTGAATTCAGAACTAAGTACTTTATTGTTGTTTTGTTTTGATTCCCGCGTTAACTGTAACTGAAACGGTTTTTAGTTTTTTTTAATGACTTTCATTATGCATTATTATCGCGTGCCTTTCCGCATGCGGTATATCGACAGAGTTAAATCGTCCAATGAAAATGAGAGCGACCAAGAATATTTTCAATATCTAGCAATTGTTTTTAAAACTCTCGTTTTAAAATATTTTACAGCAACATCGCGCCAAAGTCGCATGATAAGCCAAATTCCTCAGAGTGCTCGCTCCAGCCGCTTACCGAGCCAGATGCCAGGGTCTGCTACTGAGTTAGACGGGTTACAGAAGATTTCATTTCTTGAGGTCAGTGCTTTTATTCACAATCTTAATGTACCTACTAAATTAGATGATTCGATTAGGGGATGTAAAAAAAAAGAGATTTAAACAAGATTTATTTTGGAAGAGTACAAGATTAAAAAGAAAAAGCCGGAGTATCTTGGGCACATTAAATACCATCATCCTTATCATTTTATCTATAGGTCGTCCACTGCTGAACATAGGCCAGTCATGACCTCAAGATTGGCCGGTTAGAAGCAGCCTGCATCCAGCGGCTTCCTGCAACCTTTACCAGGTCGTCTGTCTACCTTGTGGGTGGACGTCCTACGCTGCGCTTGCCGGTACGTGACATCCATTCTAGAACCTTTCTACTCCATCGGCCGTCAGTTCTACGTGCTATGTGCCCCGCCCACTAGCACTTTAGCTTGCTAAATCGTTAGGCTATGTCAACGACTTTTGTTCGATCTCGCAGACACACCGATTATAGCTCTTTCTATAGCAACGCTGTGCAACCTTGACCATTCTTATATATATATTAAATATGAATTACTGCAACTAATACTACAAGAATCTAAGACAAAAAGGTAAGATGATATACAATTGCCAATGGTACCGAACCACGTTCGCGAGAGCTATTGCTATTGCCATTTAAAGTGCAAATCGTAAGAAGAAAAATAAAATCTACATCTGAATATTTGCATTTTTTTTAACCTTTGTATCAGACCAAGTCTTAGTAGTATATACACATAGCAACAAACAATATCAATATCAACATCAACAAACAATATGGATTTTTTTGGAATCTACGTTCGTATGTACGGATCTATACTACTTGCTCGGTAGTGAGGGAAAATATCGAAGGAAACCTGCACATACAGTTATCACTGAATTGTAGCCGTCGTCCAAAATTGGCTGGTTCAGTCTTAGGGTTACGGTGGTCTAATAGAAAACGTTCCAAATGTAATAACCAGACTTACCTGCATGTCATGGTCAAGCGTACCCTGGCTAGAAACAGGATAAGCACTAGGAAGAAGAAGAAAAAAGCGCATGGGTATCTGTTAAAGATAAGTTCATCTACATCATCATTATTTCAGCCATAGGACGTCCGATGCTAAACATAGGTCTCCCCTAGTGACTTCCAGATTGGCCAGTTGGAAGCGGCCTGCAACCAGCGGCTTCCTGGGACCTTCACTAGGTCATCTGCCCACCTTGTGGGTGGATGTCCTACGCTACGCTTGCTTGCTTGCTTGAGGATGGGTTGATAATGCACAAACGTCACAGGAAGCGGATCGCAATAGATGCTGATTTTAGATAGTGGTTTATGATGTAGTATATTCTGAACTGCAAAACCTCGGTGTAACTTATATTTAGATTTTTAACCTTAAAGTAACTTGACAGAGACCACCAGAAGTGATACCAGACTTCGAAAGCGAAGATGGCCTGGCGAAGTCTGAAACACAAGAACCTCAGGAGGTCCAGGAAGAACTGGGAATCAAACCAGCTGAGGCAGTGGAGGCAGAACCTGCCCAAGAGGTGCCTGAAGATATCGCAGGTATAATTTAAATCTCGACGACCTCCTTAGCCGAGAGGCGAGGATACCGGACTTGGTGTCGATATCTCTGAGGTTCCGGGTTCGATTCCCGGTTGGGTCAATGTAGAAAAATAGCTTTTCTATATTGTTTCGGGTCTGGGTGTTGTGGTACCGTTGTTGTTTCTGATTTCTGTAACACAAGTGCATTGGCTACTTACCACAGGATAAGAGCAATATATGTGATGTCCAATATTTAAAAAAAAAAAAAAACAATTTTCTAATCAGGAAAGGTGGAATGGCAACTTAAATCTTTGAGTGTAAATAATGCAAAATTTTTGTGGTTAAATAATGTGTATTTCTCATTAGGATTACAAATTCATTTACTGAAAAATTATAATTCACTTAAAGCATAAAAATGGAACACGCGCACTAACAGTTCCATATGCAATCTTTTGAGATGGTGCGGGCTGCTGCAAGCAACGATCAAAAAAGTCAATAGGTGCCAATAGGTGACAGTGAACACTTGACAGGTGCGTGCAGGCAACCGTTGCCATCACAAGAATTAAGCAAACAAAAATAATGTCGGTAGTTATGCAGTGTGATACGACTCGTGGCTAATGTTATCGAGTCGACAGTGGAAGAGAAGATGGAAGCACGACGCGGCTAAGCGTAGCGTATTGCCTTTGTCATAATAACTTAGAGCAGGAAAAGGATTAAAATCATTTATCATGCTGGACACAGGCCTCCTAATGCATGTCTCTGACCCCGATCCTTGGCAGTTTTTGGCAGCAAAAAAGCATAATATAATAAAATACTGCGCCCGCTATAAAATACAGTAAGTGGCAATAGAAAATATAAGGATTTTTTACTTTCAAATTCATGAGTCCATAGCAAAAGATAACTTGGGGCGCGAAAAAGTTTGCAAGATCCTATTTAAAGTTGAAACTAGTACTATATATAGTAAAATACAATTAATAAATAATTATAACGGCTGTACCTACTGCGAACATGTCTTATTAATTTTCTCGCGATTTGTCAATAATGTTTACCAAAATACAGTTATTTGTGTAATGTATATCGAATATGATAACAATTAACATGTGGCCATTATAAATACTAAATGTACGATACAACAATGCCGCGCGAGGTCAATGCATAGAAAGCAAAACCACCTACGTGAAACAAAAAACTTCATTCTTCAATTAGTTTCAGTCCATTATTATTTTACGAGTATATTCCATTTTTAGACATTATTGTTACTTAAACATATTCCAAACGTTTGCGTTAACTGGCTTCAAGCTGATGTCGAGCACTTTTGGCATAGAAGCAGAATGTAAATAGTTTATAATAATCCCAATACCTATATGAGTATAAGTGAAGCTTCTTATATAAGGAATTAACTCTAACTCCTATCGCTTGATTGAATCAGGAACTCAAACCTTACAAACTATGAAACCCAAGGAATAAGTGCCAAAAATCCTTCGTCGTGTCATTACTTCTGTTACCATACGGACTCACGCCCAACAAGATGCCGTTCACTGTTGTTTACCAAATAAAACTACACTAATATTAATTCAATCATTTTAATGTCGGAATTAAAATGAGATCTATTAGTGTTGCCAGACTACCCGCAGGTTAGTTTCCTTCCCGCTCAAAGACTAATGTGGATGCAAATCCCAACTAGACTCTGACCGCAATTAAATTTAAAGACAACTATATAAATACTTTTAAAATAAGAGGATAGGTAAACTAGCTCAAAATTAAATATATCTGACAACGTTAGTTCAGCATTGACCGAAGTTACATCACCCCAAAATACTTTTATGTTACAATCCATCACTGCATCTGCAATAATAATGTCGTCGTTATGTAAGCTAGCCAAATCGCAATGTGTTGTTAACAAAACATCAGTTACGTACTTGAAGACATTTTAGACATTTGCGAAAGAAGGCCAGGGTCGTTAGCGCTTTACAATAAAGAAGGCTAGGATAACATCAAGTTAATACTCGTAATATGTAAAAATATGAAGGCAAGAAAAACATCTTTAATCTACGTGTTTTTATGTTTTTATGTTTTCTTCTTGGGTATTAGATAAAATCTCTTAGGTTTGAAGAAAGGCTGCGGCTAGAGTATTTTAAAAAGCCTACGATTCGGTGAACTTTCTTAGATAAATATTGAATTTAATTTATGAAAAGATTAAGCTTAAGCTCATTAATTTATTACATGCTACTTATTAAGCCCAACGGATTAGCAAGCTGAAGTGGCAGTGGGCGGGGCAAATAGCACGTAGAACTGATGGCCGATGGGGCAAAAAGGTTCTAGAATGGAGGCTACGTAAGAGTAAGCGCAGCGTAGGACATCTACCCACAAAGTAGACAGACGACCTGGTAAAGGTCGCAGAAAGACGCTGGATGCAAGCCGCTTCCAACCAGCCAATCTGGAAGTCAATGGGGAGGCCTAAGTTCAGCAGTGGACATCCTATGGCTGAAATGATGATGATGACTTATTAAACTCTTCCTTCCATAGATGACCGCACTGAAGGTGATGGCGAGAGTGCACCGACAGCGTCTGTCCCGTCTGTCCCATCCACAGCACCTGACACAGCTGACAACACTGACGTCGAAGACACTGGTGGAGACACTACTGGTGAAGATGAGGCCGAAGGGGATTAGATGAATTGCCATATATGTGGATAACAATTTATAGTCAATAGTTCGTCAGTATATATTTTTTGTTTTGTTTTTGGCTGAAGGAATAGTTTTGCTTATGTTACGTTATTATTTTATCAAGGTACCTGGTTTATTAATGCACATGTAGTTCATTGAAGAATCTTTTGTTTAGGTTATGTTGTTTTTTTTTAAAATGGTTCGTTTAATAAAGATTTTTGTTACCAAACGATGTATCAATATCATGTAAAAACTTATGCGTAAAAATGTAGGAAATCTACAAGTATTTAAAACAAAAACCATAGCCACCTAGATTTATTAAGGCTCATGAAAAGAAAGCCTAGACCGATACTTTTTGATTTTAATTACAACGAGACAAAATGACAGACTTATTGCAGTCGCAAATACAAGAAAGTTGCAGATTAGCCTTGCCAGAGGGGTTGAAAGATCTGATGAGTGATATCTCCAGAGAGGTAAGGACATAGTCGCATCTATTTCTTGGAGTCTCGGCCCTAGTAATTTAACCTTTATCTATTCCTTTATTCTTGTCTTTACAATATAAATTGTGTACACTAGTACCTACCTATTTTGTAAAATCTAAAATATCTATTGTATTGAAGGTACTCCGCGCTCAACCATCTAATCTGTACCAATTTATCGCTGACTACCTGTCAGCACTGTTGGTTGCTCGTGAGAATCTAACCATCGCAGCGCAATTGTGCAAGAACGTTTGCGAGGGCACTTGCTACCCAGAGTTGGATGATGAACTTAGATTTATAGGCTTTGACGACGATAGTGCGAACATAGCTAAGAAAATCATTGTGGATTATTTTGATAGTGGAGAAAGTAAATCTGTTGTGTTAATTGTAAAATTACCGATTAAAATATCAAGTTCATTCCGATAGGAAAAAGATGCATTACAGTTAAGGCTGTCACATAGGTATACGGAATTCCAATGTCCGCTTCATCAGAATTCCAGCATCAGCTAATCCATACAAATATGTAGAGTTAAACCCAAGGACCGAAACCGGTTAATATTGATTTCAGAATGTATTAGACCCGTTTCTAATAGTTGATAGTATTTAGTTTAAATTTGTCATAGCTTTTAAGTCCGTAGTTGGGGTATGTAATAATTAATTTAGCGAAAACCTTTATTATTTCGGTTAAGGTTCCATAAGATAACCGATTTCCGATCTCTGGTTTATACCACACAATTTGTATTGGAATTCTGAATCTTAGTATGTTGCGGCATTGTCAAGTTCTCTACCAAAAATGACAGCAAAAAACTAAAACAGTTCCTTAACTCACGAATTTGTATTTATAATCTTAACAAAATGGATCAAGTTATGCCAACACGATCCAAACCACAAAGTCATCAGTTACAAGTTATCTATACCAAATTGCGTAAAATGAACTCTCATATCACAAATACTCGTTTTCATATTTTTGTTTTAAAAAAAAAAAGTATTAAAAGTATAACAAATACGAAAACAAGTCTTTGTGACATGAGAATAGAGTTCACTTGGCATAGACTCGAAACTTCTGACATTGTGGTTTGGATCGTTTTGGCTTAACTTGGTCCAAATATAATCTTGCTAAAATCATTGCAATTACTGATCTTCCTTACGTACTTTCACCAGCAAATGAAACAAGCTTGATGATAAAAATCGCAAAGAAAATAACCATGGAGCAAGATCAACTAATTGCAGTACAAATGGCTGTGAGGAAGGCTTTCCAACGAAACTTGATTAACAACACAACATTTTATGAGGTATTTTGCAAATTACACTGCTATTTTTACCTGGCAGTATAGGGTCCTGGTCCTAATTTAGTAGTTAACTTACTTCTAAGGGTATTTTTTTTTTGGTTGCAGTCCGCTTCAAACCGGCCAATTTGGAAGTCAATGGCCTATGTTCAGCAGTGGACTCCTATGGCTGAATGATGAAGGGTCTATTTCACAACTAAAACAGCAACTTGTTCTATGGGACCAACATCAAAATCGCAAAAAAACATTCCCATAACCGACTATCATATCCAAATAAATATTAAAATTGACTTCACCTGCTTTTCAGACGTCATCAGACAGTGATCTAGATGAGGTAGCGATGGCAGCCAAATACACTCTTAACTTATACAGAAAAACCAAACACACGCCTGAAGAATATGAGAAAACGGCGACTAAAGTGCAGGTTTTGAAATTGTCACTGTAATTTAATTTAATGCCTCTCAACATATACAGGGTTACATTTCAAGGTAGTGCCAAATTTTAAAAATAAGATTTATTGAAGAATATAAAAATCAATAATTTTAAAAATAAGATTTATTGAAGAATATCGTAATTCATTTTAGTCGTCGTATTTCAGGAGTGAAATATACTTAAAAAATTCCGAAAAAAAAGAAAACGCGAGATGCGCCCTCATTCATCAGAGATCACAGGCGTACGCCGACGCTGCTCCAACAAGAACCTCATGCAGTGCACATACGGTGCATTTTTTTCAAATGCAGAATGGAAGAATCAAAAATAAAAAAGGGGTTTTTTATATAGATCGATTTAGTTACAGATTCTGAGTGGTCCCTGAAAAATTGGCACTACCGTGAAATGTAACCCTGTATATGTATAGCGGTTAGAGCTGGTATGTTGGCTCACAGGTTTTCCCATTGTACAGTGAAGGTTACGCTTTTTAAAGCATACTGCCAAATACACCAAAAGATCGCTTGATGCCCTGAGCATCCAATATGGTCCCGTTTAATCCCGATAGTTTTACCCAATTCGTAAACATTAGTACTGCTATTATTATTACAGACATCCTATCGAGCTTATGGTGTGAGACGTCATAAATGTCCAGACCAAGAAGTCTTGCCGCCACCGGAGAAAATAGTACCAAAGACTCTTCGATTTAGTGTTGAAGTAAGTTAATAATTAATAAATTTAATATTTATATCCTCCATGTCCCTTCATGTATATGTAGGTATTTTATGTCAAAATATACGGTAATACAGTACAATTATTTTTGTCCTTCTATTTGTTCCGTCTAAACTCCGAATCTGGATTGATTTTGACATGACTTTCACTTGCAAATAGCTGATGGTAAAAATTGTGAATAAAATCCGAGTCAAATAGGAAATCGATATAAAACCTCACTAACAAAGACGCGAGCAAGAGACAAATTTATAAATTAAAAAATTATAAATAAATTATTTCTACAATTATACAAATTACTTTAATAGCCGCTTACTCTAGATTAAGCAGTAAATTTTAACTCTCAAGTTAAAATTTACACCAGCTTGGTCGAATCCGGTCTAAACAGTAAAATGTATGTAATTTTCACGGCTTTAAAACAAATGAATAATCACCCTTTAGTGATGACTAAAACGTTTACTATTGCTATATTGCTAGCAAAATCTTAAGAAATAGTCATTGCTGAGTCAAATTCTGCTCTTACAGGTAGACAATCGTGGCAAAGGCACCTCAATACCATTAAAAGCTTGCTGTAAGTATACTTACTTTATCCTATTTTTTGTTTATCCCAAATGAATTTAAAGATAGTTCTTTATTAATTAAGGTGCTTTTAGCTTAGTGGCGGCAGCAATTTGGCAATGATTGATTACCTAAAGTTAAGCAACACACACCGCGTTAGTGTTGCCAAAAAATCGATAGTTTTGCAATGGATAGTTGAACGCTAAATTCATCTATACGATCGATAGGACAATCGATAGTATCGATAGTATCTATCTCTTTTACTGCAATACTATCGGTAAACAGCAATACTATCGATAGTATCGATAGTTTCGATCGCTGCCAACTAATGAACTATCGATACTATCAATAGTATTGCTCTTCAATATCAAGAAGACTATCGATAGTCTATTCGATATTGAAGAGCAATACTATAGATACTATCGATAGTTCATTGGTTGGCAGCGATCGAAACTATCGATACTATCGATAGTATCTATAGAATCGATAGACTATCGATAGTATCGTTTTTCCTTCAACTATCGATAGGCTATTGATAGACAATCGATATTGACCTATCGAGCGGCAACACTACTCCGCGTTTACCCATCCACTCGGATGGGTGACCATTCTGACCATATTTAGTGACATTTATCTCAAACATCTCCGTGCTTCGGAAGGCACGTTTAAAGTCGGTCACGGCTTATATCGTAAAGCCAAGTCAGAGGCCTTATTGATTACATGATAGTAAGGTTTAGTCACAGACCTAACAACACCTCTCTACCAATCCGCAATGGGCCCGCATGGTACCACCTTATAATAGGCTAGTTTCCTAAAAAAATCTAATAAGTCCGTCAGTTACATTAACAGAAAATATTGGACACGTATTTTTTCTTTTCTCAATCAAACAAAAAAATTTGAAGATATAGCCCGTTAAAGTTCCGCGTAACTAAAACAACACATTTTAGCAAGGCGTGACGTCACCACTTTGATGCACGATAACTTCGTAGTTTTTTGTTTAATTGACAAAAGACAAAATATGGGTCCAATATTTTTTGATAATCTAATTGACGGACTAATTTGAAATTTTTTTTTGACCCAGGAAACTAGCCTATTGAGGTAAGGCCTTTGCCCTGCAGTGGGACCTACATAATCATACCTTACTTTATTATGTAATTTACTAAAATATAACCAGCAAAATTGTTTACCATAGCTAAATTATCAAACTTATCTACAGTTATACCAACAGTTTCATCCACATCGCTAGCCGGGTCATATCTGAACCTTCCAAAATACGTGCCTTACTCAGTTCACGATAAAGAAGGGCTTGACAACGTTGAGGAAGGGCCAGAAAGAGAGAACGTGACCATAGACTACTTAGAAGATGACACTTGCTCTACGAGCCATAGAAAGATCAGTTTCCAGGACTTTCCGCAGGAGATTGAAGACGAGGCGGTGATGGCTGATGATGAATCAGAGCAGTCTATTCATGAGGTGATATATAACCCGTTAGAATATGAAGATGATGATGTCAAAGATGAGACTGGTACTGGTGAAGATTTTAGTTTTTAGTTATTTGAGTTGAAACAGTATTGGTAATGGGCTAGTTTCCTAAAAAAATCTAACTAGTCCGTCTGTTGGATTATCAGAAAATATTAGACACGTATTTTGTCTTTTATTAATCAAACAAAAAATGATGAAGATATAGCCCGTCAAAGTTCCGCGTAACGTCACGCCTTGCGACACTTTTTAGCAAGGCGTGACGTCACGTGCTCACTTTGATGCGCTTTGTATATATAAAGAAGAGTAATAAGAATAATCTTTTTTTGACCCAGGCTGCTGACGATCGGCTGTGATGGTTAATTGCATACGTCTATTATTATTAAAATATTTTTACAATTACACCAATTTTATAAACCCCAAATTAAGTAGATTGTAGGTATTATGGCGGCAAGGTATAATTACATCCATTAGGTAAAGTGCTTTACACACATACATACTACCTCTTGCGGGATGAGTACCTTATAATAAGGTTCCTTTTTAACTTTTTATGTACGGAACCCTAAAAACAAAATAAGGTTGAAGTAATACTGACACAGAGCTCATGCCCCTGATCCTGCTATATTTTTTCGATGGCTACTTTTATTATAACTTATAGCCAGAAATTACGTAGGTACAATTTTTTTACTAAGAGTGGTTTTAGTTTATGCCTCACTTTTTACTATTACACATCAGTGCATGCTTGGAATAATTTATTTTGATGTTGTGTTAAAAATAACTCCTATGATTTTGTAATAAATTTATTAAACTCAAATACAGCGCTAATAATTATAAATCTGCTACACCTACATAGATAATATTTATTTTTGGTCATTAACATATTTTTATTTAACTTTATGATACACTTAACTAGGTCATGTTCCTAATATTCTTAGAACTAAAACGTGTGGGACAAAACAGTGCATTTATCCTGTGTATTAAATGCTTTTTATTTTTATAAAAACCTGTATTCTTAACTGCTTTTGATGATAAAATAAAAATGTACTTAAAATTAACAACAATTTTAACAACTTAATTACTCGAACATCGTCAATGTTAATGTGAAATAAGTTAAATTGGTACTGTGGGATAAAACAATGTGTAGGATAAGTTTCATGTATCGACATGAGAGTATTAATTTCAATGATATCCTTAAAAATAAAAATAATATGTATTAAATCTAGATACTTCTAGAACAATGATAGTTAGTACTAATTTACAAAAACTTAAGATAGATTGGTAGAAATCACAGCAGATCTCAAATCTATTACCTTACTATAGGAAGTTCACATTAAATATTTTTGTGACAAAAAATTATGCTCATTTTTTTTATAATAGAAATAATATCATTTGTGTCTTTATTATTATTTGAAATGAATATTATTAAATAGACTAGTAGTTAAATACTTAAAATAAACAACAATTGTTCGGAAAAAATAAGAAAACGTACTTACCTATATACAACTATAAATTATAACTACCAATTTTACAATAAGTTTTACACTAAATTTAAAGGAAACTCTGAATAAAACGTAAAACATCAAAATATAACATTTAATAATAATAAAATAAGCTAGTCCAATTAATAAAAAAATAAAAGGTATTTTTGAGCGAACAAAATGAGAGATCTCGTAAATATTATGCTTTGGTATTTTCCAAATAGTTTTTAAAAATATATTACTTATAATATTTTAAAGTTACATAATTGTCAATAAGTAAATAACAATTAATACACTTGTAAAAAAACTTTTTGTAAACCCCTATTTTTAATGAGTACAAACCTTTTAAGGGAAGGAAGGATTGATAAACGTGACCATTTTATGTATCTTAGGATCAAAAAAATATTTCTTTAGCTCTATTTATTTAGGTCTTTTATTTGACTTTATTGCGTTTGGAGTTTTTTTTAGGATCACATTTTTTTAATGAAAATATGGTCACTTTTGTCCTGGATTGTACTAATTAAAAACTAGGAGTAGGTACATACACCGTGAAATTTTCAATAATACTTACAAATAGTTTAATTTTGATATGTTTAAAAAGTTTTTACTTTAGCCAAAAAAAATGGCCGAACAATAACGCGATATCTCCACAAAATTTGGGAATACCTAGTTGTGACACACACACAAAAAGACGAAACTAAATAAGTACTAATAATTTCAAAGCGTTTGCAAATAATTGAGAATCATGAATGGAATAACGCCTTTTAATGAGGGTTTTTGAAGACGTGGCTTCATAAAATTATTTATAAATAGTTTCAACATTTCAATTGTACAGAGTAGAATGAGATGGCGAAAATATTGTCAAAGATTTCGATTCTAGGTGAAAATATTCACTTCAGTATATTCAATATATCCACTCTAAAAAAAAAACTTCACGGTGTATTTTATTTAACATTAAAAGTATTTAGCCCATACAAAACGCTTTATTTGCATAATAATTACCTATTATTTCAATTAAAGGATTTTGTATACAACTAATATTAAATTGTGAGTAGTTTTCAGATAGTATCCACTCCTCCTCCCATTAATTTATTGCCGTATTCACTCAGCAACTGGAAAAATAAAAAGACAGTTATGATAATAGGCTATTTGCCATGTACCAAAATTTACTTATCTAATTTAGTTTAATAGTTTGCACCATATGAAACCACAACAAATCAATAGTTATTAAAAATAATAAATGATTACTGTAAAAAAATCATTTTCAAATGTTATATTTTTGTCGGTATTTTACATTGTCAAAAACGCCGGTAACAATGACAGGCACGTCACCATTGAGTAACTTTGTACTAGACCTGACATCCCAAAGCGAGATTTTGCGCAACGCTCGCACAAAGTATGAGTAGTGTGACCGTCGCTAAAGATTTTTAACATGCCTGTTCTAGTATTTTATAACTCAATGGATATTTAAAGGTTCGTGACGTCACGAACAAGTATAATATGGCCGACGGCGTTTTCGCAGGCTTTTAAAAACGTAAATAATGAAATACTATTTTTTACTATTCTCAAAGGTTTAAAAAATTTGAAAATTTCTGACGCTTTATTTGAATATTATTACCAACAATAATAACTCTATTTCAGACACAGTCAAATAGCCAAATAGCCTATTATGTGAAAACATTATTAATCAAAGAAGGTATCATTGAAATGACGGAAAAGCTCTTTATGGCTGATTCTGGTCCTCAATTACACTTTTGTTACGGTCTTCTGCGCATCTCACGCCCAGCGCTCAAGATCGGTGCCGCTAGTTGTTATGCATATACAGGGTGTAACGAAAAGGTGAAACTTTAAGGGGTTATTCTACGGCTAAATTACATCAACTTTTTCTATGGGACCAACATCGAAATCGCAAAAAAAAAACACTTTCCCATACTAAAACGCGACCAGCTGGCATCAGTTTGTATGGAAACGTCAATTATTTTTTTTGAGATTTTGATGATGGTCCTGTAGAAAAAGTTGATGTAATTTAGCCGTAGATTAGCCCCTTAAAGTTTTATTTCACCTTTTCGTTACACACTGTATATTTTTTAATGGACTTACACCTGCTCTATATGTAGAGCAGTGATTTTTCCAATGCCAATGTCAATTATAATAAGTATAATGTTGATGAAGTGGACACCATAGATATTCGGTGTTTAGTGTTTATTACTTTTCATGGATTCAGTGAAGGCTACTTTTCCCGTAGAAGCAGGTTTCAAGACGGCATCGGGTTTAAAGCAAGTATTGTCTACAAGTCTCTTGACACTCCATGCGCGTTGAATGTAATGATATCTCAATAGTTTTAGGTCTTTATCACTTCATCAAACATTACAACACAAACTACACCAAAATTGCACTTTAAATGATAAATTAAAAACCATTTAAATATATCAGCCATGCTTTTCGTTAGACTACCGCCCACGGAATCATAGTTCAATAGAAATGTAAAAATAGAACTAGTTTTTTTTAATAATTTGACAGCTGTCAGTTGAAAACGATTCTCCCTAGGGCTGAAAAGTATTACTTTCAACCCGCTCCTTAACCAACTTTAAACATACTTTCCGAGTATGCGTAATGGAAAATAATTTTGAGAACCTGGATTAAACACTGACCTTATACAAGAAGATGTAATGGTGCCTATTAGAGAGCGAGTGCGGGCGCTGCGCGCGCAGCTCGCGCACGACGCGCGGCACGTCGGCGGCGGCGGCGCACAGCGCGCGCGCGCACACGTCCGCCGCCACCACGCACGCCGCGCGCCCCGCGCCCGACGCGCACACCACCACGCACGGCCGCACGCCTGCGAGAGACATATTATCTACATTATTATCACATTTGCCGACTATACTCGCCTTAATAAGGACAACCAACAAATCTCATACTGCCGTCGTAATGAAAAAGGGCACAACTATATATTTTTGTTGTAACATTATATTTGGGATTCACTTTTTTTTTAATTGTTTGCAACGTCCTGAAGATTTCTAGCGGCTTGGGAAGCATTTCGTCTTAGTTCGAGAGTCAAAGCGAAGGTGTACCGAGCCAACGGCTTCCGTCTCAACCACAGGAAAGCTAATTCTATTTTTTGTTAATATTAAAGAATTACCCACCTAAAGAGTATGGCGCCCAACCAATTCTAATTATACGCTCGACCGGGTTATTCAAGTAAGCTTAAAACTCTTTTGGAAATACCCAATTTTTTCCAATTCTAGACCATTGACTAGTCCGGCTAACTGTTATTTTTTATATTTGCTGTCTTAAAACATAAATTCTTAAACCATTAAAATTAACCTTTGATAAAAACCTGGAATTTTGCTCCTATTGTTCCCATTGTAATATTTATTATTGAATAAAACTTCTCGTGAAGTCTTAAAATCTTTTATTTAACAGTAGCAGTGGCAAGAAAACGATTATACAATTTTTATTTTCTCGAATTTTACAAAATGTTAAATGTACCCTCTTGCGTTACGACGGCAATATACCAATTCTATTACAACGTTAACGTTAAATTTTTAAAGTTTGTTTTTAATTTGTTAAATCTAACGACATCGGGTCGTTTCTGTTGCTAATCATCTAATAATCATCATATTACTACTTAGTCGATTAGCCACTTTATTGATACTCGTATGTTCAAACAGAAATTTAAACTTTTTTAAGAACCTTGTGTTTTTGACAAAAATACTATCAGGAGTTAAGAGGTAAAACAAACCATGAATCGAACTTAAATCAAAAAGTTTATCAGACACCTTGCCTAGTTATTAGGTACTCAGTATAACGTATCATTGCTAAACTGTGGTATTAATCATGAAAAACTTCTCTAGCATCAAATTCATCTTACCTTCCACTTCCGAAGCAGCCTTCATCCTGCCCAAGGTCCCATTATTGGGGTTGCTCCTCCTCATCATTTCCTCGGCTCGAGCTGGCGAGTACACGTTGACGCCGTTACCGGAGCCACCGTCTTCGCTCCGCAGCTTCGACAAGTTGTTGAACGAGGATCTGTTCTGGTCTCCATATATAACTTCTACTCCTGTGAAAAGGTTAACTACCTTGAGACTTGGAGATGGAGCCAAAAAGACTTGCGAACTGATAAAGGTTGCATTGAATATAGTGATTGGATATAGGTAATAATAAATAAATATAATAAATATTGGACAACATCACATACATTGCGCTGATCCTGTGGTAAGTAGCCAAAGCACTTGTGTTACAGAAATCAGAAACAACGACGGTACCACAACACCCAGACCCGAGACAATATAGAAAAGCTATTTTTCTACATTGACCCGGCCGGGAATCGAACCCGGAACCTCAGAGATAGCGACACCAAGTCCGGTATGCTCGCCTCTCGGCTACGGAGGTCGTGAATCGTGGTCTTTAATAGTTATGGATTTAGAAGTATGACTCTTTTGAACACGATTTTATTAGCTTCACTTGTACTAATTAACAAACTATGTAATCAAATCTTGGAAGTTAACTTTAACCTTAGTAATATCTAGGTATTTTAAACTTTGTAAGTTTTAAAAAAATGCCCATACAATTATTGTTGAATGGAGCCAGGAGATACACAGTGATATTCATCAATAAATAATAAATAATAAATAAATATTGGACAACATCACATACATTTCTCTGATCCTAGTAGTAGCTGAAGCACTTGTGTTACAGAAATCAGAAACAACGACGGTACCACAACACCCAGACCCGAGACAATATAGAAAAGTTATTTAACCCGGGCCTCAGAGATAGCGACACCAAGTCCGGTATGCTCGCCTCTCGGCTACAGAGGTCGTCAATCAATGTCTTCTAACTTTCGAGTTTGTGCTCATTAGGAATGGGCTAGTTTCCTAAAAAAAAATAATTAGTCCGTCAGTTGGATTAATAGAAAATATTGGACACGTATGTTTTCTTTTCTCAATCAAACAAAAAATTATGAAGAGATAGCCCGTTAAAGTTCCGCGTAACGTCACGCCTTGCGACACTTTTTGGCAAGGCGTGACGTCACGTGCTCACTTTGATGCGCTTTATCTCCGTAATTTTTTGTTTGATTGACAAAAGAAAAAATATGGGTTCATTATTTTTTGATGATCTAACTGACGGACTAAATAGAATAATCTTTTTTCGACCCAGGAAACTAGCCTATTGTTTTGATGAGTCCTGTAGGTACTTAAAAGCGTTATTTGTTTTATTTTATGTTTTGAAACTTAAAATTATTCTTTGTAGTAATATAAAGGGTAAGACAGAGAGTTTATTCTACTTAGAGAGTCGTACATCACCATCAGTAGCGACCATAGCCTAAACTCCTCCAATTTTGGAAAACATTTCTTCTAGGGATAATCTGTTTAAAAGGCAAAAACCCCTAGATAGACGTTAATAATCAAAAACCAAATCCAAACATCAAACCTTCGCGGCATGTGTTCTTTGTTCCCTTGGTAAACGTTAAACTTAGTGAAAAAAACAAACCTTCCTCATCATATTCTTTGGCTGTCTGCGAGATCTTCATATAACTCCTCATCTCAGACAAGAAGTCAATGACCGAGTCGTAATCATCGGGCACCCCTTTGGCCGGCCAGAAGTACCAGAGGTGAGTGACCTCTCTCCAGGTCCTGGTCGCTAGGTTGACAAGCTGTACGCTGGAGACCGCGTACTTGTCGCGTTGTTCGCGCTTCTTGAGGATGATCTGGAAGTCTCCAAAGGTGCGTTTGTTGTCCGTTATCTCAGACGGGGGGAGGTATTCGTAGCATTTTTCCTGGAATTAAAGAATTAGTTAAGATAGTTAGTAATAGTTATGACTAGACTTTACGGCGATAATAGTAAGTCATTTATTCAGTTTAAAAGCCCTCTTCCGGGCACTTAACACGTCTCAAAAATATATCTTCACCCTACCACCACTTCGGGACTACATATCGGCTGGTGATGAGAAGAAACGGCGCAACAAACTCAGTCGCCTTTGTCATTAAAACTACTCTAAAAGTTAAGAACAAAACAAGCAGACCGTATTCTTCGTCTGATATTTATGTGATTCTGGGCTTCGATTATGGACTTGTGGAACCCACTCTCACTACTGCCGTAAATTTATGCTGTAAGTATGCTTATAGTAAGTAGGTAGGTACCATTGTTTTTAATCATGAAACTTTGTTAAAATGAGTGACAACCACCTTAACAAGTCTTTGATAAATGCACAGGCATTTGTTTTCTATATCTGCTTGTGTCGGTTAATAGTTACATTTAGAGCGAAATTATGTCTTAAACTACAAAAAAACTAAAAAGCTACACCTATTTCTTTTTTATGTGCTGTTTTTGCAAATACTTACAAGCTAGTTATAACTATGTAATATAATACTTAAAACACTTCAAAACCAAACGGACGGTTTATAACCAAAATATTGCTGAGACAA
This sequence comes from Anania hortulata, assembly GCA_963576865.1. Lineage (NCBI taxonomy): Eukaryota > Metazoa > Arthropoda > Insecta > Lepidoptera > Crambidae > Anania > Anania hortulata. The sequence goes on from OY756406.1 coordinate 1,883,892, forward strand.
GTCCGGCCTTAACAGCAAAACGCTTTAAAAAAATAGTTGATTTTAATTAATAATATTTTTATCCTATGAAGCCTTATTGTAATAACATTCGCTCTGATAACGAAAACACCCGACGCAATCGGCTTGTATTCAAGTATACCTACCTAATAATACTTTAGGACTCTATTCTCTTGATATTTGTTGAAAGTTACAAGAAAATCATCTACATAAGTCAGAACAAGTGGGTTTGATAGCCACAGAAATAAATAGTAGCTCACCACCCCATTCTCCATGTACTCCGTGAGCATGACGACGAGCCTGGAGTTCTGTTCCCAAATCATTCGCCAGAAATCCGCGACCGTGTTGGAAAGTGGCGCCTGGCACGCGATGTAGTAGTTGCGAATATTGCCTGGACCCTGGAATAGAAACAAAAATTAGGAAATTTATAAAAGGTAGGTTACTTTTTCTAGCAATTTTTTATCTTTACGCTCGTCACGAATCCCAATTAAGGAACAACTAAACCTAAGGTATAAACGGTAGGTACTTATATGAGTTTTTAGAGAAAAAAAACAAGTTTGTATCGTTATTTAAAGTCGCTTTATGATGCCTAGAACGTCACGACAGCGAAAACTGTGCGGTCGAAGAGTCATAAAATCGATGGTACGCCACATCAAAAGTCACGAAAACAAATAATCATGGTATCAACAGGTTAGATTACATAGAAAGGCTACAATGTCGACAGGTTACAGAGATTTTACAGTTTTATTAGACTTTTGTTATGGATACTAAGCAACTGAGATGTTAAAATATAAACATTGTTGTCACGGACACAAAATATGTCCATGGTACACAAGCGTACGGACCCACGACCTTTGTGTTGGGTTGAATGTAGGGTTTAGGGCATTGATAGTAATAAAACAATGGTTTAGGGTCACTTCACTAACCACTTGACTAACGCGCCGTCAAACCGTCCTTTAACTTTATTTTCGCCACGATTTTATGATTAATTGATATAACAACTCTTCGATTCAAAAATTCACTGTTTTAACCAATTTTTTTATGTTGCGTTCTAGCGATGTAGCGTACCGTCGATTTGATGACCCTAAAATTACGCGTACCGGAGGCCTATTACGAAAATAATATTTCATTCATTCGAATTTATAAACGTACTATTTATTTGTGTCAAACACTTACTAAAATAATAACAACTGAAACTAGCCCTGTAATAGGGCCTCTGTTTGTCGCTGTCGTGGCATTAACGTAATGATAACGCTTTGCCATTCTGAATTTGCCTGTTGCCTGTTGTTAATTGTTACAAAGTACAGTCGCGAAAATAATGAAGACTTCCATTCTACGAAGTGGTGGGATTAATGCTGACAAACAATGTTAGAACGGAACCTAATAATTCCATATGTGACTGCGATAACGATAAACGAAGTCTAATATTACTGTCTCCAAGAGGCATTATATTTTATTTTTAACAAGTTGATCCATCAGACGTTATCCTGTCCAAATTTGACGTTCAGCTGTCAAACGAAATGTACGTAGGTACATATAATACACGCGCAAAATCCCATAGAAAAAGAGATAAAAAGAGCAGAGAGGTTCTCGAATGGAGGCTACGGTTACGAGGCTACGCTACCGGCAAGCGCAGCGTAGGACGCCCACCTTCAAGGTTGACAGACGACCTGGTAAAGGTTGCGGAAAACCCTGCTGGATGCAGGCTGCTTTCAACCGGCCAATCTAGAAGTCATTAAGGGAAGCCTATGATCAGCAGTGGACATCCTAGGACTGAAATGATGATGATGAACTTACAGTGACAAAATTAGCGTTAATATACTCCGTAGTTGGGTCATTCCCGATCCTCTTCAACGGGACCCTGGTCTCCGGCAGAGGCAATACGTTGGAGTATCGGTTCTTGTCTTCGCAGCCTGGCGGGACCTCATCAGGCCTCACGGTCACGGAGGGGATCTCGGCGAATTCGGCCGTCATGGACTCAATGTCCATTGCAAAGTTGGCTAGTGCTGCGTATTGCATGGGGTGTGACGTCACCTGAAAGAAGTTAAAGGTTGTAAGTTAATTTTTCAGCAAAAACTTTCAGTAAAAAATGCCGAATTATGTTTGAGTTTTGTATGATTATGTAAGAGAATTTTGCCGTTTTATGTTTTTTTTATTATCTTTTAAGATAAACATGTTAAACAAGAAATAAAAAAAAAATTTGATACTCTTTCTAAAAAAATAAAAGACCTTAATTTTTATATAATAAATGTCAGTTCCCGAAAAGGCGGAGTTCTGAAGGGAATAATTAAATTCTGAAGAGTATAATTGAAATCGGTTCAGTTTTTGCGACAAAAGTAACCAAAATTGGTCCCGCTGCTTAGGCGTGAAAAAGTGACAGACAGACAGAGTCACTTACGTGTTTATAATATTAATATTAGTATGTTTTATTTATTTATTTTACTACATCACATACAATGCTCTGATCCTATAGTAAGTAACCAAAGCACTTGTGTTACAGAAATCAGAAATAACAACCCACACCCAAGAAAATAATATGAAAAAGTTATTTTCATAGAATGACCGTCCGGGAATCGAACCTGGAACCTCAGAGATTGCTACACGAGGTCGTCGTGTTAAGGAGCAGAATAATTTACCTCGTCATCATAAGCCGGGTTGCCATAGCTCCGCTTGCTGGCCCGCAGCCTGTGGTTGCCTTTCCTGTGCCCCACGCTGACGGAGTCCAGGCTGTACGCGTCGAGCGACACCGGCGTACATCGCTGCGCGTACACGCCTCTGCGCCCGCGCCGCCGGACCACAAGCTGAAATGGACAATACTACGTTTATTATATCCATTCTTGTTTTTAAATAAATACATTGTTTTCCCAATCACACCAATTAGCTAGCCCCAAACTAAGCGAAGCTTGTACTAATGGCGACTAGATACCTAACGGATAAACATACATTATATACGTTTAAAAATATCCATGACACACAAACATTTGCCCCTTGCGGGATTCGAACCCGCAACCGCTTGGCTTTGTATTCCGCAGTGCGATCCACTACACCAGACAGTCGCCATTTATACCTAGCGACTCGCCCGGCTTCGGACAGGTAGTACAATATTTGGTTATTTGTTTGAAACAAAATTAAATACAGCCCATATTCATCTTGAATGTCCTTCCATTCTATATGTTGGTCATATAAATATTTAATGGATTGAGTAATTCTGGTGTTTACCTCGTACATACAAACTTTACCTCTTTTTAATCTATATCTTATATATAAAACAAAGTCGGGTTAGTTACACCATTTATAAGTCAAGAACGGATGGGCAAATTTTTATGATTTTTGGGTTTTGTCTCCATCCTGAATAGCAGAATAACTATTACAACATCGAAGAATTCACGAAAAAAAACGAGGCGGTACGAAGTTCGCCGGGACAGCTAGTATCTATGCAAAACGTGAATCAATTAAAAAACAAAATCTTAGGTATGTAGGACTTGTTTATTTTTTTAATTGAAGGGAACTAATACCTATAATAAGGATAATGAGGGAAAGTAAAGAAATGCATCAACTGTGTATATTTCGTGATCAACTTTTTATAAATATACAAAAAAAAAACATAATTATACATTTGCCGAGAAATAGTGCCTATTTAGTATGTTCATAGTCGGTTTGTGTTTACTATAATATTCGCCATTGAACTAAGTAGGCAAAGTCGGCACGGAAACATAAAAATTAAATAATTATAAACAGAAGTTATCGAGAATTTGCTCGCTCAGCGCTTACATTAGGAACATAACTGAAATAGGCTCTCTGACCCAGTAGGCTCATTCCTCACTGAAGCCCCCTTTCTCGCATATTGTTCCCGGTCAGGGTCCGCTTGACCACGAAGTAGATGCGACATGTCTGATTATTATCATGGATTATTACGTTTAAAGCCATTGCCAACCTCTCTAATCAAAGACATACTACTTGGAGCAATAGCTATCACACCTCTTGATTACATCTGACAGTAAGGTTGTAGTTACTCGCCTAATGTACAGCATTCCTCTAGCAAATCACACAAACCTGGGTAAAGGAAAATGGGCTGTGGGCTACAGTAAGACGCTTATGCTTATAAAATTTTTTTTTTAAATAATTTGGTATCAATCCGTAGAGGCGAGCATGTACCGGACTTGGTATTGCTATCTCCGAGGTCCCGGATTCGATTCTTGGTCGGTCAATGTAGAAAAATAACCTTTCTATATTGTCTCGTGTCGTTGTTTCTGATTTCTGTAACACAAGTGCTTTGGCGTCCTACTATAGGATCAGAGCGATGTACGTGATGTTGTCCAATATTTATTTATTTAATTTCCATCCATACAAAACGGGAGCGGGCCCACTGAGTTCTAACTGTATTGTGTATGACGTTAATGGTGTTATGACTCACTGGATAAAGCTCTATTGTAAACAAGCAACGGACTTTTGTTAACGATATGGGTTAGTGGAAGCTATGCGATTAGTTGATAAAACTGAGGTCGAAATTCTACTCCCTGTGAAGAGAAATTATACATGTAATTATTTTACAACTGTGGAAATAATTAAGAGAACAGATTTAGGCAATTAATCCAAATATTAATATGTACCTTGTAGGTAACCCAAGGATATTAATTTCTTACTTCAAAACCGTGACTATTATTGTGTCATCAGACAGAATAAATAATAATCAGGTGTTTATTATTTAGATAATGCTGCAGATTTACTAAGAAACTTTAACTGTAGGTGTTTATTATTTCTCTACGGATCTATTATTTATAATCTGTCAATTAAAAAAAAAAGGTAATTCTCTTCATTCTATCGTTTCGACTCAGTTCTAGTCGGCTATGATTCTAGATGAGACGAATCTAGTTATTACTCGTACTTTGGAGCGATTGCCATTAGACCTTCGTAGCCTAGTAACCAGACCATATTTTGGACTTGGCGCCGCCATATAGGAGGTCCTGGGTTCGATTCCCTGTCGGGAAAACGTAGAAAAACATAAATAACAAACTTTTGTATACTTTCTCGGGTCTGAGTGGTGTGGTATCGTCGTTGTTTCTGCAGAGCATAATTATGAACTTAATAGATAGATACTTTTTATTGTACACCACACAAAAGAAACAAATCACAGGAAAATAAATACACAATTTAGGCGGTTTTATCGCTGAAAGCGAACTCTTCCAGATAACCTTCAGGTAGAGGACAATTAAATTAATATTGAGAGGGGGAGGCGGTGAAGAATTCTAAAATATAAAAGTCCAAAATTTAACAAACTTATTAAACATACAAATGAAATGTGATATTGTCCTTTAGTTATTTGTTATTATTTAATCTATTTATCTCTGAATGTGCAGGTTTCATAGTCATAGTCATATATGTTTATTCCTCACTATGATTTACACAGCCAAGCTAGTTCGGTAGGTACTTTTAATAATTAACACCACATCTTACTTAATTTTGAATGTTGCCCGCAATTAAAATACCTCAGCCTGTCCCAAAACACACTTTTTACTCCACTCGCACTTAACTCGTGTCAATAAACATGTCAAATGCACAAATTGGCACTTGAGCTCTAGCGATTGGATTAAGTGAAAAAGTGCCCGTTTCGAGAGCTAGTATGAACCAACACTTGAAAGTATGAAAGTTTAATTTATGGCCTGCCCTACTTGACGGGTGTCCGTTGCACGATGAATGTTCGTCCGATTTTTTGTCGTTGACGGGTTTGTAATACGATTTGATAAAATAAACTAAGTATTTATAGTTGATGGCAGTTTTAATAGTTAAAGGCAGCGTTTTATAATATTTCTACGAGTAGTTCATCATTACTTAATAATGCTTTTATTATATGGATAAGTAACAGGAAGTCCTAAGAATTTTAATAAGTTAAGTATGTGACGTATCTGTTTGTACTTTTAGAGACTTTTTTACAAATCCTTTATCAAATCTTGGCCCTAGCAACTTGAGAAAAAAATTGAGACAGGAACGCAGTTTTTGTTTAATTTACATTTTTAAATAAGTATGTATGTGTGTATGGTACACACCAATAATAATTGTCTTAATCTCAAAGTAAGGAATTAACAATTAACAGGTACTTAATTTATAGGAGTCTCTCAGTCCGTAGTCCGTTTAAAAAAGTTTGTTTTCTGTATTTACAGACCAGGAAACAACCCGTTCGCGTTCAAGACGTTTTACTGCGCCATTATACTTACAGAGTCGACCCTAATATAGTATAAATTAATTATACTGTTTTTTTTTTAAATAATATTTGTGTGAGAAACTGGTGCCTGAAAAAAGGCATTTTGCAAGCCTGTGTTACAGGTCACCAGGTTCTCCCACCCCTGGCGTTTACAATATAAGTTACTATCACTAGACCTCATCAATTTATATAATACTATTTGTTTTGAGTTACATGTGTGTGTATGTGTATTGTATGTACTTATTTTATAATTACTTTAGTACCCATTGTTTTTTTTTACAAATATAACGTAAGAATAATTTCATTTAGATAAATAATTAAGATTTATAGAATAATTAAACTTGAGATTAATAAAATCTGATTATTACACTTTTGATTTCTCTATCAATTGTAGTAAAATTCATATAATTTAATATAAGTACCTAGTAAAGTTCGTTCAATGTGTACAATGAACCCACGCACCAAGGTCCGTCATCAGGCGAGCTTTGTTTATAATTCTTGTTGTAAAAACATCCTCTACGGCGATACTGGCGACACCTACAGCTTAGCAGAAATGTACGTTACAACAACAGGAACAAGAAAGTACTGACTTGACCGACTGAGTCGGAGGGGGCTATGTATTTAGCGAAACCAAATAATAAAACTTTTAGTAATGCTATGAAACCGTCTAATCTTGCGACCTGCTTCTATATTTTGGGGAACCCGGGTATCATAATATATAGATCTTGTTGCCTTGTCTTTCAATTCCTCCGTATATTATTCCCTGTGACACCAAACTTCCAAATCATCAGTAATCCAATCCACTAATCGCTATTTTTCATGACAGTACTGGCCCACAGTAAAGGACTGCTGAATAAACTATCACTATGCTATGGACTAGAACAGTCATAAAAAAAATCATGTAGGTATTCAGTGTCTATGGGTTACTAACATCGAAATTAATACTCCTCACTGGTGGCGAAGAGAAACATCATGTGGTAATCACATTCAACTGACACTAGATGCTGGTGGAGCGTCCAAGTTTATCAGACTTCAGGTGTAGTCGGGTGCAATCAATCCTCATAAGTAAAAGTACCAAACCTTCTAATTATAAATAAGACTAAAAGCGTGCCTTCGACTAGAAATATATCCATAAGTCACTTGTACCTGATAAACAACACCTATTGTATTAAAAAGAAAGCAATAAAGAAGAAAGCTATATAGCTTCTTAATATTAAGAAGATAAAGACAAAAGGCTTTTTTTGCGTGGGCATCGTTCAGGACTTTTAGCCCGCCATACCCAATTCGCAACGCGCGCATTTCCCCGCCCTAGACCGGGTGCCTGCGCGCACGCACTCGCCCGCCTCCACACTTGCGCGCCACTCGCCTTACGACACTCATGTTTACACATTAGGGACTAGACATTTATGTCAATATCTTCTAAAATTAGTTTTTAAAATAATTTTTAATTTTTGATTTTTGGAAATGAAATAACTTTAATAAGTTTTATTTTATTTTATATTTTTATTAAGTTTTAATTATCTGATAAAGTTTAAACATTATTAGTGCTTTTTCTAAATCTTTTAAGTTTCTTTTGGTAAGTTATTTTTTATTTAACTTGTTTGTTGATTGTGTGTATTGTTTTTTGTGTTTTAAATAGGGTGGTATTTCACAAGAAATTCTAGATCTAAATATTTAAAACAACAACAACAAGTCAGTCAAACAACAGTCATTAATAAAATTCACTTTCTTTTTTCGAATTTTTCGACTTTATTGAAAAGAGTGTGTCAAACATTCATATTACACCCGAACCCAGCCAAAGCCGGTAGTTAGATTATATTATGTAATGTATCTTCATAGCTTTAGCAAGCTCTAAAGCTTCGTCGCATAGCTTTAACCGCGTCCTCAAGATAATGGGTAACCCACAGATAAAAACGACATTTAATTCGTGCTCTGCAAATTACTTTCAAAGATAATTTTATCGGCTCTTATCATTGAATTCTTATGAATGACTGTACTGATATGAAGCACATATTTTTTCTTCACAATGCACAGTGGTATGTCGGCCTATTTAAAAAATTAAATAATAATTTGCCGACACGGACTTCGTTATAGGAACGCAACATTTCAAATTATGCCATTTTACCAGATTCCGTTCATCCGTTTAGAGAGCGTACTTGCGTTTACACATTCAGACATCACGCTAAACTTATCGTTTGAGGTTAAATTTCAGCTTTAAGATTAATTTTCTATTTCATTTTATGTTACTTTATTCGTTAAAATATAAGATTAGATGTCATTTGATTAATCAATTGTATGGTGGTTTGCAGTGAGAAATCTAAGCTCTAGTTTTCCAGTACGAAAGTTCGATTCTTGGCTGGGGTATACTACTAAAGTACATCTAGTAGCTATATAAATATATAAATTATACTTATTTCTGCAAATAGGCCTAATTTTGTTATTTTATACGTCCAATTGTTCTACCTTACCTTCTAACATCACTTACGGTCAATATCTTATTAAGTCAAAGCATTCGGCTTATTTTTATTAAGTGAAAAGTAAAATGAACTATGATTCATAAATAAATAAGCACCATACTACATCAATTAGTAAGGAATTGTGTTGAAAAAACCGAACAATAAATTTTACCAAGGGCATATCCCAGTACACTCAGACCCGAACCAATGAACAAAAGTTCGTTTTCTGAATTCACCCAAACCAGGAATCGAACCCGGGACCCTTTCCTTTCCGTACGAAGCGTATCACCACACCACTAAGTAAAAGGTTTTATTTCTAAATAACTTTTAGCTTTCTTCTAGGCCTAGCCCTCAATAATGGTTCTAAATCAATAATTAAGACGTCAACCATTATTAACATACTTTAAAAAACAATTTAACACACCTTTACATGTATTGGAATTGTCAAAACGAATCAAAAAAGCCCAAAAACGAAGTTTTAACTCGTTTAAGAATTATTCCACTAACCACCTCTTGACTCCATCATGAGATCAGCTTAATGGTGATAGATTATTGTATTGTCAACCGGATGTCATATGCTTACAAAGTTCCTTAAAGATACGTCAGTTTAAAGCAGGGTAAAAACTACTTCTGAGATTTGATTACTAATGTTATAAGTGTGTTAATAAAAGTGTGTCTATCCAATTTCAAATTCACTTAGAATCGGTTTAGCAGTTCTAAAGAACCGGATAGAAAGACAAAATATTTAAAAAACATTAATGTAGAGTTTTTGTAAAGTACTAATTTTACCTAACCTAACCATTTACCTAAATAGCTGATTTTATTATTAACAAATAAATCGTGTATTTTAAATGTTAAATTTAAATTTAGTAATTATCTTTTTGATATTTGGCAATGCAACTAGAATTTGATATCATTTTGCATCGCGGTAGAATTATAGTTTTTCAATTCATTTGTTTTATTTTTGATTAAGCATCAAAAGTAAAAAAAATGCTTGTAGTTCGAGGGGCTCATACAGAGACAGAGAGATACACTCCAATTTTATATAATCGTAGTTTAGTCCTTGCGAGTTCTTCCTTCTTCGTTTGACAAATATTAAAAAGATTGAATTTAGGTACTTCATCATCATCGTTTCAGCCATAGGACGGCCACTTCTGAACATAGGCCTTCCCTAGTGATTTCCAGATTGGATGTAGGTACATAATTGTGTACAAACTCGGAGTCCAACCCGCACTTATCAACTAAAAAAGTTCTGTTTTTCTAACTCACACCAGTATTTACTTTTTTTGTCTTACTTTTACTTGCCTAGGTCTTACTTTTTTTGTTACTAATTTTCAGAAAGCGTCTTACAAAATTTTCAGGTCGATCGATTTCAAAAAGCGTCATCTTACAAACTGGGCTCAATGTTTAGTGTTTGCTAAGGCTTACTTAAATTTGACTTACATTTATACTTCTGCAAAATCTACCGATTTCATGTCACGGAATTTTAATCAATGTTTTAAAGGCAAGGTTTGTCTTAGGCTTTGCTGCAAAATCTACCGATTTCATTGACTTAAAAAAGCGTTACGAACTTTTAAGTCTCTTAGATTTGACTTAGACTTATCATCATCATCATCACAATCAGCCTAATAGGCCTCTCCCAATGCACGCCACTGAGCCCGATCCTGGGCTATTCTTTTCCATCCTCTGCCAGCAGCCTTGCGTATATCGTCACTCCACCTTGTCTTACTTACTTAGACTTATGCTCCCGCAAAATCTAGCCTTGCAAGAATGCACAGGCCACCCCAGCAGTAAGATAAGGCTATTAAGAGTGACCGACATCCGCTTGATAACTCCGGTGTCGGGTGGCGGGCGGAGGCGTCGCGTATCGAGGAATTTTTATTGGCGATACAGGTTGTAAATCTTGTAACCTTAGGCGAATTAGGTACACTTCTCGGTAGCAACCAGTCTTGTGATTTTATAAGCCATACCTACTTTAATTATATATTTTTTTTTTATTGTACTACCATTAAAGGTTGCAGGAAGCGGCTGGATGCAGGCCGCTTCCAACCGGCCAATCTGGAAGTCACTGGGGGAGGCCTATGTTCAGCAGTGGAAGTCCTATGGCTGAAATGATGATGATAATGATGATTGCATTACCTACGTGAAATCAGTAAATTTTTACTGTGGGAAAACCATTCAGGTAATTTTCAGTGGTGGTGGTGGTGGTCAAAACGTTGTATTTAACTTAAACATATTTTTTTAGCCACTGGCCTGACGGTTTATGCGATAGGCCTGGTCCCTGCACTGACGGTTAATTTGATTGGTTACTTTTGTTATTTTTAAATAATATATAATTATATTATTATAATATAATTTTTAAATAAATAATAATCAATAGTTTTACAAAATAAGAGCAATAATGCAGTGCCAGCCATTGATAATTTTCATTGTTTTTAGTCACACTATTACTATTTTTTTCTGAGGTCCATTGTTTTTTTCTTTTCTTTTCTTTCGTTTTCATTTTACGTATTTGTTTTGTTAGTTCTTCATTTGACGTTAATTTGATTCAAAAGAGAAAAAATATCGTACATCTATTAACTATTATTTAAGTTAGTTAGACTTCCAAGTTTGACCAAAAGGATAAACGACCGGTCTATTTGTCTTTTACATTTTAATGGCAAAACCACTAAAACGATTATGATGAGATTTAGTACGAAGAAATCTTTAACCCTAGAGAAGGACAAAGGCTACAGAGCAAAACGACAGGCACAGTTAGTTAAAAATAACAAAACTGTACTGGTTTATTTATTGCTTAGCATCCGGTGCTGACAATGTCATAATAAATGCGCTCATTGTTATTATTTCGACAGTGCCTTCCTAGAAATGTCCAATCAGATTAACTTATGAACGGTCTATTGACTGACGGAATTAATCTAAACACTGAAATGAAGAATGACCCTATTAGGTCGTAATTCATTAGTTAACTTGCTCCTAGGGGTGATTTTAAAATACAGCAACTTATTAAAGGACTAATATCGAAATCACAAAACTATTTTCCCATTCAACTCGGTAAGAGATACTCGGCTATTTTAGTATAAGGTAGATTAGGTCATATAAAGCTTAGTGTTATTACTGTTTCTTCTCTTTAATTTTTTTCTTTGTTCTTCTTTTTTTTGTTTGCCATTTAGTATGTAGCAGTGTTTTTTGTGATTTCAGTAGCGGTCCCAATATTTAAAATGTTAGTATTTGAACAGAAGATTCACCCCTTGAACAAAGTTAACTAATTAAGTAGGATCATAAAATAGATTATTGCAAAGTAAGAGTTAAGTTAAGTAAAGTTTTTCTACTGTCCTTCCGTTTGCTGCGGTCGCACTGATTAAAACAAATATTAAATTAAAACTTATCCCTAAATGTTAAATAAATTATTTTTTTTGGAAAATCACCCCTAAGAGTGGAAAAATAGGGGATGAAATCAATGTTGAGCCGTTAAATTTTGTTTGCACTCTTATGATTTGTTTTGATTAGGATTTATCACTAAAAATAAAGCTAGCCGATAAAAGTTTAAATATTTTCGTTTGCACCGACTCCAAAAGCAACTTATGTGTTTACATAATTTTTAGTTTTTTAAAGGCGGTTTAGTTTTTTAAAATAAATTTACTTATGTTTATTTGTTAGGTATTACTTCATTACGTTCATTTACTATTCAAAGTATCAAATACCTACATTGTTCAGAGTACTATTCTGTGTACTGTTCAGAGTAGTAACTCGTTGTTAGGATTCTCCAATTAAGATAATAATTGTTACAACAGAAATAGAACACCGTGTGAAAGAGCCCTTTCCATTTGGTCTAAAATAAATATTTTTATCACACACTTCTCAGTAATAGGCGGAAGTTAGATTTTTACAAGTCGGGTGTTCCCCGACTTTATCTATCAAAACAAGATGGCGACTTACGATACGTTTTTTGGAATCGTCAAGCGAATGAAGCTTGACGATTCCATTAAAAAGTTGTTTGAAGTTATCGAGGAAAAACTTTGGTTATTCCAATTTTTGTTATATTTTTTTTGTTGTTAATTTACTCATACTTTTCCCAACTCATTCTTGTTAATTAGTCATTCTTTTACCCAATTATAGAGGGGAAGATAATTCAAGCTTTCATTCAGCCTATTGAAGTCCACTGCTGGACGTTTTGTTTTTGTTTTTAAAATGTCTTTATTAATAAAAATTACACAGCAGGTTACATAACAATATAACTACCTTGTCATAAACATTTATCAATTTTACCAGGCTCAAGGCGCCTCCAAAAATTATTACGGACAATGTAGGTTACATTTGTTGATGACAGATGTGCTAAAGTTAAAACATTCAGTTTAAAGCAATGTTTTTGTAAAAACATTGCTTATGGCATAAGATACTGCTGGACGTAAGCCTTCCCCAAAGAGCGCCAGAGCACGATCGCCCGCTTTTTTCAACCATCCACTGCCAGCCATCACACTAAGGTCGTCGGTCTAGGGGGCGTACTGGAGAAGCCGTTTTCTCCCGTTCGTTCGTTCCGTTCCGTTCGTTTCGTTTGTTTTCAGGCTTATAAAGGCTGTTATTTTATTTTGCGACTTCTATGTTTGTTGGAAAGAAAAACTTGCTGTTTTTAGCAGTAGAATTACCAAAATATACTCAAAGCCTTTGAAGGAAGTTAACTATCAAACCAACAGTGAACTTGCAAAAAAACACTTCCTCATACTAAACCGCTGATCAGCTGACATCAGTTTGTAGCAAGAAGTAAAGTTTTTTAATATTTGTTAATTTTTTCGATGTTGTTTTCGTAGAAAAAGTTGTTGTAACATATTCCAGTAGTAAACCCCGAGGAAATTAATTTATAAATTATGAGGTCTATAATCTTAATTTTTATGTATTAAATTTTACAAATTGAAATTTTCAGGTTACGGAAACAGCCTTTGTACAAGACGCAGACTGTTTCCTGGACAACATTTTTAACAAGTAAGTATTTCATACTTCATATTCTTATAATGTAACCTTATAACAATAATTATCTAATTTGCGACCGCGACTTGCTACTACGCTTTTTGATCAGCGTGGTACAGACTATAAAGGTTGACGTGTTAAGACGAGGGATTCACCCTGTATTTTCTAATCTAGGTAAATTGACCTAACAGCTTTTCCCAAATATTTTCTTTTTTTTACCAATTTTTTACTTAAGGAGTGTGGATAATTTTATTGAAAATAATCACTTAAATAAATTAGTTTACCTCCAAACAATGAATAATTAATAAAATCATGCTATTTTTGACCAAATAAGTACGTTTTTATTTCCCGAAATTGTAACTAATGACTCCTTGTCGTGAAATAATGCTTTTGTCTAAAGAAACATTGCTCTTAGTCACACAATGAAAACCTACATGAGTTATATTTTTTTAAGTGACAATAATCTTATGTTTTTTACTGGCAGTACAGTATTAAAACTCACACACTTTTTCGCGATGATCAATATGAATGTTAAAATACTTAGATATTTCAATTTCATGGGTTACATTGACAAATATCAATTAACAAAATTAAAGCTGTATGGTTAGTTAGGTTGATGACCTGTTGTTTTATTTAAATGTCACTGTTGTCGCTTTCCAGATACTGCCTGGAACACGTCGGGCCTCTACAACGTTCCCCAAAGTAGTGAACGTAATTTATCGTGAATCTTGATTACTTAGATATTATGCTCATTACTTTGGATTACGTTGTAAGAATTATCTTCAGCTTCCGAAGTAGAAGACTGAGAACAACTAACCCCTACTTATTGAAACAAGAAGATATAAGAAGAACAAAAGAAGTTATATTTGATTTTATAACTTTTGTGTTTTGTATCAAATCATACCAACAAGATCAAATTTTTAAACAAAGAGAATCACACTCTTGTTAAAATAATTGATCTTGTTGGTCTATTTATAGGTTAACTAGAAACATCTAAAGTAATCCTGAAGTAAGCTTTGTTCTGACGTCTTTTGAAACTATGCAGTTGCTATCAAATCAAATCATTTATTTACCAGAATACATTAGATGATTTCGTCTATTTTATCTAGCGTATTCATAATTAATTTCACCATATTTTAAGAAAAAACCGGCCCTGTGCTTGTCGGACTGTCGCGCCGAAGCCGAAGGTTCCGTATAAACTTGTAGGTATACGTTATAGTTCGTCCATAGCGGAAATTGAGTCACAAAGATATTTAACATAACACACAAAAATATTTTTGTAGAACATTGCTTACGGGACGGGAAACGGGAATATCCTAAAAATTCGGCATAAACATTCGTATCTTTTGATTGCGTTAACATAGAAGTTAGGTTTTTCACAGTTTTAAGGGATTGTGGACTTGAGTATTTGATATTAATTTCAACTTAATACTTCGACACGTTCCTGATAATACGGGTGTTGACAGAGAGACAGAGAGACAGACAGACAGACGGACAAAAAGACGGACAACGAAATGATATAAGTGTTCTTTTTTACCCTTTGAGATACGTAACCCTAAAAACGACATAATATTTAGGGTCTATCTGTTAAATGCGTGAATTTTACTAGTATTTTTTACGAAATAATAATTATTCAAATGAATTTAAGATTATTCCGCGCACGATTCGTTTCACATCTTATATTCATTATCATCATCATTTCAGCCATAGGAAGTCCACTGTTGCACATAGGCCTCCCCTAATGACCTATCATCGCGGGGGATCGCCAATACTCGCCACGCTTGGCAGGCGGGTTGGCGAGCGCGGTTTTTTCATAAGATTTCGCACGCAGACGCTGCTGCCCGTCTTATTAAAATGTGCATACATATAATGTCAACTATGTATTTTTCTGCGCTTAAAATACCACTAATCTTGCTGTTTATGAATTAATAACAACCAATTAATTAGCTCATTCTTACAAACTTTTAAATTTTATTTAAACAAAACTACTAATCAAATGCATTTTCGGTAAATATTCGGTTTGTAACGTCGCTGCTATAAAAACTGTAAGCGAGATCTTATTACTTCTATCAATTTTACTGCGAAAAATAATAATAACTGTATTTTTTTTTTATACTTGAAAAAAAACTTCAACTGCCTCTGGTGGGATTCGAACGAAATAAATAAACACTAGCGTAACCATGTATTTAATAGCTCAGTTAGTACAAGCAGTAGCCCGGATAGCGAGAGGTCGTGGGTACGAATTTAATAAGAGGCAGTTGACATTTTTTTTCAAGCTAAAGTAATATTCTTGATATGATAACCATGTAGGTACTTACCAATAATCCAATGAGCAGTATCAGCGCTATGACTCCAATCGTGCTGACAGCAATAGCTACAGCCGCTCCCGATCCATTCTCATCGTCTCCAGAAACCCTAGGGATGGCTTCAGTAGTCATATCTCCAAAACTGCCTAAGTCTTCCAAACCATTTACAGATTTTGTCCCTAAATCAGTTGTAGAATCAACAGTTGTTTCCTCTTCACTAGTAGTTATTTCAAATATCTTAGCACTTTGTTCTGTGGCCACTTCTGCTTTAGTTGATGTTGTTTCAACCAAAATTTTAGTATTTTCAGATGTTAATTTGTGAGTAGTAGTAGCCTCTTCAGTAGTAGTTTTTGACTCTTGAGTTATCACTTCATTGCTATCACTATTTTCTTCTGAAGTACAATCTGATTCCTCTGAAGATGTTTCTAGGACTACTGGAGTGGTATTCTGCTCTGTTGTTGTGGGTCTATGTTTTTCAGTGTTAATTTCAGTAACTATTTCTGTAACTATCATTGTGGTTTCTTCTTTATCTTCTGTTGTAGTTTTGAATGATTCCATAGTAGTAGGCGTTTCTGTAGTAATAATAGTAGGTAAAGCTGTAGTCGTTTGTTCTTCAGTTGTAGTTGGAATAGGTGTTTCAGTAGTTTCTTGTGATTTTGTAGTCAAATTTTCAATTAATTGAGACGACACTTCAATAGATGATGGTGTTTCTGGAACTAAAGTTGTCATTTCTTCAACTTCTTCTGTAGTTGTCATGTACTGAGGTCGGTAGGTAGTGATAGGAGTATCTTCCATAGTTGTCATCATGGTTCTAGTAGGAGCTACAGGATGCCAAGTATATTCAGTTGTCGTGTCTGTTAATTCGCTCTCTCTACTTTCAGTAACCACCTCAGTAGGTATATAAGAGAATCTAATAGTGGTTATTTCATAGTCTGTAGTAGTAGGCTGCTTAGATGTCAGTTCAGTTGTTTTAGTCTCACTTATCTGTTCTGAACTCGCGATAGTTTCATCTTGGGGGGTAGTTATACCCGCTGGAAGTTTAGTGATCGATTCGAAACCAGTTGACTTTGTAGCATCAACTGGAGGAATTGTTTCTTCAGAAGCTTCCTGCAATTTTTCCGTAATTTTGTCTGTCTCGGTAGCAGGTATCCAAGTAGGCTTAATTTTAGTAGTTTTAGCAGGAGAGCTAATTATCTCATTCGATTTTTCTGTACTCTTTAATGATTCGTCGCTGCTTTGCTCGGAAATGTTACTTTCAGCTGGCAGCTTTTCATATTTTACTTCTGTAGGCTTTAAATCAGCGACCGTTTCATCTTTTGCGGATGTTGTCGCATAAATTGGTCGCCACGGCAGTCTGTTCTGGTCTATTTCAGTTATTTTCTTGGACACTATATCATTGTTCATGGTGCTGGTACTAGCCGTAGTTGAAGAGCCTGTAGTCACTTCGTTCTTTTCTGAAATAAAATTAGTTTTATATTAACTATAGTTATTTAATCTATAGTAAACTCAAAGTACACTACATAATGTAACAAAGACTAAATCTGTGATTATATTTATTTCTGTTAGTGTACAAGAGTGATTACAATAAAACCTACCTAATACTTCCCCAACTTTCTGCAACTCGTTTTCGTCAACACTCTTTTGTGTCGATGTCGTTGTGTTCACAATAGCGCTAGCCATTGATGGAGGACTCCGTAGACTCGCCAGCGCCCACGCCGTCAATGTCGGAGGAATCTCTAACTCACTCACTCCGGTCTCATCTGATGAAGTCGTCGCAGATGAAGTTGTATACTTTGTAGACCCTCTTTTCCATAATGACGGTATACTGTTGTCCGAAATCGATGGAGAATGAACAATCTTCTTTATTCCACTGATATCACTTTGCAATACAGGATCTATGTCTGATGATACAGTGGTTAATGTTGTCTTGTTTACAAAGTTAGGACGAATAGTGGAGAATCTGTCTTTAATGTTGAAATGTTCTGAATATATTGTAGTAGGATTGGTAGGTCGAGTGTATCTATTAGTGATATTGCGTCTTGGCGCCATCCAGATGGGCTTTGTTTTAGGAGTTGTATGGTGGAATTTACGAGTTTGTTGTCTATTACTTTGATTGACTGTAGACTGTTGAGGTCTTTGTGTAACACTGTTGGGAGAATCCTTTGAACTGTTGAGGTTTAGACGTTTTGAGTAACTTCGATTTCTGCTAAAACTACTAGAATACACTTTGATTGTATTTTCAGTTGGAGATATGCTGTTTTGTGTAGAAATTGGGATTGGACTAGGAGAGTTGAAAACCGTTGGGATAACACTTGAAAGAGGAAAGTAGTTTGAAGATAGGGTAGAGATATTTTCAGTGTTAGGGTCTGGGAACGATGGTTTGGTAGGAACTGGTAGCAGAGTCGCTTGAGTGGCTCTTATCGAGGCTTGTTCTTCTTCAGCCGAAGTGCTGACTGTAGGGTCAGAGGGCAACGTATCGTTGTCGCAGTCGTCGTCGCTTAAGTGATTTATAGCATATGTTTCGGTGGACAAAACAGACATCTCATAATAAATACTTGTACCGTGCACATCAGATAGCTCTTTGTTAGCACTTCCCGCTTCTTCGTTGTCTAATAGTCGAATTTCTTTGGTATTTTTTATAATTACTGTAGACTTGTTACTTGGGGTATTATTGCCTAATCTCTCTAGACCTATATTTTCGTTTACAAATTTGTGCACATTAGTTACATTAGGTGGGGATGTTTTAGTTGCAATAGATGCCAAATTGCTTTCTATACTTTTAGAAATCTCTTTAAACTTTTTGTCGAAGAAATCATTCTTTGGCGTAGTTAAATCACTATCAAAGTCGAAGAAACTTTCAGATTTGTATGCTTCGTGGTCTTTGGAACCATAAGAAGAGTCTTTTGGGAAAAATGTAGAGAATTCTCCAAACGATTCACTACTATAATCTTTCTTCTTTTCTTTTTTCTCGAAGCTTCCTCGCCCTTTATACGAACTAAAATTGTCATTATAACTAGGAATCGTAAAAAAGTTGTTGTCGAAAAACTTTTCCGAAGTAAACTTTTCGTTAGATTTATTATCTTCTTCTTCTTCATCTTCATAATCTTCTTCTGAGCTCTCAGGTTTAGCTGCTTCTCTTTTAACAGACATGGGAGTAGTAGAACTCAAAGTTATCACTGGTAGTTTAGTTTTTTTATACGTTCTCATGCTGTCAATGATTTGCGCTGGTTTTTTCACCTCCGGCGTAGGCGTTACTATAATAAGGGATACTTTCGTAGCTTCAGTCGTGCTCTTCGGAGTCGCTCTTCGGAGAGGACTTGCAGTGCTGGATTTTGGTTGAGTGTTAAATCTTACCCTTCCTCTGTCCTTGTATTTTGCATTTTTCTCTGTGTGCTCTTCAGATACTGAGTCTTTAGGATTAAGTTCGTTAAGAGAGGTGTCTGGGGACTTGGCATTTTGCTTTTGCACCCAATTGGTGGCGTTTATTCTGGCGTATCTAGTGTTTCTGTCGTCTTTCACTGAGGTCGAGTTCGTATCGTGAGGTAACGAGTTGCAAACTATTGTGCTGCTCAAGAGTAGTAAGTTTACTACTAATGCCGCACCTGAAATTAGACATATTTTTTATTAATAGAAAATCAAAATATAAATAATAAATAGTATAAACAGGATGTCTCAAAGAATTAAGGTTTGTTTTTATGTATTATTATTGTAGGAAACATTGACTTGAATGACATTATTATTTACGGAGGTATAAACTATTATTATAGTTCGTTAGTTAGTTAGTTATTATAGTAAGTGCGTCATTTTTTCTCGAAATATTTGAATAAATAGTATGACTTCCAGTCATAAAAACAGCGCCATTAAATCCCAAAGTTAGTTAAAATTTTAAAAACTTAATTGTGATTCGGAAACCCCTAAAGGATCTGCCTTTTTGAGATATCTTTAGGTTTGTAAGATCAATAATTGTAAAATCTGCAGTAATTCTACGTACCGAAACATATTCTAACTGGTGACTCCATGTCTATTTCATGTTGCTGTCAAGGGCAGATGGTCAGTTACTCGTCCCGTAGCCACTCATGATTGCTCCTGGAAATAAATAAAAAGTCATATTAGATATGTACTTAATATAATTTTATAAATTGAGCTCCTAAAATAGTATTACTTCAACCCTGTTATGTTTTTATTTTATTGTATTTAACAACACTGCTTAGAGCTTAAGTACTGTTTAAAGTTTATAGTTAAGCCTTGCTATACTCAAATCGAGATAAAATCTTGTCATAAGACTAATGTGCATCTGAATTGAGGGCCCATTTTTTTAATCCTTGCAAATCGAAATAAGACTTGTAGGGAAATTAGTTAAAAATAGTAAAAACTTAAAGCAAAGGGCCATAAATTTCTTAAACGAGAATTGAAACTTTTATGATCAAATAACTTGGGCCCTCAATTCAGACACGAGCACAAAAGGCATAGTCTAAATCTTAGAATGTACTATGTCTGGGTTAATAATTTTTATTTAAGAATTTAGTTAAAAATTTCTTAAATATTTTAAGAAATTCCTAAATTTGTAATATGGGACATTACCGATTTATGGCGGTTTAACTTAGGCCCTCAATTCGTTAATGTCTTTACTGAGGAATCTGCAAAACATGAATTTATCTGCAGAAATACATAAATACAACTTTGATATATGTTACTTAGATACCTATGTGAATTAGTTAAAAAGAAATAATGACACAAAAGTTAATTGTTAAGTAAATGAAAATCGAATTTGACTAAAACGTCTGCACTGAGAGCCCAATACTTTCGGCTATTGAATAGGTTTAACCTCATAGATTAACGCAAATTAGAATAATCAACATACATCTCCCGTAACGATAACAAACCTACAAATGTTAAATCTCACATCCAATCTAGCGCATACCAATTAATCAAGTGCGAACACTAGAGCTGCCTCGTAGGAAGACGATCACAAGATTATATTCAATAATACCGTGAGAAAGATGTTACGTAACCGAACAATATGGGACATGACATGAACATGTAGAAGCGATGTCACTATTATATCTTGATGGTAAGATAATCATGCGAGATTTGAGAAATACGGTAGCATTTAGTATAATACACTGTGTTACATGATGAGCAAACAAGAGCCGTTTTGATTCTAAAATGTCTAGTAAGACCTTAATTTACTTTTTATTTTAACGCGTATTTTTTGTATTGTTACTGATCAAAATGCCGTTTGGTGGGGGGCGGGCTGTGTGTGTATCAGATGATCAGCACGATGATTCTTTGTATTTTTTTTTTTCAAATTTAGTTTTTAGATGACTTGGATCTTTAAGCTCGTCGATAGGGGAGCATTTAATATAATCACCTTATTTTATAAATCTTAAAACAACTTAGAAAAATCTTTGAAAAGTCTTTATCATCGCAATCACACAATTATCTTCTTCATTTTTCAATCTTTAATTCATTGTATTCCTTCTTAAATCTTTTACTTACAAGCGTTCAGTAATCTGTTTGATCTTCATTTCAAACCTCACTCATATTCATTCTACCGATTATTCAACATCCCACATGATCAGTTATATCAATTAACAAACCGATATCTCATTATTATTAATCTTAGTATGAAACCCTTCAGTATTGACATTGTCATTCTTCGTGTTTTAAATGTGCTTTAGGTTAAATGCTTTTCGTCGGCTAAGGTGATCCTCAGCCGAGTTAATAGACTTATGACTTGACCTCAAGTCTATTAAGACCTCAAGTCTTAATAGAGTTGTGACCTTTTCCTCTCGTTTGAGCAGTATTTTTAAAAAAAATGAGCTTTATAGACTACCTATCTCTAAAGTACCTGAACTTCTCGGAAGTCTTGACTATTATTCTTATCCTGTTAACTGTAGATCTGTTCTTGTGTTAATTAGTTTGTTCACAGGTTTTTTTTTTTTTTTTTTTTTAATAAATATTGGACAACATCAAATACATTGCTCTGATCCTGTGATAAGTAGCTTAAACACTTGTGTTACAGAAATCAGAAACAACGACGGTACCACAACACCCAGACCCGAGACAATATAGAAAAGTTATTTTTTTACATTGACCGACCGGGAATCAAACCCGGGACCTCAGAGATAGCGACACCGAGTCCGGTATACTCGCCTCTCGGCTATGGAGGTCGTCAATATTATAAAGGTTGTACCTATAAAAGAATAGGAAAGTCCTTATAACCACGTAATCCACTGCTGATATGCAACTATTTTTAGTATGGGATCAACATCGAAATCATGTAAAAATATTAAGATGCACCAAACTAACGAGCAGTCTTGATAATAATGGCATACCAGAGGGTGACGTTGTGTAGTGGTTCGTCCTCCGGACTACAAAGCCAGTGGTTGCGGGTTCAAATCCCGCAGTGGGTGAGTGTTTGTGTGATGAGCTCGACCTTCAAGTTCCCATGTCCCACTGTGGACCCGATTCATTACCCATAATTTTAGCCGGCACGCAAGAAACATAATATGTACCTTAGTATATACCTAAGAATGTCTATCCGATATATTAAAGTCACTATAGGTCGCGATGCTTAGTTTTGAACTAGATAATTGTGTGATTATTGTAACAATTTATAATGTATGAAGTATACGCATTTTTCACGTTTTGTTTCAACTAGGTATCTTCTTCTTCTGACTAACTTTGTACCGCCTTCATTTTTTTGGCGATGTTTTTATAGTTTTTCTACTATTTGGGGCAGATACAAATCCAAGCAATCCAAATCCAGCCGTTCTTGACTTATAAATGGTTAAATAACCCGTCTTTGTTATAGATAGATTCCATGCGTTTACTTTTTGACCAGATAATTGTCCTCATTGGGAGTGTAAACTAGCTCCTACAACGCCGGGCCCTTGCTATCAGCTAACCCGAATGACCACTGCCGTGACCCAGATGCTCTAATTGTCCTAATGACGGTTCGACTCCTAAATTGGAGGTGCTACCGAACTTTGCCCACTATTAGCTAGTTCAGTGGGTCATTGCAATTTGTTGCTTCGTGTTTTCCCTCGTCGTTCCTTATCCTGGAGAGCATTTGGTATGAATAGTGCGTATTAGTTAGAACAAACGCGTGTACTCGTATGAGCATCATAGTCCTTTTGGTTTCCTTCTTTGTCGATAGTTTTCCAAGCTCGTTTAATGCTGGTAGTTGTGCCCCCACGCACAATGAATAGTATATTTTAGCTGAAGAACCACCATCTAAAAGGACGTAACTAACAAATTAGGACTTTACATTTACATTAAATATACATTCGACCTCAATTCCATCTGGCTCTGGCACTGGGTCGTTGTGTGTCCGTTCTTTTGTGTGTTTGCCTAATGAGGGTTGATGAAAGCACAATCTGCAAAAGAAATCAGAAGCCGCGATAATTTTAACGAAATTTGTTTTTATTTTTGTGTCAACAACTTTTGATTAATATCGTAATATTCAATATTTTTTCTACCAGTATTTTTAGGCTGATTTTTCTTTACGTTTTGACACATTTTCAATATTGAAACTGTCACCATGTAAAACTTAACTTAATAATTTGTAATAACATTGCATTTTGAGATAAGATCTGAATATTTATTCTAAATATAAAAATATTTTATATCGAACATAATTTATGTCAAATATTCAAGCAAAAAATTGCGCGCCGTTTACATATTCGAATTACCATCATCAGGCTTTGAATGTCCACTGCTGAATATGCCTCCTCTATAGAACGTCATAGCAAGCGACTCGTAGTTTACCTTAGAGATGTTTTAATGAACAGAACTTCGCACTAGCAGCATTGTGTGCACATCGTGCATCACAAAGCATCTAAATGCCATCATCGTACCACATCCATATAATTAAGCTTATTTACTTAAAATACGCGTGCAAATATGTATTCGATATTCATTCAAAACAGTCGTTTCTAAATTTTAATGTCCATGAGACATTGATATTTTCTTGGTCTATTTTCTGACGTTAGCATCTTAGTTTTTGTTATCCATTGCTGATTGGACTACGGTGCAAGTTTAATCTTTGATATTAAAGTAGCGATGTATATTGTAGTAAATAAGAAATGTATAGCATTGAACGTATATGGTAGTGATGTAGAGATCGTGACAGAATGCGCGTGCGGCTTCGGTTGCTGCATGCTAGTGTTGTGCAAGATAAATAAAATCGAGTGACTATGTGTTGCGCTTAATTTGTAATTAGGTTTAATTAAACAATAACAAATTAATTGAGATGAATGATAAGATAAATATAGGCTCTAAATCATATAATTTTGTCAAATGAATTACTCACACTACAAATATGCAGTTTTTATTTATTATTTCAATTATCTATTTATCATAAGAGTTCTACACATCTAATTATTTTTCAATATTGCCGCACCGCAAGCGCTGCCTTCGGTTTGCATTATCTCATAAAAGATGGATACAGAATTGACAGCCTTGGTCCCACTTAGTAAGTAACAATTACTACAACATTTTTTAAATACTTTACCAATTAAATTACTTAATTAAAAAAAAAAAACTCAAGTCCTAATACAAAATTATGACAACATAACTCATACTAATCAAAACTTTCCCAACATCAATAGGATATCCAAAATTAGGTCACTATCGACAACTAGCGGTTACATCTCTTACGTACACATTACGTGCACGCGCGCGTGCCGCGAATACCAACAAGTGCGCGTGTCGATGTCGATGTTCGACAAGGCACAACACTGACAAAAGTGTTGTGAATGTGCATTTCAATATCAAATCGTGGCTTGAAATACTTGGAAATGTGAGCTGTTTTATACCAATAATAGTGACAATATTTTTGCGTGTAGGAACGTGATATTGTTTGGCTTTGGAACTACATACTTAGTTCAGATATGTTTTCAATACAATACTTCATGTGTTGGTGCTGCCTCAGTTTAATTTAAAACTTCAAAGACATATTCCACCACCAAATAAATTCATTAGGATATTTTTTGTAAAATGCGAAGTATGTACTTACCTAGGTATTTAGTATTTTGTAAGTTAAATCCTATTCTATGTTAACTGCATGTTTACTGCTCAGCTAGACAATTAATAATGTATTATTTATATTATAACTGGACGACCGTCTGGTGTAGTGGTTCGCGCTCCGGAGTACAAAGCCAGCGGTTGCGGGTTCGAATCCCGCAAGGGGCAAATGTTTGTGTGATGAGCACGAGCATTTGTACCTAAGTCATGGATGTTTATAATTGTATATAAATATATAATATCCATTATCTAGTAGCCATAGTACAAGCTTTGCTTAGTTTGGGGCTAGATAATTGGTGTGATTGTGAAAACAATATTTATTTATTTATTATAACTCTGTACTCACAGATTGTATCAATGCTGTTGGTGTCCCGAATAAAATAAAGTAAAATAATTAAAAAAACGCCGTTTCTACTGACTTTTTTATCACAATTCAATTCAATTCATGGGTTTATAGATAGAATTATTGACTGGTATATTAATTTATTTATATTTTTATTTTATTTTATTCGGAACACCAACAGCATTGATACATTCTTCACGTACAGAGCTATCACATGAACGTAGCTATTAACAGGCATTCGCATATAGAATATATCTTATTAATCATTATTCTTACCTAGATGATAACTTTACATTAAATTTCAAAACGCATTAAAATGTGTAGTAAGTGAAATTCATCATAACGCTTTTCTGCTCGTCAGTAGCAATTACCGTATGCTCAAACAAGGCCCGGGCCCGTACTAATAAGCGGTCATAATAAAACGTCGTCCGTCACCGCTCTGTCTCTGATGCAACCGGCCAAGGACTTAGAAACTAAGACAATGTTCGCATTGGCTGCAATGGGTTACTAAAAATGAACTTAGGTTCATAATTTATTTAAAATTTAAAAAAGGAACTCGCTTTATTTGAAATTCTATAGTGTGGTAACGTTATGTAAAAAATATATAAAAATTTTTGATATATAGAGATTTAGAGATTAAGGCCAATTATTCAATCGCCAGATACCTAACTTTATTCGACGAATAAAATTGACGTTTTGACACAATTTCTATACGGAAACTGTCAAATGTCAAACTTATTCTATAAATAAAAGTTATCTGACTATTAAAAAATCGTACTTAAAACTGATAAGATCGGCTCTCTGTTAAAGAAGTTTTATATTCCAACTGTATACATGTTTATTTAAGCACCTCGGACAGGAACGATATCGTTCCAGTGTCGGACATAGTTCCTGGTACTATTACGATCGGAACGACACATGTCTAAGTCATCCAGTGTTAAAACTCAAACTCAAACTGTTGCCCAACTCAAAAGCCTGTACCAACCAAATTTTCACAACAGTTATTATCAGGGGTCGACACTTAAAATAATAAATAAATAAATAAATATTGGACAACATCACATACATTGCTTTGATCCTAAAATAGCTTAAGCACTTGTGTTACAAAAATCAGACACAACGAGGATACCACAACACCCAGACAATATAGAAAATATTTTTTTCTACATTGACCGACCGGGAATCGAACCCGGGACCTCAGAGACAGCGACACCAAGTCCGGTATGCTCGCCTCTCGGATACAGAGCTCGTCAAAAGATTATATAGTTATATTTCTTCGATAGGAGTGCGATGGAATCTACGTGGACTGGTCTGCGTCGCCGCCTGCCCTATAGCACTTAGCACAGTACGATTGCCAATCCATATGATCAATTTAGCCAATTTATTTATTTAATTAACAATCTTAATAAAATTTGCATGACATTCTTTGGTGGAGTGCACTAGACTGCATTTAGTTTTTAAACATCACAAACGTACTGTTGCGAATAGACGTTTGATTTGATTTGTGCGATATATTACCGTCCTATTGCAAGGCAATAGTCTCAGCAAACCTTAACTATAGGACGATCTAGGCCTCTATCATGTTCAATGGGTAAGCCTGTATTTTCCAAAGGTCATTAAGGATTTTTTGTGTTGTTGGCAGAAGACCTCTATAGTTTCACCGGTCAGATTGACGTCTGCTGAAGTGGGTACCTCGGGCGTGGGACTTATTCTATTTTTTACTCTGTGGCGTAGGTCATGCTTATCTCGTAAGCGGGTGCGGATTGGCATGTCATTAAATTCATTAATTATTGCAATTAATTATTTTTGTATTTACTTCTATATAAAGAGTAACACAACTCAAAATACACGACGGCACATCGAACGAATGGTTTTTGACGTTAATGTAGAATGAGAGAGTCGCAGAACTCAAGTATAATACATAGTTGTCTTTGAAGTAAATGTAGATTTGACGCAGATCCCAACAATCGCAATAACTCGATTTAATATTATTTCGAGTTGTGCTATGCTCTTTAAATAGGTGTGCGTTTTTTTTTTAATAGCCAACTAAAACTGCCTCATATTATGTTTGTTTATCTTCCATCTGTGATCATAAAAAGTAAAACAAGCCTAAATATGTTGTTATCTCGGTAACTCTATGACGTAACATAACAGAATAACACATGTAGCCACACTAATCACATATAATTACAATAATCAAAGTACATCTTAAATTATGAATAACGGCAACCTACAGTACACACTCACTTTCGCCCATAAATTAGTTTGTTAAAAGTGAAAACGATATGTTTTGGGTCCACCAGACCATAGCCAGGTCGACGGAACTCCTTAGGTATAATGAACCTATTGTTTGTCCATCTACAATGCGTCTTAGATGCAGCTAGATAGTAAAAGCCTTTGAGGAATCCGTGCATAATGTCTTAATGTCCGTCTTGGTTAGAGAAGCATAATGATTTTGACGACCATAGCATATTGTTATGTGTTACAGGACAACATCACATACATTGCTCTGATTCTGTAAGTAGCTACAGCACTTGTATTAAAGGAATCAGAAACAACGGCGGTACCACAACACCCCGACTAGAAACAATATAAGAAAGTTATTTTTCTACATTGACCGACCGGGAATCTAACCCGGAACCTCAGAGATAGCGACACCAAGTCCGGTATGCTCGCCTCTCGGCTACGGAGATCGTCATGATTACTTCTGACAAAAGATTCTACAACATATATCCAACAAATTCAGTTTTTACCCTAATTTCCCTTATTAATTTGATGTGGCTAATACTTATCATTTACTATCCGTAGTCCTAAGCCGCGGGCACAACTAGTCATGAATGATGATGATGATGATGATCTTTCCGACCGTTTTCGGCCATGGCGACCACTTCAACTCCTAATCGGCCGGGCGCTGGTGCACCCGAAGATGACTTATGTAGCCGATCTTCGCAGCGAACTCCCGTGCACGTTAGTACGCCGATTACATATTTATAGTTGATGGCGGCAGGAGGACGGGCCTTTAGCTCATCGCGCTTAGCGTCGAGGATGTCATGAATCATCATCATTACAGCCACAGAACGTCCACTGCTGAACATAGGCCTCCCCCAATGACTTTCATTGGGGGGGATTGCCAATACTCACCACGCTTGGCAGGCGGGTTGGCGAGCGCAGTTTTTTATAAGATTTCGCATTCAGACGCTGCTGCCCGTCTCGTGCTACAGGAATTAGTCGCCTCTTACGACACACCTCCTGTTTGCGGTGGGGAAGTGTATTCTTTACGGCCGTCCCCACACGGCACTGTCATGAATAAGTTACATAAAACAACTACAATTAAACTATCACTATCCTCAAAAACATTATAATCAGTACGAATTCCATAATTACACGTGTCATAAAGGGTGTTCGTAGCAATTAGTCACGGAGAAAGAATCCGCTAAAGCGGCTACCGAAAGTGAAACGTACTTTGATCTTATCAACTTATCGTAGATCTCTTTCTGAACTACTTGTAAATTGTGATATTCTGTGATTCAACGAACATTATGAAAGCTATACACTATGCCTAACGTAACGTACAGAAAACAGCACGTCAGCCTAACACAAAACGTCAATTTTTCTCAACCGATTTTCAACTTAAGTCTGACATTTAGCGATCAATATCAATTGATATTCAATATCAAAAAATTATTATCTATACTAATATTATAAAGCTGAAGAGTTTGTTTGTTTGTCTGTTTGGTTGAACGTGCTAATCTCGAAAACTACTGATTCGATTTGAAAAGTCATTTTTATGTTGAATAGTCCATTTAACGAGGAAAGTTTTAAACATTGCATTACGTTACAACTAATAGGCGCGGAGTATCAATAAACAATGTTGCATAAACGGGCAAAAATATTCCCTTAGAGAGCTTTCGTCGCGTGCGCTGGGTAAACAGTTAAAGTTACACTAAAGTCATGTATGACGGAGTGGGCTAGTTCCCTAAAAAAATCTAATTAGTCCGTCAGTTGGATTATTAGAATATAGGACACGTATTTTTTCTTTTCTCAGTCAAACAAAACATGATGAAGATATAGCCCGTTGAAGTTCCGCGTAACGTCACGCCTTGCGACACTTTTTAGCAAGGCGTGACGTCACGTGCTCACTTTGTTGCGCTTTATCTTCGTAATTTTTTGTTTGATTGACAAAAGACAAAATATGGGTCCAATATTTTTTGATAATTTAACTGACGGACTAAATAGAATAATCTTTTTTTGACTCAGGAAACTAGCCTATTGACAGCTAATTTTATGTGCCCATTTGAAGTGCCACAAGTGACAGTACCGAGAACTAATTTTGAAGTAATAAATTATAAATGCCTGTATAAACAACATGATACTGCATCTATCTATGCAGTGGCAGGGCTACAGCGCTAAAATGGCGATATTCACATAGGTATTAATTTAATCTAAATATATTTATTTTAGGTGCATTTAAACCGAAAAAAACTAGTATCTTATGCAATGTACCTAATTACTGTACACGTAAAGCTTAATTTTTAATATGTATGATCAAATAACCCTCAGGGCCAGTTTCACCACTTGCTGATAAGTCTCGGAAAACGGAAAACAAGTGCCATATAGCACTTGTTTTGACAGATAACCCATAAAATTAGCTGTCTAATTTTATGGGTTATCTGTCAAAACAAGGGCTATATGACACTTGTTTTCCGTTATCCGTTTGACAGCAAAAAAGTGCCAGATAGGTTATAATCTGGAACTTATCAGCAAGCGGTGAAACTAGCCCTTAATAGTTATCATTTCAAATAATCCCCTCTTAAGTTTAATTCAAGTGTATAAAGACCGCCAAAACTGTACCTTAATACTAAATGTTTTTTTTCCTTTTACTTTGTTTTGTGTAGTGTGCAATAAAGAATACCAATCTATCTAGAACGAATTCATCAAGAAAATGTCGGAGTTATTGGAAATGTTCTATCGGTTTCTCAAAATGATTACGTAGGTAGGTACTCGTAGTTGTTGTGGTGGAGTAAATGGGGGCGTACGCGGCTCAGGTTTCACTGAGTAAGCGTGATAATGTGACAAAACATACATTTTACATAAAGTATTTTAACAAACAAACAGTATGACAGTAAGTTTAGTCAATTGCCTTATAGCAATCACAATAAGCCCTAAACCACCTTATAGTTGAGGTGAGGCTTATGTCCTGTAGTGGGTTAGGCATACCTAGTTATTATTCAGGGTGTAAGAAACAAAAGGATACACCTAAACCCACGTGATCAGTTTCTGATATAAAACAACTATTACTATGGAAGCAACAAATTGTATTAAAAATCTAGATGCTCCATTAATTAATCATCGAGGTAGCGCTTTGGTTTTTAAAAAAAATTTAAGTGACTTCGATGTTATTTCCATAGTAAAAGTTTGTGTAAGGTAGGTATAGGTAAGTCATTCCAATAGAACTTTGTCACAAGCCATGGCTATGTCAGTAATTATTATCCATTTGTTTCAGTCGCCATAACGTCGTTTTGTCTTATTTTATTTTATTTTATTTTATTTATTCAGTACACAAAACAGAAATACAGCAGTTACAAGACAATTAAAAAATATGTATATATATAACATGAAACAATGATAGGCTGTAGTTCCACAGACATGTGTACATAGCATGTTATAAGAAAAAGATCGAGATTTGTCAATATTCAACATGTTGAAAATAAAGAAACAATTATATTATGATTAATATAATAAATATATACAATATACAATCAAAATCGGTACGTATAATAACTAAATACATTTAATAAAATAGACCTACATTATATTTGTGTGTAAAATAATAAGAATACGAAAATTTTAATAAATACTTACGGATCATTCAATGATTTTGTGGAGGCCAGATTTCAATAATAAGTCCACAATAAGTCCATCTCCCAGACCCAGACTCGGTAGATTGTTTATTTATTTTATTGTTTCTTCCTTTCTTGGAGATATTTTGGGGAAAAGAAATCCTTGTGGAAATTATTGGCAAATGCAAGATGTTAAGTTTACTTTCTAGTCAAAACAAAATAACTCTAAAATAAGACCTAACCTAACAAATTCAAACCTTACATTTCAAATTGCAGGAAAAATATGTAAAACATCATTTGGGAAGGAAAAATATGAACATAGGTGATTTTTTAGAAGTTGTATTTACGTTACGTTACAGTCTCACAAATAGTTTGCCAAACACATCAAAGAAAGAGCTAAAACTTCACGCGCCTAAACAATCACGCGCCTAAACAATCACGCGCAAAAAATAATAATGATGCGGAAACTTTGACCACAAAGGTCACAGCCAAATGCATCAAAACCGCAAAATAAACTATAACGAGGGGAAAGTCGGAAGAATTCAATACTTATTTATACAACAAAAGAAAATAATAGCTGGATTTATTATAGCGGAAAGTATACCTTTACTATAGTTTTTGGAACAAATTCGTGCAGCTCGTGGGTCAAAATCGGGTTCAAGGTGTACATACCTACTTCCAGACAGTCTGCATTCGGACTGCCAGTTAATATTTATTTTATTGTTATTTTATTAAATGTATGATATGTATGATAATCAAACAAAAGTCGCTGACATAACCTGACAGATAAGCAAGCTAAAGTAGCAGTGTGAGGGGCACATAGCACATAAAACTGACCGCAGATGGGGCAAGGTTCAAAGGTTGTAGAATTGAGGCCACGTACCGGCAAGTACAGCATAGGACGTCCACCCACAAGATGGACAGACAACCTGGTGAAGGTTGCAGAAAGCCGCTGGGTGCAGGCCGGTTCCAATCGGCATACCTGGAAGTCATTGGGGGAGGACTGCTGAACGCAGTGAACCTCCTATGACTGAAATGTTGAATGATAAAGCCACAAATACGATAAGATTAGGACTAGGAATTTCGTAATCAGTAGTGGACGTTCTATGTCTGAAATGATGATGATGATGATGTGCTATAAATAAGTATGTGCCAGAAAACGTGCACAAAATGTCATAGTTTCGAAGTAAGGAACAAACATTCTTGTTACGAGGTATCATGAGAATAACTTTTGCCAGATGATTCTAACACAGAACCAAGCTGTTCTCTAGGTGTAGCAGCAATTAGAAGTTACACACGTAGTATTTTTATCATGTTCAAACCTCCGAATAACTGTATCGAAAGTCTCGTGCCGTGCCTAATAAAATTGTGACATTGCACAAGATACTGCCACAAACTGTCGTTTCCTTATTAGCTCCGTGCGCCACGCCATGGTACAATGCTGCTTGCGCTCGCGCTGCACTTTCGCTCCACTAATTCGGCGTCTCTTTCTCTCGTCACGACTTGAATATTTAAATAAGGGACACGTGCATTTGAAAAGTATTTTACCTCTTTTGTACTTACACAAAGAACTATGACAGTCGATCCTCCAGAAACCGATACCGAACAGAGATCGAGTTAACACGTAATCCGTTCCGGACACCAGAGGGAAGAGAGACGTAGGTATTCTATTTATTTTATTTTACTCTTCATGACGGATCGTTCAAGGCTGCCCGCGAAAATCAAAATTTCCTACGTTTTCTTCAAATAACAACTCTTGTTTACATTTTAAAGTGATAAAAATCACGATTTCGATGTTGCTCCCATAGTAAAAGTTGTTGCATAATGCATATATAGCTAATTACGTGGTTTAAAGGAGTGTCCTATTCTTTTGTACACCCTGTATTCTAGCTTTACAGAGTAATAGCCTCTATGATATATATACAGCATGAAGGACATTATAATGTAGGTTTACAATTGATGGTAAAATGGTAAAATATGGGACGTCTAAAAGTGCCTCATAGCCAGCACTTCATAGTGTCCAGAGGTAAATCTAATCGTCTTGTTTTCTCTCAAAAATACTGTTATCTGTTGTTTATAGTAAATTACGTAGTAGTAGATCTCAGTATAAATGGCACTGGTCACTCACCGATCAATATTTTGTCCACGCTTTCGTTAGTTATTTTAGTAATAACTTATTACCACGATTGTGTTGAGCAATTTCTGACAATAAAATTATTGTGAACAAATACGCACAATATCAAAGTTCATCGCATTACAAATGAATTAACTCGCTAAAAGCTCACATTTCACGGTTTATCCGCTTCTTTAGGTTTTGTGCAAATTAATTTACACGCAATTTCACAATACGATTGGATTTGTTCGGCACATTTTTGCAATAATGTAATTTATTTTAATTTTATTTGCAACTGAGTTTGGCGTTGGCTTCAATCTCACCAGGCCCCCGATTCAGAACTGCTCGATAGCAAATTGTCGACTTGAAAACCACGTGACACTATAGGATTTAACATTAGTGTCACGGTCCCTCTCGGGGGCTTGATATACTCGTAACTAAGTCACAGCACTTAGTAAATGCGCTGCCGATCTTACTTTTCTGTTCACACTTTGCTATTTAAGTAACTATATTCAGAAATCATTAAACAAAAAAAAAAAATAGGTACCATCTAGTATTACTAGTCAACAGCTCTTTTGCCTACCGGAAAACCTTAAATTTTCTCAATTAATTTGAAAAATAAACAATATCAATTAATTTACCCCCGATACCAGTTGCGTTGCCTTATTTAGCGAAGAGTTAAAATTTAACTCTACGTTGGACTTGAAGTTGTAAATCGGTCGAGGAAATTTGACATTTTGTAGTGTTCTTTAAGCAGTTGGCTGTACCTACATTATATGTCTTCACTATTAAAGAAATAAGTACAATAAATATTAGACAACATCACATATACATTGCTCTGATCCTATGATAAGTAGCCTAAGCACTTGTGTTACAGAATGCACAAATTATCATGGTCACGATTAAGCAAGGAATTAACATTTCTGTATCACAGAATAAATAATATACCTGTATTACATAATAGATTCGAACCCGGGAATCTTTACATTCGAGGCGAACCACCGCGCCTCTTCGCTGATTAGGTCTTCAAAAAATCAAGTAGAATATAAATTATTTTTCAAAAGCGGATTACATTCATATATACATGTGGCAGATAACAGAGTATAAGGGCCACTTTCACCACTTGCTGATAAGTTCTGGATAGCCTATCTGACACTTGTTTTGACAGATAACCCATACAATTAGCTGTCAAAAAAGTGTCAGATAGGTTATCTGGAACTTATCAGCAAGTGGTGAAAGTGGCCCTAAATGTCATATGATTTGTTCGACAAAATTTTCCGCCATTTTTTTATCTGCGTCTGTACTATTTTTGAATGGGCGAGGGTTGAGAGTTGTCATTTCATACTAAATGTACATAAGAGAAAAATCACTAACTAGTTTCGGAGAAAAATGGTTAGTATTGCTGCTCTATAGGTGCTCGATGCTTTTTAAAAAAAATATTTGGTTTACCAGTAATGGGCTAGTTTCCTAAAAAAATCTGATTAGTTTGTCAGTTGGATTAATACAAAATATTGGACACGTATTTTTTCTTTTCTCAATCAAAAAAAAAAAGATGCAGATATAGCCCTTTAAAGTTCCGCGTAACGTCATGCCTTGAGACACTTTTTAGCAAGGCTTGACGTCATGTGCTGCTTGATGCGCATTATCTTCGTCATTTTTTGTTTGATTGACAAAGGTCAAAATATGGGTCCAATATTTTATGATAATCTAACTGACAGACTAAATAGAATAATACTTTTTTGACCCAGGAAACTAGCCTATGATACACTATGAATATCATAACATAATATCAAAATTAGACATCTAAGTGTAAAACTTTTTAAGGTAAACACAACATGCATATTTTTTAAATAAAAGTAAGTTATAATACCTAGAAAAATAATTTTACTTGAAAAATCTTTTTAACTGCCTCTGGTGGGACTTGATATAAAAAACTAGCATTATTGTGAATGCAAAAAATAGAAAAGTTTGTTATTATAAACAGAATAATTATGAACTAGGATAAAAACTAGCCAAAGACTATTTGTTGGACCTCGCGCTTGAACTTGTGTGGAAAACTTCCAAATAAATCGATATCTTTTACCCTAAGTGTGGCTTCACGTTGATAGTTCTAACACATTTATTCATTTACGCTTTTATTTAAAAATAACAGATTGATTGAGAACTTAATACCGAATAAAGGTGAATTTCGTTATTCACAGCTGATTCATGGCATGGCGCCCCGCCGCGCTCGCCGCAATACCGATGCAAATGGTTAAGTATTGCATTACCAACTTATCAGTTAATGCAACATTTTGACATTCAATCCTAACCCCTGAAGGGCAGTAAACATCGCAACCAATTTTATTGAGTCCAAATAATACCAATTCCTGGGTCAAAAAATGATTATTCTATTTAGTCCGTCAGTTAGATTATCAAAAAATATTAGACCCATATTTTGTCTTTTGTCAATCAAACAAAAAATTACGAAGATAAAGCGCATCAAAGTGAGCACGTGACGTCACGTCTAGCTAAAAAGTGTCGCAATGCGTGACGTTTTTTGTTTGATTCAGAAAAGAAAAAATACGTGTCCAATATTTTCTGTTAATCCAACTGACTGACTTTTTTTAAACTAGGCCATTGTTGAAGTAATATCGTTATTTAAAACCTTACATAACCCACTGCTAGACTACATATTAAATAATACTAAAATAAATAAATATGCGTCAATGTTCTCGAAGATAATTAATTAACATCTCATCGTATCATTATTACGTATTACGAGGTACGACAGTGATTTTTTGCCAGCGTCTAGCACCTCCAGTTGCGTCGTCGAGAATTGTTCGTTTTCTGTGAGTTGGCCCGAACAAATCGGGAATCGATACCTAACTAAATCAACAATTAATAACTACGAGTAAATCACTAAATCGTAGCCCATTGTAAGGTAACCTTTTATCGGTCAGACTGTAAATAAATATTGGTTTTGAAACCATTTCCCGAGTCATTTAGACTATATGCAAATATAAAACATTTCAAATTTCGTAATACACTGTCATATTACATTTAGTATTAATTTAAATTAATGCAAATAATATGCAATTTGCTAATCTATTCTCATAGTTCAGTCCCAGACGAATAGCGTAGCCTAGATTATGTTACAATGTTGAACTACTTACTTTGTGGTTTATGGAATGGTCATTGCTCAGTCGATGTAAAAATCGGACATTTTATTTTTAGGTTAAATTATCATTTTTACCTACATGGGGTACAAACACCCAATGTAATAACGTCAATATTATTAGCATTGTGTGGCATTTTTTCACTTTTTAGTAAATACTATTTTTATAGCCGTGTTAGAGTTAAATATTTGTAATTATTATTGCACAAGTAGGTAATGTTATTGATTAAGATCGGTTTTACTTTCATTATTCCATAGTATTCTTATATGAAATTAGATGTTTTAAAAAAAGACAACTGTATACTTTTTGGGATAGGGAATGAAGAGACTTACGATTTTTTGGCGCGCACTGTTTATGGTATTGATAAATATTACAAAAAATTGAAGAGTACTGTATTGAAGTTTGGAATACATTATTAACGGAAAATTTGTATAAGAAGAAGATAAAATAAATATATTCTGCATATTTTATTATAGTTGAAACGTCGATTTTTGATCAATTTGTGGAGAAATTACAGTAACAATAATATTTTCATCGTTTTGTTATAAATACCACCTTAGTTATGCCTCGGTATTAGCCATAGGTTTCTTCGTTTGTACAAGTATTATCGTTATTTTATTGAGGTCACACTTTATGTATTTTTTCTATCTGTCTAGTCAACATTATTAAATTAAATTTTACTATATAAACTTGTAATGCTTTGTCCATATATTTAATAGGTATAAATATAGTATAAATATTTATTACTTTATTTAATATGTAAGCTTAATGTAGTACTGATGTGTAGTTATGTGTCTCATTAAAAAAGGCAAATAAAATAAGTATACAGGTGAGAATCTATCAGTCTAAAAAAATCTAGACTGACACAGCATCGCATCGATGGTTATCTCTATTTGGTAGACTTTCACTGAAAACGAATAATGCATGCACACAAAAATATTGTTTCAGTTGCCAATCAGGGAGAGTCAATATCATTGCGTATTTTTAGAAATTCTGAAATAGCGTCAATTATTTTGTTTCAAACCTTGCTATAATCTTCTTTCGTGTCACAGGCGTCAAATATCACAAGCAAGCAAGCAACCGAGAAAAAAACTACCTTTTTAAACCAGTAATGTAGAAGAGAGGTAATTGTCATTATTTATTTAAATATAATCTTAATTTAAATTAGCATTTTGATAGTTATTAATAGAGCATAATAATAATAACCTTATTTCCTAACAACTTTATTTATTTACTAAAATAATAAAATTTTACAGCAAACAAAAATGGTATCTGTACTCAGCATTTTATGCTTGTATCGCAGTGGCCAGTAAATAAATTACAAACAAAAAGTATACTGGTGCCCACCAATCATAAATAAAATACGCACTGTATGAAGGAAGCAGTCTGTAAAAAAATACGTCTGTAAGTAAATGCGTGACATGCACTAGATACAATGCCAGAACGAAACAACCAATTATGGGTGAACTTCCAAGTGTGAGAGTAAACCCTGGGAGAGCTTTTGAGTGCTGTAGTATGGATTTTGCTGGACCTGTACAGATGAGAGTGTCAAAGGGTAGGGGACGAAGATCTTACGAAGGATACATCTCATTGCTTGTATGTATGAAAACAAAGGCTATACATTTGGAAGCTGTAAGTGACCTGACCACACCATTGCAGGATTCATCGCAGCATGTCGTCGATTTATGTCACGTAGAGGCCACTGCGCAGAAAAGTGAAGTGACAATAGATTAAATTTTGTGAGGGCTGCAAATAAGTTTCCAAAAATGTTAAATCAGAGCATGACAAACGTAGATAAAGATATAGCAGAATTGTTGGAAAATAATGGAACCACATGGCATTTATTACCCTAAATCTCCAAATTTTGGAGGCCTGTGGGAATTGGGCGTAAAGTACCTACGTCAAAACACACTTGATGAAGACCATTGGCAACTCGACACTTACCTTTGAAGAAATTTTAACAATGCTTTGTCAGATCGAGGCGGTTCTGAACTCACGTCCAATTGGTGATCTCAGCGATAATCCGAACGATATACGTATGTCCGTTAAGTCCAAGTATTTTTTTAGTATGAGAACCTTTAATGGTTATACCAGAACCTAATAATATTAACGATGCAATTAGCTCTCTTCAACGCGAATATCTATTGGCGGACGTTTAAATCTCGCCGCCATATACAGTCACACCACAGGACGTGAATAAAGTTAAATATTTGAGCATAGACATTTTGTAATTTTGTCAGTGCGATTATTTTGTTTTTAACCCAACAAAACAACAACAACAAAACATTCGTAAATTAGGCAAAAGAAGTGCAATTACAGTTCCACACCAGACGAGTTAGAAAACTAGACCGGGACTCTTAAAGACGTCATTTGTGACAGCCCACTTCTTAAAGGAGACAAGACACAGTCGCATGACACGGTTGCGCACGCGCCGGCGTTGAACATTTGTTTTCTGAGTTTATTAAAGATATTATAAAATCCGAAAACAAATATATATTTCTAATATTCTCACTTATATGTAAATATAACTATAAAAACATTTTGTTTATCATCATCATCACTCTTCCTTCAACAAATAACAAAAAATATATAATGTGCAATCCGTGTTTACGGTAGGCAAAGTTAGTTTTAGAATTAGTTACTACATTGCTTTTAATTGTATGTAATTAAGGAGTGTTGCTGTGGTGCAACATTAAGATCATGATAAGTAACTTAAGCTCATAATATTCAACAAGGGAATTGCATCTTATAAGCTTACATGTCCAAAATTTTCTCAATATATGAATCAATTCTAATGAAACTAATAATAATAATAAATAAATATTTGACATCACATACATTTCCATACACCATACCTGGTATGGTATGGTGTATGGAAACAATATAGAAACCAGACCCAGACCAGAGACAATATAGAAAAGATTTTCTACACTGACCCGACCTGGAATGACACAGTCATCATCATCATCACAGTCCAGCATGCTCGTCTGTCAGCTACAAGCCCAGAGGTCGTCAATAATAGGATACATATGTGTATGTCTCATTAAAAAAATAACTTATTCCAATAAAATTCATCCATTTCAAAAGTTCTAGATTTGAAATATTCTTACGGTAGATGCCTAGATTTATTCAATTCCGCATATCTCCTCGACCTTGCCCACCTAAGCATCACTAACCTACTTTCGGCTCATTATTCACAACAAGGCAAACAAACGAGGCATACGAGATACAAAAAGTGACAGGAAACTTAGTATTGTCACGAGAACAAGGCTGTATAATGCATGTCATTAGACTTGTTGTTTTTGGGTACAGATAGTAATGTAGAGAACGTTTGATTTTGACAGCTGAGTTACGTTTTTATTCCATTCTAATCTGTCCTAACCGTAAGTGAATCAAACTTGGTTAGACAGCGTTCGGGAAACTACGTGATATCTTGTGCGATATCCCTCAGAGTCCAGATAAAGACTAAAGTTTTTAAGCAGTGCATGATGCCAGTGATGTGACGAATTACGGCACTGAGACGTGGTGAATTTTGGCCTTTTAAATGAGCTCAAAGTCACCCAACGTGTTATGGAGAGAGCTGTGCTCGGCGTTTCTCTGAGATAAGATCGGAAATGAGATCCGTAGAAGAACATAAGATATAGACATAGAGAATGCATGGCAATGGCAGGCCACATCGCTTGCAAAACTGGTAACAGTTTGGAAAAGGTTTTCGAATGGCGACCACAAACTTGAAGACGCATCGTGGCAGGTAGACTGCCGATCTACTTGGTTGCGGGCAGCCGCTGGATGCAAACGGCTCATTGCAGAGCCGCTCGCTGTGGCGTTTGTCCAGCAGCTCGCTTTGTCCAGCAGTGGACTTCGAAAGGCTGACGATGATAATGATGATGATGATGATGATGTATAGTGTATTTTTATCACTACTACCGATATTAGCGTACAGGGGTCTAACCATGAACTTAAATTTAGCAAGCAGAGTTATTTTCCATCATACATACAGATACATACAGTGTAGCCAGAAAAGTGACATCCAAAATTTTTTTTAGGTGCCTCGTGTTGAGAGGTATCTGAATCACCCTTAAGTATGTTCTACGATTTTTCGTAGTTTTCGATCTACGTTTTTTTAAATAACCTATGAAGCCTATGAAGTACTACTTTTTTATTACTATTATGAAAGCTTAGAGTTCTCTGAAGCTACTTAGAAACAAAAAAATTAACAGTGTAAATTTTTAATTTTAAGTTGAAAACTTTAATAACTTACTGAACACAAATTCTTAACTTTAGGTCAATTTTGTAGTAGCTTCCATTAAAGTTATGAGGCTGTTTATTTTATGCATAAATGCACAGTTTATAGATATTTAGCTGCAAGAAAAAAAAACACTGAAACCTTCTACTTTTTTTTTACAATTTTTTCAAACTGAACTGGTTGCAAAAATTCATAAAGAAAATCGTAACTCGAAAACTACGAAAAATCGTAGAACATACTTATGGGTGATTCAAATACCTCTTAAAACGAAGCACCTAAAAAAAATGTTGGACGTCACTTTTCGGGCCACCCTGTATATCATGGCAGACTTGACTGTTTTTAATTATAATACAAGTTCACAGTACATAATACAAATCATTTATTGCTTTACCCTATTAGCAGTTAGGATAAGGGTGCGTAAAGATCTGGCGAACGCGCCGCGAATGCGTGGGTCTTGAGCCGCTTGCGCGCGCGCACAAATTGCGTACTGCGAACTGTTTCTGTTATACTAATTAGTATACTAGTAAATAAGTGTACTGTATTAGTATACCATAAACACATTTTGTGAGTAGGTACATAGCATAGCGTGTATGAATGAATACATAGTAGACCTTATCTCAAGTATTCACATTAGCCAGACAGAGATAGTGGAATTCCATACTTTTTTGTTACAAAGACAATAATAATGTCATTACAGTTTCTCGCATCTTTGGCTGCTCTGTTACTTTGAGCTTTATTTAACTTAATATTTTTTGTGATATACTTATATTATAATCTAAAGTACCCAGAAATGCGTATATATTATGGATGGATTCGTCCAATGTTACGGAATTCTGAGTTTTATATCTAGCCTCACTAACGTCGGGCAATTACTAGAATTGACTTCACGGTCTTAACGTATCTTCAGTAGAGTGGGTGTTAATTGTAAATGGATGTCAATCAGACGGTAACGAAGACGTCCTACCAAGGTATTACGATAAGTGAGTAATTGTTGCAAAGATTAAATAAGTCCCTGCTGTAACCACTTAACAACGCTGTATTAGGAAAATTGAGTTTTTGTTATTCGGCACGATTTGTATCTCCGTGCAGTATCATTAAATTGCAAGCGGCAAGACAAAATTTGTATTTATTATGAAACCAAATTCCATTCCATATCAATGGCATAGATCAATGATGCCGTGTGGGGACGGCCGCAAAAGAATACACTTCCCCACCGACAACAGGAGGCGTGTCGTAAGAGGCGACTAATTCCTGTAGCACGAGACGGGCAGCAGCGTCTGCGTGCGAAATGTTACAAAAACTGGCAAAAGCGTGGCGAGTATTGGCCATCCCCCACGATGAAAGTCATTGGGGGAGGCCTGTGTTCAGCAGTGGACGTCCATGGCTGAAATGATGATGATGATGAGAGGAATGAACCAAGAAGAAATATCAACCGTCTTAATGAGATGCTCCTCTTAGCATGTTTGTTACTCTGCCTTCTTCTAGTTAGAGCAACTCATCAACCATTTAGGGTTAGCTCTGCCAAGAAGACATCCTTATTTATATTGATACCATTATTTCTTCATTCCACATAATGCAAATTTCATTAGCAATCCTACTGTCATATAGGTCTTTCACAGAAATTCTCTCCTCTTAAATATTCTATTTATAATCCTTTAATCTACTCAAATTATTTTGAGATTGTTTACAGAAATAATAAACCGTCATATTATAGTCAACGCAACAAACCTTCGGATTCTCTGAAGTGGCAAGCTAAAGAAAATATCAAGATATTGTGGTAGAAGAGATACGTGGCCTCCATTCCAGAACCTTTCTGCCCCATAGGCTTCAGTTCTATGTGCTATGTGCCTCGGCCATTGCCACTTCAGCTTGCCCGTTGGGGTATGTCAGCGACTTATGTTCGTTTACGTATAAATAATGCATACATGAAACTTACATACACCTACATAAGATGTAAGCATCTACCCGAATCTGAACAGGTATGCAGCGCAGTGGTTTGTGGTTTAAGATAAGCGCAGAAAAGCATGATTGATCGAGATAGATCTTTCTTGATCTATACAAGTATAGCACAGAACCATCAACCCTATCAGCGCGTGGGTCGCGGTCCAGCGCGCAGCGGCTTTCTCCGTCCATTCCTCGCTGCGCGCGCGCACGCGGCCCGCACTTATGCTTTTTGCCGCACTCTTGTTTGTTGCGTTTTGATCTGGTTGCTGCAGGGCTGCTACTTTAAAAAGTCATCTAACTTAGGTGCTGAATATATAAATTCAAAATAACAAGAAATATTTTAAATACATCTTTAGATGGTATTGTTAAATACGTAGTAAAACGAGTAGTTTCGTAAATTTTAAGGCTTATTTTTCCAGTAAACATTACAAAATGTGTTTCATCATCATTTCAGCCATAGGACTCCCCGATTGACTTCCAAATTAGCCGGTTGGAAGCGGCCTGCATCCAGCGTCTTCCTGCAACCTTTATTTTATTTATTTATTCATATTCATTTAATCACTTCATAATGTACATTATAGATTTTTTAAAACTTTATTGCACAAAACTTTAAAAAAATTACAATAGGTGGACTTAATATTAAAAGTATTTTCTGCCAGCCGACCTTAGGGTCATGCAGAAAACAAGTTAAGGGAGCCCCAAATGATTTACAGAATTACCCTTGAACGATATAATTGCACATAGAAATCACTGTTCATCATTCATCGATACAAATATATTTTTTTTACCGACAGCTCGGTTCGCCGAAAGAATGATGAATATTTCTTTGCATCTTGCAAAATGTGTTAGAGATAGGTAAAAGGCAAAATCTCATATTTTGTAATTCATATTTAAAAATACAGAAAATATAAATCCTTACCTTTTGGATGCCGTCAACCCTCGGAATTCATGATCTGCAACAATAAAAAACTTATTATTTACTTTTGGAGACATTGTAACTACTCGTACATTTTGAACGTAAAATCGTATGTTATACTTATTTAGAAAGGGAAGGTAGCTCAGGGGTTATCAGTTGTAATTCGTAAGTCGTTAGTTAAAATCCCAGCTTGCACCTCTATATTTTTCAAAATCTACGTACGGGATAGTACCAAATCAGTGATACGGGTTTATACTATTTGTTCAGCGGTAAAAAAACATCACCGGGAAACCTGAACATTCCGATAACATTAGATGTTCTGCCATGGTCCAAAACGGTCTGGTTCTCTTGTCTAAGGGTTACGTAGGTCATAAAACCTCTCTTGCTATAAGGCAATCTCTCTTAATGTAGTAACCCCCCGATTTGCCAAATTTAGTCATGGTCAAGATTGATAGATAGATAGATACTCTTTATTGCACACCATACAAGTAAATACACATAATTTTTACAAAAAGACGTTCAATGTAGGCGTTCTTATCGCTAATAGCGATCTCTTCCAGACAACCTTCAGGTAGAGGACTACCATTAGAGAAAGGGGAGGGGGGGGCTCCCACCGCAGGGACCAGACTTTCCGGCTTCCGCTCTCTCCTCAACGTATCGGCGTTTAGCAGCCAGACTATCAGATTGGTAGTCAAGGATTTAAATTGGGCTTAAAAATTAGGGTTAATTAGTTTTAATATCGGACTAAGATTCATTACAACAATAACAACTTCATGGGACTTTAAAATTTATTAATACTTACCAGTTTTTTCCAGTGTGTAAAATAGACCGACAAATGATATGACTTCGGGTGAATTACGGAGCCCTATGATCGATCATTGCGTGCTGTACATGAGTGTCAACATTCGAAGCAATTACCCTACCATTAGATACGTATCCATCAGATCCTGACCTTTCATCGCTACCAAATAACACTATCATTAGGGTCATTTAAAACTGGATATCGCTTAAAGCTGTACAACCAGTTTTAGTTTTTATGGTGTAGGTAATAAATGTAATTTCAGGTTGTATAAAGTAAAGGCTTTTACAGACAGGCTATCAGGGGTGAGCGACCCATATTTTATTTACGTAGGTCGAACGTCGACGTTAAAGAAATGTGTATAACATATAACACTTACTGGACTGATATTTAAAAGAAAATTGATGGAATGGCTTTTAC
Organism: Anania hortulata; assembly: GCA_963576865.1. Lineage (NCBI taxonomy): Eukaryota > Metazoa > Arthropoda > Insecta > Lepidoptera > Crambidae > Anania > Anania hortulata. The sequence continues at coordinate 1,928,621 of OY756406.1, forward strand.
ACAAATGTTTAATAGGATAATTTTAATTGGCGACATTAATTATATTATTAAAAGGGCTAATTTATTTTAGTAAATTTTATTCAATTTGTTTTACTTATTACTTGACTAATCTTAATGGTAATTTAATTTAATTATTTTTTGCACATCTGCGAATTAAACACAAGTAATCTAATAAATATCTATTGTTACCTACCATCCTGTCATAATAATTGCTTTTCGCAAATAATGAACTAGAACTTGCATAACCTTAATTTTGGTATTACCTAGGTTATAATATTTTAAGAAAACATTATATTCTAAAGAGAAAAATACCATTATCCATGAAAAAAAAAATTGTTCTCACAATCACACCAATTATCTAGCCCCAAACTAACCAAAGCTCACTATGGCGACATAGATAACGGATAAACGTACTTTTATAAACATCCATGACTTAGATACAAATGCTCGTGCTCATCACACAAACATTTGCCTCTTGTGGGATTCGAACCCGCAATTACCAGGCTTTGTAGTCCAGAGCGCGAACCACTAGACCAGACTGTGAGGATTTCTGTTTCTAACAATGGGGAAGCACAGGCAAGGCTGATCTCAGATGGCGCTAGCGTGTTTGGTCTTGTCAACCGTTGTCAAAACATTGTCTTTCTCTTTTTATATGGACTCATCCCGCTCTTTAAGCAGACCAGTGATTCAGCCAATGTCGAGTATTTTCTTGAATAGTGTTTACAATAAATAACGTGTGCTTATTTTTATTGCTTTTCATGGATTCAGTGAAGGTTTCAAGGCGCTATCGGGTCTAAAGCAAGTTGTCTTGGGACAAGTCACTTGACACTCGATGCGGCGTTGAATATAATGATATTTCAATAATTTCAGATCTTTATAACTTCACCAAACATTAGAACACAAACTACACCAAACTTGCACTCTAAAGCTCTTTAAATGATAAATAAAAACCATTAAAATAGATCGACCATGCTTTTCGTTGGACTACCCCCCACCGAATCTCAAAACATTGTCAACCAATGTCCAAATAAATGTCATTATCTGTTTTTTTTTGTGCTCTTTAAATACAAATAATTTATTTCATCAAAAACTAGGTGAATACATTAAATAGACAAGGGTTGACTTCTGCTGTTGTATGCAACAAAACTTAGAACGTTTACATAATAGGTATTGCAATTGTAGAGAGCAGCGTATAGTCTAGATAATAAAATAAGTACAATGAGATTACAAGGAGTATCAACAGTAGATAGAAAATTTAAACAATTATGACTATAACTAGTGGCATCATTTTTATTTACGTAATTTTGACAAGTTAGCAGAACCTTTATCGTATCTAGTGGTTTTATTTGGTCTGTGGCAGAACCATTGAGTTAGAGGGTGAGGCACATAGTATGCAAAACTGATGATGAACGGCCGATGGGGTGGAAAAGTTTTGGAATGGAGGTCACGTACCGGTAAGCGCAGCGTAGGACGTCCATCCACAAGGTGGACAGACGACCTGGTAAAGGTCGCAGGAAGCCGCTGGATGCAGGTCGTTTCTAACCAAACAATCTGGAAATCACTGGAGGAGGCCTATGTTCAGCAATGGACGTCCTGTGGCTAAAATGATGATGATGATGATGTGAACCATTGAATCAGTGATCAAATAATCACTACGAGCAAGACCAAACACAATGTGACACCTATCAGGATATATGTGCAGTGTGATTTCCCATTAAGAAATCAGTTAGCTTCTCCAAGTTTTTAATTAAACTGACACCTTATTTTCATAATAAATTGAGTTTTTTTAAAGTGTCGTCAAATTGATGCTTGCCTCGTATAAAACTGTAGCAATCAAGTCATAAAGACAACATTGGGCTATCAATGTTATTATTTAATTGCACACTAAAGTTTACATTCCACAACGATCCACTTACACGCTATTCGTGATCTTTGTGTATAGTACACTACTTACACTGACAGTGCGTTTGCTAGGGTTGCCAACTATACTTTTCAAAACAGTATTGTACTTTATTTACACTTATAAAACTGATTACTGTATGATAAAAATAAAATACCTGCACTACTTAAATATTGTTTTCTTTTTGAATTATAAACAGTTTAATATTATTATATTCTTAATTATTTCGATTTTAAAAGTGGTAAGCAAGGCTACGAAGTTTAAAAAAAAAAAATAGTCAATGATTGGCGGGAGAAGCACTAAAAATATTTATTTAAAACGTAAATAAAATACTTATTGTTAATTTTTTTTAAATACCGTTTAATTTCATTCCTTTATCCTAATATATTTTATTTCTTATACAAACAGTTGGCAACCCTCTTTGTATCCTACATTGAGAACGAACAACAACAATGGTAATGGAGCAATACCCTATAGATTACAAATGTCATTTAGTGTAAACAAAAAATCCGAAACTATTTAATCTGTGTCTGTACCTATGTGGTCAGGAGAAGGTTCTTTTAAAATAAATTCAGAAAGTTGCGCTTTTTTTTATGAAAGAAATTCGCTGTTGCCCGCGACTTCGTTCGCGTGGCGAACGAAGTCGCGGGCAACAGCTAGTCTTAAATAATAATAATCAATATTATTGTCAAACCAAGGTTTTGATTGTTTCGTATAATCGAAGATGATGAATTACGACAGTGTACATTTAGTTTCTATCTACTATGATGTGGTCTGTGATCCAGTACATAATCAACCAGTTTACGCAATAGACTTAAACACCATAGATTAAAAAATAAGTTCTACGAATAGATGCATTCTGATTCAAAGTACCAGGAGAGCATAGAGCCAAAGCGATTTCATAACGTTTGGTCTCGAAGCTTGAGCAATACCGGGGCAATTAGGAGACGAGGTTCACTCTATGGACATCCTTATCACAACTGAATAAGAACCATAATGTAAATGCATTTGTTGGGTACCGTGTGAATGGTAGTTAATAAACTTTAAAGGAACGTGGCTTGGTTGCATCTAGGAGTGTTACGGAATCAGGCAATATTTTAAACCGGATTATGTTTTGTAGTAATGATGTCTTCCCATTGCATAAAGTCGCTGTATTGTCACTGGTTAGTGATGATGAAAAATCAGTAAGTAAGTTAGGCAGAGAAAAGACATCGAACCTAATTGGTTGTAAAGTTGCAAGTGCCTAAAATTACGTTATTTTGATATACACCTATGAAACATACGCCAATCGATAGAGAACATAATTCATCATCATCATTTCAGCCGTCGGACGTCCTATGCTGAACACAGGCCTCCCCAAATGATTTCTATCATCGGGGGGGATTGCCAATACTCGCCACGCTTGGCAGGCGGGTTGGCAAGCGCAGTTTTTTTTATAAAATTTCGCACGCAAACGCTGCGTCTCGTACTACAGGAATTACTCGCCTCTTACGACGCGCCTTCTGTTGACAGCAAGGAAGTGTATTCTTTACGGCCGTCCCCACACGGCATGAGAGAGAAAATAATTAAAAACAACAAATACTCTTTGACAAAATGTTGTAATGATATACTTTGTTCAGAATTTCAGTTTGAACATGTAATATTTATTTTTATTTACATATTCAAATGGAAATTCTGAACAAAGTATATCATTAATACGAAATTTTGTCAAAGATTATTGTTTGTAATTATTTTCTCTTCCGATTAACGTATATTTTACAGGTGTACACCAAAATTACGTAATTTTAGACACTTGCAACTTGGGTACAGACAACGGCAGGTCAAAAGGTCACTGAATTAAATAAATAAAATAAATAAATATTGGACAACATCACATACATTGCTCTGATCCTGTGGTAAGTAGCCAAAGCACTTGTGTTACAGAAATCAGAAACAACGACGGTACCACAACACCCAGACCCGAGACAATATAGAAAAGTTATTTTTCTACATTGTCCCGACCGGGAATCTTTTTGAATTGATTTTAAACTTTATGTCCAACACTTAGAGATCAATATCAATTGAAAAAAAATTATTTTTGTTTTAGGTTAACGTGCTGTTGTCTGTACCAATGCCAGGCTCCATACAAAAAAAAATCGAAGTTTATTTAATTCCCCATACTAAACCACCGATCAGCTGACATCCGTATGTATGAAAAAGTGTATTTGTTTCCAGATTTCGATGTTTTCAAGCCTTAGAATCACCTGTTAATGTTTTACTGCCCCTTTCTGTTACACCCTGTATAATAATAGAGACAAAGAAAAACACTCAAGTAAAACCTCGGTTTGACAGTTACCATCATCCGCCGGGACAGCTAGTAATAGATATTCTTAGACATATTGGCTTCCAGACTAGACCTCGCCTAGTATAGTATTCCTAGATTAAGTTATGTGAAGAGAACGCGTTTTACACGCGGAATTGAACCCAGGGCCATCCGCTCCAAGCCTCTCAACGCTCACCTTTGGCAGCACCTCGACATTTGTGGGGCAGAATTATAAACAAGTATAATTTGCGACAACTCACCGATTGTTATGTTCTCGAAGTATGGAATCAAATATTTGTGTTACGATGACCATTAATCTTGCCCAGCACACCCACACTCAAGCTAATTGAGAAAAGTTCATTTTCTGAATTGACCCGAATCGACAATCGAAACTGGGACGGCTAGTTTTACCGGTACCATACGTTAAACTGAATCTTATCGAAACAAAAATAAACAGATTTAATATTTCTATAATAGGAAACGACATTTAATATTAAGTACATTACCATAATAATGTAAAGTTATGGTTATTTTCGTAATAGTACAAAAGTATTAAATAAAGTACATAAATAACATTGCATTACAGCGGTTCAGATATCGTCTTCTTTCCCTACATTTCAGTGTACCCTACTCAAAATCAAATAAACTTCATTTCATTTCATTTTATATATATTATATGTATACGTATAGATAGATAGATACTCTGTATTGTACATCACACAAAAAACAAATCAGAGGAAAAATACATATAGAATAGCATAATTTAAACGGTATTTTCGCTAGAAGCGATCTCTTCCAGACAACCTTCAAGTAGAAGACAGTTGAATTAAAATTGAGAGGCGGAGGCCGTTAAAAGTTCCAAAAATTTAAAAGCACAAAATTCTAATTGAACAAACAAATAAATATGTTATGCAAAATGAGATAATATTTTGGATCAAGTCTAAGTTGGTATTAAAAAGCTTAAAATATCTCTTCGTGCGCAAACATCAATGCATATTAATAACTCAGAAAACGCGATAAAAACATCACGACTGACAACGGAAAGATACCTTGAGCTTTTTGCTCAACGTAGTATTAAAAAACAATCGCTTTTGTTTTTACTTACCGCTTTGATCAACAATAAAGCTCATTGAGCCCCGAGAAGCGAAAGATACACTTTATATTATTTTATAATTTTGCCTACAGATATTGTCCCAGTAGGACAAATACCTCCACCAATGTCTTTTATCAATCTCGAGAGAAAGTCAAAGTTTGCCAGTCCTTGGGAGAAACCTTTTAAAGCTGAAATGCTTAATTTTGGGATAGGATAGGACAGTGTTTTTCAACGTGTGGGTCGCGATCCCCTGGGGGGTCGCGAAGCCTTTGTAGGTGGGTCACAAGGGGTCACAATAGGTCCAGAAAAACTTCAGTAAAAAAAAAACGTTTAAAAAGATAGATTTATTCACGGCCGGTATTGGCCTTGGTGGTACTTAAGTGGTAGTTTCTTACGCGGGTAAATTGCGTTAGTTATTAATTGACGACGAATTCGATCTAAAAGAATGTGTTTTACGTACCTACCTACTTAATTATGCATTTTCATCCGAATCCTAATTATGCAACGCATAAAAATGTTGCCTGGATTGAATATTAGTATCGTACCTACTTACATGGAGGGGGTCGCCAAAATATTTCTTCATACTATGGGGATCGTGTCATGAAAAAGGTTGAAAAACACTAGGATAGGGTATAGAATAAAATTGTTGGTAATACTCCCCTTTATATCCCCTTAACGGGAATAGATATTTTTTTTAGTCTTCCTGTTATTATTTATTACCTATTTTTACCCATTATTTAATTACCTTGTACGCAGTTCACGCAGACTCCGGAGTGTATTCATTAGAGGACAAACTTCTTTACTAGCTCAATCACGTGACTTTTCTATATTTGTTTCATTTTCGTTTCGATTCTAATCACGACAGCGCTAGCCGAGTACCGTCGGCAGCGGTCGAGCGCAACCGGCACGGTTTGTTGAACTTTATTTCCAAATAGCCATTCTAGATGACTTCTTTTTGCAGAAATCATCTAATTGGCAAATTATTTGGCCTAGTGATTTGGAGCACCAAGGCCAATATTTGGTGTTGGAGAACCAATGCTTACGATAGGAAGGTTAATGCGTTTTTGACAGATATATATTGAGATAAAACAAAAGTACGAGATTGGAAATATCATTGCTAAAACAGCACTTGTTTAATTAGTTTGCGTTGCATGCGTTGCCTTTTTAAGCATATTAAAGGTTAATAAACTTTTATATTGAATAAACATTCTAGAATGCAGTTTTACTCAATATATTCTCATTCTAGTAAATACAGTGTTCAATATGAAATAGAATAATTAAAATATTAAATATTTAGCTAAAGCAATCTGATTTGTGAAAGTAATGACACTTGACTTAATCATCATTTTAATAGTAAAAATTACCCATTAATTCTTATTTTCTTACACATTTTTACATTTGTTTACCTCAACGTAATGTTATATCATCATCATCGTTTCAGCCATGGACGTCCACTGCTGAACACAGGCCTCCCCCAATGAGTTTCACCGGGGGGATTGCCATTACTCGCCACAGTTTTTATAACATTTCGCACGCAGACGCTGCTGCCCGTCTCGTGCGAATTAGTCGCCTCTTACGACACGCCTCCTGATGGCGGTGGGGAATCGAACGTAATTTTTTATGATATTTTAAAATAAAATCGGTTTTATTCTACATGGGAATCTTTTTTTAGTATGTATGGACACTGTAGTAACGGGCTCTTTGTTTTATGTTTTATGTTTTCTTAAAGATGGCTTTTTATTACCTAATATTATGTTAATAAAGCTAAGGGGCAATTTTTGTTTACATAACCTAAAATTTTATTTCGTTACATATAAGATAGAGGGGGTAAAATTATCCACCTCTTACAATCGGTGACTCAATTCGGTCAAGAGTTTTCTTTGCAGAAAAGCGCGCATGCGCGTAGCGTGCCGCCAGAGAAATCATCAGCGGAGTTATGCATATTTATACCATATGGCTTTCTCTCTCTAGTATTTGAGACCGATCCAATGCGCGATGCGCACGGGCAGTTGTTACAGCCATTTGTTACTATTACCGATGAAAATTGAATAAAAAATTATTTGAACTTAGTAAAGAAAAGAAAATGTGTTTAATAATTTTTTTGACGTGAAAAATTACCCCAAAATTCGTGTAATTAGTAATTAGACCTAGGGATATAATGTACTAAAATGTGTATTTTTAAATCTAGACTTAAAAATACACACCTTGCGTATTATATTATCCAGGGTGTTGAGTTAGGGTCATAACCCTATAAGGCCGAAAAGGAATGTGTTAGCAAATGATCATAAATACTACGATGAAATCAGAGGTACTATTTAAAAAAATAAATAGACAAATTAGTTTCTAAGTAGGTACCTAATCAAGTTTTGTATAGAAATGTGGAATTTGGAATAACACCCTGCAAATATAAGTAAGAATGTTTGTAATGTAAAATCGAATAGCACGTAGAACTGACGGCCGATGGGGCAGAAAGGTTCTAGAATGGAGGCCACGTACCGGCAAGCTCAGCGTAGGACGTCCATCCACTAGGTAGACAGACGACTGGTAAAGGTTGCAGGAAGCCGCTGGATGCAGGCCGCTTCTATCCGGCCAATCTGTCACTAGGCGAGGTCTATGTACAGCAGTGGACGTCCTATGGCTGAAATGATGAAGAAAAATCAAAGTTTATCCGATCGATACTCATACCATAAGTCACTATGGTCAAAGGCAACTATCGACCGAATAGCAAACTATTTGACGTATCAATTTAATTTAAACCCACCAGCCCCCCTAGCATAACCACTAAAATACGATATGATATAGCGATATGTTTTGGTGCTCATGCTAGTGAGGCAGAGGTAGGTTTTACCACGTACGTGTACGTACACGAGTGCCAATTCAAGTTGCCTCAACCAATGGGAGGAGGAGAGCGCAAGGTTACAGCAAATTATATATTTAAAACAACAATAGTCACTCTGCAGGCATGATATAATAGCTTGTGATAGACAACATTAAATATTTCCAAACGTGTTCTATACTATTTTTTTTATAAATAGATTATTTCTACAATGACACTAATTATCTAGCCCCTAAACAAAGCTTGTGTTATGGCGGCTAGATAACGGAACATACTTAATACGTTTAATGACTTAAGTACAAATCCTCGTGCTCATCACACACACAAACAAAAGTTTCCCCGTAAGGGATTCGAACCCGCATCCTCCTGGTTTTGTAGCCTGGTGCGTAAACCACAAAATCAGACGGTTATTACGGAATATTTATTTATTTTGACATAAATAAATTTTGTTAATGTCTAAATATTACACAAAGTAAAAAAACACAATTTTTTTAACAGAAATCAGTTGCCTAATTTAAATACAATCTTAATACAATATAGCCCGATTCAACGATCGTAGTCACTTGCTCAGTATTCGGCCATATTAATGATTGAAAGACAAAGATTATTGGATGTAGGACGTAATCTCATGTATTTTAAATACACCTTCCGTACGGATAACCTATAAGCTACTTAATATTAAGGATTTCTGTCAAGAATTTCCAAATAATTGATAAAGAAGATATTTTTAATTAAATCTCTGACTGCTCGCAATAAAAACTATTTACTTAAGAAAGTTGCGATTACCAATCGATATTTTATCCACAAAAGAAAATACCTTCTCCGATTAATGAAATATGAATAATATTAATCGTTACAGCGTTAAAAACGGAACAAAATCTAGGAGTTTCGTTTGCTCGCGTAGTGAATGCTCGCAAACCGAATGCTCGCACACCGAATGCTCGCCCACCAAACTTCGTGTTCGGAAAATGAATGCTACTGGAAAGTGCCTTCTATAACCTTTCAGCTCAGCAAAACGAGACACAATACTTGAATTTTGCGTGGTCTCATAAGACCGGTCGACAACCAATAAGTTAATTTGAATAACGAAAATTGGATAGCAACATTGTCAAAAGAAAACACAAAAGATAACTTCGAAATCGCTATGAAGCGTACAAACTAGAATATTTCCACATCCATTGACGACATTTTGAAACGCTTTTAAATTTTGAATGAATCTGAATGAGCAATGACATTTGTATAGCTGACCTCATGCTCTTTCCTCAGTGAAAGAGAAAACAGAAACGCCAGAGATATCACTGTATCGTGTAGATAATGACATTTTCACTGCACACTTATTTCGACGCGTGTAGACGGCATTTTCTAAGAAAATGTCGTTAAGTAAATTGTATCTCGGATACTTGTGGTGAGGGTGGCTAAATTGGTTTAGATATGGTAGAAGTGGCGTTATTTATATCAGTTTCTCTGCACGATTCTTATTCAGGAGCCAGGTTTGTTTGACCACCAATTTCTGAAAAGTCAGAAACGTGTGCAAACTCTTTTTTGTTAAAAATGTCTAGATGCCCACAAAGGTTCCCACAATTTGTATTACAAACTTTATTGCAGATTTTATATTGGTACTAATGGCGGACCTAATGTCAAAAAATATTCCCAAGCTCTCTCAAGATGCAGTAAATGCGTAAAGAAATAACAGCAATACGGGCAAATACACAATAAAATGTACGTCAAACGTTACCGAATCATATCCTCGACCAATTCTTCATCCTTGGCTATCATTTTTCAAACAGAGCCACATTAGTTATATCGTCGCTCTATCCTTTTGACATTTTTTTTTCATATGTGTCAAATAAACGTTTTCTATTTCTATTTCTATCTATCTCAGCTTCATTTGGTATCAAATTTAATCTACTAAACAATCGTTCACTCAGTTTAACCGGTAATGAGCATTCATAATATGCTAATGACTGTATTGTATGCTCAAAACAAATCGATCAACTCAAACCACACGTTGCGGGTGTCAACGTGGATATAAACGCGCAAAAAGAACAGACTTCTTGTAATGAATCTTAATTTCTCAACAATTACTACAACCATTTATACAATTCTCACCAGCTTTGACATATCTCCAGATACCTATCTATTTGAAAGCGAACTTTAAACTCTAGATTATAAAGTTTAGTTTGCAACGAGTGGTGGGGTTATCTTAAGATGTATTGGTAGTACTAGTATTGTGTTAAGAAGCAAAAACGTGCCGTTCCAAATGCTATTGTGAGTCGTATCAAGGCGGTTAGACCAATTGCGAGTGCACACTACAAACCTACAATGGAGTGACCATTAGGTTCTCAGAGCTATTTATAGGCTCTCCTCTCCGATGTAAGTGACCGATAGCGGGGTGAGAACACTTGTCTAGCAAGATTGTGTCCTCAAAGTCAAAGTTGATCTGCATTACGAACTACTAATTTTATTATATCACCGTCGTCCATGATAACCGTACTCCTCGGCCCTAATTAGGCTCTCCTTTCATATAAATGACTAATAACACAACGAGAGCTAAACGTTGACCACACCCTATTACAATAATTAAATCAGGCATTATCAGCCACTGCTGAACATAGGCATAGGCTTTTGTATAGGCATAGGATTGTGTCAAGTTAAAGTTGATCTAAATTACAAAAACTTAATTGTATCAAATTAGTGTGTTTTCGTCTTTACAAGCTAACACATTGAGGCATCACTTGTGGACAAAGGCCTCTCAAGCTGCCCCCTAATTCTCGAACCTCTGTCTTCCACATCAACCATCCTCTCAAGATCAAATCAGGTAATCAAGACAGGAAACATCCCGGGTACTCTTCTAATTAATTCACGGTCACCTCGAGAATTTGTCTCCTCAAACGGCCAACGGTTCAGACAGACATTGGCATACATTTTAGCTTGCTTCTTTCTCTAAGCTGTAAGTATCATTCTAATTTATCATTATCGGCCCACGTCAGTCAACAGCTGGACCTAGTACTCATTGACTAGGGCGCACTACGCTGCTGTTACAAAGTGGTGGTCTCCACTCAAGAACACGTCTATTGGTTAACGGTTCTCCGGCAAAACTGACCAGCCCACTGCTGCTTCAGATTGCTTATTCTTGGAGCTATATTGATTACCTACTTACTTTGTTTTCTGTCGAATGACCTCATTTTATCTTTCAGAAAAATCCGAGCATAGCTACGGCTATAACCATCCTTTTAATTACTTCTGATTCATTTCGTTCCAATTTACAAAACAATAACACTTTACACCTAATCTTCCCTGGTTTCGTTGGGACTGTATGACGATCCTGGGAACACAGTTATTAGGAAAGTAACTAAATTCAAAGCGTACCGCGTCTGTATTTCTCTCCTTCGCTGGTTTTATACACAATCAACAACTAGTGAACGGATGTGGTTTGTAGGGCGACGGAATACCAAAATGGGCTTGTTATTTACATTTTCACAAGTTTTCTTTTCGACCAAATTGCAAAGAAATTACGTGATTCCGGTGAGTTGGATACAAACTTTTATGACCTCGTCAAACTTGGATAAGGTCAATTTTATGTACTGATGAGATGGGGTAGATGTAGTTATTTTTACAAAACCTGTGTTATTGCCATTAAAGTACTATTAATAAGCACCAAAAAACTGTTGCAGTACGACTAGGTACACCATATTTAAATATAATTGGTGATATTAAAATACATTTTTGTTCACCGTGTGTGTGCCGTGTGGGGACAGCCGAAAAGAACACACTTCCCCACCGCCAACAGGAGGCGTGTCGTAAGAGGCGACTAAATCCTGTAGCACGAGACGGGCAGCAGCGTCTGCGTGCAAAATCTTATGCGCTTGCCAACCCGCCTGCAAAGCGTGGCGAGTATTGGCATCCCCCCAATGACTTAGCAGTGGCCGTCCTATGGCTGAAATGATGATTTTTATTTAATGTCTACTTGGTCAATAGTGATTGAAATATCTTGTCCAAAGGATATAGTTACAGGGCTGTTGGTAGGCCAACGGGACCTAAACTTACGTAGTCTGTTCATCTGTCCGTCCTCTATAAAGAGCTCTACCTGTTTAACAGTAATAGGTAGTAATTTGTATTTTCACAGAATGTGTGGTGCTCTAGCGAGTAACTTACTAAACGTTTTAATCAACATAAAACGTTTGTGACCAGTTGAGTGTTGACTCCTGGAGATCTCACTGGAGAAAACCAGCCGGTTGGTCAAGGCTAGCTGGACGGGGATTCCCTTGAATACTAAAAACGAGTTTTTTCAACAATTTTAGTTTTTACTCTATCGTAAAAACTGCAATAAGTACGATTTGGTGTCCGTATAGTGCAGACTCTAAAGTAAAGCAACAAATGATAAAAACTGGTTAAGTGTGAGTCGGGCTAAGAATCCCGTAGGTACGTTACGGAACCCGAAGATCGAACTTAGCCGTTTATAACATTTTGGTAGTGCAATTTGGGATAGCAAAGACAAACACGCTGTTTAGTTTAAAAACTGATCCCAAAAGTACACGCTAACTTCGTAATATACAGGGTGGCCAAAAAAGTGACGTCCAAAAGATTTTTTTAGGTGCCTCGTGTTAAGAGGTATCTGAATCACCCCTATGTATGTTTTACGTTTATAGTTTACGAGTAACGTTTTTTTTTTAAATAGCCTATGAAGCCTATGAAGTACTACTTTTTTATTATTATTATGAAAAGCTTAGAGTCTATAGCGCATTCTCTGGAGCTACTTAGAAACTAAGAAATTATAAGCTGGATTTTTAATTTTAAGTTGAAAATTTTATGATAACTCACTTAACATAAATTCTCAACTTTAGGTCAATTTTGTAGTAACTTCCATTAAAGTTATGAGGCTGTTTATTTTATGCATAAATGCACAGCTCATAGAGATTTAGCTGCAAGAATAAAAATTCGAAGAAACCAGTTTTTCTTTTACTTTTTTTTAGAATTTTTTCAAACTGAATCGGTTACAAAAATTAATTTAAAAAATCTTAACTGGAAAACTACGAAAAATCGCAGAACATACATAGGGGTGATTCAGATACCTCTCAACACGAGGCATCAAAAAATTTTTGGACGTCACTTTTCTGGCCACCCTGTATATTTAATTACGTACCTTTAGATAAAGTGTACCCTTAAACAATACCATAGTGTTGTGATAAATATTTTTTTCTGACCAGATATCGATAGAACGTTTGCATATTATTGACACCTCACCAAGCTCGTAAGCAAGCCGCTGGGCTGACATTGAGCGTGACCACGTGGGCGGACTGAGACCGGTTCGCTCCCGGCTGACCCACTGTGCTCGAAGTCTCAAACGCATCAGGATCATAACGGGCCGTTTGTGACTAATTGAGACCAATATTCGAGAAATAATGTACTGACTGTGTATGACAAAGGAGTGTAAAACATCGAAATCAGGACATGTATTTGAGATTTGAGATTAGACTAACTGACTGGCCAAAAAAGAGTTGATAGGCGGCCTGAGAGTATTATAATTGTAAGCAAAATTTTTAAACGAATGTAAAACGTACTAAAAAAAAATATGAGGAAAACTGAAACTGAAAGAAAGCTGTTCGTTTATTTAAGTCAAATAAAATGTTTTCTGATCGACTAGATCAAAATGTATGAAATACTTACACAATACATTTTTGGCCGTATCGTTTTATGCCAGTCGATATGACAAAAAGATTTTGACGATACCACACGTGACACATTTTTAAATCTGTTGAGGTATTAATAGTAAATAACAAAATGCACAAAAAATCATAGACCCAAATACCCACTTGTTTTTGTTTATGGTAGTCTTCTAAGATGATAAACAACAAACAAAAACTCACTGTAAGAAGGTATGGTAAGGAGGACGTTGAATTGCGCTTCTTTGTGTCCTAAAACCCAAACTCACAAAAAATTTGGAAAAAAAACTTAACTAATTGTCAGCATAAGCAACCTCTTAGCAAAGATTATTATTATGTTCTTACAAACGTCGCTTCGCCTTCACGCCGACTGGTTACGTTTTTGCTACCATCCGATTGCCTGATTTCGCACAAGGAGCCAATAGTAGTGTTGTGTGGAACATGTTCTTTTATCGATAGTATCGTAACTTATAATTTTAAATCTATAAGTGATTTAATGACCCGTTTGGCGTGGTAGGGCAGTAATTCGCCTTGAAATGGGTCCTGGGTACTATTTCCGGTTCGGTTTAATTCAGAAAACTTTTTTTGTAAATGGGCCCAGGTCTGGGAATGCAGGGATACGCCTTTGGCAAAATTCGTTGTCTGGAATCTTGTAACAAAATGATGTTAATTATTTACTTGGAGGCAAGAACAATAATTAGTGTGTTATCTGGAGCAGATTTCTTAATTTATTACTTATTTATTTCTAATAGTAATAAGAGCTTTTGAGACAAATATAATTAAATCTTAATCCCATACTAATATAATCCATGGTGCGCGCAAGTTTACTTAAAAGTAATAAATTATGTGTACTAGCAATAATAAGTGACAGGGTTTCCTATAATATTTAAAATAGATGATTGGATAATTGTCATTTTTAATACCTACAATTTTGGACGAAATACGTAGGTATCATACTAAAGGATAATATAGGTAGGGGTAATACTAAGTCAAAGTCGATACTCAGTTTATCGATAATTTAACAATACTAGTCAACGGTCTGATGATCTCCACCTACTGTGAGGTTGCTTTTCATCACCAAAGTGACCTAATTAATTTATCGCCACCACGATGCACACCAATGCGTTTCTGATTGTTTTTTTTTGTGGTCGTGCTTTGCGTTTAAAATCGTCGTGGAAGCCCTTCGATTAATTAATTACTCAAATGTTGTACAATCAACCCACCAACAAAAATTATTTACTGTCTTATACTAAACCGCTGACTAAGATTGTGTGGAATTTTATGGAGAATAGGGATCATCTAACTTTTTTTCTTTGTCTATCAGGTGGATTATTAAAAAGTATTGGACACGTATTTTTTCTTTTTTTTACATAATCAAAATATAACAGAGATATATTGATTTTAAATGTCGCATGACGGTACGCCTTGGTACACTTTGAAGTAACGTCATAATCCCTACCTCACTCCCGAACTTCGACGCGCTTTACCGTTCTTGTTTTTTTTTTTTGGTTGATTGACAAAAGAAAAAAATATTTTCATTATTTTTTGATAATCCAACTGACGGACTAAATAGTTTATTTTCAATGTTGGTCCCGAAAAAAAGTTTCTTTGCTGTAACAGAACAGTAGAATAAAATTTACTAATAAGTTAGAAGATAAATCGAGTTGTAAATCGGTTAAGGAAGTTTGTAATTTTTGAGTAGATCGCCTTGAACTTTCATCCGCTGGCCAAACCTCTTTTTTAAATTAAATTGGAAGCAACTAAAGGTCCCATAAATACAGGGTGAAAATAAAATAAAGTGTTTCCGTATCAGCCTTTATAGGACTAACCTAGAAATCGTGAAAACGCTCTCAGGCAGGCAGTGTTCCCGATGACGAGTCCAAGTGTTCTGAATGACAGCCCCGGCAAAAATCTATGTTTTTTAACGTCATACAAGGATTTTAAATTAAGTACGAGACGATGACAAATGATTCGTGTCATCATTCAGATAGATAGATATAATTATATATTTTGTTTGTTTACATTTTTACATAGTAGACACCGACGGTGCCGTGTGTCGTCTTCTATAGACTTCAGTATATTACAAACACTGGCATCGCGCTAGCGACCTGCCGGCTGTGTGGCCATGCTTTAAAGTAATGTATCAGCAACTGATTTCGTACTTAAAGGAAATGCTCGGTTTTATATCCATCCATACCAATACCTCTAATCACACGCCGATACGTTCTAAATGAAGGCCGAACGGTGTTCTTTCTCCCAACCTACGCTACGTCCGCATTCCAGCCACCGGTGCCAATGAAACTAATAACACCGCCTTAGCCTGTACTGCAGCTAACGTATGCGACCGAGATTGGTAAGCAAGAGATTATAAGACACTAGCTTCCGCCCGCGGCTACGCCCGTGTGTAACTCGATCTGACACTTAAAGTCTTTATTCAACAACATGTCACTTCCCAGCTCAAAATAATCAAATAATACAATAAACCACATCAATGCCTCGCTCTAAAAGTAAAAGAAAAAGCAAGGCTACGATTTTAGAACAAATTTGATTACCATAAAAAAGGTTAGGTATAGTAAATCTTTTTTATGGTAAAGCTACAATGAAAGTACTCGTATAAACTCTGTCACCTATTTGTTTGTTAATTACTTTTTAATATTTACATTAAAAGTCATTCTTATCCAGCTATACAAGAACCTTATGCAGTGCACATACGGTGCAATTTAATCGAGTAATCGTAAATTTTCTACGTATTCTATTTTTCAAATGCAGAATGGAAAATTGAAAATGAAAAATAAGTTTGTTTTTTACGTAGATCGATTTAGTAACTGATTCTGAGTGGTCCCTGAAAAATTGGCACTACCGTGAAATGTAACCCTGTATAGCTTCATCTTAAATTTTACTGTATGAAACCCATCTTGGTTTTACACCATAACATTTTAGATGGAAGCTAACTATATTGAAGAGCCATAAATAGACACGAATTTTAACTGTATTGCGCAGTATTTTATTGGGGCTATAAGGTACATGGGCTTGTTTTATAACAGAGTTGGATAACAGACAATAAAAAGTGTTAATATCATTTAGAACAGTACATAACAACAGGTTTAATTTCCTTATGGGTAGCCCTTAGGGTCAATAGTACTCATTAAATATTGTGTACTACATACTATTAATTATTTTTATTGACACGCTTTTAGATAACTTTGGCAATAGCAACCTATTTCAAGGTAAGTAAAGAATATTTACATGTGGCCAACGGTAACATTTAATTTGACACGGTCTTATGAGCATAGTTATTGCCAGGAAATAAGAAGATATTGATATTTTATTTCATATCAAATCGATTTCTTTCATGTAATTTACTTGGAATCGGTTGAATACGTTCTCAACTTTCTTTACTGTTTACTATTAAAGTTAACGATTATAATAAATGGAATGTAATGAGCAAGTTACAAACCGATAATATTTCCATTAAATATTTTTACATATGCACATTATTATTATTTCAACCTATTCAATCCCACTGCTGGGCAAATGTCTCCCCCGGACTCTTCCATCTATCTCTACCTATCGCAAATGACTCCCAATCCCTCATAATGTCTCATAATATTCATAATGTCTTATTTTATTAGCCATGTGTTTAATAATAGAAAGCGGACCCTGGGCTCCAAAGCAATGGCTTTGGACGCAAGATTGACCGTATAGATGAAGAAGAAGATGTTTAATATTACAAGGATTAACTAGAGACGTACTTCTACAACTTTTACTGAATGAAACCAATAAAAAAATCAATAGAAAAAAATGGCTAGTTATTAATTTAAATTAAATTAAATAAATTAAATTGTTTATGCGTGCTGCAAGGATCACTCCTGTAGCCTCTGTTATAAATAGTATGCGAATTGACAAATATTATCGGTAATAACCAGTGATCGGAATAGGTAGATTGATTTGGGGTTATTGATCTCAAACATTGATGTTAATATGGACATGCCTCTTGGATTACGGAATTTCTTTGTATCAGGTTTAAAAAAAAGACATCCATATTATGCTAGCACTACCAAAGTACATCAAATCAATCTACCTATTCCGATCACTGGTAATAACAGCTATCTGAATAAAATAGTATTAAACAATGCAGTATTAGTAAAAGAAGGTACTTCCCTAAAGATAAACAATCACAAAGTCAATAACATTAGTTTTTATTAATAATTCGGCATTTTATTGTATTGGCCTTGCAGATAGTGAAGATAGTCGAAAGTTTAGCTCATAATGACACTAACGTGACGTGAGATATATCTGAACTGCACTTTTATCAAACACTCTCCACTTTCTACACTTTATAAATTTATTCCAAATGCCATAAAGAAAATATCAATTTTACACACATCATTCGCAGTAGTTTACAAATTTTAATGAGTAACATAGGATGACTTTTATTGGATATTTCGGGAAAAATAATAATTTAAAGGGAAACCGATGTATTTGTAAAATTTTGATAAACATCATCATCATCATCATTCGCTTATCCTGTTCCCAGGTCATCTGGGGTCAGCACAGTATGTTTTCTCTTCCAAGCAATCCGGTCACTTGTGATTGAGTAATTCACTATAACACAATCCATCCATCTGTTCTTAGGTCGAATTTTTCATAATCAATAGTTTATTATGCAATAACTGCTGTATTGTATGCAGTTATTGCATAATAAACTATTGATAGTTTCAATCAAATGTATGCAGTTTGTCATTATTTTCAGAGCATTCATTAAAACCTTTTTGACCGTGCGGCGATTTTATTTAATCGCTTTGCAGTCAGATCAGTATTCTGACATACAAGTAACTTAGTTCGTATAATGTCTAAGAGGCAGAGGAATCGCCAATTGAAAATCATCCCTCTTGGCCACCACTCTTTTACTGTTTTAGTCCACAGGCTGTCTTCTCTTCTCATGCAACAGCATAATTTTGGACTAAGTAATCGGCCGTAGGTCCGGAAAAACATCTCTGAGATCAATTGCGCTCTAAACCCTTAGAGCGCAATTGATCTCAGAGACTTGCACACTTGCAGATCTTGCTAAAATCTAGTTTAGCATAACTCTGAATTAAAACAACATTCTCTTCAACAACGGTTCTAAACCCAGTTCGGAAACGCTTATAAATTAGTTTGGATCTAGGTGTACTAAAAGACGGCTCTAGTAAAATTCCTTGTCTAGTACCTCGTCACACAAGGATGGAAATTACTTACTTTAAGACCATATAACAATAAGTGTATTCTCTTCTTCTCTTCTTTCTATGTATGGCGCATATTAATTTGTTTTTTACACATTTGTTGACTCTAAATCATGTATTGTACCCTGCCAAATGTATCAGACCTTCAATAGGTCGCGTTGATCACTGACCTCACGTAACACGCACAATCGCTTGCGCAGACGCGGGCCGTGCCTGCCCGTGCCGCACACCGATAACAAACGCAGTTGTATGACTATCAGCATTATTGTGATCTTTGATATTCGACCGCCCACTAAAATCCACAACTTTTCGACATTAGCACCGAGATAAAGCTTGAGAGGAGTAGAACTGGTAGAGCGTTGGAATCAGTGTACCTATATGTATGTAGCAAATTTTACCTAATTTTAGAGTTGTAAATGTAATGTCATATGCTATAAGCATCCTTCATTTATGATAAATGCTCGGTCACAGTGGACATTTATTGTCACGATGGTCACATTTTTTTTTTATTATAAATTAAAAAATCTACGAAATCCTCTAAAGTAAGTCTTAAATAGTATTTAACAATAAAAACATACAATAAAACATGTAATTAGATCTGGATCGAACTCCAAAAAAAACTTGCGCGTAACGATACGACGCTTTTTAGCTTGTTCGTGCAGAAAGATAAATTAATTTTATAAATTTCATTTCGCTATAGATCATCACTACTAAAGTCTGTCTTTCTTATAATAATGCACTTATTTGTGACCAAATTTATTTTTTCATAGTTTGTCAATAGAATTGATTGTGACGTTAGTGACAATAAATGTCCACAATGTCCGGTCACATTTAGAAAATGTCCAATTTGCTCGGCCATATTGGTCAGACATTTATTCGCCATATGCAGTGGGTGGTGGGGGCCGTCAAATCGATCGCAGCACGCAATGTGGCAGAAATGTGAAATAACTCTGGACTGTCATGTGTCAAATTGCTATATTTCCATACTAACGTTATTAAGTATTTTTAAATAAAAACGTTAAAATTCACGATATGGGTCACAGTACGTGTTATATTATAAAGTATAGAAACAATGGGAAATACAGTTCGTACATTATTTATCCGTTTCCAACATCAAGATGAAAATTGGAGCAAATAAATAAATAAGAAGTGGCTGTGAAAAGAAAAAAGTTTGTAGGGGGGTTGTGTCACAGACGTTTGTCTTATGACCACAGCTCTTATTAAGTAGCTTTGTCCGTTGGTTCTAAGCTCTTTAACGTCTCTCACATGCTGTGCTAATGCTATTTTTTTCCCATTTTGCACAGTTTGAGGTGGGAAAGTTATATCATGTTGTATCGATTCAAATCCCGTACGTATATAACATTCATATTTTAGTTCATGTTAGACAAACACTTTAATAATATGCACAAACTTTTTAGATACTTTCATTTAATTTCGAAGAAAACAATCCAAAAATCATTCTCAAACCATCCGGATTTTTGGATTGTTTTCTTTGGATTTAGTTGCCATAATTTGAAAGATTTTAAGTCCACAATAATTGTGGTCACTAGGGGCGCTGTCATCGCGCACACAGCGAATAACGTGACGGACACTTTACAACTCTAGTTAGGCAAATAATAGTAGAGCGAGTGCGCCATAGATACCTATTGTGTGGTAGTAATGAGTAGTTTACTGTACTCAGAGCATGGAGCACATACACTTCATGCTCTGAGTAGACAAGATTTTCCGCCATTTTTTAATCTGTATCTGTACCTACTGTTTTTGTATGGTAGAGAGTTGACAGGACTTGACATTTCATGCTAAATGTAAGTGAAAAATCACTAACTAAGTAGTTCTGGAGACAGATGGTTCGTATTGCTGCCGTATTGTTCATATCACCTTATAGTATTATATAGTTATTCTATACTATATGAGAGCACTTAAGGCTTTCAATATACGAGTACATAGTATTGAAACGTTAAAGTGACTCGATGATCTAGTGCCTAAAGTAAAAGTTGACTTATGATAGGTACCAAAAAAGTGTTTTTTTTTTAAACAACTGCACTGCCTTTACCCATAGATGCATACCTATACAAAACTTTACACAAATCTGCTCATAATAATAATAATCTGAATATTCTTCTCTTAAACAATCGAATCATAGATCAAATTTAAAAAAACTTTAAAATCATCCGGCTCCCGCTGCTGTTGATTTTACCCATAGTAGTATTAGTAATGTGAAATGTCCACGACACTGCAGTGTTAAAACATCCATAAAAGCATTTTATCAATTTAATTAACATGTCAGTAAGGTCTTTGAGTCTATACAAGGCTGGCCAGCGGGCGTGCGCTGAATGCACAAATTAGTCCGTGAGACCGACTGTGAATGGACTGCTATGTATCTTTGAGGTATTGTACGGATGGCGAAATGATTGCGATGTTATGGAGGTTTTCAGTTTCATAACAATATACTCATTGTAAGTATGAAGGTTCTTTATTTATTATCATCTCATCATCATTTCTGCCATAAGGCATCCACTGCTGAACATTGACCTCCCCCAATGACTTCCAGATTGAAGAGGAGCACGTAACGAGAAGAGTGATGGATATGAGTATTGATGAGTGGAGAAGTAGAGGTCGACCTAAAAGAGATGGATGGATTGTGTGAGGAGAGATATGACTGAGAAGGGAGTAAATGACTCAATGACGAGTGATCGGATTGCATGGAAGAGAAAGACATACTGCGCCGACCCAGATGACCTGGGAGCAGGGCAGGCAAATGATGAAATGATGAATGACTTCCAGATTGACCGGTTGGAATTCAGTCTGGATCCAGTGGCGTCCTGCAACTTTTACCAGGCCGTCTGTCCACAGTGTGGACGTCCTACTACGCTTCCTCTTGTTCGCGGTTGGAAAGTGTATTCTTTACGGCCGTCCCCACGCGGCAATTTATCATCATTATCCATTAAAAACCAATAAAACCAATTTATTCTGTAAATAGGCTTAGATTACGCACTTTTCAACGTCCCAATACTTTTTTACCCTACCACTTATCATCATCATCATTTTAGCCATAGGACGTCCACTGCTGAATATAGGCCTCCTTCAATGACCTATCATTGGGGGGGATTGCCAATACTCGCCACGCTTGGCAGGCGGGTTGGCGAGCGCAGTTTTTTATATGATTTCGCACGTAGACGCTGCTGCCCGTCTCCTGCCACGGGAATTAGTCGCCTCTTACAGCACGATTTCTGTTGGCGGTGGGGAAGTGTATTTTTTAAGACAGTCCCCACACGGTAATGGTTCTGTCACTGCTGCTACTGATCAAATAATCACTACGATAAAGGTTATGATAAGTTGTCAAACGTGTGAAAAACTTGCGTGATACTAGCGAGCACAGAAAAAAAAACGAACTTTGACGTTTGCGTGGACATTAGTTGACAACGGTTGACCAGACCAATCACGCTGGCGCCATCTGTGATTAGATTTGCCTGTGCTTCTCTATTCATTTCATTTTGGATGTGATATTGATCATCGACCTGGCAATGTCCATCCATTGGAAATTAAATTATTTATTTATTTTAGTTAGATAGTGTATAGATTTAGCTTATACGTACCTCATTGGCTAAATCTAGATTTTAGAATGTTGTACGATTGGGAACGTAGTAAAATAGTTGGCAGTGGATGGATGAAAAAAGAGGGAAATCGTGCTCTTCGGCGCTTTTTGGGGAGGCTTACGTTCAGCAGTGGACTGCAATAGGCTGACATTATGATGATAAGGATATACAATTGAGTCTTAAAAGATTAAGCAGAATAACATTAAATTAAACGCACTGATTGCCAATATATTTTTCTACGAGATCTTTCGGTGTCGTTACTGACTGACATGATACTTTTTTTCATATTCTGGAATTTCCATGTTTTAATAACTCGAAAGCTAACAAAGTGAAACCAATATTTTATCGTTTAATAATAAAAATAATGTTTAATTGAAGTTTTACTCTGTTTAATGGCTGTTGTAAATTTTTATTTTCTCTTATCTGTGAATTCACACAGTAATGATTATCCGTAGAACATAATCCATTATAGATTTAAAAATCGAATTATCAAGGTTAATCGTAGACAACGGGATTATCGATTGGATTATGTTTTTGAGTATATTTATTTCATTTTAATATTTTAAGTAACAGAACCGAAGATGTTAATAATTATTGGTCTATGTACATACTTACTCTTTTTTTTAAATCAATAAATGTGTTTAGTGAGTGGCAGTTAAGTGGTCAAGACCAAAATGTCATTTTTCTAATATATAAAATGAATTTAACAGCTACCTGACTTTGTATTGCTGTCATTAAAAGCAATAAATGAACGAGTATTGCATTACACACTTCTGTCGTAGCCCTGGATCTGGGAAGAGGGAAGAATCCTAGTATTTATTTGTATATTTTAGCACATAGGATTTAGATATTTTGGCTAAGGGTGCTTTCT
This sequence comes from Anania hortulata, assembly GCA_963576865.1. Taxonomy (NCBI): domain Eukaryota; kingdom Metazoa; phylum Arthropoda; class Insecta; order Lepidoptera; family Crambidae; genus Anania; species Anania hortulata. The sequence goes on from OY756406.1 coordinate 1,952,104, forward strand.
TATCACCCCGTATATGGATGCGAATAGTTCACGTGCTGTGGTTCGACTATTGCGATGCTGTCCTGCAGTAGAATACAGGGTGGTTTCATGTAATAAATCGATGTATGCGCCAGGCACAACACACCAATAGAGACGACGACTGGGTAAAGAAAATGAAATTCTGTTTAGTCTGTCAGTTAGATTTTCAAAAAATATTGAACACTTATTTTTTATTTTGTCAATCAACCAAAACATGACAAAATTAAAGCGCGTCAAAGATCGGGAGTGGGGGCTCGTGACGTCACTTCTAAGTAAAAAAATTTACCAAGACGTGACGTCATGGGACGTTTCAAATCAACATTATCTAAAAAGGTTTGTCGCCATCCCTATTGTCATGGTCTTGAAGTGAGGAAAATATCGTTCTGTGCTTACGAGCTGACGTAGTCCACTTACAGCACCCGCCCGAATAGCACCTGCGCCAATAGCACCTGGCTTACTCCATGAAGAGCACCTATCGATATTTTGGGCTGGTGCTTTTCGTTAAATCAAATTTATTTTTACAATTTGTCCACGAACAGCACCTACAACACAGCAGCCTAGTGCTGACAGGACGTTATTAAATGAAAGATATCGATAAAAATCACTTGAATGTATACTCGGACTAGGCCAGGTGCTATTCGCGCAGGTGCTATTCGGGCGGGTGCTCTAAGTGAACTACGTCTACGAGCTACCATAATGTTGACAGGGGCGTCTCCCAGTACACCCAGATCCAAGCGCTTTAAAAAAGTTTGTTTTCTAAAATGACCTAAACTAGGAATCGAAACCTTTGCGTTTAAGAAGTCACTACGCTAATCGGCTTCTCAGATTTAAACGGATCTTAACAATATTTCTGCATTACAATGTTTTCGAAACCTCAGTTTTAATGGCATCAGAAATCATTACTTCCGTCACGCGCGGCTTGCGTTTATTTTCGCTGCGATTGCGATTCGGAAATTTTACGTCAGTGTCGTATTCTTTGGAATTTCAATAATTGACACTAACATAATAAAGGTAGGTACTTTTATGTCAATAATGTTTGGTATGTTTGATAGTGTAATTCTGAGCTGCAGACTATATGCGGTTCAGTAGGTATGTGTTATGTAAAGCTTTTTAATTTTTATTAGAGTGAAAAAGACAAAGATATTTTACTTAGTTCAGTGACAGCAGTGCCTCCAGTGATTAAGTATCATAAAAACTATTTAAAGTTATGCAGTCAATTCAATATCTGATTGATTCAGAAAATAAACGTGTCTAAATTAGCTCGTCTCTAAGTGTGCTTGTAACCCCCAGCAAAAAACAACTTTGTCGGGTCTAGTACCTATAATAACGAAAAATATTTCTTACTTTGACCCTATAGTCATCTTTTAGTTTATCACTAAGAAAACCGGTTGCGATAGCATGGACATTTTAAAAGAAGACCACCTAAGACCTACATCGGCAGAACTTTAAGTTACACGGTGGTGAATAGGACTGCGAAGCTTGAATGTTGTTGATAAAGACATAAAAAGCTGCGACCTCACTAAAGAAGATTTAATATCTCCTTAGGATAGAGCAAAATAAAGGAAAAAGATAATGAAAGCGGACTGTCTCACAAGAAAGTCCCGATAGGAATTTTTTTACTTTATTTGCTCTATCATCGCATTTTTTCTTTTACGGACTTATAGCATAACATAATCTGTAATAAACAAACAATCGGACAAAATAACTAGACTTCTAAAAAGTCATTATTCCACACCATGCCATTAATTCCAATTTCGGCCGTTAGGGCGGCGCCACGTTCCGTGTCGATCTCCATAAAGCGGGCGGAAATCAACGCTTGCGCAACTGTTACTCAATGAGATGAATCGGTTCACTATGGCTATTATGTTTTCTTTTTCTTGCAGACTATGACCGGCTTAAATGTTAGTGCCACATTTAGAGTAAATAGATGTAATGGGTACAAGAAGCGAAGAGGAGACAAACGTTATTGGTCAGGTATAACCTAAACAAATGACTTTGGAGATCTTGCGGTTGGATAAATTATCAGCACGGACAGGGAAGGGCGGAGTGCGACTTAGGCTGATTTCCTACTAGAGCTGTGCGAGAAAAAGAGGATATGTGTTTCCATACGAATGATAGTACTCACTTGGTTTGGCATTTTTATCTTGTTGAAATATTGAAAACATATTTTTATCTTTGCACAGCTCTAGTGGAATCGCAGCCTTAAAGTACTCCTAAACAAGCATCATTATTACAGCTTAAACTTTCTATTTATGACTTTAAGGGCCTCTTACACCACTTGCTGATAAGTTCCAGATAACCTATCTGGCACTTGTTTTGACAGATAACCCATACAATTAGCTGTCCTTAACCAAAGAGGCCCTTAACCTTTTTGTTAAATTAGGCAAGAATTTAATATTCCACTCGTAAATAAAACCAAATTTTGTGCAACAATCTCCATAGGCAACTTTTTCTATTGATTGCATGCACTCTATAAACTTAAAGTGGGGATTTAATAACAAAATTTCGATGAAATACCTACGCTTTAGATAGGTATTCGTTTCGATCTAGACAGTTGTGCGCAGCTATTCTAGTTCGAGAAGTTTAAGCAAATATTCAAACAAACTTGTTTTGCTAGAGACATAAATTGTTTGTCAGGGAATATCAATAAACAACAGTTGCAGATTTAATTGGACAAAACTGAGTCTGTTAAATGTTATTTATAACGAAAAGATGAAGTCAAGAAATTAATGTAGTTATTGAGAAATTATTACATGCCTATCGGAACATAGTGATAATCGTAGTAACATACAAATCATGCGATTTAAAATTAGTATGTCTGATTTCTCTGAAGAGAAGATTATCCACGCAAAAAACAACTACAAAAGGGACATACGTTGCTAAACTTGCTAAGTACTAACCTTTTTACCCAACTGCTAAAGAAGGTTTTTTTTTACGAGAAAGTTTAAATAAACTGCACAGAATCACAAATAACAAAAAAGACGAAACTGACAATCACGTTTTTACGTACAAATATCGTATAACATTCAATACTAAAACCGAAGTTAGTACGAGTACAATAACAATGTGAATAAACAGTCAATTAGCATATGTTTAACAATCAACACATAAACGGAATATCCAATAATTATTGTTAAAATATATTCTCAACACGTGCACACTAAGGGACAATTAATTGCGTACTTATTCCGAATGAGCCAATTGCATTTATCGGCACGTGGGTAGGTATTTATTTGTAATTTAAGTACATAACATAACTGAATGGTGACATTTTTCAATTCGTAGGGCTGAATAATAGCCCTACAAAACAAGACACAATTTTGACATCTTCAGTCAATAACGACAAACAAACGTTGAGTTAAAAGGTCTAATAGATACATTTTACCCCAACAAAGGGATATTATAAATTTTACGATTTGTCTGGTCTGTCTGTCATCCTGTCAGCCTATTGCAGTCCACTGCTGGACGTAAGCCTAAGAGCTCGATCCTACACTACGTTTGCCATTCTGCGAAAGTGACGATTTGCGAAAGTGACATGTTGCGAAAGTGACCAGTTGAGAAAATGACATTCTGCGAAAGTGACCATTTGCGAAAATGACATTCTGCAAAAGTGACCAAATTTTTCGCGATGACATTTTGCGAAAGCCATCTGCGTCAAAACCCTCCACTCGAGAACCCGTTTACGTTACGTTGTCTGTCTTGTCTGTCGTATGTCGTCTATGGCGTCGTAGTTCCCAAACGAATTGACCGAATTAGACGTGGATACTAAGAGTCTGTTATGTGTAATTATAAATTCAGAGCCTATAATACTTATTAATGTCTTATTCAGCTACGACAATGGTATTAATTTTTATGTCGAGTGCGCTAGAACATGAGAACTGCTCGTAAATGTAACGTAACATCCATTATAATCATGTTCTGGACAAATAAAGTTCCATTTCATTTGAGGTTTTTCGATATTTTTATTTAATGTAAGGTTTGCAGTGTGTAACGAATCACAAGTCAAATTTTAGTTTAAGTTTTTCACATATTACCTACATTAATCTCATATGTCATTAATTAAAGGATTATTTATTTATTTATGTCATTATAAATACTATGTCTAAACGCATAAACATTACCTAGAATCTCAACGTATAATTAATCGTTCTCGGAAAGTAATTTTATTTGATTTACTATCGTAAACGCCATTGTCGGTATTATCTCTGTGAGAACCAAGAACGCTACAACACAATCAAATTATGTATTTACATTTGAATAAGCGATATTTCATAATGTCTCAACAGACGAATTCATTCAGGATTGAACGAGACAAAATTTAGTTATTTTAGAAAATAAAATACATTTTATAAAATTAATTCTATGTCGTAATATCAGAACAGAAATTAATCCAAATCATCATCGTCATCATCATCATCATCATCGATCGATTCTATCGAATATCAATATTCGTGCTCCTTCACGTGGTATTCGACTAGCCTCTTACACACCATTCGTTTTAAGGAAGTCATATTCGCGTCAGGGACGCTATGCGCCGCTCAATAGGCTCGTTATGGGCTACAACAAATTACATAAAAATATAGCTAATAGCAAGAGTTCTCTCAACAATTCATCAAATAAACCAAATGAAATTGATATATTCTCAAGCGATTTTACAAGATTCCGCAAGAATTTGATGTATTTGGATTAACTGTTCTTCTGCTGTTTCTCTTTAATAATGCACAATAATATGCTACTGTCATAAATAAATGTTGTTACACTAATATTAATAATTTAGATATTTAACAATTACAAAATATTTAAATCTACTTAAATGCTACGTTAATTCAATTACTTTTGTGTAATACCTGTAATTAAGATAGCACTTAGCTTGATATATTAGCATGTATAGTTAATGTTGTCTAAAATAGTGTATGTCTTGTTGGTGTTAATATATAAATAAAATAAAAATAAATAAATAAAATCATCATCTCAGCCATAGGACGTCCACTGCTGAACATAGGCCTCCCCCATCGACTTCCAGATTGGCCGGTTGGAAGCGGCCTGCATCCAGCGTCTTCCTGCGACCCTTACCAGGTCGTCAAATAATCAAATATCATCAATCAATAGAATTCTTCAGTATTTTAAAATGTTGACACAAATACAGTGTTATTTTTAAAACATCAGCAACCCCCTAGGGGCTGATTCTGGTGCTCAAATACAACAACTTTTTCTATGGGACCAACATCGGAATCGCAAAAAAAATCACTTCCCCATACTATCCCGCCGACCAGCTGACATAAGAGGCCCAATTCCCGTAATTTGACAATTGTCGCAATCCGATGTCGATCCGGTCCCAGTAACATTACTATCACAAACGGTATTCTCGTAAACTTTAAATTTGTCGTAAAATTATTAAAACTATCCCAATAAGACTAAAAACAGAGCAAAAAAATATCTTATTGTGGTTTCTTCCATTTTCAGTCGCATTACGAACTATAATTGCATTTTTTAGGTTTACGAGAATACCGTTTGGGATCGTAATGTTACTGGGAGCGGATCGACACCGGATTGCGACTATTGTCAAATTACGGGAATTGGCCCTCAGTTTGTATGAAGCGGTGAAATTATTATTTTTCGATTGTGATGTTGGTCCCATAGAAAAAGTTGTTGTATTTGAGCACCAGAATCAGCCCCTAGGGGGTTGTTGATGTTTTAAACATAACCCTGTTTAACTACTATTCCTGAACTGTCAAACATTCCTGCAAAGACCATCGCACGTATAAATTCCGCATTGCTGTTTTGTGTTTGTACATAATTATTGTGACTTTATAATATTGAATTAAATTAGAAATGTGGAGAATTTTCATTGATTTTGAGGCTGGAAAGTCACACTCTTCAGTTCAAATACGAAAACTTTTTCTAATGGACCAACATCGTAATCTCTAAAAAGAGTTTACCAAGATCGTGACGGATCACGCGTAACGTAGGGTTTCGTAGTTGCCTGTTACATTAAGCGGTATTTTCAGTCAGATAGATAGATAGACGGACCGACATGTCAAAGCTATAATTGCTAAAATGACTAATTACGTTTTTTATGGGGAAGTGAGTTTTTTTAAGATTTCGATGTTGGTCCCATAGTGATAGAACATTTGTTATATTTCAACAGGAGAATCACTCCCTAGAATGTAAAGTATGTATGCTCCAACCTCAAGCAAGTACTAGTAAAAGCGTCGATGTTGTATGAATTCTATCAACTGGCTTGTTAGAAGATGTACGGCTATATTTAGACGCGCGCGCAACTGGTTTTAGAAGGAAAAACGCCGAAGTAACACAGTTTGAGTGTCCGTATTACTTCTGCAATAAGATTAAAAAGCTTCGATTAGAATTAAATACACACACACCCTGACGACGGCTTCAAAAAACATCTATTTGACACCATAAAAAAGAGTTACTTTGTAGATTACACATTAGCAAACCACAGATAAAATCTGTTTCACTTGATGACACTACATAATGCCAGCAAGAAACGGTAGTTGCTACTTTAGTTTCATATAAAAACATATTACAATTAGTTATTACTTTGCAAGAAAAGGTACGTAAAGACTATAAATTTGGGTACTAACTTGTAAAACAGCATACAAAAATGATTTTCTACAAGTTTGTGTCTTTTTAAACAATTTGACAAGTAAGATCTTATTGTGACAGTGAGTCTAACGAAAAGCAAAGTCGATCTATGTTAATGATTTTTAGTTACCATTTAGAGTGCTTTAGAGTGCAAGTTTGGTGTAGTTTGTGTTCTAATGTTTGGTGAATTGATAACGATTTGAAACTATTGAAATATCATTGTATTCAACGCCGCGTCGAGTGTCAAGTGACTTGTCTCAATTACTGTTATTTATTGTATTATATTGTAAAAACTATTTAAGAAAATACTGGACATTGGCAGAATCACTGCTCTTCTTATAGAGCGGGATTGAGTTCATAAAAAATAATGTAATTTACTTTGTCTCGATTACGGATGCTTGATGGAATTGCAATATTTTTATTTATTTATTAATAAAACACTTACAACGTCATGACAGTAAATTCCAAAACAACATTGCAAAGAAACCAATTAAACATTTTAACTAAACTTACAAACTAGGATTTTTTTTCTACAATGTAACTTTCGCAGCATTGACGAGCACCCGATTATTGATAAACATGTGGTTGAACGCAAAGGATACCGGGAACGCAAAGGATACCGGGATCGATTACCGGTTCGTCTTTATTCAGGAAAGTTTTTTTGTCTAACTTGACTCTGGTCTTTTTGTGTAAGTATGCTATACACAATGAAGTTGAGTCCTTGCTTTAAAACCATAACAAGTGGTAATTTTCTCTGGTGCATTTTATTATTTGCGATTTCAACAGAATTCGGCGTTTTGAATCGCGTCGCGCGTTGAAATCTTTCATTCCCGGGCGAAAATGATCTCATCGGAGAGCTAACCACATTATCACTTAAAACGGTTACCTATTTTTAATCTTAATTGTTTTAGTTACGAATTTTATTTCTCCGATAACTATTTGTCCTTTTTTCATTTACCATATTTTTATTATACCGAAAACACAATTGACATATTACTGATATTACGATTTTCGATTGTTATTTTTTTAAATTCTATGTTTTGAAATCTTACTCAACATTTGCCAAAGCTGTGAATGTTAGGTGATTTAGTTTCTAGAAAAATGCTGCTAATATTATAATAATTAATCTTTCATATTTATTCTTAGTTTTCAAGGCACGCTCACTACGCTTGCTGCGCTCGCTCCGTTCGCTCGCCTTCGCGCTGTGTGTGGCACTGTTCTAACCTAACGTAACCAATTTAGTCTTATTATATACGCAGTTTTTACTAATCAATTAGAAATTATTGTATAAAAATTATTGTAAGTAAAACAACGGTGAATCGAAAAAATATGGTTTTGATAATCGGGTATCTGTTTTTCTGGAAAATGAAACATCGGTAAAATAAATGTAATACTTACAATATTATGTAAAAAAAACTACCTGGTAATCAAAACTTCGTTAAACCGTTTTCGAACTATTGAAATTCAAACAGACGAGTTTCGTAAGTGAGATAGGTTACCCTTAAAACAGTATTACTTACATCAACGTTGTTTTGCATATCTTAATATTTTGTCTTAAAAGTAACACTACTCTCTTTGCTGGGGGAATAAAATAGTCTGGTAGTTCATCACATAAAAATGTTAATTCCTTAGTTCAAGCCATCAGCGTGTTGTCTGGGCGAATTTAATTTTAATATATTGTTTTTATTACACTCTTGATTTCATCATCATTACAGCCACAGAACATCCACTGCTGAACATAGGCCTCCCCCATTGACTTCCAGATTAGCCGGTTGGAAGCGGCCTGCATCCAGCGTCATCCTGCAATCTTTACCAAGTCGTCTGTCTACCTTGTGGGTGGACATCCTACGCTGCGCTTGCACGTGGTTTCCATTTTAGAACCTTTCTGCCCCATCAGCCGTCGTTCTACGTGCTATGTGCCCCGCTCACTGCCACTTCAGCTTGCTAAAACAACAAGTAGGCCTTCGGGTGAACATGGACAAAACAACGCTCATGTCGAATGCCCATATTACACCCTACCCAGAATCCGTTGGGAGCTCTTCTCTCGAAATATTGACAAATATGTCTACCTGGGACAAGTGATCCAGTTGGGTAGATCCAATTTTGAGAAAGAGGTCAATCGTCGAATCCAACTAGGCAGGGCAGCGTTCGGGAAACTACACAACGTCTTCTCGTCCAAAATACAAAAGTCTATAACTTATGGAACTTATGGAACAAGGTTGACTTATGGAACTGAAACGTGGCCTCTCACTATGGGCCTCATAAGAAAGCTTAACGTTGAACAGAGTGCTATTGAAAGGGCTATGCTCGGTGTTTCCTTGCGAGATCGAATCAGAAATGAGGAAATCCATAAACGAACAAGTCGCTCACTCTTGATTTAGGAACCCTAAATTATGATTATGACGACCGGCCGGGAAAAATATTTGCTCTAATCTTTTGTTGTTAGCAAGTTTCATTTATTGAGACACTGATTTTCCAACTTTAGCAGCAATACAATCGACCAATTAGCCAGTTACTAAATGATATTTGGCACCAGCCTTGTCAGTGTTGCCCAATAGATACGATTGTTTCAAGCCACTTTGCGTTTTTTTACTTTTTATACAATACATAATCAGTTTCATAGTTTATTACTTTCAATTGCGTTCATTTGACCCACTGGTTAATCAGTTTTTATAGATGTAAAAAGACAATCTTATCAGCTGCAGTTTGGTAATTGAAAAAGTAATATGATAATTTTTCAGGTAATTTTGATATAAGTACCATACGTCAATCGATAGAAAATAATTACACACAGATACTATTTGACAGAATGTCGTAAATGATATACTTTGTTCAGAATTTCAGTTTACATATTTAATATTTATTTTTATTTACATATTCAAATTTTCTATTAGCAGTGTGCTGTGATAGAAATTGACAGATGACCTGTATATAACTTTTAAAAAAGTCTACACTAAGCCCAGTCTTCTTCTTCCTATCGCTTGGTCTCGTTTCTAGTCGGATACACTAGACCATGATTCTATAGATTCGGCAAGTCTGTTTAATACATAAGAGCGATCATCAGACCTTCGTAACCAAAGGAACCAGACTGGCTACACATCCAGTGTTTTCCAAATGTACAGGCTTCATTATGAAGTTTTCCCTTACTAAAAAGTGATGTAATATATATTTTTTTAAATAGATCCCAAAAATCTTATCGTAAGTGTTTAGACACAAACTCGCGACCCACGAGACTCCACTGAGCTACCACTGCTCTCTATTCTACCAGAATGCACTGAGTCTAGAAGCTATATTTATGTATTTTCATCTTCTAATGATACTAACGAGATCACCCGAGCAGGATGCGCCGAACGCAGCCAGATGGAATGTTCTAATTGGTGGTAACGGTGCGCCCGCGCATGTCGCTGGCAGACCATGAAAACGACGCGCCACACAAGAGCTCGCCATAGAAAATGCTTCTAGATTTATTGAAAATCTACACGCCTGGACTAAACAAACAGCCACACACACGGGTTAAATGAGCTCTCGGCCTCTTTTTAATACCAACACGGTTTTAAGGTTCTTTCAATGAGGACGTTTTTCAGGACGAAAGTGTGTTGCCAGCACGTCGAAATTGAAAGTGTCTGGTGGCGCAGTAATTCCCCTTGAATGATAAATATATTTATGTATATTTTTTTAAATATTACACAACATCAAATACATTGCTCTGGTCTATGGTAAGTAGCCAAAGCACTTATGTTACATAAATCAGAAACAACGACGCTACCACAACACACAGACCCGAGACAATATAGAAAAGTATTTTTTACATTAACCGACTAGGAATCGAACCGAGATCAGAGTATGCTTGCCTCTGGTCTACGGAGGTCGTAAAGAGGATAAGGACAAGGAGGACATAAGGGTCTCGGTTCGATTCACATTTAGGGTCAGATCATAAATACAACTTTTCTAAATTAACTCGAGACGAGTACAGCGTGTACTTGCCCTGCACGCCCTTTGCAAAATTCAGTGTCTAATACCTCGTAACACAGCAAAACACAGGCAAGTTATTTTTAAAGTTTCAGAGATTTTAACAGTTGCTGTGTTGTTTGGCGCATAGTAATTACATTATTTTATTAAAGTCAGGTGGACAGACGATCTGATAAAGGTTGGAGGAAGTCGCTGGATGCAGGTCGGCCAATCTGGAAGTCATTGGGGGACGCCTATGTTCAGCAGTGGATGTCCTGTGCCTGAAATGATGATGATAATAGTTATTGTTATCTCAGAGTGACCCAAAAAACTAGTTGTCGGGAGCCAAAGACATAAAAGTATACATTTATCATTTAATAACAGTAACGGTGCGCTGGCAGACCATGAAAACGGTGGACCACACACGTTACCGTTGCTAGACGAGCTGTGCGGAAAATTACACTCATAATGACATATGGGACCATGTACGAGATCACTATAGTCGTGTCGAGAATACGTATTTAAAAAACGTAACCGACTGCGTTCACATTCAAAGTTTATTTGCTTGTAAGTTGGTAATGCAATTGTTGGTACACGTCATACAGTTTTACAATTAACCATAAGCATTTTAAATCGAGCTGAAGTAGCAGTGGGCAAGTCACATTTTAAGAGGAGACCAGGTTTAGCAATTTAACGATCTCCATGCGTAGCCAAAATTTGATCCCGCCGGACTTAGCGACATTACTGAGGTCCCGGGTTCAATTTCCGGTCAGGTCAATGTAGAAAGCGAAGTTTTCTATATTCTCAGGTTAAGGTGGTGTGGCACCGTCGTTGTTTCTGATTTCTATGACGCAAGTGCTTTAGCGACTTGCCTTTCAATTCAATTCAATTCAATTCAATATATTTATTGCATTCTATAATGTTACACAGGTGTTATAATTAGATACATAAAATAGACCATTATAGACCCTGTAGGGCACAACAATAAGATAGGTATTGAATTAGAACAATGTATGTAATGTTGTCTAATATTGATTTATCCTATACATATAAAAAACAAAGTCTGATTAGTTACATCGTTAAACTTAAGTCAAGAGCTAGTCTGGAAGTCATTTGAGGAGGCCTATGTTCAGGTGTGCCTGTAGCTGAACTGATAACGATGATAGATATTGTTTATGTTAGAGTAAAGACCAATTTTTATGATCTTTGGTTAGTTGAATTTGTCTCTCTTTTGAAAATAACTTTTAAACAATCGGAAAATTCACAGAAAAAAAATTAAGAGGCGCCACGAAATTCACCGGGTCAGCTAATTTATAATATATGCAAGGCTGCTAGCAGTAGATGGAAAAGAATAGCCGAGGGTCAGAAGCGTCCAGCAGTAAACTGACTTGGGCTGGTGATGATGATAAAACATTATTAATTATAGCTTTAGCGACGCAGGCGTATGTGCAACTATATGAGAAACTTTTTGCAGAGCAACCTTTCTAAGTAACTGGGTAACATTCAAAGGAGGAAAATAAAAACCAATAATAAAACCATTGTGTACATCTACTGCGATCGAAGGCAAACCGAAAATCGTGCGTGCAAGAAAATCACCGTGAAGTCGGAATCAACAGCGGTATTGTCACAAAAATCAGTTTCATCAAACCACATTAGGCACGCGGCGAGATCCGAACCCGTGACCCTTCGGACAGTCCCAACTATTTAACCAATTGAACCCAATTGCGTGGTCTGTCGAATTCGGTTAGCCGACGCCACGTTATGTAGAAACTAGAAATAACGTAAGATGATTTCCTTCTTAAATCGTGATTTAATAACACAACTCATTTTAATTTAATGTAATTCTGTATTTGTCAGTTTGTTGACAGGATGTTGTTAATTAGAGGTGAGTCGCTATAAACACAAAGGGTCTTTGGATTGATTCCCGGTTTAGGTCAATTTAGAAATCAAACTTTTCTTGATTAGCTCAAGTCTGGGTGTGCGAGAGAAATCTTAGCCAAATTCATTGTCACACAAGGATGTTTTTCTAACTTTTCAATTCAATATATTTATTGCATTCTATAATGTTACACATGTGTTATAAATAGGTACACAAAACAGATCATTATAGACCCTGTAGGGCACAACAATAAGATAGGTATTGTGGGCAGAGAGGATGACCCCATGCATAATTAGATCAATTTGTTTATTTTAAGAAGTTGTAAAGAGTTAAAATACATTAAGAAATCACACGATAATTAATTATAATATAATCAAATAAATAGTATTTTTAGGCATTTAAATATTTATTTATCTTTGGATTTCATTTATTGTTTTAGATTATTGTCATTTAAGTATTCGTTTATTGTGTAATAACATTTTTTTATTAACATTCATTTTAATTCTTTTATAAATTTAAAATTATTTACTTTATTTGTCAGTCAAAGTCAAAGTCAAAGTCAAAAATCATTTATTCAATTCAGGACAAAATTGCCACTTATGAACGTCAATAACAACATTATAGGCCCCTAGGGGGCCAGAACATGTCTCCTTATTTTTTGGGCCCTACTAGCGCTTCGAGACAAGACACAGACAATCTGGCAAGTGCTGAGAAGAAACGCCGGAACAAACTCAGTCACCACTAGCTGCCACACAAAAAATATAAATCAAAATAAACAGGTAGGTACATCAGTTTAGTGCAGGCTGGACTGACCATACATTCTTGTCATCAAGATAGTCTTGAATTTTATAATACCCCTTAGACATCAGTGTAGTTTTGACATGTGACTTAAATTTATTAATAGGAAGTTTGGTAACATTGTGAGGTATATTATTGAAAAATTTAATACAATTTCCCAAGAATGAATTACTTGTTTTGGCCAATCTAAAGTTTGGGACCACAAGTTTGTTTTTGTTTCTGGCATAAACTCCGGTAATCTGTTATAAATTCGTATGGATATAACGAATGGGCTAGAAGAATGAAGCTTTAGACGGACAGTAGGTAGAATGAATTTATTTTTATATCTTAGTGAGCAATGTAGATGTGAGCGGTTTTAATATGTTAGATATGTGAGGTAAGAGTCCAATGTGTGGTCTGGCGTATAAAAACATACGTTTTCTAATAGATCGATTAGCTGTTATTACTGTACTGCTACACATTTTTACATAAACAGTAATAATTACGTAAAAGTAGTTAATAAAATAGATAAGAGAATAAAAGCAAACCAGGATAATTGCGTAATATTGGTACACAACGTCTTAATGCCGTAATTAATTCATAATTAACAATACTGAAAGACGCTTTATGCTCTTCATTATCATTATAATACTTGGTAATGCTCTTCAGGTCACTGAACTTTTATGTAGGTAAACAATTTAACTACTAGAAGTTCAATTGATCTAACTGTTGCACGTGGATCGAGTGACGTGTTGCATTTATAACTCAGTCTCTGGCCGCCTTCAGTTAAATCTTCTTCTTCTTCTTCTTCATCTATACGGTCAATCCCGGTTGCGTCCAAAGCCATTGCTTTGGAGCCCAGGGTCCGCTTTCCTCGATTTACTCCTCCACTTCGCGCGGTCTTGAGCGTCTCTAGTTGTGAGATCATTCAGTTAAATCATACTAAGTTAATATTTTAAAAAATAATACGTTTGTTTATGAAATAACTTATTGATTACGATCGAAAAGTGAAGTCTTTGTTTGTAGTGTGTCTATTTTTAGTCGATTCAAATACGTATCGCCAAATAATCGCGTAACCTTCTCATTTCATTTCATCAGAATTTTATGAGTTTTTAAAAACTCAAAAATTCTCATTGATAACGACTACATAAAGTTTTTAAACTTATTTTCGCAAAGACATAATTTAATTTGACACAGTAAGATTTACCTATTTCATATGTGCATTACCCAACTTCATAATTTTCCTGGGATAAAATAAGCCCGAAATGAAGATAAAGAGCATTAATCTTTGATCGAGTGACAACATTAAAACTTTTACATATTATTATAAGTAAGATTGTTGCTGAGTCAGATCAAACAACGAAAGAAAACAACGAAACACACAATCATCATCATCATCATTATTTCAGCCATAGGACGTCCACTGCTGAACATAGGCCACCCCCAGTGACTTCTAGATATTGAATAACACACAATATTGATAATTAATTATCGTATGTAATATAAACTTGTTTTGGAACTAATGAAACCGACCTTTACTGGATTGTTTTGTCATTTTTGTTGTGCTAAAAGTCATATTGATAAACTGATATGTATGCAGTTACAAACCGCTGATTTTAATTCCGCCTTGAGTTACAGATTGCATTTCATTTTATTTAAATAAGGTCCTATTATATTAGTTAACTTCCTTTCAGTGGGTGATTCTGCTGTTACAGACAACAACTTGCTATTTGCTATTTGTAAAAATAAACCACTCCTCATACTATTAATAAATAACAAATCAGCTGATGTTGGTTTTATGAGACTTATAAGATTTCGATGTTGGTCCCATAGTAAAAACTGTTATGTGTGAGGAGTAGAATCACCCCCTAAAAATACTTACTAATAAAATACATGCAACAAAAGTAAAACGTGTTTATTTTCAAAAAATGTATGAGAGGTGTGTTCTTCGAGGTAAACCTAACATGAGCTAAATGACATGAGTGAAAGAATCACTATTTTCATACCTCTGTCTTCCAGCATCCCCAGACCCTACCTATAAGTATTTAGAAAAAATAGTTTTTTAAATACCCCCAGAGAGCATCGAACTCCAGACCCTTTGCGTCCTAGATGAAGCGCATCATCGCGCCACTAAACCAAACAGAGCATCAAGATACCAAATTCAACATTTAGCTCAACCTTGTACAAGATTCAAACCCGTGACCCTCTGTTTTTTGTACAGTTCTTCCTTGTATTATATCGCCAAATTACAACAGTCAGTCAGTATGGCCTTCTGCCCAAAAGTAACGAGGCCAATTTCTAGGTCTCTCTTAACAACTCAATTAACTTTTAAATAGAGCACTTGCACGTATTAAAACATCTAAGACTAAGTAAATACCAAATTACGGTAGGTAAAATTTCATTTAGAAGTTATTATTTTTTAATCAGCCATTTCTGTCCCACTGCTGGGCAAAGGTCTCCCCCAAAACTTTTTACTTATCCCTGTTGGTGGTTACGGCTTGCTGATCTTTCATGCCATCGCTTTTCGAAGTCTACGAGAAAAATATTACACTTGTAAAAATTCGAATGTCTCAGGTAATCAAACCCGTGTCTCTTCGCTATCCGGACGACTGCTTTTCATTATTCATCAACATATTGATTTATTAATTCAAGTCCTTCTTTCGTACTTCTTGGTACAACAAAATTCAAGTTCATTTAAGATCTCATGATTAAGAATGAGTAGTTAATTCATAAATTAAAAAGTATAATATGACAAGCATTGATTGACGCACCGTACAGCTTTTTAATTAGTAACGATTAACTCAATTAACTTAGGAAAGTTATAAATAACTTTCAACAACATTTGCGTTGGCGCGAGAATCGAACTGGTGACCTTGGACTTGGATAGAATGTCCGGTAGTAAATAAATGACAGTGAATAAATCTTAAGATAAAAATTATCTGCTTTAAGAGATTTTAAAAATGAACATTTAGATTTCTTAACATTCCACGTTCAATTTTTATTTTTGACAATTATAATAGTAAGTAATAATGTGTGAGCACCTACGTAAATTATAAATACATAATTAAAAAGCGTGAACTATCTACGCAATTGAATAATGCCTTTGCTATGTCACATTATGTATATAAAAGGAGAAAAAAAACAATTATTGAGTCATAAACAACTCAGTATTGCAACTTTAAAGTTATCAACAAAGTACAACAAAACATAGTCTACAATAATTGTCTAGTTACAAAATTGCTAGTTGGTATTTAAGATACTCACGCTGACAAGTTGCAAAACTTATTTTACAACTACCTCCGACCGAATCTAACGTCGATTACACCATTGCCAGATCAAAACAAAAAGCCCAAACAAAAGATATGAACGCGTCAAAGCAAAAAGAAACACATTTTACCTTAGCCTCTTGTAGATCCTTAGTCCAAGTTTAATAACACCTCACTATCACAAGTCACAGTAAAAAGTCACACAGAATACTTTTAGAGCGTATTTGTAATTCGTTAATCACAGTGTCGATATACGCGTGCGGTGCGGACGACGCGCGCGGTCGGACTGTGCAGCCGAAGAGCCGGTGTCCAGCGCGGGCCGAGATAATGATTGCATACACATCTGGTACTAGAAAACGTATAAATCGCATGGATGCTGTGTTTGCCAATAAATTACGGGCAGCCTTGATACGCCAGAAAGCACACGATCGCCTCACAGACGAGTGCGCCAACACACCCAGTTCGGTAAATGATAGATCTGCTGCAAATTGGAAAACATATTGCGTTCGCGGATAAGTGTAGCATTTTACCTATTTTTGTAAGACTGACATAAATAAGGCAGTTATTCAAATACTATATTTTCTTTAATTTAACTGGTCAATCGTTGATTTTATGCTATTTTATTGAAAATAATAAAACAAAATCTCTTACAAGAAAGATCTTTAATACGCAAATTATTATTCAAACGCAACTCGAACAATCTCATACTCAATGATTTAAGGCTCCGTGATATTCAGATACGAATTTTAAAAACTTAGTTAGTAAGATACATACCAAATTCGGCGATTTTCTATTAGCTTTCTTCTTTAGATATAAGCTTTAAATTGATATAGGTACTATCTTTTTTTTTTCACAAATGGTTATTATTTAGTTTTGTTGATTAAATGGTTAATTAACCAAAATCACTCTCAAAACTTATTCAGCGAATTTTTCTCGATATCTCGTAGTTAGGTTCATATTTTTTCATCCACTCCCATCTCAAAACTCATCCTGTATAAGGTTCTATTTTATTTAGTTAACTTCCTTTTTAGAGGAAAATAAAAGTATGAAATTTTAGTTTGTAGGTAATCGGTTGTCCTTTAAAAGGGCAGCCGATGAAAGCAAACTAAAACAATAATCCAATTTATTTTTGTAAATAGGCCTAAATTAAGCTCTTTTACACATCCCAATACATATATTTTTTTACCCTACTACTGCTTTGGGACCATATTTTGGGCTAGTGCCGAGAAGAAGCAGCGCAAGAAACTCGGTCACTATTGTCAGCCTTATTTTTAAATAGTGTGTTTACATTACAAAATAAAATGAACCTGTGCGAGCATGGCAGTATTTAATTCCATACATTTTTATACTTTTTTCATTAAAATCATCATGGCATGCGATTTAAATTCATACATAGGCAGTTCAGCAATGGACTGTGGTAATTTGTTAAAAAAGCGAATACATTTTCATGAACGTCCCATGTACGAATTACCCACTTTATGCAGTCTGAAATTTGGAACGGCAAGAAAGTTATTATCTTTAATCTCGGGTATTAATATTAAGCATGTCACTCTTTTTAGGAAATAGATACTGGTTTTTGCGAATATACATAATATTTTCATAAATGAATTGAGAAGAGTCCCAGAGTCCCTCGCTGTGGTGTTCTAAAAGGGGAGGGGGAGAAAATAAGGTCCGAAAAGGCTACCCGCATAGGTTTTAATAGGTTCGTTTAATTTTAACGATTCAGCTGAAAACCCGATGTTTACGGTTAATCCTTAAATACGTTAACCCAATCGTATAAAAACTGGTTTCAGCCTAAGTTTCACATTGGTTTATTTTTTTCAAATTTCAATAAAATCTACTAATATTTTATATCTCGTATGTGAAACTTAGGCTGAAACAAGTTTTTATACGATTGGGTTAATCCTTAAATGCGTTAACCCAATCGTATAAAAACTGGTTTCAGCCGAAGTTTCACATTTGTTTATTTTTTTCAAATTTCAATAAAATCTACTAATATTTTATATCTCGTTCTTTCCGATTAAATAAATAAATATTGGACAACATCATGCATTGCTCTGATCCTATAGTGAGTAGCCAAAGCACTTGTGTTACAGAAACCAGAAACAACAACGGTAGCACAACACCCATACCCGAGACAATATAGAAAACTTTTTTTTTCTACATTGACCGATCGGGAATCGAACCCGGGACCTCAGAGATAGCGACACCAAGTCCAGTATGCTCGCCTCTCGGCTACGGAGGTCGTTAATCAGCGATATTATACGGGATAACCGGATAAGTATACTTAAATACGGCTCTAAGCGACAAAAGGCTAATGATAATAATGATCATAAATCGGTAGTCCAAGTTTTTTGCGCAAAGACGTGATACTATAGTGGACTTAATGACTCGCACTGAAGAAATACTTCACTGACTTATAAGTTTCTTAATAAATAAACATGAAAACTAGCCTTCTAATAAACTGAATGCATGTCCAATTGCCTGTATCCTGCTGGGTCTACCAAGAAACTACTTCGCAACAGGAAAAAGCTCTGGTAGTTTAATATTGCCGGCCTACGACCATTAAATTATCAAGAAATTTAATCTCCGTGATGGTATATTGCAATCAGAGAGCGATCAAACCGTAATCGTCGTTTTGCTCTTATTTGATTGGTCATTGACTCGATATTTATTTCGCTATGGGGTGACGGAACCACCTACCTACCATTATTTATTGCGATTGCACTTGCGAAGTACATTATTTTTCAATTAGCTCAAAATAAATAAGCAAGCTTCTCAAGAAAAAGGATTTAGTACCTAAATAGACATAATCCTGTTAGTGTACCTATTGTGAATATATTTTTTTTAAATTGAATTAGCAAGGTATCTAATAATACCGATTAAGTATGGTCTGTAATAATATTATAATAATAATAATAAAAACATTTATTTCAGACCATCACGATCCATACAGTGCTGTGTTAGTTACAATATACTTAAAATCTATGTTATAAATTAATAATATTATAAAAATAAAATAAAAATATTGCGTAAGTTTCACTTATCTTTGCCAAATATACCGGGTGAGTCTTATTAAAGAAATTTTAAGGACGATTTTGCTGCTTCAAAGAGAGATGATTGATAAATAACGATCTCATTCATTTAAATAAATCATCTCGCTATGGAACCAATAAGGAGACTTTAACTAATATAATTAGTTTGCCTCCTGCTCAACCTGATTTTGTAAAGGTAAAAACTTTAGGCTTAGTTCCATATTTATTGTTTTAACTAATGATGTTATTTTAAATCTGTTTGTTTTCCTTTGAAAATATAAATAAATAAAATAAAGAATTATTTAAGTATCTAGTTTAGCTAGGGGACAGTTTAGTAGAGATCGCTCTACATATATTACGTACTGTATTCGCATGAAGAAAATAGAAAAATATACAAACATCTCTAAAAAAATTCATTATAATTATTTCACTTTTTGTTTATTTTTAAACCAATGGGCTAGTTTCCTGGGTCAAAAAATGATTATTCTATTTAGTCCGTCAGTTAGATTATCATAAAATATTGGACCAATATTTTGTCTTTTATCAATCAAACAAAAAATTACGAAGATAAAGCGCATCAAAGTGAGCACGTGACGTCACGTCTTGCCAAAAAGTGTTGCAAGGCGTGAACGTTACGCGGAACTTTAACGAGCTATATCTTCATAATTTTTTGTTTGATTCAGAAAATAAAAAATACGTGTCTAATATTTTCTGTTAATCCAACTGACGGTCTAATTAGATTTTTTTAGGAAACTAGCCCATTCCGGGATTGGTCGACGAACCACGTAGAATAGAGTCGCGTGAAGGAATCCCAAGTCAACTCTGCTGAATAATGTATTAGACGATTATCTTAGGGCAAAAAACTGACTGACAAACCCGACGCACAGCTGAAGGTGAAACCGTTTAGTACGAGTACATGTGGTACAACTGCACACACGAGGCGATCTTTAAGCCTAAAACTTGTACATCTTTATATTAGGGCCGTCTTTCCCACTGGGCAGTCTGGGCACTTGCCCAGGGCGCCGCGACCGATGGAGCCCCCTGGTTCCTACTTCAATAGTATCCTCTGTCCAAGTCATAGGGGCCCCATTATCCTATATGCCCAGGGCCCCCAAAAGGTTAGTGATGGCCCTGATTGTCATTATCTCTATAATATAAGGCCCTAAATTTATTAGTTAAGGTGTTTCTACTGCTTAAATACCACCACATATACTATAAAACTAGAGACGAAATCTTCAGGGTTTTTTTTACCAATACCAATACAGAAGTATTATTTATTCTGTGACAAAAGGCCTACTGCGAAAAGGTTTCGTTCGTTCGGATGTGAAACCTAACTAAATCACCATCTAAATACTTTCTTGTGTCAAACCCTTGACAATTATGAGCAATTGAAAGCGACAGAGTTTTTTACACGGTTAGTGTCAGATGGAGATTCGGTGGGGAGTAGTCGAACGAAAAGCATGTTCGATCATTTAAAAAGCTGGAGAGTGCAAGTTTGCTGTAGTTTGTGTTCTTATGTTTGGTGAAGTGATAAAGATTTGAAACTATTGAAATATCATTGTATTCAACGCCGCGTCGAATGTCAAGTGACTTGTCTCATACCTACTTTAGACCCGATAGCGTCTTGAAACCTGCTTCTACGGGAAGTGTATAGCCTTCACTGAATCCGAGAAAAGCAATAAAAACTAAACACACTAAACACCCGTTATTTATTGTGAACACTTTATCAAGAATCACTCGACATTGGCAGCATCACTGCTCTGCTTATAGAGCGGAATTGGGTCCATGAAAAAAAAAGTTTCAGATGTTAATATTTGGTAGGTAAAAGTTTGACACAAGCAAACGGTTAATACCTAGGTTTATACCTACGTCCGAACAAACGAAACCTAGCTACCTTTTAGTACTAGGCCTACTGATCTCGATGTTGGTCCCATAATAAAAGTTGTTGTATTTGAGCAATATACAGGGTGGTAACTTAAGGAGAACTAACACATATTCTATACATTAAACAAATTTTGTTCAATGACTTCTACAAATTTGCACAAACATTTTCGATTTTCCATACAAAATTACCAACCTGCCGATTGAATATGGATAAACTAAAAACGTATAAGTATGCCTTTTTTAAGTCATAACAAAAGTATGATGTATAGAATTACTTATGTGGTTACAAGTTTATCCTTGAGTTACGGGACACCCTGTATTTGTTATGGACTAGGTAATTTAATTAATCTTGAAAATACCCAACACGAGAGGACAAGATGAAAATAACGAATAAAATAATTAAATTTCCCGGCCTTTATAATTTTACTTTTTAATTAACTAGCTGTCCCGGCGAACTTCGTACCGCCCCTTCATATAATGGTGTACAATATAGAGTATCAATCTATTTATCTTTACTTTTTTTTCTTGAATTTTTCCTTGTTTTTATAGTTATTCTGCTATTCGGGTCGGAGACAAATTCAACAAACCAAAGATCATAAAAATCGGTCCAGCCGTTCTCGACTTTTAAATGGTGTAACTAACCCGACTTTGTTTTATATATATGTAGATATTTATGCCCGCGAAGCACCAAAACCAAACTTAATTTTATGCTTCGTAGCTTGGCTGAATCCCAATATTCCACATGACTATCAATATTCTTATCGACCAGACACTATAATAAATAGGTAATTAGTTTAGGTAATAATTAACCACTTGGCCCGATTTGACTTGTGATAAGTTGTGATTATTCATAACGCTCGGACATTACCTATAGATAATACCCTCATTAATCACTTGGTCCATAACATATGCCTCCCTAGAAGGAATTTAACTAATAAATTAGGAACTTTTTATAATCGAGCTAAAACCTGATAAATAAACTTACATCTACTCATACTACTAACTGATATTGTTGGGATGATAATTAAATAATGATGAATTGAATGATTTTTTGCTATTTGCAGCGCTAACACCAAGAGAATCCGTCTCCGTTGACAAACAGAACGGAAGCACAAAACAGTCTGTGCCGAATGTAAAACGCATCGCTAATGTTATAAACGCGAAAGCGATAGCGTTACCTAACAACTGTAACTGTGTGTCACAATGTTACAGCTTCACAATCATTTTTTTTTTTCTTTTTTTTTTTTTTTTTCTGTGGCAACACTTGCGGTAGTATCTTGTCCTGAGATAAATTTAATAAATAATTGTTAAATCGTAATTTAGTGGCCAAATACTTATCGCAGAACATATCTAAATATACAGTTAGTGTATTTAAGCAATATATGTGATAAAAAGTGTGTGTACTAATAGGTGTATAGCATAATAATTTTCGCCGGTAGACGAAAGTGAATGACATTGCAATTTCAAACGTTTCACAGTGTAATTCATTGTTTCCTGTTTCAATTAATGTATATAGCAGCATAACACCAATGTGTTTGTGCTAGCAGATCCATTATTAAGCAGTAAGTCGACTTATTTTTTAAAGTTGTGATCACCACATCACCCGCGTTGAGGTTATATTTACTTATTGAAAATAACCTCATAAATTGATCTATCAATTCTTTGGAGTATATATATATTTTTTCTTGTGTTATAATAATGCTCACTCGCAAAGCCTCTGCTCGCCTAGAGGAGTCGAGACTTCTACTGGCTTTGAAGGAACTGAAGGCATCCAAAGAGTTGGTTGAGCAGTTAAATAACGAAAGAGAGGACAATGAAAGGGAACTGATGGAAGTTTTGAACAAATATACTAATTTAAAAAAAGAGACGGCTGAGCTGCACTCCAACTATATGCTAGTTGTTGACGAGCGGAACAAACTTCAATCCGTGATAGATAGGTTTGACCAGTGCAGCGAAGAATACGAGCTTAATTTAAAACGTATGTCTTTGCTTCACAAAGACCTCAACGATGCCCAGGACCACATCCTGCACCTGGAGACAGAGAAGCAAAAATCTATTGACTACCAAACCGATTGTTTATTTAATAAATTATGGGGCATTTCGACTAATATAATTAACCATATTATTGATAGTATAGCAACTCATCTTGCTAGTATATTTAATCAGTGTATTGATGAAGGTTCGTTTCCCAATTTAATGAAGTACAGTAAAATTATACCTTTATTTAAATCCGGTGATAAAAGTGATCCCTCTAACTTTAGACCTATATCAATACTACCAGCTCTTAGTAAAATATTTGAAAAAATAGTCTTCAATCAACTCCTATCTCATTTCAGAATTAACACACTATTGCATGAGAAGCAGTTCGGTTTCACCAAAGGTAGAAACACAACTGATGCGGGAGTTGCCCTTATTAAGCATATCTACGATGCCTTTGAAAGAAAGAAAGATGCAATAGGGGTTTTTTGTGATTTGTCTAAGGCTTTCGATTGTGTAGATCACATGACATTATTAATGAAATTACGGCATTATGGTGTTTCAGATGATTCTGGAAAATTGTTACAGTCATACCTCACAGACAGAATGCAAAAAGTTAATGTTAATGGAACTGACTCTTCTGGAGCTCCATTACGCATGGGTGTGCCCCAGGGCTCTATATTGGGACCTCTATTATTTTTAATCTATATAAATGACCTTCCTTACTTTACTAAAGACCTTTGTGAGATGGTATTGTTTGCAGATGATACATCATTGCTTTTTAAAACTGACAGAGGTAAAGCTACCTTTGACGATGTAAATAGTGCTCTCTCTCAAGTACTACGCTGGTTTACAGCGAACAACCTGTTACTAAATGCAAAAAAAACTAAATGCATTAAATTTACTATGCCCAATGTGAGGCAGGTCAGTACGCATATTAATATGTCAGATGATCATATAGATGCAGTCGATTCTACCACTTTTTTGGGAATCACATTAGACTCCCGGCTGCAATGGGGTCCCCATATAATTGCCTTGTCAGGAAGGCTCAGTTCAGCGGCTTATGCTGTGAGGAAAATAAGGCTTTTAACTGATGTCGAAACGGCAAGACTAGTATACTTTAGTTATTTTCATAGTTTGTTGTCTTATGGTTTACTGTTATGGGGTTCTGCTGCTGACATTGAATCAATCTTTGTGTTGCAAAAAAAAAGAGCCGTACGCGCCATATACTGTCTTGGACCTCGTGACTCACTGAGGGAGATTTTTAAAGATATTAATATATTAACAGTAGCCTCTCAATACATTTTTGAAAATATTATGTACGTTCGAAAAAATCTTAGTTTGTTTAGCCTAAAAAGTGATTTTCATCAATATAATACTCGAAATAAAAATAATCTTGCCGTTCCGAGCTTCAGACTACACAAAGTTGGTGATTCATTCTTGGGGAAATGTATTAAATTTTTCAATAAAGTACCACGTACTCTTGTTGAATTACCTGTACATGAATTCAAAATTCACATTAAAAAAATCCTTATGAAAAAAGGATATTATAAAATAGACAATTATTTAAACGACAAGAGTGCATGGACTTAACATGCTTGGCTCACACTTACTACAGGTCTTGTAAACTGTATTTCATGTAAAATAAGGCTGACAAAGGTGACTGAGTTTGTTGCGCCGTTTCTTCTCATCACCAGCCAATATGTAGTCCCGAAGCGGTGGTAGGACTAAGCTATACTTTTGGGACGTGTATAAGTGCCCGAAAGAGGGCCTATGTACAAAATAAATGAGTATTATTGAGTATTATTGAGTATTATTGAGTATTATCAATCCATGATCTTGCCCCAGAAACTATCAACAGCCGTACAATCATCATCATAGAATGCACTCTTCTAACGAAGTTAAGAAGACAGTACTTACTTATGTGATATCGAGGGCGGTCACGGGTTGGTCTTTGATTTCGCGGTAGCTGAGGTCCGTCTAATCTTTGATGTCGTTCAAGTTCAACCGATAGAGGCGATGAAGGAATATAGTTACACCAATTATTGGTGGCATAAGGACTAAGCAAGACTTGGTTTTAGAATTAAAATATTAATAAATAAATTAAATGCTATCTCTGAGGTTCCGGGTTCAATTCCTGGTCGGTCAATGTAGAAAAATTACTTTTCTATATTGTCTCGGGTCTGGGTGCTGTTGTACCGTCGTTGTTTCTAATTTTCGTAACACAAGTGCTTAAGCTACTTATCATAGGATCAGAGCAATGTATGTGATGTTTTCCAATATTTATTTTTTTTAAAAGTCTTTAAAATACCAGTTTATATTACCAGTTATGACTCATGGAACAGAAACGTGGCCTCTCGCTATGGGCCTCGTTAGAAAGCTGAAGGTTGCAAAGCGGCTATGCTTGGTGTTTTTTTCGAGATCAAATACGGATCTCCCTTAAACGAACAAAAGTCGCTGACATAGCCCACCAGATTAGCAAGATAAAGTGGCAGTGCACATAGCACGTAGAACTGACGGCCGATGGGTCTGAAAGGTTCTAGAACGGAGGCCACGTACTAGCAAGCGCAGCGTAAGAAGTCCACTTAAAAGGTGTACAGACGACCTGGTTAAAGTTGCAGGAAGCCGCTGGATGCAGATTGCAGCCCGCTTCCAACCGGCCAATCTGGAAGTCAGTTTAGCAGTGCACGTACTAAGGCTAAAATAATGATAAATGCTTTGTTGGTGTTTGTTTTTGTTCGTCGACAAACCATAGGGCGATACTTGCTACTCATTATCATCAGTTCAGCCATAGGACGTCCACTGCTGAACAAAGGCATCCCCTGATGACTTATCATCGGGGGGATTGCCAATACTCGCCACGCTTGGCAGGCGGGTTGGCGAGCGCAGTTTTTTATAAGATTTCGCACGAAGACGCTGCTGCCCGTCTCGTGCTATAGGAATTACTCGCTCTTACGACACGCCTCCTGTTGGCGGTGGATAAGTATAGTCTTTACGGCCGTTCCCACACGACATTTCACGGCCGACCCCACACGGTACTTGCTACCTGTCCTACCTCGCTTTGTCCTGAACCTGCTCGGAGTCCGCTTGCGGCTTAACCATGATCCTGGATGCGGCAGAGTTTGTTACATTTAGACCGATTGCCACCAGTTACCTCCGAAATCATTAGACAGGGGAACCAGACCATTCTGGACCACGGCTACGCATCTAGTGTTATCTAAAGTTCCGAAAAATCATACGTGCTAGGTTCCTCTCATTACATATTCCTATAAGGCGAGACTTTGACCCAGTATCCCAGTGAATGAAGTAGATATGTAGTAGTAGAAGTTATTATGGTATAAAATTATTCCGGACATAAGTAAGACCCATATTTTAATCTAAAACAAGTCACCTGCCAATCTGGACGTAACTGGGGGAGGCCTATGTTTAGCAGTGGACGTCCCATGGCTAAAATGATGATGAAATGATGAAGTTACTCTTTACTGAATTTATTAAAATCTATTCAAACATATACACAAATAATACTAATATCTGTTTCATATCTACACCCTCTAAAACACAAAAATAACAACACAACAAACAAAACATTAAGAAAATCAATGGTCAGCGTAACGATATGGTGTCTAATGAGCACCAGCTCAGCGCGCTACAGAAAACTGCAACAGTAATATTCAGCTGGAGCTGGAGTCTGTGGCTGTCACGACAAATGCTGGGCACCTTTTCGACACAATATCTAATTTATATTGTTTTGTGTATTATTATTATTATTATTTTCTCTTGTGTGTCGAATAAACGTTTCTTTCTTTCTTTCTTTAAAACCCAATATAAAGACAGTACACCAGCTTATACTTACCAAAAAAAACTTTAAACACACCAAGTAGGTAAATTCAAAAACTCCGAGTAACGAACAATGAATTATGCGAATCGAAACGTCGACAAAAATGGCAAGAGACACTTTCATCATAATACATGGTTGGCTGGCACGCTATCTTGCAAAGTGTCAATTTGTAGATAATTAGGTACCAATGTAAGCCACACTCTTTGCGAAGAAGCGGAATATCCGAAAAAACCGTCCAAAAATATACTAAACGCTATTTCAAAAGGATATTTTGATTTCATTTAAATGCCGTAAACTGAGCGTTCACATTCAACGTCTTAACGGTTACGCTCGCTTGAAAATACCTGAAGTTTCTAAGTAGGCCTGTATCTTGTGAAAACAATTCATCATTCATCATCATTTCAGCCATAGAACGTCCACTGCTGAACTTAGGCCTCCCCCATTGACTTTCATTGGAGGGGATTGCCAATACTCGCCATCCTTGGCAGGCGGGTTGGCGAGCGCAGTTTTTTATAAGATTTCGCACGCAGACGCAGCTGCCCGTCTCGTGCTACAGGAATTAGTCGCCTCTTACGACACGCTTCCTGTTGGTGGTAGAGAAGTGTATTCTTTACGGCCGTCCCCACACGGCACAGAAAACAATTAAGTACAAATACATTATTTTAACTGATAATTATACAGGGTGTAACGAAAAGGTGAAATAAAACTTTAAGGGGTTATTCTACGGCTAAATTACATCAACTTTTTCTATTGGACCAACATCGAAATCGCAAAAATCGACCTATAAACAAGGTTACTTTGCAAGATAGTGCAAACTTTAAAAAATAAGTTCTAGAGAACAATATTTAAAAAATATGACTTTATCGTAATTATTTTTAATCATCGATTTTTTTCAAAAACGTTTACTTTAAAATACACACACAAATCATAAAATGTATTACGTTTATCTGTTAATTTTATTAAGTGCTTCTGAGGATATCAGTGAAATATTAACATACACATTTCATAGCAACAAATATAATTAATCTTCTACATCCTTTAGCACACGAAGTTAACGATTAAACCTAACACATTAGACAATTATTATCGGTAATGGATTATTTTCATCAATCCAAACACTAATTTTAATAGCTAAATGCAATTTCATCATTAAAACGGTAGTATTTCTATGGCACGAGCTTAAGATAAGTGATTACTGCAAACACGGCTAGGCACATTAGAAACACATTAAATGAAAGTGATGTTTATATTAAATTACAGCAAAAAGTGACCACAAAAACGAGTTTACTTAGCGCATAATAATTTGTAATCACTTTCGTTGAAAACTCTCATCACATAGAAGTTATTATGTATGAGTTAATATGATCATTTATATGTCATTAACCTCATATAGGTAAAAGAAAATGATAAAGTTAGTTACTAATTACAATTATGTAATGCACAGGTTATTTGAGTTTCATATCAATTTATGATTTGCGAAACCTAGAAGTCAAATTTCTAATTCGAGACCAAAAAATGTATGCATCCACTACTTGCACATTTTGTTTATTATTTTTCATTACTCATACTCGGAAAGTAGGTCTGAAGGTGCTTGTGGAGCGGGTTGAAAGTAATACTTTCAGCCCTAGGGAAAATCGTTTTCAACTGGCAGATGTCAAATTATAAAAAGAAAATACTAGTTCTATTTTTACATTTCTATTGAACCATGTTGCAACTTTCTATACAGCCACTCAATAACAGCGCGATGTAAAATTGAATTAAGTAACATAAAGATAAGTATTAATTTTATAAATGACCACATCCTAAGTTTACTTTTAACTATTCTTTAAAATAACAGATTTGGGCAAAATATTTATAATTTTTTCAATGATAAAAATGAAAAATAATTGCTGAACAGCTGGCTGGCTACAGAAAAAAAATTGGCTGGAAAGCAGCAATCCGATTTTCATTTGTTTTTTCGAGTTGTAGAACGTAGTGACTGCATAATCTATGGTATGGTTTTGTTAAAATTCTCAATTTTTTTCTTCAGCTAATTCATGTTTCTATTTTTACTTTCCTTGTATTCGTAATGAAAAGCAGTGTTTACCTCGGATTAAAGACTTATTTAGTCCCTCGAACTATTGGCTCCCCCGCTAAGCTCAGGCGCCAAACTCCGTCTCGGGACTAAATAAGTTGCTTTCACCCCTAGGTTAACAATGTACTATTGTACAAGAATGATCGAAGTATTAATATTTTTTAATAAGTACAAAGGATTAAACGACCACGTATCAGCAAGCGCAGCGTAGGACGTCCACCACAAGGACAGAATACCTGGTAAAGGTTGAAGAAAGACGCTGGATGCAGGCCGCTTCGAACCGGTCAATCTGGAAGTCAATGGGGGAGGCCTATGTTCAGCAGTGGACGTCCTATGGCTGAAATGATGATGATGATGAAGGATTAAACTCAAAACTATTGTTTTTTTAGGAAGGAGCACATTAACTACTGCAATGACAACACATTACAACAATGTGTAGTCATTGCATTACAACATTTCCTATAGGACCAATACATTTTTTTTTAAAACACTTGCCATAAAAATGGTATCTGACCGATCATTCAGTACGAGAAAGATTTTTTTAGATTTTTATGTTGATCCCATAAAAACATCGTATTGCACCAGAATCTATGTATATCTTTCAAAATAACTATGACGTATATCTTCTATTACCACATATGTATTAGGTACACATAAAAAAGAGAAGGGAGTAAGAAATATACTAAAACCCAAATCACTTTCAAATTCATTTAATCACACATCATTTTGTATAATTTGTACAATAGTACAAAATAAATAATGAGGTGGTATAAGACACGCCACGTGCTAGATAATAAATTAGAAACAACTCAAGAAATTAATTAAATCGACGAAAATATATCGGTCATAACCGTGAATAGGCTTGTTTGTTAGGGTTGTCACTTAACATAAAATAAAATAAGAAAAATATAGGTAGGTATCTACTTTATTCTTTTTTGTAGAAAGTAATTTTACACATGAGAAGGTACCTAATGCAAATTAAATTAAAACTACACCTATCGTTTAGGATACAAAATTGTGAATTAGTAAAATATAACCTGTTTTACAAGTATGTGCATATTAGAAAACCCTAGTCATTAATGCTCGTCATTTTGTTACACATTATAGATACAAATTAAATTATTAATTGAAAAAATACATACAAAAATATTTTCTTAAACGAACAGTATGGAATGTTATAGACAAAGAAACAACCCATTTTAAACATTATCTGTATCTAAATTGCAAAAAAAAAACTTATTAATGCTATTGTTTATAGCTTGCCCGCCGTAAAGCGGCTATAGATCCTATAAATACTTCTAGATTTAAATTTAAAAAATGTATGACAAATATATTTCCGCCTTACAAGTCAAATAAATAAAATAAAATAAAATGTACATGGTAACATCACTCGCAAAACTGTGCATTAAAAATATCCACATCTCACACAATTAAAATTAACTAATCTAATTTCAAGGTACTTTTTACGTACAACAGAGAGATTAACTTACTCGACGTTCCTATTTAACTGTTACATTGAAATCCATTACAAATATGTAAAATTTTATTTTGTAAATTGTTACAAATACATCATATACAAAATGTAAGTATAAATAGTTAGAAAAACACTGAATACTGTACTTGAGATTCTTTTTTCAGACGAATTATTTACGCTTTCACATTTTTCGTCGTGACAACCCTATTCGAGATTTGCGTAATTTCACCTTTAAAATGTATAAATTACATAAAAATATAAAGCAATTGTATAAATCGCATCGTACGCTTTATGTAAGGGCTTAAGGCACCAAATATAATTTGTATTATTATTAAAATTACTTATTTAAAAATTGTATAAAGATCAAAAGTTGCAAAATTTTAGGCGTACAGTATTTTAAAAAAATATACATATATCAAACGTTTATTGTAAATAATTGATTATTAATGTCATACATTTGACTAAAAAAGTACAGATACTACAAAAATGTATATTGATACGGTCAGCAAAAAAATAAATAAATATACAATATAAGCTTTCGTAGCTGACCATACAGCTTCAATGTAATGTTTTATCGCTACATATTAGTGTTGAAATCGTAATAGTCTTCACTAATTCGTTACATTCGTAATCTATTAACTTTACGCACGTACAGTCAAAATGACATTCGTCTTTAATGAATTTCATTGCAATTTCATTACTGGCAAAACTAAACCATACTTAATGTTTATATCGCTAAAGTTCAAAATAGCACAACTGATGGTTATTACTGGGTTAAAAGTTTAACAATATTTATCTAAGTGTTATTGTTAAAGTAAAACTACGTGCACTTACAAAGTAAGCAATAAATAAACATCGGTGGATTAAAACTATTAAATTTGTACTATCACGCGAAGTGAGGAATGTTAATGTTAGGGATGTCTCGATCGATACGATACCGATACATACAGAAAGGAGTCAGCGATACCGCTACCGATAAATAAATATGCATCATGCTCATACTGTGTGCGTTACTATACCATTTATCTAATTGCGATAAGACTTTGGCGAGTTGTTGTGAGCACGCCAAGGATTTTAATTTGAATTAAAAACTACGCAAAATTAGTCGCGAACAACAGCTAGTACAATAAAATTACAATAAATAAAATCAATTTTTAAAATACATATTTGTAGTTTGGGATTCAATTTTATTTCTTAAAACACTATTTACAAACAGTTTTTCGTTTTAATAACATTAAACGTATTTTTAGAGAGGTTTAAAATATACTAAAAGTACTTGACTTTTTAGAGTGGTTTAATACTGAAAGTACTCGATACAAGGTGGTCTCGATACTTTCGATTCGGTTCCGCGTAAAGTATCGATACTTTTGTAATATAGAGAAACTTTAGACAAATCTAAAAATAAACTAAACGAGTCGCAGGGATGCCTCGATTATTACTTGCGCCTTTTTAGCACTTGACAACTACAATCGGTATCGGTATCGAATCCCTAGAGGTTTGAAATATACTAAAAGTACTCGTCATTTTAGAGTGGTTTAATACTGAAAGTACTCGATACAAGGTGGTCTCGATACTTTCGATTCCATTCCGCGTAAAGTATCGATACTTTTGTATTCTAGAAAAACTTTAGACAAATCTAACAATATACTAAAACGAGTCGCAGGGATGCCTCGATTATTACTTGCGCCTTTTTAGCACTTGACAACTACAATCGGTATCGGTATCGAATCCCTAGTTCCTATCATAATCGCACATCATACTCGTATCATCGTACATACTTTGTTTCTGCAAAAAGTTCGAATATACAGACCTTATCTTGAGTACAATATGAGTAGTTTCCTCTGACTACAGTATATGCTTTCCGCTGATTAAGAGTCAGCAGGTCAGCTGGTGAAGCTAAAATGTAATGGTACTAAAGTTTGACCACAAGAACTGTAACGATACTAGGGGTTTTGATTTTCTGTTTGTTTTTAATGTGCAAATGACGCATACAGTCCGGTGCAAGTAACGCGTCTTAATTCAATTCAATTTAATATATTTATTGCGTCAACAACGAAGTGATAATTCTGTCACTATACTTCTTCAGTCGTGTCAATGGCGTCTCTAGACGGATTTCGACCAAAGCTTGGCCACTTCAACAGCATTTTGTCCGTTTTGTTTAGGTCATCCCTCGTGCTGGTGGGACACAAAGGGCTGGAGAGTAGGTGAGCCATAGTTTGTAGGTCCGCACCACAGTCACGCTCACTCTGCCGCTCGGTCCTCATACCTTACCAAATTTTGTCTACAGCGGCTAACCCCTGTATGAAGATGGTTTAGCGCCTTCCAGGTTGGGAAAGGTTGTTCGTTCCCAGGAGGTGTACGATATAAAATTAAAAGTTGGAGGAGGAATTTTGGAGGACCAGAAATCAATTTAAGCATCTGTAGGCTGGGTGATGATGGCATAGGTTAGTAAGCTCTTCAGTGTAGCTTTGGGTACTTGGTGGCTTGGTGGTGTTACTATGATATGAGCTACACCACCCCAGCGTCTCGCCTCGTAGTTATTATGGAGGGTAGAGGTAAGGAGTACTATTTTCGTCATAAAAAAGTGTCAGTCAAAGTGCGGTAAATTAGGTGGCGCCAGTAGCAGCAGGGTAAATTGTTCAAATGTTTTTTAAGGATGGCTTTATCCTCAATATTTAAAAGTCACTAAAATGTTTAAAAATGTCTAACACGGCATACTACAATCCGTCAACAACTGCTATATTCATACGTATATACCCTTTGTCTACGCAATTTTGGAGGGTTTTGGAACTGTTATTTACTGCTTTAGCTGGACACTTTTTTAACTTTCCGCCCGTAAGAGGTAGTACTCCTTACCTCTACCTTCCATAGCAGCTAAGACGCGATACAGGGCTTGTGGTCAAACTATACTATGCGTCTATGCCCCTACACATCGGCGCTGGCAATGTCACTTACACGACTGTTATTACAAGTAGAAGACACTAAAATAAATTCGATTTTATTACGAGTAGAATGAGTACAGCGACGTGGTTTCCCCCGACCTGCAGCTAAAGTTAAAGTGTAGTTAGGTCAAGTCACGCGCCTGCTTCGTGACATCGGAAAAATTACTTACTCTAAGTCATATGTAATTACGAGTAGAAGGTGAATACAGCGGCATGGTTCCCCCTGATCAGCAGCACACGATCGGCAACTAAAGCTATAGCCAGAAAGGGGAGGGCGCGGCAATTTTTTTTACCACAAGTTGCTTATCTAGTTACATCTGTAATTACGAGTAGAAGGTGAGCACAGCGGCATGGTTTCCCCTGATCGGCAGCTGAAGCTATAGCTAGGTAAGGGGAGGGCACCGCGCATCTGTGGCTTATAAATATATAAGAAACTAATTCGGTCAGATCTTATTAAGAGTAGAAGGTGAGTATATTGATGTAGATTACTTCAATCTGCAGCTAAAGCTATAAAGGTATAGGTATAGTCGGGTTACCAGCCTGCTTCGTGACATCGAAAAAATTATTTACTCTAAGTCTTATCCGATCATATGTAATTACGAGGTGAGCACGGCGGCATGGTTCCCCCTCACCAACAGCACTATCTGCAGGTAAAGCTTGTGTGTAGCCAGGTCAAATAAAATAGTAGCAAAAATATCTAAGAAATTAACTCGGTCATATAATTAAGAGTAGAAGGTGAGCACAGCGGCATGGTTCCCCCTCACCAGCAGCACCCGATCTGCAGCTGAAGCTTGTGTGTAGTCAGGTCAAATAAAATAGTAGCAAAAATATCTAAGAAACTAACCCGGTCATACAATTAGGAGTAGAAGGTGAGCACAGCGGCATGGTTCCCGCGGACCAGCAGCACGCGGTCGGCGGCGGAGGCGATGGCGTGCAGCCAGGCGAGGTAGAGCGCGGGCGGCACGACGGCGCGGCGGCGCGGCATGGGCAGCGTCACGCACACGAGCCGCGCGCCGCGCGACTGCGCCGCGATCAGCTCGCGCAGCCGCAGGTGCCGGTGCGTGCGCTCCCGGGCCGCCGCCAGGTCCGACGAGGTTATACCGCCTACGGAACCATACCCGATTGATACTCATTAATACTCATTAATACTCATTAATACTCATTAATACTCATTAATACTCATTAATACTCATTAATACTCATTAATACTCATTAATACTCATTAATACTCATTAATACTAATACTCGTTTATTCAGTATATAGGCCCTCTTCCGGGCACTTATACACGTCCCAAAATATAGCTACACCCTACAACCGCTTCGGGACTACGTATCGGCTGGTGAGGAGAAGAAACGGCGCAACGAACTCGGTCACCTTTGTCAGCCTTTTTTACAGGAAATACAGTTCCAAGACATGAAGTAGGTGCGAGCTAAGCAGATTAAGTCCGTGCACTCTTGTCGTTCAAATAATCGTCTACCTCATGATACCCTTTTTTCATAAGGTTTTTTTTAAATATTCTTATATCGATTCTATGTTCGATTATAAACTAGTAGTATTATAAATGCGAAAATTTGTGAGTATGAATAAATAAAATAAATAAATAAATCGTTTATTTGCACAAAACACGGTATAAATGGTAACATTAAACAATAAAAAGAGCTCATGTTTCGCTAATAAAATTGTATGTTATTACCTACATGAATTGCAATAATTAAAAATGTCTGGAATCAAAATTTCAATAGTAAATATATGTCAGTAAAATCGAGCTAGTTGTCAATAAATTCCTTAACACTATAGAATTTTTTGTCATTAAGCCATTCAGTTAATCTTTTTTTAAATAAGAAATTATTTAGCACTTTAAATTAATTTGGGATCTTATTATATATTCTTACGCACATCGCAAGGCAACTTTTATTATATTTCCATGTTTTGGGAACATTTCGTAAGACAAGTTTATGTTTGTCTCTGCGCACTCTAGTACTCTGTGCATCACATGCTTTAGCAAACAGATCCCTATGTTGATGGACAAAATGACATACCTCATACAAGTAAAGCGATGGAAAGGGCAACAGACCTAGGTTTTTAAATATAGGTCTACATGTTTCATCAGGCAAAATTCCACACATGGCCCTAATGCACTTTTTTTGTGCAACAAATACTCTATTCCAATCTGTGCTATTACCCCATATCATCAAACCATATCTCAGTACAGATTCTACGTATGCACGGTAACATAAAATAGCAGTTTTTTTATTGGTCACTTTAGTAACTTGTCTTAATGCATACACGAATTTATTTATTTTATTACAAATATTTTCAATGTGATGTTTCCAGTTCAAAAATTGGTCTATAGTTACTCCAAGGAACTTCACGTTTGTAACTTCATTGATTTTAGTAATATTCAATTTAAAATTATATTTCTTATGTTTAGATTGATTGAATTGAATAAATACTGATTTATCTAAATTAATTTTTAAATTGTGTGCATCGAGCCATTCGATTAATATGTCAATAGTTTTTTTAATGTCAATTTCATGATAAGTCAATGAATTATTTCTCTTTTCAGTCGTCACAATTATGGAAATGTCATCTGCGTACAAAATGCATTTATGATTCGTAATTTCAAATATGTCATTTATATATAATATAAATAAAAGAGGGCCTAAAATACTTCCCTGTGGGACACCGGTTTTGTTTTCGCGACAACTGGACGAGAACGATATAATTTCACTATTCGTTAGTTTATCAACTGTTACATATTGTTTACGGTTAGATAGGTATGATGATAACCACTGAAGGGTTATGCCTCTTACGCCTATATTTTCTAACTTTTTTAAAAGTAAGTCATGCCAAACATGGTCAAACGCCTTAGATAGGTCAAAAAAGAGTCCTGTTGTCCAAAAATTGTTATTTATATTATTCAAAATTGTACTAATTAAATCGAAAATAGCTAATGTCGTGGATTTACCATTCTGAAAGCCATATTGGCTATTATTTATGATATTATATTTGACGCAAAAATCGATCAGCCTCTTGTACATGCATTTTTCAAAGATTTTTGATAAGATAGGGACAAGAGTGATGGGTCGATAATTATTAACGTTATCTTTTTCACCTTTTTTATAAAGTGGCCTAACAACAGATACTTACTTTTAAAGCTTCAGGAAAAGTTCCCGTGTAAAACGATTTGTTTATGAGATAGGTGAGAACTGATAGTATTTCGTTAATACAGCTTTTTATTACTTTAGTGCTTATACCATCATAGCCTTCAGCATTTGTATTGTTAAGATTGGTCACTTCCTTCTCCGTCATCGGCATTAAAAACAGAGTATTAGATATTGTCTTGGAAGGCGGTCGTATCTTTTTGAGTGTAGACGAATAAGACTGGTTATCAATAAAATGATTATTAATTGCATTTGCTATGTCCGTGGGATTAGTCAATTTTGTGATATTATCAATTTTTAATTCAGAAATACTATTACTATTTTTAAAATTATTCACCTCATTCTTTATTACGGACCAAGTCGCTTTGCATTTATTATCACTGTTATTTATATGTTTTATATTAGAGTTCTTTTTTGATGTGTATATAATTTTTCTTAATAATTTGGAATATGTCAGATAGTTATTTTTATTGTTTGTTGTTTTGTGTGTATAATAGCAATAACGCAGATATCTTTTGGTTTTACAACTTTTTCTCAGACCTTGGCTTATCCATCTACTGTTAATATTATTGTTTTTTGGCTTGACCTTTATTACGGGAAAGCACAAATTATAGAGCAGACGTACCATCTCATAGAATTTTGAAAAAGCAGTATTAAAATCAGCCTGTTCATAGACGTCGTGCCATGTAAGACTACTTAGACACTCCTTAAACTTATTTATGTTCTTAGGCGAATAATCTTTTTTGAAAACAAAGTATTTCTCTGGTGTAAGCGGCTTCTGTTTGACATTAAGACTTAGTATTTGCGCAGTGTCATGGTCTGATAGAAACAAAGGTAACGTTTTGGCCTCTGCGTTTTTGATATTACTAAGAATATGGTCAATGCATGATTGTTTTCGAGTAGGCTCATTTATGTGAATTTTTAAATTGTAGTTTTGGCATATATCTTGTAAGCATTCTGTAATTTTATTCTTTTTTAACGAAGGTGTCCCGTAAAGAGCGTGCCAAACGAAAAACCGTTAATAGAGCAAAAAGGCTCCATCTCAAAGTCGTAAAATATTTGCACAAATTGCGATTTTGAGCTGCTTTCCTCAGCATTTTATTAAACAAAATCTCAATTTGCCCAAAAACAGTGAGACTTTCTTTATGACTATTTTTAGATAGAAGATACAGCTGTTTATGCTCTATCTACAGTTTTCGTTTAGCACGCTCTTTATGGGACACCGTGTATATACAACCCGGAATAAAGATAAACTTGCTGTTTCAAATTTCAGTGCATAAAGTAAGTAATTCATTCGTGGGGAAGTGTATTTGCTTTTTTAACAAATTACCACAGTCTGTTGTTGAACTACCCATGCTTGAGTTTAAATCGCATGTTAAGATTATTTTAATGAAAAAGGGTTATTAGACTGTAGAGTTGTAAAGTGTCCGTCACGTTATAAATGTCTGACCAATATGACCGAGCAACTTGGACATTTTCTCAATGTGACCCGACATTTTGGACATTTCATGTCACTAACGTTAGAATCAATTCTATTGACAAACTATGAAATAAAAAAATATCACAAATAAGTGCATTATTATAAGAAAGAAGACAGGCTTTAGTAGTGATGATCTATAACGAAATGAAATTTCTAAAATTAATTTATCTTTCTGCACGAACAAGCTAAAAGCGTCGTATCGTTACGCGCAAGTTTTGTTTTTGAGTTCAATCCAGATCCAATTACATGTTTCATTGTATGTTTTTATTGTCAAATACATTTAAGACTTACTATAGAGGAATTCTTCTTTTTTTAAATTTATACTAAAAAAAAATATGTGACCATCGTGACAATAAATGTCCAATGTGACCAAGCATTTATCATAATTGACGGACGCTTATAGCATATGACCGTCAGTTTACAACTCTAAGTATACTGTTAATGACTATTTAAATGACAAAAATGTCTGGAATTAAATACTGCCCTGCTCGCACAGGTATACATTATTTTCTTTTCCTTTTTTTTGTGGCAGCTAGTGGTGACTGAGTTTGTTCCGGCGTTTCTTTTCAGCACTTGCCAGATTGTCTGTGTCTTGTCTCGAAGCGCTAGTAGGGCCCAAAAAATAAGGAGACATGTTCTGCCCCATATGGGCCAATAATGTTATTATTGACGTTCATAAGTGGCAGTGGCAATAAATGATCTTTGACTGTTGACAGAGTGTCCCAAGAAGGTTGTACCAGCGGGCATCAGGTGATAGAGAACACTAATACCTATCGATTGGACCCCTATGTATTTTCGGCGAAAATAAACGATTCTTGAGATATTTAGTTTAAGACCCACTTCTGTTCTGGACCCGACACCAAAACCCGCTAGTTTTAGCACTACACGTCAAATATGGGTAAGGCTTAACAGATTCAGGACAGGAAACGACCACTCATCACCATCATAAGTGAAGGCTAAAGGAGTCACCGGCCTGCGATTGTGGTGCCGCAGACCAGACCCAAGCGCACATCGCCGATGATTACCAACTTTACTGTTTTCCTGGTGGCCTGCGGGAACCTCTAATATTTTCACTCCAGCAGCCGAGGACTGGTTACGCCAAATAGCACTCGACATTTAAATTAGGATCTTAGCAGCTAAATGCCATACGATATATGATCAGTGATTGGAGTAGGTAGATTGATTTGATGTACTTTGGTAGTGCTAGCATAATATGAATATGCCATTTTTCAAAAACTGATACCAAGAAATTCCGCGGAGGTATGTGATTAACATCAATCTTTGAGATCATTGGACCTCTGCATATTTGTGAAAAAAAACACATCTCTTTCCCTTGCATGAAACGGTGCTAGGAAAAAGAATAGCAGAGACTTATTTAAACTATACATTCCAGCACAGAGACTTAAACTGTTTTCAAATAATGTGTATTGTACATTTCGGGCATTGCCAGCAAATAAATTTAAATCGACATTAAATAACTGGCTTCTACAAAAATGTTTCTACTCAATTAATGAATTTAAAGAAAATTTAAAAAAAACATATTAGAATATTAACTTTGTGACGACTAGAGAGACCAATAATTAATTAACTTTGACATTATATAACACTAAATAATTTAAAATACAAAATAAATTGAATAAAAAATAATAAAATTAATTACATTTGTTATTTGTATTTCAACGCCCAAAGTGGCAGAATATGTAGAATATAACCTTTAAGACCTTAATAGTGTAACCATTGAAATAAATTATTCTATTTGACCCCAAATCAATCTACCTACTCCTATCACTGGATATAATGATGTATAAATAAATAGGTTACCGTCGTCATTACTGTCGTCTGTGGTCCGGAACGGCGCGATCAGTTTCTCGAAGTACGCTAAAGTGGAGTCGCGCGGTTTCTTCGTGATGTCCGCCACCATCTTTAGGGCGGAGTAGTCGATGCGGAACTTCGACAGGAGAGATGCCATGCTAGGACATACACAAGATAAATATAATTTTAAATGAACAAAAACCACGATTATCGGTTTTTTTAATAAAACTTTGTTGCACAGATTTTAAAATCGTACAAAGGTGGACCTATGCGATGTGGATGTGGTGTACTTTTTGCCAGACGACCAATAGATTAAATTACAGTTACATTATTCCGAAAAAAGTTATCGTCTTAGTTTATCCAATGACTATTACATACCCAAACAATTTGGATTTATATCACTTAAATTTACATAGGTCTAATGTAGCATAGATTTCGAATTGTTTGGTTATTCTTTAGTCATTTTATAAGCTTTTTTTTTCAAATGTGTTTGTTTAAAATGAAATGGGAAGTATGTATCGTTTTACTATCATCATCATCATTTCAGCCATAGGACGTCCACTGCTGAACATAGGCCATAGAACCACTTTCATTGGAGGGATTGCCAATACTCGCCACGCTTGGCAGGCGGCTTCGCACGCAGACGCTGCTGCCCGTCTCCTGCTACATGAATTAGTCGCCTCTTACGACACGCCTCTTGTTTACGCGCGTCTTTACGACCGTCCCCACAGGGCATCGTTCTACTATAGCTGACACATATGTTTGAAACGTTTATTTTATTTTTTAATAACAAAACGTATAATACAACTAAGGCCAACTTGTGCCTTAAATTTAGAGTTACCCTAAATCTGGTTTAAAACAAAAAAAAACATTAGAAAATAGTCACAATCAAAGGTCACTGAACTTACTTCCTCTCCTCGAGTTCCAGCTCGGTGTGCTTGTTGGCCAGGGTGAACACGCGCAGCGGGCACGACGCCCATGCGCGCCGCGTCGACAGAATGTACGGCAACAGTAAAGTTAAACCTGGGTGATAAAATAATAAAATGCCTTAATATGTACAGATAACAGCTCGTCAACCTACCATAAAACGTCAAATTTTCTCAATTGATATTGATCTATACGTATCGGACTTAAAGTTGAAAATCGGTTCAATGACTTCAAATTATTTGGGTAGATTGACCTGCCGTTGTCTATACCGATTGGGCAGTCAAAAGTACCTACCCTAAGGTTTAAGTAGACCCTATTGTTTATTGAAAGCAGGACAAATGATAATTGTTATGTAACGATGCTCAGAATGTGGTAACTGCAATAATACAGGCAAATATGTGAATAATTATTTAAAAAAATAAAACCGACTTCAAAACACTGAAATGCTAAAAATAATCCTAACACTTAAGTACCTAATCAGTTACTTTTGGAGTCGGTGCCAGCCGATGAGAGATTCAATGTTTTTGTTTGCACCGACTCCAAAAGTAACTGATTAGGTACTTAAGTGTTAGGATTATTTTTAGCATTTCAGTGTTTTGAAGTCGGTTTTATTTTTTTTAATAAAATTTACTTATTTAATCTATTTTAGTGATAAATCCTAATCTAA
Source organism: Anania hortulata (assembly GCA_963576865.1). NCBI lineage: Eukaryota > Metazoa > Arthropoda > Insecta > Lepidoptera > Crambidae > Anania > Anania hortulata. Next base: position 1,993,873 of record OY756406.1, read on the forward strand.
CTGCTGAACACCGATTTCATCCCCTATTTTCCTACCCTTAGGGGTGATTTTTATTTTGCAAACTTTTATCATAATATCTTTGAAGTATAAGCTATTCAATAAAACAAAAATCATCAAAATCGGCTCATATTTGTCGAAGATAGGTAACAAGAACCACAACCAAAATATTATCTGGGTATATATTTGTTGATTTTCTCAAAAAGTTCTGAATCAATTTCGATAAAATTTATATGGGACCACCTCTGAAGTATGATCTACCAAACAAAAAAAGAATCATTAAAATCGATTCATAATTGGCGGAGTAATCGCGTAACAAATATACAAAAAAAAAAAAAAAAACATACAGTCGAATTGAGAACCTCCTCCTTTTTTGAAGTCGGTTAAAAATATGAGTTTGTCGCAGCAACAAAGCTATCAAAGTAAAACTCGAAACTTCAGAACACACAGTCTCTTGATGGTACATATACACCCCAAGCACCCGCTTACATTCGTTTATATCTCAGCGGAAAACTCGTTATTTGTTAATCGTAGGCGGTGAGCCACGTGCCATAAGGTGAGTAATGATGCTAGATGCCAGATGCTCTTGATTGTTTTGTTGTTGTGTATTTTTTTTAGTATGTCAAATAAAGGTTTCTATTTCGAATGCTCGTCGCCGCGTTAGACGCAATGCTCACGGCAAGTAAGCGTTTACCTGTAACATAATATTTCTTTGTGTCTTGCGTTTACTCGACGAAATACACCAATACTCTTATTGTTTTATAAAATCAAGTTATCAGCGTAGTGCTTAAAGTTCGGCTAATGAAAGGGTTATAGACACTCGTACTTCAGAGCGGCTCGTTGTTCTATTACAAGTAAATGTTCAAGTACCTAGAGGTATATACTTAACTTGGTCTTGTATTAATAACATATATTTAATCAGGAAGCACACTGTACATTTATCCCGATAGGTGGCGCATTGTGTTCGGTCTGCCCGTAGTGATTATTGGTTCTTCCACTGCTGCCACAGATCAAATAATCACTACGCTTTGACTGACGCGTCGACTCTACGCTTCTTGTTCCGGAAGTGGACGGAAGGATCGTCCAATGGCAGCGTTTGTCTCCACAATGTCAAGAAGCGTCCGTCCTCCGTTTAACAAGGGCTTAAAGGTTATCCTAAGTTGTTAAACATGTATCGGGTAATACCGCAAGTACTTAAAAAAAAATTACATTACTTGACAAGACCAAACACACTAACGCCATCTAGGATTAGTTTTGCATGTGCCTTCCCATCGAATACTTACCGCCGTCGTCGTAGAGCCACCAGACGTCAACGGAGCCTGCCTGCTTCTTCGTGAACTGTTCCACCGACGTGAAGGAAGACGCGCGGCGCGCACTGCCCGCGCCTAGAGCGCGCCTCACCGCACTCCCGAGGCCTTTCCTGGACCAACCATCACTTTATGAAAGACTTGTTTTTACCCGCGACTTCGTCTGCGTTGACCTTACCCGGATAGAAAGTATCCTATGTTATAATCGGTAACCTACGCCGCGGTTGCGAGTGGATAGGTGACCATTCGAACCATACTCAGTGACAACCACACACCGCAACATTGTCTAGATCGTCTGTCCACCGGGTGGGGGGCCTCTCACGCTGCGTCTTCCAGTTCGTGGTCACCACTGGAGAACGTTTCTTCCCTAACAGTTGTTAGTTTTGCGAGCGATGTAGCCTGCCGATTGGCTGCCATAGAGCTTTTCACCCGAGTATTTTACTCCCTTAGAATGTAAGACAACATAATAACATAAGTTAAAAATAGTAATCTAAGTCTAGTAATCTAATACTTAGATTACTATTTGTAACTTACCTCTCTAGCATTTATAGTACCAAATTTCATCAAGATCGGTCCAGTGGTTTTGCCGTATAAGCATAACAGACACTTTCTTTAGCAATATGTTACAAAAAATAATGATTTGCTCTTATAATATTTTATCCCTTACTTCACCCCAATTACAAGTTATATTTTCGCAACAAAAATTAGTCTATGTCCATTTCCAAGGTCCCATTTATGTACTATCATCAAAACTGGGTCAGCGATTTAGGCGTGAAAACGTAGCAAACAGACAAGACAGTTTCTGATAACCGATGAAGTAGACTTCTTGAGTTGTTCTTGTGTGGAGATCACGATTTGGCAAACGCAGCGTAGAGCGCCCTCATGTAGGAGTATTAATAATTACAAATGAAAACCAATAGACAATTCTTAACGAACATTCAATTAAAATAGTCTGCAACGTATATGGCCTACCTTTCCTTTTCAGCAGGTATCTGCGGTTGGTCCTTGTCGGGCGCGACGGCGGCGACGGCGGCGGGGTCGGCCGACACGGCGCGGCGCAGCTGCGGCGAGCCCAGCGACACGTCCGATAAGCTGCTGCCTATCGATATTATCGATATGAAAACAACTAAAGTCTGGCAATACGGATGATGTCAACACTACAATTGGGATTTTAACACCATTCATAAATAATTCCGAGACACTTCTTTTTTTAAATAACACCTTATTTAATTAATTTGTTCAGTCATAATTTTTATTGTTTCTTGAAACAGATTTTTAATTGCTTTAAAACTAATAAATAGGTAGTCAGTTGAGTTTGGTGAACGTCACTGTCCGATATTGCGATACAAATTTTAAGGAAGAGGTACGTTTTGACAGCTCATAAAAAGTATGTCAATTGATTGGTAGTGTCAACTACCCTATTGACGTACTTTTTATGAGCTTTCAGAACGCGATATTCCAATAGATTTTGAATGGGAATAAAAGTTGGGATGTTGATGATTGATTGATGTCAAATGATTAAATATTGATTAATTTCAAAGCGAAAAAAATAAAATCTTTGCGCATAGTTGAAAATTATGAATGAAATAGTGTCTTGAATGTAACTTTAGAGAAATGGTTTCTTTTAATTATTTAGAAATAGAGTCGATATCCTAAGTTTGAGTTAAGTAGAGATGTCCCGACTAGTTGGACTGTCTATTCGGTCACTTTTGTAGTCGGCGATAAGTCGGCGACTAATTGGCTAAAAGCGCCGACTATCCGGCTTCTCTCATTTTTTATGTTTTCTTTTTTATTGTAGCATTTCACTGAAATGAACTCTCACAGTATTTTTTTTTAACACTAAACCACTCAATTTAATTCAACTCTTTATTGCATAACCATATGTTTAGTTACAGAGGTCTTAGTTTTTAGGTACAGGTGACATATGGACCCTGTCGGGCATAGCAAATTAAAGTAAGTAGGTATTAATATTTTTTTCGTTTTAAATTTACAATAATAAGGTAATACTTAACTGAAAAAATTACATAATTACTAAATTTAACTACAGAGAATCCAATCGTTTGTCAAAAAATTGTAACAATTAAGAATTTAAATAAATTATAAAAAAGCATTATAAATTATTAATAAATCAATAAATTGGATTACAGTAGCGTGTTCCGATCAAGACATAAAATAAATGAATGAATAATGTCTAAAATATAAATTAAATTGTGTCAAATGTCATTATGTGCATATATGATTATGTGTCAAATTGTCAATGTGTAAATGTCATTATGTGCAATTAATCAAAAAATAAAATATATTTATCCTCAAAAAATTCTGTCAACGTGTAGTAACATTTATTTATTAGTGTATTTTTTAATAAACTTTCGAAGCGCCTATCATTTGTTTCATCCTTTATTTTTTCTGGCAAATGGTTATATATTTTAATTAGCATGACGTTAGGGCTGTGGCTGTGTAAACGAAGTTTAGATTGTGGTAGGACTAGTTTGTGCTTAAATCGTATGGGATACCGCCGATGCTGCTGGTCTATTGTTCTCATAGTAAATTGAGGGTATTTTCGAGCGAACTTGCATATTTCCAAAATGTATAAGGATGTCAGTGTTAACAAGTTAAATTCTTTGAAATATGGCTTACAGCTCACACCTTCTTTTATATTCGCAATATCCCACCGCTCTGATCCAAGCAAAAATCAAGATAGAATGCGAAGTAAACATAACACTTTTCGACACGCTTACCACGGAAATGATCGAATATCCCCAAAACCGTAATCGGTATGGCCGACTACGGGCCTTTTTACGGCCTTTTTACAGCCGACTAATCGGCTAGTCGGTCAGAGTCGTAGTCGGCACATCTCTAGTTAGAAGGTACCTTGGCATAGCAATGACCAGTTCACCAGTCAACATAGGCTAGTATAAAAGTCATAATACTCAGGCAGTTTGTTAGCGCTATGTGTAAAAGAGACAACCTAAAGTTTTAAACTTAAATACGAATTACAAAACAATAATGAAAAAGCATTTAATAACCAAGTGTTAAAATGCATAAAGTCCCTCATACTACCTTGCAGGGTTTGCTTCTCAGTCGAGTAGTTGAGTAGTCTGCGCGCGCAGACTATCATACACTATAGTCAATAAACTATAGACAACACTATTCATTGAGTGATAGAGTGACATTCTATTATCTTTTTACAGCAATTCAAACACAGCGTGTCTAGTAAGTGAGTATAGTGCGTAAAAGCGTACTTACCAACCGAGTGTGTAGTCAAACTCTCCGTGGACTTGGACTCCTTAAAGTTGTCTCCCATGGAACCTGCAGAAAGACTCCCTGTTATGGCGCAGCATGGAATGGAACACGATCACACAGGTTTAGTCTCGAAGCATGTGGGGTTTTGTTAATTTACCAATAAATATCAACACAACAAATCCTGAATCGAGTTATTTATTTAGTTTACATAACATAAACAGTTAAATCCGAAAGCAAAACTCACTCATTTTAGTCACTAATTGAAGCTTAATCAAAACCATAAAAATACCTATTATCCTTTAATAAAATTCTAGGATTGAACATCAAACGTCGTTTGCAATAAAAACTATTTCCTAACTACTTTTAAATTCTACTACTCGGCAATAGGTGTCAGTTTCAAAAATTTCTGATGGCATCAGTATCTATTAATAGTGTCACAGATATGTGATACTAGTATACAAAACTACGATTTTTGCCTATAGAGTATTTCTTTGAAGCTCAATAGTAATTTTTTATTCCCATTAGCTAAATGTCACTTTAAAAATAATTTCTAATAGTCCCAGGGTTTAATCATTAGTGCCGTTTTCCGAATACAAACAGAAATTGATTTTTGAGTACACAATAACTTGTTTTGAATTGATACGATCTTCACGTTTGAACACGTCAAATTCGATTTCGGCTTAATTTAAAACAAAAGGGGTCAAATGAAAGTATATTTAAATCTGGCAAAGACAGATGGAGCCCCCCATCGATCGCGGGGCCAAAAGTGCCCAAAGTGCCCAGTGGGAAAGAGGGACCTGCTTTAAAGATTACTAAGACTTAATAAATTTATATATCCGAACTCCGAACGAACGAAACTTTTTCTTAGGAGGCCTAAAGGTTCGAATATTTGAAAATAAATAACAATTTTGAGGCTGGTCGTCGAGCGCACTCAGTACTCACGTGGCACAGCGGAGAGGTCCTTCGCGTTGACGTCCCGCAGGTAGGCGCGCAGGTCGTCGTCCAGCGCGTCGGCCGCCAGCTGCCCGCCCTCCACGCGCAGCAGGGCGATGCCCATGTGCAGGTCCAGCGCTTTGCTGGAACACATGCACTGTGTACACATACTGACAATGTTGATTAAGTTTCGGGATCTGTCCTCCAACTGATTTTTTCATTGTGATAGTTATTTGAGGGCCGGCACACTGTGACATTATTTTATATATATTATGATTTTCATTTATTTAAGGCGAAAACAGTCATATACATGAGATAGTTGACTTTATCGTAAATAATACGAAGACCTCTAGTGCCTATAGTTTGTGGTAATTCTTCTTCTTCATCTATACGGTCAATCCCGGTTACGTCCAAGGTCCGCTTTCCTTGATTTACTCCTCCACTTCGCGCGGTCTTGAGCGTCTCTCGTTGTGAGATCATTGGCACGCATGTCAGCCCTCACGACGTCAAGCCAGCATATCTTGGGTCTACCCCTTTTGCCAGGACCTGGCGATCGCGGCATGGCCAGCCATTTGTTTCCTACGTAGCTTGCCGGTTTCCGCAAAACATGGCCGTACCAGCGTCGGCGACTCTCCTGCAGTTTGTCTGCAATATCACGGACACGAAGGCTTCAGCGTGACTCCGCACATCCACCGCAGCATATTCATTTCCGTGACACGCAGCTCCTGCTTGTGTCGCTCGAGTAGCGGCCACGCTTCGCTGCCATATAAAAGGACAGGCCTAATGATGGACTTATAGATCTGTCCTTTCAGCTTAACCGGCATTCTGGGGTCACAAATGACACCAGTCACCTCTCGCTATTTGGCACACGCAGCAGCAATGCGTGCTTTGACGTCGCAATCGATGTCTCCCGACGCGTGAAGTACAGATCCAAGGTATTTAAACTGGTCCGTGCGCTCGACCTTGTCTCCGCCAGTTAGTGGTAATAATTATATAAGATAAGATAATTCATTTATTTCATAGAACATGGTAACATAAGATCTTGGATAAAAGAGACAAGTTCGACATATTCTGCCAATGTATCATCATCATCATCATTTCAGCCATAGGACGTCCACTGCTAAACATAGGCCTCCCCCATTGACTTCCAGATTGGCCGGTTGGAAGCGGTCTGCATCCATCGTCTTCCTGCGCCCTTACCAGGTCGTCTGACCACCTTGTGAGTGGACGTCCTACGCTGCGCTTGCCAGTACGCAGCCTACATTCTAGAACCTTTCTGCCCCATCGGGCAATGTATGTTGGCGTAGAAATATAAACTGTACTATTAAATAAATAATGAGCTGTTGAGTAGACTTACACGCTAATGAGACGCGTGTTGAGATCAAAAAAGAGAGAACCTTAACATTAATAAATAACAGGTGATTTACGTATTAAATAATATATATTGAAAAACTTTGTTAGTTGAAAAATTTTATTAACAGTTTTTTTTTTGTAATGTAAAATATCACACAAACTATTAAACTAGTTATTTGATAGCTGATTTTTTTAACGCCAGATAACTTTTATCCGACGGTTAATGCGATTAAGTTGTTTTCATAATCATTCACCAAATATCTAACTTTAAACTAAGCAAAGCTTGTACTACGGCGACAAGATTCCGGGTAAACGTACTTAGGTAAATGCTTTTGTGAACATACATGACTTAGGTACAAATACTCGTGCTCATCGCACAGACATTTCCCCCTTGCGGGATTCGAACTCGCGACCGCTGGCTTTGTAGTCAGGACTTGGGCCTTAACCAAACAAAAATAATAAAAAAGGCTAAAAAATACGTCAAATAATTTTTTAACGTTATTTGGGTATTACGGATTTGGACGTTTCTGTACAGACATGTTTTACATTTTTTAACTATGTAAATTAAAAAAGACAGCTGCTTAACCAGACATTCATTGACTGCATAATTGTCTATGGATACCAGGTCTGCAAGTGAGAAAAAATATATTTAAATTTTCCAGACAAATAAACCCAATGTAGAATACATTAGCCATTTTAACTAAATCAACAATATTATTTTCTAGCTTTTAAAAATTTTACTACCGTTCTATTTACTATCCACCCGCACCGAGTCGCTTGTGCAATTAACTACACGGTTGGTATGTTAAGAATAATAATGAAGTATATGTCTAGAAGCAGAAGACTGTGACTTACTGCATGACCTCGACGTAGTCGGCGAGGTCTGCGCGCGCGCACGTGAGCCAGTCCTCCTTGAAGCCCATCATCAGGATGTTGGGCCGCAGCTTGCCCAGCCCGCTCGCCTAAATATAACGATGCGAATAAGAATATCAATATTTTTATTTGGCACACAAAATTACAAGTTACAGAAAGAGGAAGAAAGAAATTTTATTGTACAGTCGGCCAAAAAAGTGGGCATCGACCCTAAGGTTGAAAATCATTCGCGCCTCATAGAACAACAGGGTTGATTTTCCCATGCAAAAATATTCTGACTGCTACTAATAAATGCTCTCCTATCAAATTACGTCAAAAACCAATAAATAATACGCCATAATAGGCTAGTTTCCTAAAAAAATCTAATTAGTCCGTCAGTTACATTAACAGAAAATATTGGACACGTATTTTTTCTTTTCTCAATCAAACAAAAAATGATGAAGATATAGCCAGTTAAAGTTCCGCGTAAGCGTAAGCAAGGCGTGACGTCACGTACTTATTTGATGCGCTTTATCTTCGTCATTTTTTGTTTGATTGGCAAAAGACAAAATATGGGTCCAATATTTTTTGATAATCTAACTGACGGATTAAATAGAATAATATTTTATTGTTCCAGGAAACTAGCCTATTGTGCATCTCTTTCATTGTTAAAAACGTAATATTCTTATCGCTATTTTATTTACACATTAAATTTATACTTAGGCACATTAAACACCTTTAATATGTTTAAACTATTTTGTAATCGGCGATAAAAGCGACCATTGTTACATTGAAATAAAAACAAAAAAAGTTCGAAATAAAATGTTTATAATAAATAAGTGTTTAGAAAAACTTCTTACGATTCCAAAAATACTTTTACTTAGTCCATGAAATGATATTTCTAAAGATATATAACACAAAAGTACTCTTCCTACAATAATGTATTCAAAAAGTTATTGGAAGATGCTAAATATTTACGTCCGGCTCGGCCGGCAACAGCAGAGTAGGTACTTACAAGGTTTCGATTTTATTTATGATTATTGAATAAAACTCATCTAAAATCGCAAGTTATGTGCATTAATGAATTACTAAAGAAATTATCTTTGCGATAATGTGCAACTGCTATAACTTTTATTGTTCCAATGTATAATTGCGGCGATAAAAACAAAACTTTGCGCGCGGATCGGCACACATCATTTCGGAAGTTGATTTATGCACTAAATATACAATGAAATACAATTGTTGATACTTATTATAGCTAGAAAAACTGTAATACTAACAGTAAACTATCTTTTTACTACTTTTCTCTCACATTAAAACACTTTTAGTGGCACTTTAGTTCAATGACACTTCCACACCATCAAATGAATGATCACACAGATTATGCAATTTTGCTAGTCGTAGTATTTTTTGTCTATGGACGTCAAGTGACTTACGGTATTAATGCGCGGAATTTATTCGACATTCTCCAAAACAATTACAGGCCAAACCAAGCTTTAACCGCTACGGAATAGCGTATAAAATCGACCGGGGAAAAATGACATCATTTCATGCCACCGGGTCCTCTGCATAGAAATGGCACGTCATCGATTGATGTACCGATGGACGTTTAAGAGTCATTAGAGAAATAAAGTCAATACAGAGACTACAAAAGCGCGGTCATTCATCAGAGGCGTAGGTACGGCGAGCCTACAAGGACCTCATAAGGACGCAGCGCACATAAGGTGAAATTTTTTCACGAATGAGTTAAATTGTCTACGCTATTTTTAACAGCGGATAGGAATAATTAAATGTGTTTTTCTTTAAAGTTTTTTGCATATTTCGATTAAGCTACTGATTCTGAGTCACTCGTAAAGATTCGGCACCCCTTTGCAATGTAGCCCTGTATAGGAGGAGTGGGTAATAACCTGCATGAGCGCGCTGGCGCCGGGCTGGAAGCCGGCGTCGTCCAGCAGGCCGTAGAAGGCCTTGATCTTGCGCCGCGCGAACCACGCGTACGCGCGCGCCTGCAGCGCCTCGCGCGCGCGGTGGCTCACCTGCCCCTACGGAACCACACGATCGATGATGATGACGATGATCAAAATCGAAATTATTTATTTCTGCAAACGGTCCATTGAGAGCACTCTCACACGACCCAGTATTTTTTTTACCCTACCACTGCTTCGGGGCAATTTGTGGGCTAGTGCCGAGAAGAAGCGGCTCGAGGAACTCGGTCACCGTTGTCGGCCTCTTCTAAAATTAATATTTTTACAAGTTTCGGTGCGAGCTGAACAGTTTTAAATCGACACATTTTTAAAATCACTGACGTTGCGATGACCCTTTTTCATTAAAAACATCTTAACATGTAATTTGAGTTCGAACACTGGCAGTTCAGCGAGGGATTGTGGTGATTGATAAAACCCTCATGGAAATAACGTGTTTGCGGAGGAGCGAACTGATGGTATCGCCGCATCGTGAGAGAGCGGTGCACCTCCGCACTGACACGTCTTTGCGGCAGCGCCGACACTATCCTGAGGGTTTTTGTGGACCGATTGGATTCTCCGCTTCTTCAAAGATGGGTGTTGAATAATAATAATAGATACTGTATCCATTAACAATGATTTAAGAATATTCGTTACTGACATTGTGTGCTCTGCCTGAAATAAATATTTTAAATTTAAATAGCATACGTCACAAACGTGAACATAATTATGATCATCTATGGTAAGAAAAGTAATAAAGTGTGACAAATGTGTGTGACCACACACAAGGTGTGAGTGAGATGGGCGAGTGCCCAGTGGGAAAGACGGCCCTTATCAAGCTCTTAAGCTTCAAACTGTAACAGCTATTATTTTATATTTTCGCCTAATTTTAATTTTAATTGTCCATGCTTTTAAAAGAAAAAAGCTAATTTCGTAGTTTTATTTTTAACTTATTAGAAAGAAAGCATTTAGCGATAAGACCGCCTAAATTGTGCATCTTTCTGTAAACACAAATTGTAACTTATTTTTATGGTGTACAATAAAGAGTATCTATCTATCTATATATCTAAAGATATAATTTTACATATTGCTGATATACTTAAAGAAAAATTTAAACTAATGAACCCATAAACAATATAACAAACCTGAATGATGTGTCCACAAAGCATCAAGGACAGTCCCTTGGTGAGGAGATACGAGAAATCTGTCAAGATCGGTCGTTCCGCGGGATAGCCGGTCAGTACCAGGATTTGGGGTCTGCAACAGTAATTCCGTAAAGTTGATTTTGTCAAATTTTCATGATTATAGGTCAACGGCACGTTAAAAAAGTTGGTCCCGGCTAACATCGATTGATACTAGTCGTTAACCCTAGTCAGAGGCCTTAGGGCGGCTTAATAACATCTGACAGTAAGGTATAACTTTTAATTTTGAAATTTGAATTTTGAATTTGAATAATGTTAAGTCACTGGCCTTAAAACACCCCTCCACTAACCCGCACAGGGCCCGCGTGGTAGAGTATGGTCCGAAACACTTTATAAGCTATCCCTAAGCTAAGCCCTGAGCAGAAACCTTTTTGGCACATTAGATACCCTATAGTTACATAATAATAAATGTATTTTTAATTCATAAACGTATTTAATTCTATTTTAAATAATTTATAATAAAGCAATATAATTAAGCAATTTAGAACTTAGTTACCTGTAGTTTTTGACGTGGTCCGTGATCCTGTTCAAGTGGTAGACGCCGGAGAGCGCCGTCTTGTACGTCTGCGCCTGCGTCGTCGAGCCCCAGTTCACGTCTGTTACGACAAATATTTACATGTTCCATTTATTTATTTATTTACTAGTCTCGGATTCGATATCTAGATCGGGTCAATCCAGATCTTAAAGCAAATGTCTATGGACTTCTGAGTGACGCTATCTAGCGGCACAATCATCATCATTTAAGCCATAGGACGTCCACTGCTGAACATAGGCCTCCCCCATTGACTTCCAGATTCGCCGGTTGGAAGCGGCCTGCATCCAGCGTCTTCCTGCGACCCTTACCAGGTCGTTTGACCACCTGGTGAGTGGACGTCCTACGCTGCGCTTGCCGGTACTCGGCCTCCACTCTAGAACCTTTCTGCCCCATCGGCCGTCAGTTCTACGTGCTATGTGCCCCGCCCACTGCCACTTCAGCTTGCTAATCCGTTGGGCTATGTCAGCGGCACAATAACAAAACCTTATATTTCTACACAAAACCATGTTAATTTTTAACCGCGTTTAAGTTAAAGAAACTGAATAGGACGTCTGTATAAAATACAACTTACCAGGTTTTCTGTATGACACGAGTAAATACAGGGCTAACAGGAAAGCGAAGGTGATGAGCGCCGTGATCCACGAGATCACGAACATGATGGCCACGCACACCATAGACCCGACCAGAGACAACCACATGTTGTACAGCTGAAAAATTAGAATATGACCTCATTCACACAGGACCCGTCATTGCCAATTTGTTTTTTAAAAAAAGATGCGTCATGATTCTCGTTTCGATATTACGTACGAATCGTGTTTTTTCTCGATTCGTCAAAATATCCTGAAAGATTTTCACACTTGATTCGTGATAAAGAGCTCGGTCTTAGAAAAACTATCCGTTACAAACGCCGAACGATCCGTGTTTTTGACCTACGTCATTTTAAAAGATAGTACGTCATTTAAGCCGTTTCCATCATTTAATATAGTACAAAATTTGAACTGCTCTTGTATTAAGTACCGTGTGCTACGAGAGACAGGCTCCTAAACATAGTCTTTAATGACAAGTGTTTCTTAAGCCTGACTGCCACGAAACTAGCCACAATAGGTCACGGGTGACCACCATGGCGCTCAATGTGTTAAAACAATTTAGATATATTTTTTTAGCAAATTGCTTGAGTAAGACAAAAATGTATAGACGATTATTTTGAAATCACATATGTGAGTATGTGAGCGTGGATGTGAGCGTACGTCTGAGTGGTTAGTAGTAGATAGATTTTAGGAGAAAAAGTAAGTGAATTGAGTAACTTATTTAAGGTGTCGTACGTACGGCATTGTTCCAACCATTATATAATCAGACGTTTAATGTTTTTGATGTGTTTTTGATGAACACTTACCCTGAATGTAGGCCTCCACCCCACGGGCTTAGCGAGGCTGGCGTGAAAAGTGGAGAAGTTGATCAGAGCGTACGCCGCCAGGAAGAAGTTGGAGATCAGCGGCGCGATCTGGTTCAAGCCGCCTGCAAACCACATACAGCACTTAAGGCTACTCCACACCTTTTGACATACACGTCTAAAGGCGACTTGATTACCATAGAGGCACGGTAGTTCGCATAGTCCCGGCTTCCATTCATGGATATTCATTGATGGTCAATTCAGGAAACTACTTTAAGCTTTCGCGTTGCATTACTTACACACACTAAAACTAACAGCCACTGCCAGCCACCTTCCTAAGGTCGTCGGTGCATCGAGTTGGAGGTCCTACACTATGTTTACAGTTTTAGTATGTTTTAATTCAGAAAACTTCTTTTTTAATTGGCTCGGGCCTCGGTGTGTTGGGAGAAGCCCCTAGCAAAATCGTCTGGTTACTCGTAACACAAGAATGATTATTTTTTCTCCGAGCCCATGACAACAAATGTGTACACGAAGAATTGTCGATGGTTTCGCAAAAGTCATATTCTCCTGCATTAATGCAACAAATTTTAGGGTTGCGTAGTCAAAACGGAACCCCTATAGTTTTGCCATAGCCGTCCGTCTGTTCGTCTGCGGATTAGCTCATAGACTATTAGAAGTAGTGAGCCGTAATTTTGCATAGGTAATATACAATATATTTATCACTCCGACAAAGTGGTAGTCAAAAAACATAAAAATTTTTAGAGGTAGCTTCAAACATACAGTGAAGATGAATTATTTTTCTCGTCTATCGCACAGTGTGGGTGCTCAGCTAGCAGAATGGTTGCTTGTAAAAATATTAATAATGATAGACTCTTCGGGGTTGTGGACTGTTTTAGGTCGTTTTACAAATAAGTAGTCCAGGCTTGGCACAGTCAAAACTATTTATTGATTACTTTTATTACGGACACATTGTTTAATCTATCACAGCGTCTGAGCGCTAATAAACGATACAGAGACAAAAAGAGCTGTTTAATACAGAATATATATATAGTATCATAGACAACTTGTGTTGCTAGCAACAAAAAACATGACGAAGTTAAAACGAAAACTGTCACAGCTAGGCGTTACATGTTACCGAGAAGAAAATAACTTAGAGCTCGACTTGGCGGGGGCACTGCCGTGCCTCCAGCTGATGTTGTTAACTATGTGAAACAGGTAGCAAATACTGCATATTGTGACAGCACAGAACGACGGAACCCTACATTGCGCGTGGCCCACGCAATTAGTCGCTTTTTTTATGGTACAGACCAACATATCAATCTGAAAAAAAGTACACTGCCCCATTCAAATCGTTACATTGGTTGGTCGTTGAATCGAATTAAATTTATTATTTTATTAATTAAGTTAAATTTTTAAAGTAATTGTAAAAAAAATAAAAACAGACTTCAAAAAACTAAAACGCTAAAAATAATCTGAACACTTAAGTACCTAATCAGTTACTTTTGGAGTCGGTGCCAGTCGATGAGAGATTCTATGTTTTCGTTTATACCGACTCCAAAAGTAACTGATTAGGTACTTAAGTGTTCAGATTATTTTTAGCGTTTTAGTTTTCTGAAGTCGGTTCTTATTTTTATTATAAAATTAACTTATTTCATCAATTTCAGTGATAAATCTTAATCAAAACAAATCTTACGAGTGCAAACATAATTTAACTGCTGAACACCAATTTCATTTCGTATTTTTCCACCCTTAGGGGTAAAATTTTTCCGAAAATATTTTAAGTATCTTTAAAGTATAAGCTATTCATTAAAAAAGAATCATCAAAATCGGTCCATATTTGGCAAAGATATTAGGTAAGATAGACACTAAAATCAGTTGGCGTGGTACGGAGTTCATGCAATGTTTGATGATTTTTTTATAGATCCCACCATCAGAATTTAACTAAATTTATATGGGACCATTCTGAAAGTATTACCTTTCAAACAACAAAAATAATTATCGAAATCGGTCAACATAGTAACGAATGATAGCTGAACATACATTTTAAAAAAAAACCGACGAATTGAGAACCTCCTTCTTTTTTGAAGTCGGTTAAAAAAGAACTTACCCATAAGAATAAAAGCAGTAGCGATGAGGAACGTGAGGGCATACCCTCTCACGGGCTCGTTGTTGGCGCCATAGCCTTTCGCGAAGAACTCTAGGTACGGGTACAGTTTGTCTTGACACAATGCCTGTGAAGACAAATAATATATTATTTACATAATCTAAAACAAATACGACAATTCTAAATAATATATCGTTTATTAAATACAAGAAAAGCAGATACATTCTTAATAGTACAACTTAAAATTATACAGTGCAGGAGTTATCTTTGCCTAAACTAGGTAGAACCTGTGCTTTAGGCGAGAGTGAACTTAAGTGAACTTCTAGGTGACATAAATTACCAACAATTAATTATTGATAATAGGGAAAATATACTATTTAAAGTTTTTAGTACTACCAATCTGTTTTATTTACATATTAAAAGTAATGGGCTAGTTTCCTAAAAAAATCTAATTTGTCCGTCAGTTGGATTAACAGAAAATATTGGACACGTATTTTTTCTTTTCTCAATCAAACAGAAAATGATGCAGATATAGCCCGTTAAAGTTCCGCGTAACGTCAAGCGTTGCGACACTTTTTAGCAAGGCGTGACGTCACGTGCTCACTTTGATGCGCTTTATCTTCGTCATTTTTTGTTTGATTGACAAAATAAAAAATATGGGTCCAGTATTTTTTGATAATCTAACTGACGGACTAAATAGAATATTCTTTTTTTGATTCAGGAAACTAGCCCATTGTTCGGTTTTGTCGTAGGACAAGGTTAGTAAATATTCTATAGTATAATAATTGAGTTCATAAAAATTAAGTATTTTATTTAGTCTACTGTACAGAAATGTTACTCTTGCAATTTCAAGTAATTAATATTCAAGATGGATGTAAACGTAACCTATGTCTTTTTGCAATCCGAGCGACTGCTCTTCTAAATGTAAATACAGAATGTATTATTATGCAGATTGACTGGTTGAGCACCTAATTCTGGAGTAGCCTACAGAATCTTAATATTATATAATTCTTCTGTACGTCTGTTTGTCACCCAACTCGTCCTAAACGGCTGGACCGTTTTTTTTTCTCATCATCGTGAGTCTTGAGTCTTGAGTCTTGTGATCAGTCATCGTGACTTTTAGCTGATTTGTTGTCAGAAGTTTGGCAGTGCTCGCGCAAGAGGGTTTGTGTGCTTTTTTAGACGATCCAAGTAGTTGCGTCCTCTGCGCTCAATTTCCTCGTCTACAGATGGGACTTCCAGGTAGCTGGACCGATTTGAATAAAATTTTGTGTGTACATTTCAACGGGTTCCTGGATGGTTTAAAAACACAATTGGACCCAGCAGGTGGCGCTGCAATCGGGCATCTGACAGCTGATTTGGACAAGACAACAGCTAATATGATATATAATATGAACAACTTAGTCAATGAAATAAAAAAAGCTGTTGCATTCATTTTAGATGAATAGACAGTTACTTTTATATTTAACACGTTGTACAAGCTTCTAACCAGTGATAGTGACTGTTAGTACCTGAAACACTTTGGGAGCGGACACGAGTGACGCCAGGGCTGAAGATAGTGTTGCCGCAAAACAACCTCCGTATATCAAAGGGCCGAAACCAGAGACTAGACGTATTACCTGTGAATCAAAAGAAGAGACAAAGCAAATATAAATAAACCCTTCATAATTAATAAACAGTGATCGGAATAGGTAGATTGATTTGGGGTCAATGATCTCAAACATTGATGTTAATATGGAATGCCTCCGGGATTCCGGAATTTTTTGGTATCAGTTTTTGAAAAAAAGGCATATCCATATTATGCATTATCAAATCAATCTACCTACTCCGATCACTGTTAAAAAAACAATACGACCGTCAGATAATTAGACGACACTCTGGTGTAGTGGTCCGCGCTCCGGATTACAAAGCCTGACGGTTGCGGGTTCGAATCCCGCAAGGGGCAAATGTTTGTGTGATAAGCACGAGCATTTGTACCAAGTCCAAACTAAGGGGCTAGATGATTGGTGTGATTGTTGGAATAATTTATTTAACGTTAAAAAAAAACTATTTTTCTCAAGTTTTATATGTGCGAATCGTTAGTCTGGCGAACGAAATGTCTCTAGCCTAGACTTTGATATAAAAGAAAGAAGGATGAAAACATGTTTATTTGGTACCTTTAAAAAAATAAAAAACAATATTTCACACATTTCATCTTACGACTAAATATTCATGACTTTGATGATTAAGTAATCCTTTGCTTAGAGACAAACTATTAAAATGTTTTATCCCAGTAGCATTCCTAATCTTTGGTAAGCTACAGCTTTTGTTAGACAAACTCTATTCCGCGGATAGCACCGAAGTGTAAAATCTAACTTTTTTTAAATTTAGTAAGTAGTAAAGTAATTTAGTCTATATCAACGACGACGCAAGTCGTGTTAAACTATATATGAAACCTCATCATCATCATTTCAGCCATAGGACGTCCACTGCTGAACATGGGGATTGCCAATACTCGCCACGCCTGGCAGGCGGGTTAGCGAGCGCAGTTATTTATAAGATTTCGCACGCAGACGCTGCTGCCCGTCTCGTGCTACAGAAAATCGCCTCTTACGACACGCGATGGGGAAGTGTATTCTTTACGGCCGTCCCTACATGGCACTATATATAATGTATGAAACCTAAACGTGTCAAAATTTTAGTAGTTAATGACGTCAGACGTCACATGATATAAAAAAATATATAACACAGCTGGCAGACAGTACGGAAAATATTGTCGCCCAGCTGTATTTATTAAATTTGTACGACTAAATACACAATGATGTTATTTTTTATTATTACAGTTGGTATGTTGATACCATTACACAAACAATCCTGAGAAACCATGTCTCTAAAATAACATCTTCATCATCATCATCATTTCAGCCATAGGACGTCCACTGCTGAACATAGGCCTTCTCTTATGACTTCCAGATTGGCCGGTTGAAGCGGCCTGCATATAGCGGTAACCCACAATAAGAATAATAACGCCTTATTGGGAGATAATTTCATTGATTAAATACTTATGTAGATAGATAGATAGAAATTTTATTTCGTAAAACAGATAAATACACACAAAAACAAGACAGAAAATAATAAAATATAGATTAACAACAACTAAAACACGAAAATAAAAACAAACATTGCCAAAAACTTTATAAATTAAACCGAGTAGGTAGTGTGAGTGGTATGTAGTCATATTTTGTCTTCGTTTTCAGCTACATAAAAGTGAAGTAACAACTATTAGTACGAGAGCCCACGACCAAAATTTTTGTCTCATAGCAATACGGCCAAAACCGCATCAAATCGATAGATACGATTATCCTGAACTCGAAAATACCAATATCAGACATTTTCCGCGTAGCGTTTGATCTGACCGAATTTTCAAAATTGTCAAAGAATTTTACCGAACTGCATCATAGCAATATGTCTGATTTGCAGACTGTAGTTGAATGATAGTTCTGAGATACCGGAAACATATTTTTCAGACGTTAGTGGTGTAGCGCAAACCCGTAAAATCACTTAAAAAAATTAAAAATGAGACAAAAAAAATGTCTCATAGCAATACGTCTGAAAATCTTTTTTATTAGTAAATTTTGGTTATTTGATGCGAACAAAACAATTTTCAGACGGAAATGTGAACGCATTAAATTTTGAGACCGTTTTGAAAATGTTAACAATTTTTACCGATTGGTATCATAGCAATATGTCTGAAAATTGTTGGACATGATAAAATAAGTTGTCCACATGTGCAAAAAATTTATATCAGACAAATTAAGTGTAGCACCTTCTCTATCAGACAACTTTTCGATACTCAGATATCATTTAAAAATCGTATTGAGGCATCTTGAATTTTCTGTTACAAACCAATGAATACGCTGAGGCTGTTGAAATTAAATACTGATTGATATGATAGTTTTGGTTTTATTTAAAGCACACTTGAGTAACTTTTACAAAAGAAATAAGTAATGACATCTGTCATCTGTCAAAGTACATATAATAGACAAAGGAGATTCTTGAATATCTATGGAGGCTGTAAATTTAAAAAAACATTTAACAGAGGCGCCGGCCAGGCGACTCCGAAACGTTATTTTCGTTTTTGGGAGTATATGCTACACTTAAAGTGTCTGAAAACAGGTTTTTGGTAATCATGGCAGCAATACGAAAAGTTGAAAAAAAAAATTATCCGTACTGCTATGATACAGGTCGGCTAAATTTGTTGACATTTTCAAAAATGCGCTCAGGCTATATGCTACGCGCAAAATGTCTGAAAACAAACTTTTTCGTAATACAATTATAAAATCTATGTACATTTTCACTATCAGACGTATTGCTATAATACCGACTGTCTTTTTTTTTTGACACAGCAGAAATGGCCTCCCACGCAGTTGCTACACTTTTGACCGTTACTACACACCTAGTCGGGTTCAGAATCATACAATCTAACGATTTTATAGGGTTTTTGCCGTATTGCTATGAGACATGGTTTTGGTCGTGGGCTCTCGTACTATATGTAAACAAAATCTATGAAGATATTACATTTTGACAGCACATAAATGGAGAATGTGTGTCAATGGAAGCACATGCCAAGCTAATCGCAGATGGCGCCAGCGTGCTCGGTCTTGTCAACGAATGTCCACGTAAAAGTCAATGTTAGTTTTTAATTGTGCTCGCAAGTTTGACAAACGTTTAAATACTAACCATTACTCATGTGGTAGCAGCAATATTAGAAGACCACTGATCAAATAATCACTACAGGTAAGACCAAACACAATGTGACACCTACCGAAATAAATTTGCAGTGTGCTTTCCCTTTGATTGATGGTGTGATTATCCCTATTAGTGTGTTTTTGGCGTATAATTCCTGCCTACGCATATTAACACACACACACACACACACACACACGCACACGCACACGCACACGCACACGCACACGCACACGCACACGCACACGCACACGCACACGCACACGCACACGCACACGCACACGCACACGCACACGCACACGCACACGCACACGCACACGCACACGCACACGAACACGCACACGCACACGCACACGCACACGCACACGCACACACACACACACACACGAGAGCGCACTCGCACGGACAGACTCACACTCTCTCTTTCTCTCTCCCTTTCTCACACACACACACACACACACATACACATACATACACACACGCAAACACACTCACGCTCGTACACACGCGCACACACAGACAAAAACACACACACAGACAGAAACACAAACACACAGAGACAGAAACACAAACAAACACACACACACACACACACACACACACACACACACAGAGAGAGAGAGAGAGAGAGAGAGACAGACAGACACATAGACAGACATACAGACAGACAGACAGACACACACACACACACACACACACACACACACACACAGAGACACACACACACACACACACACACACACACACACACACACACACACACACACACACACACACACACACACACAGAGAGAGAGAGAGAGAGAGAGAGAGAGAGAGAGAGAGAGAGAGAGAGAGAGACAACAGTCTAAGTGTTGTTTGTATTTTCTGTACGTACATCATTGCTGTTCTGCAGGCCGTACTGGCAGGTGCGGTTGGCGGCGCAGTGCGCGACGGCCCCCGCAGCCACGTCCCCGACGTCCCCCGACGCGTCGCGCAGCACGGTCCAGCCCGTGATCACGGCTATGATCACGTACGAGAACGTCGTCAGAACGATCGCTAGGAGGGTGCCTTTGGGAATAGACTTTTGGGGGTCCTGGGAACAAGGGATTCGAATTCAAATAGTCTTTATACAAGGTATCATAAATAAATAAATCTATAAGTATATATAAAATACACCATTTAAAAGTCAAGACCGGCTGAGCCGATTTTTATGATTTATAATTTTTTAGATTTCTCTATGAAGGTGCGGTACGAAGTTCGCCGGGACAGCTAGTAATAAATAAACAAATATTGAAGAACATCACATACATTGCTCTGATCCTATAGTAACTAGCCAAAGCACTTGTGTTACAGAAATCAGAAACAACGACGGTACCACAACACCCAGACCCGAGACAAAATAGAAAAGTTATTTGTCTACCTTGACCGACCGGGAATGGAACCCTGGAGCTCAGAGATAGCGGCACCAAGTCCGTACTCGCCTCTCGGCTACGGAGGTCATCATCATCATCATCATAATCAGCCCACGTCTGTCCACTGCTGGATGCACGCCACTGAGCCTGATCTTCGGCTATTACATAGGGCACACTAAAAGTTTTGCACTTCTAGCTAATCGGAACTATTGAATTTCGAATGTTATATTTTTTTAAACGTTGCCACCTTCTTAGTAAAAAAAAAACAATTGGCGGGAAATGATTTGTCAATTGTTTT
The DNA here is from genome assembly GCA_963576865.1 of Anania hortulata. NCBI lineage: Eukaryota > Metazoa > Arthropoda > Insecta > Lepidoptera > Crambidae > Anania > Anania hortulata. The sequence goes on from OY756406.1 coordinate 2,015,167, forward strand.
TTATCACACATCAAAGTTCTACGTACGCAACAAAAATGGAATTAAGTCGAAAGGATTTTAGAGCGATGATTTTTTATGATTTTAAATGTTCTCTCTCTCCGCAAGACTATGCCGCTCGTCTTCAAAATTCTTTTGGGAGAGAAGCACCTTGTTTGAGCACCGTGAGGAGATGGTTTGCTGAATTTGAGAGAGGTCGAGTTTCTTTACATGACGAATTTCGTGAAGGGCGGCCTTCAATTGCCGTCAACGAAAACAATGTGGCTATTGTTAGGCGGCTAATTGAAGAAAACCCGCGGATTACCTATGAGACAATTCGAGGACTATTGGGGATTGGTATGAGCCCAATTCAGAAAATTTTATACGAAGAATTGAAAGTTCGGAAACTTTGCTGTCGTTGGATCCCTCATGAACTGACAGCGGAGCAGAAGCGGGCTCGCGTGGAATGGTGCTCACAGATGCTACCGAAGTACGACCACAGACATTCTAAAGCTGTTTATGACATTGTCACAAGAGACGAAACGTGGATTCATTGTTTTGAACCCGAAAAAAAACAGAAATCTTGTGAATGGGTGTTTGAAAATGACAACAGGCCAACAAAAGTGAGGCAGGCGAGAAACGTTGGTAAAAAAATTATCGCGTTTTTTTTCTCAGCTACGGGTCCCATCTGTACAATTCCACTTAAAGATCAAAAGAGTGTTAACGCCGAGTGGTATTCTACCATTTGTTTACCCAGGGTGTTAGAAAAAGTTCGCGAAAGACGACCCAAAAGCCGCGATCTCCTACATCATAACAACGCGTAAAGAAGCGTTGAAGAAAAAGAACACGGCCAACAAAACAAAGTCATTTTTAGCTTCCGAAAAAGTACAACTCGTCACCCATCCTGCGCATAGCCCCGACCTAGCACCCTGTGATTTCTGTATTTTCCCCAAAATCAAAGATTTGATGAGAGGTTTTTTTTACCAACTTTTACTACCACTACCACTTTTACCAACTCCGAAAAGGCAGTGATAGCGTTCAATCAGCACGTAGAAAACATGCCTTCAGATCTGTGGTCCTCCTGTTTTAAAAAATGGTTCGATCGCATACATTTTTTTTTAAAGGAGAGTATTTTGAAAAGCAATAAACATAATATTTTGGTTATAACATCATGTTGTTTTTTTAAGTTACGCAAAACTTATAGTGTGACCTACGTATTTTCCAACCACTGCCTGCTTTGTGTATATCATCACTTCACCTTGTCGAACGGCGAACTACATTGCGTTTGGCAAGACGTAGTCTCCACTCAAGAATACGTCTACCCCATCGGTTATTGGTTCTATGGAAAATATGACCACCCCACTGCCACTTCTGTTTGCTTAATCATTGAGCTATATCAAATACTTTAGTTTTCTGTCAGATAAGCTCATTTCTGAGCAACTTAAAATCAGTGTAGGTACCATTCGTACCGTAAGTCACGACAGGCAGTACGCACTCGTTGAAGACTTGTCTTCAGACTCTGAGAGATTAGCGTTAAAAATACTTTTGAATACGTTTATTTGAAAGGGTTCTTTTGTCCGTGTTGTGTTAGGAGGCCCTGTCAAAATGCTGTCAAAAGTTGTAACCTCTTCCAATTCAATTCAATTCAATATCTTTATTGCGTGTCACATGGGAGCAAGTTGTTAATAATTAAAGCTAGAGTACATGTGACGCCGCGTAAGCCCGTATTCCAGGCACATATTTATTATTATGTATGTAACAATAACATTTCTTTCTTGCGTTTCCTAAATATAATAAATAATAAAGGTACTACCTTTAAATCCCCAGATATGTTAGCGCCTGCCAATATCCCAGTGGCAGCAGGGAAGAATATGGAGAACACTGAGAAGAAGTTGTGCTCCACGCCCTCGAAGTAGCGGTAGTCAGGGCCCATGTTGCTGTGTAGGACCGTCACTGCAAACCATAGACTAAGTTACTGTATGTAACATATACTTTCTCTATACTGCGAACAAAATTAAGGCTGAGAGCATACTGTGGTAACTCTCCTTGACTCAAATTTTTAAACATCTCTTTAAAATTATGCGATTAGTGCATAATTCAGATCATAAAAATAGAATTATGAATTAAAACATTAAGCATAGCACGGTCAAGTTTCTTTTTGCCATTTCATATTGATTGTTTAGTAAACTAGCTAGCCTAAGCCGAAATTCAAACAGACAAACTTCAACAATACAACAAAAAAATTATAGCCTTTTCCGCGGAGGAGATGCTTTACGCATACCTGCTATCGTGGAGACGACCGCGGATTATGTGGAACACGTTAACGAGTTAGGCCGGTTACATCCGTAACCATCACACCCCTACGCACAAAGAACTGAATTTGAGTCTAAGTGCGGAAAAAGGAGTACCCACTAAAACCTCCACGTGTTTCATTAGGCCCGCTATTTACGGGACGACGAAGGATCACTTTTGTTGCATGCGCTCCATCAAAATAATTATACCCTCCATTTTATCATGCCAATCGAACCATCAACAAAATGTTTTTTCCTTATCCTCGGAGGTCAAATCTTATTTTGGGTCGCTGCGCTTAAATCTTAGCTATTTATATTTAATTAATTCCTTTTTAAATTGACCTCGAAAAGGTGGATGTTTCCTTTGACAACTTTTTTTTGTTTGTGTTACGCAATATCTTAACCGAATATGTAGCAATTTTGATGATTCTTAATTCATGATTCATGATTACATGTCGGATCTCCTTGTCTAGCACGCGACTTTAATAGGTGTTAAGGCAGGTATTTATCAATATTTTTGGAAATTCTTTAAGTGTTACTTATTTCATTAAGTACTATTTAATTTAGGACCAAATAAAAATATATACATATTTCCTATTGAATTTAAATAAAATAATCACTATAGGCAGACCGAACACAAAGCGCCACCTATCGGGATTAATATGTGCTAAGCTTACTATTATATCCGACAAATCCCTGAGCCAGCTCGACGTCGCTCTTGGGCCCGATGATGGACCCGATGCAGAAGTCGGCGATGGCAGCCAGCAGGATGATGAGGAGCACGATCTGAGCTTTGGCCTCCCATTCCATACCCACTATGACTATCCCGGTTAGAAGCACTATAGTTATGCAGCCGTAGATCGCTTGGTCCTGGAAATATAAAATAAAACATGTGCCTGCTACCTCCGACCTCCGTAGCCAGTGGACAGATGACCTGGTAAAGGTTGCAGGAAGACGCAGGATGCAGGCCGCTTCCAACCAGTCAATCTGGAAATCACTGGGGGAGAACTATGTTCAGTTAAGAACATTCCATATGTGGAATTTTTTCCCGGCACATCTCTACTCAAAATAGACTGGTAGAGAATGCTGTCTAGCATTACGTCTGCCAATCGTACTCACCTGTGCAATAAAGCTTTAACAAATAAATGATGCAGGGGCACGTAGTACGCAGAACTGACGACCGATGGGGCAGAAAGGTTTTGGAATGGAGGTCACGTAACGGCAAGCGCAGCATAGGACGACACACAAGGTGGACAGACGACCTGGTAAAGGTTGCAGGAAGCCGCTGGATGCAGGCCGCTTCCAACCGGTCAAACTGGAAATCACTAGGGGAGGCCTATGTTAAGCAGTGGACGTCCTATAGCTAAAATGATGATGATGATGACGAATAAATGACTCACCCAACTCTTGCTGACCATGTACGCGGACTCCGGTATGAGCGTGATGAGCGACTCGCCGAAGCCGACCACGTACATCGCGCACGCGACCGCGTTCGCCATCGAGAATATCAGCCCGATGGACCCCCCGAACTCCGGCCCGAGGGAGCGGGATATCATGTAGTACGTGCCACCTGGAATCGCGCATACCTTTAAGAGCAGCATTTAAAGACCATCTAGGTCAAAGGGTTCGAATCCCGCAAGGGGCAAATATTTGTGTGATGAGCACAACTATTTGTACATAAGTCATGGATGTTTTTAAAAAGTATTTAAGTATGTTTATCCGACATCTAGTCGCCAAAGTACAAGCTTTGCTTAGTTTGGGGCTAGATAATTGCTGGAATTGTGATAACAATTTATTAATTTATTTAATTTATCTAGGTGCCATCCATAAATTACATCGCACGAATTTAATGATTTTTAACCCTCCTCCCCCGTCCTTTTTAGCTGATCACAACTGTCAGAAAGTTTTGTTGAAACAGCATAAATGACATTTCTACTCTAAATGGTAACGTGCTCGATGCATGAAGCGCAGATGACACCTTTAATTACAAAAAACAATGTTTAGGTTACTTAAGGTCATGATAGCCCAATGTTTACCAACAATTTGTTACTTTATCCTTACCTACGCCTAGCTAGGAAAAAGAGTATGTATTTTGTTCTTACCTCCTTTAATAACTCCATTGGTGCTGATGGCGGACATGGAAAGCGCCGTGATGGTGGTCACCACGGACGTGGTCAGGATCAGCAGGATGGACTGCGCTGCCGAACCACCGACAATCACGTAAATAAATTGAAATTGTTCCAATAACTTTTCGAGTAATGTTTTATTTATACATGTACACGGTGAGTTTAAGACTTATCGCGTTGCAACTTGCGTTGTAAGACTTGACCAGTTGTCAGCAGCAAGGTACAGGTAGAGTCCGCCAATGGGCTTGTTTCCTGGGTCAAAAAATGATTATTCTATTTAGTCCGTCAGTTAGATTATCAAAAAATATTGGACCCATATTTTGTCTTTTGTCAATCAAACAAAAAATGACGGAGATAAAGCGCATCAAAGTGATCGCGTGACGTCACGAATTGCTAAAAGGTGTCGCAAGGCGTGACGTTACGCGGAACTTTAACGGGCTATATCTTCATCATTTTTTGTTTGATTGAGAAAAGAAAAAATACGTGTCCAATATTTTCTGTTAATATAACTGACGGACTAATTAGATTTTTTTAGGAAACTAGCCCATTACGGCTTTTATAATCTCAAATTTTTCGTAGATCACACCAAGCTAATATTGTACATTGAAGAAGTTAGCGGTGTACCAGTTCAAGAAGTAAATAACTTAATAGCTCATTATCTCAGACATGTCTTTAGACATGAGTGCCTCACCACTGCCTCAAGGACAGCAACACCCCCCCCCCATATGTTTAGCACCGCCTCAACACGGGTACGTCGTCGGGTACCTTCGGACCCCATAACACGCGGGCACGGGCAGTTACAGTAGGGGAAATATCGGTATACCACTTTACGGAGTGTATTACCTAACAGGCACCCAAAGCTACCGTCTGCCAATCACGACTTTTACAGTCATTTGATGAATGTCGATTACAAACGTTGTGTGCTGGGACTCTTACGAATAAGCACAAGTGAACACAATAGCCGTAAATTAGCGTTTACTGGCTCTGAGCTAGGCAGCGCCGTTCATGCGGGTTCATCGTTAAACTGGTACGCCAACAACTACCTTGACTGTACCTAGAGGGGTCATGGGGGTCACTTACCCACGCCAGCCTGCCCCACCACCCAGGACAGTCGCAGGAACAGCATGACGCCCCATATGTTGAGCAAGCACCGCATCAGCACGCCCTTGATCCAGCCGAACTTGACGTTGGTCGACGGCGGGTCGCGCATGCCCATGTCTTTCTCCAGGGTCTGGCCTGGCTGGAAGTGTAATAGTGATGATTTTTGGTTTTTTTATCAAGGTATGAACACCTTTACAGTATAAGATATATTGTGAAGGTTTTCATACCTTGACCGTTATATGAATTAATCAAATAAATACTTTCACTTTTTAATCTCAAGATGAACAATATCTGTCATTGTTAATAATAGTTCTAATAAATCGGACTATGTATCGTCATGAAACTATCTATACATCTATTGAACAACATCACATACATTGCTCTGATCCTATGATAAGTAGCTTAAGCACTTGTGTCACAATAAGTAAATTTTATTAAAAAAAATAAAACCGACTTCAAAACACTAAAATGCTAAAAATAATCCTAACACTTAAGTACCTAATCAGTTACTTTTGGAGTCGGTGCCAGCCGATGAGAGATTCAATGTTTTTGTTTGGATTATTTTTAGCATTTTAGTGTTTTGAAGTCGGTTTTATTTTTTTTAATAAAATTTACTTATTTCATCAATTTTTAGTGATAAATCCTAATCTAACTGCTGAACACCGATTTCATCCCCTATTTTCCTACCCTTAGGGGTGATTTTTATTTTGTAAACTTTTAGCATATTATCTTTGAAGTATAAGCTATTCAATAAAACAAAAATCATCAAAATCGGCTCATATTTGACGAAGATAGGTAACAAGAACCACAACCAAAATACTATCTGGGTATATATTTGTTGATTTTCTCAAAAAGTTCTAAATCAATTTCGATAAAATTTATATGGGACCACCTCTGAAGTATGATCTACCAAACAAAAAAAGAATCATTAAAATCGATTCATAATTGGCGGAGTAATCGCGTAACAAATATACAAAAAAAAAAAAACATACAGTCGAATTGAGAACCTCCTCGTTTTTTGAAGTCGGTTGAAAATCAGAAACAACGACGGTACTACAACACCCACACCTGAGACAATATAGAGAAGTTATTTCTCTACATTGACCGACTGGGAATCGAGCCCGGTACCTCAGAGATAGCGACACCAAGTCCGGTAGCCTCTTGGCTACGAAAAGCGTCATCTATATGTATCGTGTTAAATTAATTAAATTGAATTTGATAGGCAATCGGTTAAACATACGAAAGTTGAGGCTCCGCGTTGCGATAAGAAATGTGAAATATGACCATAGAATATTGAAATAAATAAATATGCACCAAACAACACAATAATTGTTTGCCATGGTCTCGAAATATAGAATATCTTTGACTAACGTACGAGGTACTAGACAGTAAAATTTCCCAGAGACGTCTACTAGCACACCCAGTAATTTAGAAGGCCACACCCAAATATGAAAAGATCATTTTTTGAATTAACCCGAAATTAAACCCGGGGACCACGTCAATCAAACGTGCTACTGGCGTAGTACTCGTAGTCTAATTTTGAATTTGATAAAAGATAATAATTGATTTTGTATTTTCATCACCTATTTTAGAACACCGTTGTGGCCTATAGTCGTCAAATGAACACTAGCATGTGGTTACTAAAGCTTACTACTTAAGCCCAAGCGAGGGCGCAAACGTAGACACTTTTGTGTCTTGTGTCAGACACAAGCCAACGATGACTATTTAATTTCTATAGAACTAGTATGAAATCATCCACTCCTGCGCATACTCATGACGATCAAAGTGTTCGGTGTCGTCAACTGGAAACTAAAATTGTCCACGTTTGCGCAGCGCCTTAATTGTCAGAAAAATATTTGAGAATTGTCAAAACTTACACATATTGAGCATAGCATTTGTTTCTAGTACTTACTTATACTTCAAGAGTGAGAAAAAAACTAAAGAAAAGCGATGCTAAATCTGTTTCTTATTGTTAACCACTTGACCGATTTAATTCGTTTATGCGTCAATTGATAGCCCAACTTGATAGTACATAGGATTTTTAATCAAACTATTGCGTATGCGAAAAGAAAATTTAGCTAGCCAAAAACGTAACGATTGTCGTAACAGCCACGTTTTAGTGCGCGCTGTTATGAGCCGTATTTTAATGACCTTTCAGACGATATTTGTACCAACACGCACGCGTCGAGTCTACTAATTTAGGGGCACTCGACTTAAAGTATTATTGCGAACATAAAAAATTTAATCCAATAAAAAAATTATTACTCATACAACTTTACCGTCCGCCCTTGAAAAACCGTGAGTCATTTCATAATCATAGATAGACCCACTTCGGATGCACTTATCGAGAGGGCAAGAGGTCACAAGTTGCAGCGGGCCGGCCTACGTGGTGACGTAAGGTCGCTCCCTTGGCTTGGGTTAATTAATAATTAAGACCCATCAGAATCTATACCGGAGTATTTCTTAATTTCCAGTGGGTTGGAGTAATTAATTTAAGGAATAAACAGTGGTTATTTCTTTGAGTAAATGTTTTTAAGTAGATTTATCTGTTATCTAGTCGCGTATCTACAAGTATTGCTTGATTTGGGGCTAGGTAATAGGGATGACGATATATAATATATTGATTTAAAAAGTCGCATGACGTCACGTCTTGGAACAATTTTCACTTCGAAATGACGTCACGAACTCTCTAACTGTGGCGCGCTTTATCGTTGTAATTTTTTGGTCGATTAAGAGCCGATTTTTCAAACACCAGATAATTTTTATACGACGAATAAAATTGACGCTTGATACATTTTCCATAATAAACTGTCAACATGTCAAACATATTCTGCAAATAAAAGTTATCTGGGTATTGAAAAATCGGCCGTAACAAAACAAAAAAGTATATTCAATATTACTGGATAATCTAACTGACGGACTAAATAGAACTTATTTTTTTTTACCCAGTCGTCATCCCTATTGATTTAAATGTGAGAAGAAATCTATTTAGGGCTGATTTTTCAATAGCCAGATACGACTTTATACGACTAACAGGTAAGTTTGACATGTTGACAGTTTTTGTATGAAAAATGTGTCAAAGCGTCAATTTTATTCGACGGATAGAAATCATCTGGGGTTTGAAAAATCGGCCCTTAATTTAATACGTAGTAACGGAAATCACAGACAAACAACTTTTTGTAATAGATATTTTCGTTTACTCCGCTTGAAGCTGCTGGTTAATCCTCGCAGTTGACGATCAGAAATAAAATCATCGATTAAAAGTTATAAGTGAACTTTGATAGTATTAATTGGGACCGTTTTTGTTCCACTCCGGCGAGAATCGGCAAAAATAAATAGAAATAAATCAATATCTGACGATCGTCTGGTGTAGTGCTTCGCGCTCCAGACTACAAAGTCAGCGGTTGCGGGTTCGAATCCCGAAAGGGGGAAATGTTTGTGTGGCAATGTACCTAAGTCATGGATGTTTATAAAATTATTTAAGTATGTTTATCCGTTATCTAGTCGCAATTGTACAAGCTTTGCTTAGTTTGGGGCTAGGTAATTAGTGGTAGGTGTATATTATTGTGTGTGTGTATTATACAGGGTTATTTGCAAAACATCAGCAACCTCCTAGGGGCTGATTCTGGTGCTCAAATACAACAACTTTTTCTATGAAACTTTGAAAACGTTTTTATCTTTTCGGAACATGTGCACCTTTTATACGATTTATTTATTTATTTATGGGACTTACATCGACACCGCAAAAAAAAACACTTCCCCATACTAAGCCGCCGACCATTACTATGTTGGTCTCATAAAAAAAGTTGTTGTATTTAAGCGCCAGAATCAGCCCCTATTATTACTTATATGCGCCAGACAACACACCAATTGTCATGGTATCGAAGTAAGAAATTAACATCATTGTGCATAACAAAAAGTATTAGTATCTCTGTTGGTTTTTTCAATGTTTTTTTTAATATCTTGAAGTATGAATACTAGAAACAGCTATGCTGAAAATATTACGAAGGTTTTGACAATACTTAGCATATTTCTATTTTTATTTTTCTTGTCATCATCATCATCATCATCATTTCAGCCCTAAGACGTCCACTGCTGAACACAATCTCCCCCAATGACTTTTATTGGGGGGGGGGGGGGGATTGCTAATACTCGCCACGCCACTTTCTTGTACTTTGAGTGAATTCATAAAGGCAGCATTTATTATTTGCTACAGAATTTTTTAAGCCTGGATTTGTTATTGTTTTCTATTAAGCTTGTACCTACTTTTACTTCACTGTCGCATTAGGACTTACCTGTAATGACAGCAAAATCTTGATGTTATTAAATAATTTAAAAAATATATATATATATATATTTTTCTGACAATTTGGGTTTAAGTAGTAGGCTTTTGAAACCACGTGCTAGTTTACATTTGGTTGGTTATAAACTCGCTTTAACGCACACGTCGATCAAGCTAATCGCCGGTGTCATAGTATGTAACGTAGGCCATGACACGTGTACAAACAAAGGTGCCGTCTCGCAACGTGATGTATCGAACGGACCAATTAATTAATGAGGGCCCACAATTAGACGCAATTGCTAGGCTCACCTGTGTATGACGTCGTCGAACTAATTAATAGACCGTGAAGGACCAGGAAGTTTTTACGCAGCAAAGAATATGTGCGTCTTAGATAGTTAGAGCCCGCACACTTGGTTTCGGTACATTCTTCTGATTCTATGAATCCATTATCATCTTTATAAGCGTTTTTTGCAGGCGCCTCTTTTCGATCGGCTATTTTGGTCAAGGTAGCAGGAAGCCGTTGGGTGCGAAGGTCCTAGAGCCACTCACTGTGGCGTTATATGGTATTTATGAAGTCCCTATTCGCTCTTCTGTCTTGCTCCCTTCAGCAAGCGCAGCGTAGGACGTCAACCCACAAGGTGGACAGACTACCTGGTAAAGGTTACGGGAAGCCGCTGGATGCAGGCCGCTTCCAACCGGCTAATCTGGAAGTAATTCATCATCATCATCAACATCTCAGCCATAGGACGGTGACTGCTGAACACATGCCTTCCTCAATAATTTTTGTTGGGGGGGGGATTGCCAATACTCGCCACGCCTGGCAGGCGGGTTGGCGAGCGCAGTTTTTTATGAGATTTCGCACGCAGGCGCTGCTGCCCGTCTCGTGCTACATGAATTAGTCGCCTCTTACGAAACACCGCCTGTTGGCGGTGGAGAAGTGTATTCTTTACGGCTGGAAGTAATTGGGGGATTCCTATGTTCAGCAGTGGACATCCTATGGTTGAAATAATGATGATGATGATTCGCTGTTGTCTTAAATGTGATACTTATACTATTGGCCCTTATTTATAATTATTATATATTATATTATAATTGGCCTTTATTATAATAAAGCGACCATACGCGGGTAGTTTGTTCACTCACCTTTCTGGACAATGAAGCATTATGAAGTTCATCTAACGTCGGTCTTGGAGCAGCATGGAGAGACAGAACGTTTCTGTAATTGTCTAATCTAGGCAGAGCTTCTCTTGTGAAATGTCTGTAAAAAAAATATATCCAAGTTTTGCGTCAGTTAAGTTTTTGAGGTATAATACTTGTATCATATATGCGATTGTGTGTGTGAACACACACAGACACGGTCATTACAAGCTTACATTAATAAGTAGAACATTTAGAACCGTCTGGTACTCAGCCAGCTGAAACCCTGTATACATATGTATAGTCCTTTGAAATAATTTATATTACTAAAAACATAAATATAATAGTTTTAATGTGAATTCGTTTATACAACTTGTTGAGCGCCAAAATACAGAAACAACAGAACATCGTGTCTACTACTGTAACCCTGAGCATTATAATAATAATAGCCCTTTATTCTGTAAAAAGAGTAGTACAGTAAATAAACTTTTGTTTTACAAAATGTCTCTCAGTACAGTGTGTCTTTCGACGTAGGCCTCCTCTTACGCTCGCCATTGTTGTTGGTCGGCCGCCACCCTGGTCCAATGTGGACCCAGTGTCAGCCGAATTTCATCCTCCCATCTTCTTGGTTGTCGTCCTCTTTTTCTGCTGCCATCTCTTGGGTACCAGTTGGTCACTTGCTTGCTCCATTTTTCTGTGTTTCCACGTAGCATGTATGGCCTGTCCACCTCCACTTTTGTTGGTCAATCAGAGTTAGTATGTTGGTGACCTTAGTCCGAGATCTTATGTCCGAGTTCCAGATTTTGTCCTTTAGCTTTACACCCAACATACTCCTCTCCATGTCTCGTTGGCATTTGGCCAGTTTTTCTCTGTGATGTTTTGTTAGTGACCATGAATCACAGCCATATGTCAAGCAAGGTAGGATACAGGTATTCCATGTCTTTCTCCATGTTTGCATGCCTATATCGTCACTTTTCAAAATTTATTTTAGAGACCAGTACTTCTTCCAGCCATAAGTTATTCTCTTATCGATCTCTTTGGATGTTTGGTCTTTGGGAGAGATTATCTGGCCTAAGTATACATATTCGCTGACGTATTCGAAATTGGTCCCGTCTATCTTTAAGTCGACTTCTTTTGAGTTAGTCATATTATCAATAAAACAATAGAATAGAATAGAATAGAATCAAAAATACAAAACAAAAGCCCTGAAAATGGGTTCCCTGAAGGAACCTTAACATGCTTGATATTTTTTTGGCTCTACCAGCGCTTCGAGAAAAACAAATATTTGGCAAATGCTGGAAAAAGGCACTGGGACAAACTAAGTCAGAACTAGTTTCCATTTAAATAAAAACTGACTGTTACCTGAAACTCTTGCCATATTTAGTGTCGGTAGCCGTAAGTGGATCATCGCTGTCCATGCCTGACGCGTCTGAGTCTTCTGTGGCCTCGTCCTCTGTAGTTTTGTCCTCCATCTGGATTTTTAAAAAAACATGTTAGAACACGAGTAATAAACAATAAAATAAACAGTTGTTTAATACATAATTATGTTACATATTAATTTTTTTATTTAGTTTACCTACTCTTATCTCTGTTAGTTAAATCATGGTTCATTAATTAACCAACTATATTTTCCTACATCCGCCATGGGTTCCTTGTATACAAACAATAAAGTAATCATTTCTATGTTCTTTTTCCATAGAATACATTAAACCATAGTAAATAGTTGACAGTGGTGCGGTAATCATTATTTCAATTCATTTCTTGATTTATACGCTTTTAAATACCGACTGCATTGTTTCTGACATTGCTGTTAATGGTGATATGTGTCGCTTATAGCTATAGCATAATTAAGTCACGTGTATTATTATAGCATACACATTTTATTGCTATATAAGCGATTTACTTGTATATTCTTGAACGATGTATTTATTTTTTTGACGTTGTTGAGCTTTGAAGTTTACAAAATAAGTTTAACCAGTGTTTTTTATGAACACCGCAACCACCGCACCACAATACAGAGCGGGATTTTCCCGCTCTGTATGTAGAGCAGAGATTTCAGAGTCAATGTCAAATATTTATGGGAGACACGTACGAGATTGGCCGGTGTTCAGAGTGGAGTTAAGTGCAGTAGATTTACTTCCCACCGGGCGAATGGTACAATACATTATTGCTCAAATTGTCATATTTGAAAGAGCCCTAAGCTGACCGTATGCTTAGACCTATGTCTATATTAGACCTATGTCCCACTGCAGAGCACAGGACCCAGTGCGGTGCGGTGCAGAGGTGTTGTAAGGACAGTTACTTAGCTTTACTGTCAGATGTTATTAAGCCGCCCTAATTGTTTATAAATACGAATAACCTATACCGAATAAGATTTTTTTTTCGTAGCTTAAAAGTGATCCCACTACAACTACTTCTATTATGCTGAAACCCATAATGTTATTTATTATACATCCATTATTTAATATTTATTTACAAATAAATAAGTGTATGAGGTACAACATAGAATAAGCAACATATTATGTATTAATAATAAAATAGATAAAGTACATACGATACGGTCAAATAATAAATAAAACCTAATTAATAGACGATACTAATAACTTGATCAATAATAATAAGGAATAACACAAGGAAGTAAAATATTCTCAGGGATTAAACTAAATCATCATCATCATCATCATTTCAGCCAAAGCACGTCCACTGCTGAACATAGGCCTCCCCCCTTAGTGACTTCCAGATTGGCCGGTTGGATGTGATCACATATGGAACTCTCTATTGGCCTCATAAGAAAGCTCAAGGTTGCACAGCGTGCTATGGAAAGGGCTATGCTCGGTGTTTCTTTGCGAGATTGACTCAGGAATGAGGAGATTCGTTAACGAACAAAAGTCGCTGACATAGCCCAACGGATTAAAATAAATGTCACATGAATTTATTTTAATAACCCTTGTAGTTCTTTGCTATACAAAAAAAAGCGTAAAAAGGTTTATATGCCTAAATCGAGGCACTTCTATTTAGGTCTATGATAATATTAATCAAAGTATTTTATAACCATGTCAATTATTTTATTTTATAACCTATACTGTTATAGATAGGCTCGGTTTAATTTAGTAAACGTTTTTTTCTAAATTGGGTAGGCTATTGGTGTGCTGGGACTGTGACACACCCCTGGCAAAATCATCGTGTGCTACAGTCAACGGCAGGTCAACCTACCAAAAATTTAAAGGTCATTAAACCGTTTTTCAACTTTAAGTTCGACACGTAGAGTTCAATATCAATTAAGAAAATTTGACGTTTGTGGTTGACGAGCTGTTGTCTTAACCTCGGATACAACACAAGGATGTCAGTGCCTTATTGTAAGACATTGACAATTATTGGTGTGTAGTCTAGCGTATATTTATTTGTTTCTAGTGCCTAAGAGAAAAGAGGACACACACTGATTCCTCCAATTTAATGTCGATTTGAACATTTACATTTGCCTTAAATTTTGTTTTTAGCAATTGCATGCTTTGTTATATCTGTGATAACACTTGAAAAAAATCGACTGCCTCAGGTGGGACTCGAACCTACGTCTCATCGCATGCCGGGCGAGTGCTTTTCCAACTAAGCTACCGAGGACGTTGGCTAACCCGTCGAAATTTGTCAAGTGTTTCTCGCTGTTGAAGCCAGCGTTTTATCTGATCAATGTTGCGGCTATACGTATACCTTAATTAGTATACTACCGTCAAACACCCGATAGAAATATTCGCCCGGCATGCGATGACACGTGGATTCGAGTCCCACCTGAGGCAGTCGATTTTTTTCAAGTGTTATATTATCATTTTACATTTGTCAATTACAAATTGGTTTTTACAGTTTTATACAGTTTTAGAGTCAAATGGTCAATCCTAAAACCATTCAAGGCTGTTTATAACAAACTAACAGTAAAGAACAGATAACATAGTACTTAATACTAACAGCACTCAACACATAAAACCAATTGTAACATTAAAATCCAAACTGCTAAATAAAAGGGCACGATTTTAAATGATTTGTTACATTCGTGATGTTGTGTCAATGTTTTATTTTTTATCAGTATTAGAGACTAGCTTCCGGGTAAATTGTTACAGTCAGTGATATAACTTTAATAAAACTTAGCAGCAATTAAAGTTAATAGTTCTTGAAGTTAAGTAAAGCAGCGTTTCGTTTCGATCAACTTTTCCAAGCTTATATTCAAACGTCGTCGGGTGGGCGTCATGTCAAAAAGTAAAAGAAGCTAGTTTTTTGTTTTTATTGCTGACTGTACATTATACCTAGGGTTGCCAATTCTACTATATAATTTAGTATATAATATATTAGGGCATTAAATACTATATTTCTAAAAAATATATATAGTTCAATATTCTTTATTGCTTTCCCAAAAATGTACTTAAAGGTCTTATTAACCTACCTAGTACCTAGGCGAAACTACTATATTTTTCGTAAAGCCCGCTCTGCTCTACACAGCCCGCGGATCGCGCGCAAAATATACAATTTTAATATATAGAATAAATATTTTAGCCACATACATACTATAATTTTTTTCATTGTTTTGCCATCATTCATTTGATAGAAAAAAGGTTAGTAACCCTAATTATACAATGTAATTTTACAGTGGAATGCACTAATGAAATAAACGTGATAAAATAAGGTGTATTAATAAGCCATTCAAAGCAAATGTAGAACAAGCAATATGATTACGTTTAACGATACAATTAATTTGTAATTGATTCCATCGATTGTTCGCTACTTATTACGTAAAAAAATACAAAAAACCGAATAAAAGGTAAAACAAAAATTACTTAAACATGTTATTTTTGGAGGCGGTGCGAAAGTCGATATTTTTAAACTTTATTTTACTTATTTTTAGTTTTAGTGTAAGACTTTGAAAACACGAATCAGTATTTTGTTTCTAAACAAAATATGTACATATTACATATACATACATACATCCCCTAGATAGATTACAACCCCTATTTTTGCACCCTTAGTCAAGGAACCCCGAGGTAAGGTCTAATTGTTTTTTTTTAAATCAAAAACGGTTTACATTGACGAAGATACCGCGTAACATACACAAAAAACACATTACAGTCGAATTGAGATCGTCCATTTTGAAGTCGGTTGAAAAACTAAATTACTACCGACTGATATATTTATACTACGCCAATGTCTCGATTCTACTCATCCACGTGTCGAAACCGCAATCATAATCACTCATATCTACTATCACGTAGGTGTTTTTATACATTCATCTCCATTATGTGAACAATAAGCCATCAGCGGGTTAACGGGATGCCCGTTTAGAATTTAAAACAAACGGCTACTTGCGTATGCGCAAGTTTGTGGTGAAAGCGTTTTCCGGAATGTTTAGTCAACCCAAATAAATAATTTCAAAGTCGTTTAAGAAGCCATAAGTTAAAGTTACAATAGTTTAGCCAGCTTTGAACAGTTAAGATAGATAGATAGATAGATAGATACTCTTTATTGCACACCATACAAGTAAAATACACATGATTTATAATATGATAATAATATAATATTAATAATAGTATAATATGATTGCAGTCAAATCTATAAAATTAAAATCAAATTGCTTGCCACATATACGAGTATGAAAGATAGAAATGTGCTGTTCCCGGGAACATTCCAATGCGGGGAAAATTCCCTGTATGGGAAATTTTCGCCCGCACAGAAAAAAATCCCGGGAACGGTACAACTCTAATCATAGATCATCACTTGATCTTTTATTAGAAATGTACCGACTTAGATAACGACTGATAAAGAAAGTTAAGTCTATTTAGTCTGTCAGTTATTTTATCAAAAAATAATGGACACTTATTTTTTCGTTTGTCAATCAACCAAAAAATGACAAAGATAAAGCGCATCAAAGTTTGGGAGTGGGGGCCGGTGCGTCACTTCTAAATTATAATGTAGCAAGACGTGACGTTAAGCGACATTTCTAATTAATATAAGTACCTATGTCTGTAATATTTTGACTATGTGAAAAAAGAAAAAAATACGTGTCCAATATGTTTGATAATCTACCTGATAAACGATGAAAAAAAATAAGTCATCATCCCAGTTTTCCGGGCAATTCTCACATTCAGAAAAAGTATTTGATGCCTCCAAATGCAATAATTAGTTTAATAGTATATCAATCTAACATTTCATCATTCAAAGTATTCCAACATCAGCTAATGCAAAGCACAAGTTTGAAATCAAATGCCTACTTAACTCAGGTCGTAGTTTCCTGTTCTTATTTACTAGTCAGTCTGGATTCTTAGTCGACCGCATAGCGAATAGCCCCTAGTTGCCGATAATGTTTTCCTTCCTGTAAATTTGCGTCTTTCTTCCTTTTTTTAGAACACAGGTTGGTTTGTTCCTCTTAGGAAGACTTATATAATATTGGAAGGTATAATAAGAGGTGATTGAGGAGCAGAATGCAACAGCTTTTGTTAATAATCAATCATCAAAATGTCAAAAAAACACAGAAGTTAGTTAGTTAGTTATTTAGGGCCGATTTTTCAACAGCCAGATAACTTTTATTTGAAGAATAAATTTGAGATGTATGTGTTCGTATAAAAAATGTGTCAAAGCGTCACTTTTATTCGTCGGATAAAAGTTATCTGGCGATTGAAAAATTTACACAAATAAAGTTTTGCATTTTCTCTTCTATCAATCTGTATTATTGAATCACAAACAGGCTTTTCTTTGTTTTTTCGTGCGTCACCGCGTACTACTTTTTCTTTAGACTTTAATAAATTACGATATAGAAACGTGCTTCGAACACTAAAGATGCTCACGATGACTGTATAACTTCCTCTGACGTATAGGCCTCGTACTTCCTCGGCCTTTGTGGTGCAAATGGGTCTGTGATTAACCAAGACCACAGTGCACCGATTTAAAAGACACATCCTCATAAAGGAACGTAAAAATAACCGTTCCAGAGTGATCCAGTTCGTGTGACTATATTTAGCACAAGTTAAACCAAGGTGATGCAATCTAAACCATAATTTGTTGGGCTAACAGAACATTTTGAAATGCTAGTGTTATCATTGGATAAGTAATATGCAGATTAGTTAAGACAGAACCGCCGGCTGAGTTGAAGCCGAGAGAGAGAGTAAGAAGTAAAAATCATAATTCATCAATAATTAAATTAGAATAGATTCGATTTTCTTTATTTTACACCACACCAAGAAGTTACAGATGTTTATAGAAACGTGTACAATTTAGGCGGTTTTATTGCAAAATGCACTGTTTTCCAGAAAATCTTTAGGAACATTTCTTCCTATTTTCTAATTTTTTCCTATTTTCTAACCAACTACAAAAAGACGCGTGGGGAAATTTTCTAATATTGATTCTGCCATCTTTGTTTTTACGAACGAAGGATTGAAATATTTACATGAGATAGTTTTTGAATGGAGCGCCAAATAGTTCATGCATGTGTGAAAGCAAACACGGCAGTAATGAATTTCAAATGTTTCCGGCTACAATTGCAGCAGAGAACCGCTCTTCCTCACTGATCGCTGTGCCAAACATAATAGTACCTATACTGTCAAGAAGACACATCCATCACCACTGAAACGGAACTTTGGAAAACCTTGGAAACTTGTACCTACAGACAACATCCGAAATGAATGATGTGAATCTTCATTGATAAATAAAACTGGCAAAGTGCGAGCCAGACTCATGCACTGTGTGCTGTTCCGTACTATCTATTCATTTATTCAGGTGGGGACCTCAGTTTCTTGTACTTTTTATTTTACTACTCAGCTCTTTAAACAATAATACCCTGCAATACAGAAATAAAATAAATCTTTTGGTTTCATTTCATGTTTGTGACACTGTTTTTAATTTAAGATTCGGTTGGAGTTAATTCAACATAAAATATCGAAACTTTAAACCATCACCGTAGTAGATATTACGCCTTAGATATTCTTCCACTTAGTTAAAAAAGGCAGAAATTGACTAGTCCTACATTTCGGGATCCTGATTCAAACTAATATCATAATCATCATCATCATCATTCCAGCCATAGGACGTTGCTGCTGCTGCTAAACATAGGCTGCTGAACATAGTGGGGGACCACTGAATATTATAATTTTAAATCATTTTTGAACCGCGCCATCGGCCGTCATTTCTACGTGCTAGCTATCTGCTGCGCCTATACCACTTTAGCTTGCTAATCCGTCGGGTTATGTCAGCGACTTTTGCACGTTTACGGTCCACTCATTTTTGATCCGATCTCGCAAAGAAACACCGAGGTACTAGAAGGTTTTTAGAATGGAGGCCACGTACCGGCAACCGCAGTGTATAACGTCCAAGGTGGACAGACGACCTGGTAAAGCTTGGAGGACGCCGTTGGATGCAGGCCGCTTTTTAACCAGCTAATTTGGAAGTCATTGAGGAAGGCCTATATTCAGCAGTAGACGTTCTTTGGCCGAGCTGATGAATGATAAATAATTTCTGCCTATAAATTACTGAACACCAGTCACGCAGCTTTTGCTTATTTCTGTGGAACCATATTAAATCGTTTACTAGTTTGCATATACCGTAGATAACAGTTTTAAGTCACGAGTACACAACATAGTTTATCAGATAATCGTGTTTGTGTTGGGCAACATAACTTAAGCAATAAATTCCTATAGAAAGAAATACATTATTGATGTTAGTAAACATGAACTCATGGTGACTGCGTAGGAACTTATATCCTACTAATATTGTGTAAGGATGTATGTATTGAAGTAAATTGGGGAGGAGTATGTACGCAAAGGATACTTTTTATCCGGGTAAGGTCAACGCAGACGAAGTCGTTTGTAATTTGTTGTTGGAACATAAATAGGCGAATGTGCCGGATATTTTGAACACAACAAATGCTGCACATTTCTAGTCATTTATCATAAACACTAACAAAGATTCATGTTTAGTGTATTTCCGTAAACAAATGACAATCCCGTAAGTTATTAATGTCGATTAGTCAGTAAATTATTCCGCAAGTAGTTCTGACAGCTTACATCTGTTTTAAATGATTAAGATCAAGTACTCGTAGAATAAGTTTGCATGCAATTATTGGCATCAAAAGATAATGAATCATTCTAATGAAATTTAAGAACATGAAGTGAAATTATGTTTAGGATAGAAAACAAGTCAACCTTTTTGTCTTCGTCCAAGCGTCCTGCGAAGCCTCGTTAGTCAGTAGTCGCGGATAATTTTCTAATCAATCCTAAGTCATTGATTGTCAAAGTCAGAAAAGGGCAATCATCTTTTAGGGTCCGAGAATCCGAATAACGAAACCAACAGACGTCGGATTTGTAACTTTTATTTAAAGTCATTCAATATACGTAGTATATTTGCTTACCTTTTCAGATAATCTTTTAATAAACTAAATGTGCAAGATGTATTTTAGATGTTTGTTACTTACGCTTGGGTTGTCGAAACATCGTTACATCGATATTATTTATTTGATGTATAGATATTAATAAGTATATCGATATAAAATTTCAACTAGGTACCATCGAAAAGGTAGTATAAAAATCGTTTTTTTTTTTCAAACCGACAAGTAAGTTACTTCCGTTTTTGTTTTTACTTTTACTTTCCTTTATTTATAAATAATGAATAGAAATATTTAAGCTACCACGAAACGTAAGATGATTAAGGATTATTAAGATAAATGTAAAATATTTTTAGACCGCTATTATTCTTTTAGAAATTGTACCGATATATCGATGTTTTTTGTAAATTTTCAACATCGATTTGGAATCGCTTCCAACAGGCCAATCGGATAGTCATTAGGAAAAGCCTATTCAGATGTGGACGTCCTTTGGCTGAAATGATGATGATGTTAATACATAGGATTTTTTATCTCATTGTTGAGTTCCCGTGCGATGATTGTTTATTTCTCTTTTGCCTAATTCCAGGGCCGGATTTCAAAAACGAATTGTGTATTTGAGGAGGTCCCTTCTTTGTGCGGGCCCTGGGCAGTTGCCCTGCCCTGAATCCGGCCCTGCATAATTCTGATGTCTGCGCAGAAGAAGTCGCGGGCAAAATCTAGTATGCAATTTCTAGATAATATAACCCCTGAACGTATATATTTATAATTAAATACAATGAATTTGAACTTCATAATAAATTTTGCATAAATTCATCATGCACTTAATTATCACAGGTGACAAAACCACTTATTATTGAACACTGGTCAATCCGGTTCATACTTATAACCTAAGAATACGCATATTATCTCTTAGCCTCTATAGATAACAAGGTTAGCCGAAGATCTATTTGCGCAAACTTAAAAAGCCCAAATCTAATTAGAAAGTCAGACTCACATTAAGTTGTGTGTTTTTATAACAGATGTAGAGAATGAACTCAAAATCAAAATCAAAATCAAAATCATTTATTTTTGCAAATAGCCATTAAAAGCACTTTCACACGTCCCAATATATTTTTTTGCCCTACCACTGCTTCGGGACAATTTGTGGGCTAGTGCCGAGAAGAAGCACCGCAAGAAACTCGGTCACTGTTGTCAGCCTCTTTTAAAATTAATATTTTTACAAGTTTTGGTGCGAGCTAAGCAGTTTTAAATCCACACATTTTTATCATTTATATAATCACTAACGGTGTAATAACCCTTTTTCATTAAAATCATCTTAACATGTAATTTAAGTTTAAATACTGGCAGTTCAGCAAGGGATTGTGGTAATTTATAAAAAATACGAATACATTTCCCCATGACTGAACTCGGTTTGAGACCTACAAATAACTAGTATAGCTGATGATATAACATACGTCCTGTATGTCATATAACATACGTCCTGTATGTCATATAACATACGCCCTTTATATGATCGAGCCAAGAAGTAAATAGCCTCCGAGAAAAGTCATCATCCTCATCATTTCAGCCGTAGGACATCCACTGCTGTCATTGCTGAACATAGGCCTCCCCGAAAAGGGGGGGATTGCCAATACTCGCCACGCTTGGCAGGCGGGTTGGCGAGCGTATTTTTTTATAATATTTCGCACGCAGACGCAGCTGCCCGTCTTGTGCTACAGGAATTAGTCGCCTCTTACGACACGCCTCCTGTTGGCGGTAGGGAAGTTTATTCTTTACGGCCGTCACCACCGAGAAAAGTGAAGAGTGCAAATTTAAAATATATTTTAGCGGTTTCTTTTAGCAAAAGGTTTACGCGTTGAAGCTGAGTTACCGATAAAAAAAAAATAAGTTCTCCGAATCCCAAAGTCAAAGTCAAAAATCATTTATTCAATTTAGGACAAAATTGCCACTTATGAACGTCAATAATAACATTATGGGGCCAGAACATGTCTCCTCATTTTTTGGGCCCTACTAGCGCTTCGAGACAAGACAAAGACAATCTGGCAAGTGCTGAGAAGAAACGCCGGAACAAACTCAGTCACCACTAGCTGCCACAAAAAAAAAACTGGTAGGTCCCCTAAACTAATTAAGCCTGACAGTTAAGGCGTTCGGTAAAATATCCATGTGATAGGTTTAGCACTTATCATTAGAATTAAAAATCCCAAGGGGTGGAGTTGACGCTCGGACCCTAAGACGTCAGGCGAGGCTATAGGAAGTCACCGCCGCCCATGCACTTATCCAATTTGCCGCTATTATGATTTATTGGTACGTCCAACCAAGTAGGCGCCTCTGACCTAGACCGCTCGATTAGAACTCGTGTTCGCTGCGAGCGATCAAATTCTTACAAGACTTTAGTTTATTCAAGTATAAACTACTCATCTATGATAACACACGGCAGTAAGACGTGGTTTCTCAAAGGACCTCATAAGAAAGCGGGTCTGTTAGCGCGCTGTGGAACCTATCATTTTCACATCTATAGAACAACATAAAAATATGCCAATATAACCCTCTGCAGGTCACAGGCCTCGCCTCGACTAGGTGGTTTGGGCCATATTCTACCCAATGTGGATTGGTGGAGGGATGTTGTAAGGCCAGTGACTAAATTTTACTATCAGTAATCAGATGTTATTAAGCCGCCCTAAGGCCTCTGACTAGGCTTCAATAGCGTCAAGCGATATTAGCCGGAACCAACTTTTAACGTGCCTTCCGAAGCACGGAGATGCTTGTGATAAATGTCACTAAAATATGGTTGGAATGGTCACCCATCTTATCACAACCACGGCGTAGGCGTTGTTAATTTTACTCTCATTTTATTGAGCACTTGTAGTTTTGGCATCGAGAAAATTATAAGACGAAGACAACAATTTGAAAGATTTACAGCCTACAGCTAAAAAGCATTATTTAATTAAACATTTTATTCCGTGCAACCGCCCGCCGCCCTCAATTTTGGCGCCCCTCATTTTTGACCGGCTTGCCCCCTTGCTGTCAAACCTTGAGGGAGGATATCAATTCTGTTCAAAGTAAAGAAGCAAAGTCTAAGATTTGAATTCTTGCCCGTTCCGGACACAGCAAGACGTAGCACCGAATGCTAAGTTGATCTTTGTCGGATACAAACGCAGTAGATGCCTCACTATTAATAGGCTTCCGACTCAGAACCGTTCGATATCAAATAGTCGACCGGAAAACCACGTGACACTATATGATTTATCATTAGTTAATTTACTGTCGAAGTGTTCTAAATCGGGGGCCAGATGGTCTGAAGCTACCCTTGGCTTTAAATACGTCTCACATACAATGTGTTGCAGAGCGCCACAAATCAGGAGTCGCTAGAAATAGATCTCACACCAATAGAACTCATGGTAATCACGATCTTCAATAATGAAACACCGACCACGAAGAGATGAGCGGCCGAGGACGTCTATATGTAGGTAGAAGACTAAGATTAGCCTTATTGGTATACCTTAGGGCCCTAGGGCCTAAGTACACCTAGGGCGCTTCAAACATTCCTAAATTAAATAAATAATAAATATTGGACAACATCACATACATTGCTCTGATCCTGTAGGAAGAAGCCAAAGCACTTGTTACAGAAATCAGAAACAACGACGGTACCACAACACCCAGACCCGAGGCAATATAGAAAAGTAACTTTTCTACATTGACCCGACCGGGAATCGAACCCGGAACCTCAGAGATAGCGACACTAAGTCCGGTATGCTCGCCTCTCGGCTACGGAGGTCGTTAAAAATTCGTGGTCAAATTCCAATGCTTTTGTAAATACCGCATTACTATCGCCTTTGATGTGGCCACTGCTCTACATCTTACAGTTACTATAGCGTCAACGGAAAGAATGTTGTAAGTCCTCTGAGCTGATGCCGCGAGGGGAACAAACCACCGCGAACTGAACCTAACCAGAATCAATGAATAGTTCGATTTTTAAGGTGCCTTTAAGTGAACAGTTATCATGTCAGAGTAGTTAAAAAATCAGAATGGGTTCTAACATATGTTGCAGTTTGAAAATATAAGAATGATCAGTACCTCAATCAAATCAAATAAAAAATGCTAGGAGAAATTATTTGTAGGATCTTTAGGTAGGTAATAAAAAATATGACTCCAAAACATTTTGGCTTAGTGCCAAAATAGAGACAATCTACATGACCTACATAAAGATGATGGTTTATGTAAGTACACACTACCAACCACCCCATAATATGCTGCAAGGCAAAGTACATAATATTTTGTCTAATAAATTGGGTAAATACAAATACATAATTATTTGCAATATGACTTTTATCATTTCTTATTCCATTTACTTGTCCTGTCTAATAAATACCAGCTCCTTTCATACCCTTGATTGTAAACACAATTATTATTTACCTAGCAAATAATTCATCACCAACACATGTGAATGCAAATCTATAATTAAACAATCCAAGGTTATTAAAGGCTTAAACAACAGAAGCAACTATTGTAGCAATATCTGTTGATCTAACATGTGGACATTGTACATTGAACAGAAAGCTTTGTGTACTGTTTCACTTGTTTTATGGACAGTGATATCATCAGGCCCATTACATTGAAATTGGTACCTACTAAGAGGAAACAAAAGCGAAAAATTATAAACTGAAAAATTTACAAATTGGTTCAATGCTTTAATTCAATTCAATTAATTTATTGTGTTTTATAACACAGGTATTATACCCTATAGAGTAGAAATGTCCTATAATTTGTTTGAATTTTTTTTTATCTGTATTTGTACTGTTTTAGTATGGGCGTGAGATGACAGGAGTTATATTTCATACTAAATGTAAGTGAAAAAAAAATCTCTTACTAGTTTCGGAGAAAGATGGTTTTTATTGCTGCTTTATAGGGTATGTGCTTGATGTAATAGTAAACTAAATAGATCATTATTGTTGGGCCTTTAGGCCAAGATTTTATAAAAATATAAAACATTAAAGTATACTGATATTTGTGATAACATGTCCCCGATACAATACAAACATTACTAGAATTGAGTCTTAAAACATCTTAAGTATAAAGGCTATAAAGCATACTACAATTGTAATTACTTTGGACCAAGACAGTTTTTTTGTGAGTTTTAAATGGTCACAAATAAAGAAACTATAAGTATAGGGCTATAAGCGCCCACGGAAGGGCTCATATTAGGTCTAGTACTGAATAAACCAATATGATCTGACGCTATAAGACAACTATAAAAAATGAGATAAAATTAAAAATAAGTTATAATGAAGGAAAGTAAAAGTGGCTAAAGAATCATTTATTTACTATTATATCAAGAGGCATTCAATAATACCATACCATTTAAGCATACTATACAGAATGTATTTATAAACAAATTTTTTCATTCACAATACAACATAAATTAACATAAATATATATTAAATTCAGTTATTTGCACATACCTACGTAAGAATTACCACAACTTGTTTGCAAGGTTAATTATGAATAATATTGTAAATATTTCCATATAATTATTCCATATTATTAGGTAACTTTATTGTCATAAGAAAAGCAGAAATTTACATTTGTCAATTTGCTTATTTAAAACTTCATGATATTAAATTACTGAAGTTTTAATGTCTGACATAATTCAGGGTTAATTTATAAAAATGGTCTGTCAGGGACCTCTCATGCAAGAATTTTAAAGACAGTTATATTTACTGCCATAATTTGAAAACATTTTCTTAACCAAATATACCTAATTACAAAAAATGCTGAGCAGGAACCTTTTTTGACACACCAGATTGCCTAAATTGTTTTATTGTGTATTATTTTACTTTTCTGTGTGTCAAATAAACATTCAACAACATTGAGAAATAATTAAATTAATCCTCACCTGGAATCTAGTAGTTGAAGGCTGATCCTTGAAACGAGAAGGCTTCTCCATGTCTCTGAAACTGCTTTTCGTCATCGGGGATCTAGTTGAATGTACGATCACCCCTCCGTTCGACATCGGGTCAGCCAAAAGGCGGTCTTTCTCTCCCGCCTCTTTACTCTTAAAATGTAACCCTGACTCCACATCCTCAGTCTTAGGTATTACTTCAGAAGGATACTGGATATTACCATTAGTCGCTGCCATAGACTTAGCAGAACTTATCTTCCTAAATCTACCAATAATTACATCTTCCTCGTCATCTACTGGGACATGATGTGTCTCTACGTGTTCAGGAGGCTTTGTTGTCGTTTCCGCCTTGACCGGGCTCAATTCTATATCTTTTTGCGGCGAACTCATTTTGTAACTTACAAAACACTATTACAAACAATTTTTAATTCAATAAAACAGTCATAATTTAGTCAAACGAGGCAATTTAAATTAAAACGCTAGCATTGAATTATTCACTTGGTGACACGAGGACCATGCGGTGTAAACATAAAACTTAAATATTTTTAGTGTTTATACGATCATGTTTAAATAGCTACTTTAGATTTACAATTAATTTAAAACGTATAAAGCACACGTAAATCACGCGCGCAATTAACTTAATTTGAAGACGCGAGACGCGACCGGTTCAGATGACTCTCAATTTGACAACTGGTGCTGACTACTGACAGACAGACACTACTGACTGACTGATTGACTGAATTTAACTGTCTGTCTTTTTTACAGTTTTTTACACATATATTAATCTGTGCTTCTGACTGACAGACTGACTGGACAGTGGACTGAGACACTGACAGACAGCAGACCATAGACATGAAATTAAGTAAAGACTGGCTGCTGTCAAATTAAATTCGTGTAGTGCATTTGATTTTTGCCATTCTGGCGCTGTAGAAAGTAGTATCGGAACTTGGAACAAAATTAGTGATGTTTCCAAGTCGATTTTTGTATCGTTTTTCGATCTTCATAATCTATAAATATAAAAATGAATCCCTATTTCCCTTGATCATCGCATTACGCGTGAACGGATGGAACAATTTCTCAAAATAAATCTTTTTGTTGTATTATTTAATGTCAAGAGAAGGTTCTTTTGAAAGAAAAAATTAAGAAAGTTGCAGATTTTTTTTTTTGAACAACCACGCCGACGAAGTCGCGGGCAACAGCTAGTTCATTATAATTACAGTGTGACTGTGGGTGGTCGCCTAGAATAGAAACCCATCTTGCTACGGTAAAACTTATGATTGATTTTATAGAGTGATAAAGAAAGTATGAGCCAAGTTTTAGGGAGTGGTTCTGAGTCGAGTCTAGAATACAAGAAAATCGTATTTAAAAATCCATTGAATTATTATTTTCAAATAAAAACGATGCGCTCGTGCACGCATCATAACGAACGTTGGATTAATGATTTTGATAGATGTTGTTACTATAATAATTACAGCGGGTAGATAGACAATGGATTTTATCGGTTTAACTTGAGGACTCGGTTCAGATTGTGATTACACATTTTTTTTATTCCGAACCACAGTTTAAAGCTAGTCCTAAGCTTGGTTTAAGCAAAGAATACCTAAAAGTACTACCGTACAGAAGACTCACTTCCTAACAAAAGTCAGGTTTAGGTATAAAAATATACCTAGACTCGCCAGAGCTACCCGCCTGCAAGCAAAATTGAAACTTAAAACCGCGCGCGAACCACAAATTTCCTTTGCGCGCCTTAATTTTATGACCGAGCTGCGAACGACGGCACGGGGTTGTCACTTGAGAAGTTATTAAGCATTACAAACGTTGATTCTGTCAACATATAAATTCCATCTGAATGTCGTGTGTTCGATTCCTACGGGTGTAGGTATTCCTTTGTAAACATTATCCTATCCTATTCTTAATATTGTTTCTAGGCTAATATAACTAATTAAGGATTTTCATTTTAACTATTACTACTTATTTTGGACCTGGAATTAAAAAAGAATAAATATTTCAATATGGTGTGACAAAATGTTAGCTCCGATTCACTATTCGTTATATTCAGAGAACCGGTAAACCAACAACATGTTTTATACGCATTATTATATTGACGTTTAGGCTAAGTAGAAGACATTGCGGGTCAATTTGCAAAAGCAAAAAAAATATTATCAAGTATGCGCTCGCGCGACGTGACCGCGACTGTCGTGCGAGCCGAGCGACAGCCCACTGGCATACGCCGCTTCAGGCGGCGCGCTGGCCGAATATACCTAAACTGCGGAGTGACACCCCCCTGGTTTAAGTGTGTATTAACGAAAGTTTATTTAAAAATGATTGTACAACTTTAATTGCACATAGATAAGATTTCACGTCCCCTATATTATTACTAGAAAAAAACTACAAAGTTTGCCGGGACAGCTGGTACTGAATAAATAAGCAATATTTAGTCATTTAAAGTTTAATTCTATAAATAAAATGATCTGATTAATACCATGTCATTCTTTTTTTTTTCTCCGGATATTCGTTCTATTTAAAATTAATTCGACATGCGTGGTTTTAGGTGGAAGGAAGTCATTCGGCACCCACAAGGCATGTGTAGGTTCCGCTGCATGGATTATACATACTTTTTCTCTTATTTTTGTCTTTAGTCGACAACATCCGTAGCTGAGAGGCGAACATACCAAACTCGGTGTCGCATTCTTTGAGGTTCGATTCCTGGTCGGTCAATGTAAAAAAAAAACTTATCTATGTTGTCTCAGGTCTGGATGATGTGGTTCCGTCGTTGTTTGTTATTTCTGTGATACAAGCACTTTGGCTACTTACCATAGGAGCAGAGCAATGTATGTGATGTTGTTTTTTCAAATTCAAATTCAAATTATTTATTCACAAATACACGTATTTACAAAGAAATAGGTTTGTACAGAAAGGAACAGTGTATTTTACCCTGTCTGTTTAACATTTATATTATATTCATATTCAATAATATCAAAAAGTGCTAATTATATTGAATTGTCTGTCTTTGTTCGTTTACGGATCTCCTCATTTCTGACTCGATCTCGAAATAAAACACCGAAAGGAATGATTCTGGAATAGAGGCCACGTAGCGGCAAGCGCAGTGTGGGACTTCAACCCACAACACCTTGTAGGTGTCCTTTACCAGGACGTCCTGGTATGGGTCGCGAGAAGACCCTGAATGCAGGCTGCTCCCAAGTCCCAACCAGCCAATCTAGAAGTCAATAAACAGCAGTGGACGTCCTATAGTTGAAATGATGATAATAATGAAGACCAGTTTTCATATCCATTTATCGCGATATATTTGTAAAAATAATTGAAGAATGGAGGCCACGAACCGGCAAAAACAGCGTAGGACGTCTACCCACCAGGCGGACAGACAACTTGGTAAAGGTTGAAAGAGAAGTTGAAGAATTCACCGGGGAAGGCCTATGTTCAGCAGTGCACGTCCTATGGCTGCAATAATACTCAATACTTAATTATTCATTGCCTTCTATAAATGTACACATGCATGCAATGATAAAGAAACAATTATGGACCCTGACGCACAGAGCATAGTTTTGTAGAAGATAAAGATGACTCAGGCTTTCATATATGTGAGGACCAAAACTCAGCCACCGATATAACACTATTGGTGGCCTTGTAAAGATCCTCGCATGTGCAGGTGTAGGAACACGCAGGGCATGACAAAAGATGTGCCATTGTCTGGGGGGAAATACAACACAGACATGCGCTTTCCAAAGCTGTAACCCTACCTGTGCATGTTCTCCTTGCTTCGACCTAACTGAGCCTGAGTCTTCTAAGTTGCCCAAGGTAGACCATGTCCAGGGGGGTCGCTCTGATAACTCTACGTATGGGTCTATGGGATATTTGACTCAGTGGCAACAACACAGTGACTTTTAAATACAAGGAGGAGCCGAAATTTTAATATTTTCCTACTTAAATACAGCAACCGTTTGTATGGGATCAGTATCAAAATCTTAACAAAATCACTTCAGCATAATAATTGTAATATAAAAGCTGATGGAATATATCATTTTGTATGCAGAAGTGTAGTCTTAACAAAATGATATCATTTAAAGACAGTCGGAATTAGAGGTAATGTGGATTCAAATCGAGCTAAATCGAAACTCCATCTTATCGACTTAGGAAACATAGTAGAACATCTCTATTTATCTGTTAGTCAGTCTGTCACTCACTTGACAGTTGACACTTTACAGAGTACACTGTCCTGTCAGCACTCTGAGTACTGAAACCTATGGAGATGGCATATTGTTTTATATGAACTATCGGTTATACGAATATGATCTAAATCGACATTGTACTCATAAACGTATAGCCATCCTGTTTTGACTTACCTATAATACGCCATGTAAAAAGAGACAACAATATATTTATTCGACTTAGTTTTGGCAACATTAAAACGTGACGTCATAGCAATGCATGATTGAGGCCGGTTCGCCATTTTAGTTTCTCACTGTAAGAGAGTGCGCGCACGGGAGACTTTTGTCGCTGCGACGTTTTTGTCTCTCTTGTCAAGTCCTCTGTTATGTATGGAGGTGCGCGCACGTTGCGACGCGACAACTGGGAGACTTTTTTGTTCCCTGACCAGCACGGGTGACAAAATTGTGTCTTTGTTTTTTTTTAAATACTGGGTTTTACGGCTCTGGGTTCTAGACCTCACAAATAAAAATAATTAAACAACATGTAAATCCAAATACTCAGTGTCTTGTTTTGGTGCTTAAACACAACTTTTTCTAAGACCATCGAAATTTCGAAATAAAAACCAATGTTTTTTAGTTAAATAAAAAACATTGGACAAAATTGTGTCTCTCCGCCAGTGTTGCCAGATTCATAGGTTAAGAATTATCCTAGTTTTACTGCAAGATTATCGTGTTATCGCATCCCCAGTTAACAAAATTACTGTATTTGTAACTACCGAATCTACTTGATTACTTTTTAAAATTACAAGTTTTTGTTAGCTAAATTACTGCAGTACTTACTGCATAAGCATCGAGCACATACCCTAAAGAGCAGCAAATACGAATCATCTTTCTCCGAAACTAGTAAGTGATTTTTCACTTACATTTGGTATGAAATGACAACTCCTATTAACTATCGCCTAAATAAAAAAGTACAGATACAGATAAAAAATGGCAGATATTTTTATCTCTTTCGTAGTGCAAAGAAATTATATTTACTATCCTGCTGTCAGAGTTAAAGTTGTCCAAATAAAGGTAAAATGTACCTATTCAAATACACAGATTGAAATTTCATAAAATTATCTTTTACTTAACTGAGCAAAATGTCACGGATTTTCGTAGATTTATCGTGCGATACATTATTATTTTTTCTATTGCATTACATTCCAAAATATCGTGAATCTAGCTTATTTATCCCACGTCTGGCAGCACTGCTCTCCATGTATTCCACATATGGCTTAAAAGGGCTGGAACCCAGAGCCGTAAAACACAATTATAAAATTTAAAAAAAAATTATTCTACATACAAGCGAATGACGCTTCGAATTTAAAAAAAAAGTTTCGTCTCTGTCTCCTTCGTGCGCGCACCCCTCTTTGGAGACGCGACGCGACAGAGACAAAAACTTTTTTGTCCCAGCGACAAAAGTCTCCCGTGCGCGCACTCTCTTACAGGTACGTAAGCTGTCAACGCGAGTTGTATTTGCAGTGTTTTGTGTAAGAATTCTTTTAATTGGAGACTTTTATGTGAATAAATTTATTAATAAGTGAAAGAAAGTAACTAGGAACATGCCTAATTGCAGTGTGGTAGGTTATGGCATAAAAAAAAGTGACAATCGTCCAAACATTACATTACACCGGTACGTACTTTTTATTTTGCAATAATACCAAACAATACAAGAAATGCCTTAAGTTTTGGCTTTCCTTTGAATAGTTTACTTAGAATTCATACAAAATGTAGCTTATTCTACTTATTTTTGTGAGTTTTGATAGTGTATTTCAAGAAAATATAAAACTTTTGTTTGGCGATAGAGCTGTCCTTCAAAGCATTTTTCATATCGATTTTTCAAGTGTGAATTGTATTGTAATAATTTTAAACTGTTTTATTTCGTTTTAGGTTGCCTAAAAATTACAGTAAAGAAAACTGTGGCTGGATACAGTAGGAATGGAAAATTTTAAATCTCATACAAAATCTGTTTTTATTAGCTCTCTACATTTTGAAGAATCGTGTTTTAATCGCACTTCAAACTATTAAACTAACTGTATTGAGCTGATTGTTTTATTTTATCGCCATTTATTTTCATAATTTTGAGAAAATCTTTAAAACGATACTAAAATTACTATTTTGGATGCCTTACTTCAGGAGCTATTAAAAAAATTATTATATTGGTTGATTCGACACAATTGGGTGCCACCAAAATAGTAATTTTGGTATCGTTTTGTAGATAATAAATAAATAATTATGAATGTTGAACAACATCACATTCATTGCTCTAATCCTCAGAAATGTAGCTAAAGCACTTGTGTTATAGAAATCAGAAACAACGACCGTACCACAATACCCAGACCCGATCCAATATATTGTAGTACATTGTACAACAAAAGTTCGTTTTCTATATTGACCCGACCGGAAATCGAACCCGGAACCTCAGAGATGGCAGCGCCAGATTTATAATCCGGCGTGCTTGCCTCTCAGCTATGGAGGTCGTCTCTAATAATTTCAAAATGTACCACGTAACACAAAAACAAAGTACGGTTATAGAGCTAGCTTTTGTAGTGAGTTCAAAAACTGATATTAAGTTTTTCAGCGAAATTTCTTATAACTTCATTTTTTCTAAATGAAATGTAATAATTTTTAAATTGATCTTTGTTTTACTTGAAAAGCGATATCATTCAAATAAACCTTTATTTATAATGTTTAGGACCTACAGGCTCCCTAGTAATAGTACTTTGAAATAGTGCTTATCGCCGGTTGAATATTAATAATAACTTCATCTACAAATATATCGATGTACAATAGGGCAGCACTACGGAAAGGCGCCATTATTGTTTCTCGATAAGTTTAGGTATACACGTTTTTTTCGTAGGTATGCCATCTCCATAGGTTTCAGTACTCAGAGTGTCAGCAGCGTTGCCGTTAGCGTACATTTTACACATTTGACGTACCTTTTCAGCCTCTCATGTGTAATGTGTAATTTTGTCTTTTCACGTACCTTTTGAACCTACTCAATATCTGTGTAAAACAATATTATGGGCGATAATGATGTACATTAAAATAGTACTTTTCACCACTAAGTTTTCTTTAAAAAAAAATTTTTTTTTAAATTTAAAATTAAAAGCGCAAAAAAATTCGATAAATAATAATAATGTTTTATTTAAATTTTCGTATTCTTAATTGATAGGGCAGAGAAGGCGAACGAATTCCCTTTGATTACTTAAGACCCATTAATCGTTGTAAAATTTTATTAATATTTTTTTTATAAAATTTTAGCAGCAAGGGTTTTTTTAAATGATTAATGTAACTCTTTCGCGGACATAAATGCTATACCATTCGTATTTGCATACATATTTTTGACGCACATGTTATAGCATTCAAGATAGAAACGTTTGCCTTGAACAAAAATGCCAGAGCATTAGCTATTTCTTTGAAATTGTAGGCTGCCTAGTATCTTGTGTCACTAAAGACAAAGTCACTGGTCGCCCACTGTCTTTTTTGACTATTATTGCACACATCGGAAAAAGTTAAGACCCCTGCCCCCTAGGACCCTCCACGCAAACAGACACATGCTCAGGCATTCGCAAATGTATGGAAATTCGTTCAGTGCCTCGGTGAGTGTGCCGGAGTGTTTGCGATCATCGTAAGTGTTATAATTTTGTTATTTATGATGTTACCTAATGGTATTTGTAGTGAATAACGTTTTGTCGTGTAACATAAATGAGTTAAGTGTAACTATGTGGGTCCGAAACCAAATACAAGCCTTTAATTTATATGAAATCGTCTTGCTAAAGCAGTCAACGTCCATCACTAAGAAAAACTAATAAAACTCTTTGAGGAGGTGTCCGTGTCCGTCCGTGTGACGCATCACATCAGACTTAGATGAGCGTTCTTGCTCTGAAAATTCGGAAGAATCTGAAAGATCGTCTGACGAACACGAATACGGTATTCATGATTCGGACTTTAGTTAGGACAGAAGCGACCGTGGTTCATGACCCGTTTAGTCATAATGCAAGAAAATACGGTTCTGATGTTGATTACGATCCGGCAGAAGATGAACACATGATATCAGATAGATCATCCGCTATTAGCAGTCAAGTGCTCTAGCATTCACTGCCAAATAGATGTATTCTTAATAGAAACAGCTAGACAGAAATGCTATAACAGTAAAAAAAAAAAACATACAAAAAAAAACACCGTCCAACTAGCGTTACATACTGTCCGCGAACGTGGTAATCGATTTGGAGTCTATCCTGACAGCACCTGGATTATGCGAACTCCCTCCCCCCCCTCCCCTCCGGACCAGACTCGAAGGCTAGAGCCGCCTGCTTACGGACCTTTTTAGCGCTGGCTATGTACCTTTTGGGAACTCAGTGTGGCAGCACTGCCTGTCAGTCTGTCAGTCAGTCGGTAAGTTTAATCTGTGAGAAATTGTGACATGGTTGTACGAATTCTTAAATAAACGTAAGGTTTTTGTGAAGATAAACAATAAATTGTATGGACCTAGGCTGTCTTACAAAGGAGTCTGCCAAGGGGGTATTTTGAGCCCCTTGTTGTATATTTTATATATTTATAGATTAAATGAAATTTTAGGACCTGATCCTGACATAACAAATTTGCAATTTGCAGATGATTTAGCTATTTATACACAAGGTTCAAATCTTACAAATCTTATAGACAAATTGAATAGCGTGCTTGTTAAACTTCACTCGTATTTAACTTATTTGAACTTAGATGTAAATGCAAGCAAAAGCAAAGTTGTAGTTTTTAAGAAACGTAACATTCAATTGCCTATTTCTAACATAAAATATAATAATGAAGAGTTGCCAACAGAAATGTGTGCAAGATTTTTAGGTGTTATTTTCCAACAAAACTTCTCCTGGAAAATGTATGTCGACTGTCTCATAGAACGATCACTCAGAGCTACTAATATTCTTAAATCTCTAACTGGTACTCAATGGGGCGCTGACCCTAAAATACTGCTGGTATTATACAAATCTCTGGTGAGAAGCCATTTCGAATACGCTTTCTTTTGTTTTGCATCAGACAAAAAGCTCGTCGAGAAACTTAATAAAGTCCAAAATAAAAATATACGCATTATCTTAGGTGCTATGAACACGTCACCGATTAATTCAATGCAAATTGAATGCAATTTGCCTCCATTAGATATACGGTTTGATTATCTCCGGAAAATATTTTTGATGAAATTATTGGTTGTAAATAATAGTATATTATTAAGAAAGTTATTTAATGCTAATTTCACTTCCTATTTAAATATAGCATTAAGAGATGTTAAAAAGTTAAAAGACGAAAACAATGTTCATACAAGTGATGAATTACCATGTTATAGTGGTCTTTATCAAAGTAAATTTTTTGAAATGAAGATTATTATTAATAAAAAACTGTTTTGTAAATATGTTGTACATAATGAACTTAATGATTGGGAAGGATACAGGCAGATTTATACGGATGGTGCAAAAACGGTAGAAAATGTTTCTATGGCATTTTATGATCCATGCTTAAAGACTGGTCATGGAATAAAATTACCTACCGTTACAAGTATATACACGGCCGAGGCATGTGCCTTATTAGCTGCCTTACAGTACATAGAAAAATTTGACAGTCAAAAGTGGATTATTATATCAGATAGTATGAGCGTTTTAGAAGCACTGTCTAATCCATGCCACAATGCTAAAACAAATTACCTAATTATAAAAATCAAAGAAAAGTATGTCGAGCTAATTAATGAGGGTAAAGATATTATATTTTTTTGGACTCCTTCGCATATAGGTGTGGCTGGCAATGAGCAAGCAGATTATTTTGCTAAACTTATAACAAATACTTCGGATCTAGTTCCTGCAAAGAATATTAAATTACCACATTCAGATTGCACTACTCTTATAAAAGAATCGTCACGGAGAGAATGGACAGAGCATTGGCAGGAAACTCTTCAAGCAAAAGGAACCTGGTATAGAGAAATAAATAATGATATAAGAGTGCCCTGGTTCTTTAAAGGAACTTTCAAGAACAGAAAATTTTACTCATTCGTCTCTCGGTTACGAATTGGGCATGGTCGTTTTAACGAACATCTGCATAGAATGAACATGATTACCTCCCCGTCATGCACATTTTGTAATGAACCAATTCAGTCTCTCCATCACATTTTCTTTGAGTGTTCTGAATTCTCACTTCAAAGACTTATCTTGATTGAAGATTTATTAGAAGTCTATAAAAGGCCTGAAGACATCCCGCGCCGTCTACAGGAACTTCTCAAGAATGAAGAAAACTATAAAGCCCTATATAATTTCATAATTTCAACTGTAGAAGAGCTTTAAACATTATTTGTGAAACGGTTGATGAACGTCTCTAAATTAAAAAAAATACATTGAAGATACATTTTAACATAAGACCTGGCTGTATGGCGAAAGCCTTTGCCTTTTCCAACCATCGAGGAAGGAAAGAATGGAACCAAAAAAAAAAAAAAATTAATCTGTGAGTAAGTTGACGTTGTTGCGTGAAAGAAGTCAAAATTTTATTTTCGTTTTAGTAGTGAATGCATGCTAACGAATTTTACAAGCAAACGTTTGTATTTTATATAATCATGGGATTTGAAGAAGGCGAAATTGTGTTGGACAGTCCTACCGGCGCTTATTACTCCGGACAAAATGTGAACGGCCAAGTGGTCTTCGAGTTGAACAAAGTTAAGACAGTGCGAGGTCAGTACCTAGTACACTAAAAGATCATTTTGTATTTTGTTGCCGGTTGCATTGCATCTACTATAACTTTGTTTGTAGTGCTAAGTAATTAATTTTTGTACTAGGTAGGTAAATCATAAAAATACATGAAAGTATTTTTTTATGTTTTTTAAAATCATTTTATCTTTATTAGGCAGTATCCACTACAGTCAAACTATGGGCTAAGAAAAGATACTGAGTATTTTGATGCATTTTGATTTTACCTTTACTTTATTATTTTAAAATAATTAATTTTTTTTTTTTTTTTTTTTTTAATGGCGCTGCGCGGTTTGCGCCCAGCCAATGTCAAAGTAAAAATTAGGGGAACGGAAGGGGAAAATAAACGAAAAGGCGGATTTGGATAAGGTTTAAAGGTAAGGATCAGGGAAGTAAAATATAATGAGTGAAGCAAAAGTATTAGATAAACATAAAATACATATGACATATAATATTACAACTTAATACCATTCAATATTATAAAAGACGCAATAAGTTTATAAATGGTAGGTTCATTAGTACATAATAAACACACAATACTAGTAGGAAGAGGAATATGATTAATTATAAGGTCTTGTAAAAAGGAACAATGGTCATATAGAGGACAGGAAAAGAAGATGTGATTTAAATCACCATCATCTACTCCACACTTACAAACAGGGTTATTAATAATACCAAGTTTAGCTAAATGAACTGGAGTACAGACATGCCCCAGACGCATACGACTTATAATTGACGTTACAGTCTTACCCAGTTTAACTTTATGGAACCACGGTTTTAAAGGAATACCTGGTTGAATTTGGTAGTACAGTTTACCTTTACTTTTACATGAGAACTCCCATAAACTTTTCCAAGCATTTGCAAGGTAGGTTTTAGGAAGCGACAATAAATCGTGAGTAAAGTTCTTATAGGGGAACATGTCACCACAATACACTGCTTCGTTAGCAAGTCGGTCAGATATTTCATTGCCAACTATTCCACTATGACCCGGGACCCAAGCAAAATGAATATCATATTCATTCAAAGTACATTCATGGATAATGTTTCTTAGTTGAAAAATAACTGGGAAATAACTCTTAGAGTGGAATGGAAATAATTAAAATATTCACAAACTATTACTCTTAATTTTTTTTAAATTTTTTTATTAATAGGTACATCACAGCATACATACAACATAAACAAATGAAGGTGAAGTGTCTTGTTCTTATACATATGCCTATTATAGGTATAGACAACACTGTCTTAGTAGATGAATTTACACACAGATAAAAAAAGAACATGTGTTTAAAATCTAACTAATCTTTAAATTAGTGTTTCAACAAATGCCTCCGGATCTTATCCTTAAACTTATAAAGTGGATCAAAAAACACATCCAGATCTGGTACAGCTGCGTTAATGCTATTGTACTCCGCACACATCCTGGCAAACGGCGAATGTCTACCTAGATTAGTTCTGGAGATTGGTATCTGAAAAATTTTGCTTACTTAATGCTTATTTAAGGCTGCATACAATCACTTATCAGCTGTGTTATGCTAGTACTATTAGGTATTCTGCAACTATGCCCTAATAGCCCTAACCCTTATCTTATTTCACTGATAACAAAGTACTATGCAAATCAGAACTGCAGTTATTTGTCTTATCTTGTAATAATACCCATTTGTTGTTATTACAAAGCCACCACCAGACAAGCCAGATGTCAAACATTGAGTTTGGGATCTGGCTTGGTGTTGATTCGATACTAGTTGGGGTTGTATAATGGTTTGTGTTAGTTCTCAAACTTCGATCAAGAATACACTAGATAGCCGGTCAGCTACTCAAAAACTGCTGAGTATATAACGCCTCACTTCAAATTGGGGTCTTATTTTGTATAGATTATTCTGTACTTTATTTCTTAAACTTAAAGAGTTGTATTTATACAAACGCGACCGCATTTTTACAAACGCATGTGAATATCGACAAAAACAAAACTGCATCTTAACGTTTGCGGTTAAGGCTTATATAGAACAAATTTTTCTACTCAATAAATAGAAAGACGGTGCCATATTTGAGTACTATTTTAATAAGTGAGGCATTATCTAGTGCGGGGATGGCGAACCAATGGCACGCGTGCCATTGGTGGCACACGATACAATATTTTGGGCACGACACTTATATCAATCACAAAGTTCATTGTGCACTACGAAATTGTAGTGCACAATGAACTTTCAAAAGTGAAGTAGGTTTTATATAACGAGCGACAAAAAATATTTGATGGCACGTCTATAACCTAATTAAACTTTTGTTCATAAAAATGGCACTTCGATACGTAAAGGTTCGCCATCCCTGATCTAGTGTATTCTTGATTGAAGTTCTGAAATCATTTTTTAAGAAATTACTAAATTGTCAGATAGTATAGTTATTTAAAAAAAAGAAGTTTTACTTATCTATTGTACTGTATATTTTTAATATTGTATATATTTTTAATGAATCCAATGAAAAAGATTATTCTGTCAACCTGAAACTCGTTTCTGTGTCAGTGATATTAAGAAATTACATATTATTTTCATTGTAGTCAATAATAGGATATTTTGTTATTCTTAAGTTTTATTTGAATTATGGCTTCTTATGAAAAATAATTACTTAGTAGATCATCATCATCATCATGTCAGCTATAGGATGTCCACTGCTGAACAAAGGCCTCCCCCAATAACTTATCATCAGGGGGGATTGCCAATACTCGCCACGCTTGGCAGGTGGGTTAGTGCCGTGTGGGGACGGCCGTAAAGAATACACTTAATTTTAAATGTGTTACCTAAACAATTACAAGTGCTTTTAAGATTTGTTTGAAGAACTAAATCTGTCTATAGTGATACAAAAATTCATGTATCGTTGTTAAAATCAATAATAATAAAAAATTAAAAGGCTTTTATTTTCATTAATTTATACTTTAATATTTTATTTATTACACCCGGTAAAATAAATATTAATCTACGAAAATATTAAATGATACAGTGGATTTCCACTCAGTTTGATAAACTTATATAGTATATAGTATTATATCTCGTTGTCTGTTGATGAGTACAGTACATACAGACACAATAGGCAAGCTATTGTAATTACTTATTTATACCATACATATTACCTAGCAGATGTATGTTTTGTGCTTTAGGTAGCTTAGCACTTCAGTTTTTGTCACTCACATGTATACTTATTTATACACGCTTTAAGTGTTCCGTGATCAACACGGAACCCATTTCACCATGTCTGCCTGCCTAGCATGAGCACTAAAAACACGATATGATATAGCGAAATATCGACACCTTCTGTAAAAATATGATAGATATAGCCGCCATGTTGAATCGCCGTCACATATTAAGATCGCTGTTTCGATATAAATTTAAAATCTATCATATTTTGAAAGTTGGTGTCGATATTTCGCTATATCATATCATATCATATCGTGTTTTTAGTGCTCATGCTAGACAGGCTGTTTGTCTGTCTGTCTATCCACGGCTTAGCTCAGAACAGTACTCTAAAAAGGCGTAATTTGGCAGGGTAGGGTATACATATTAATCACGCCGACAAAGTGGTGGAATAAAGTCTGAAATATGAAGGCAAGGGCTAAAACTAGTTCATTGTTTGACCCTTGAGACGGGGGGTCTGTAAAAGTTATAGCTACGCCCATGCTCTATTGGGCCTTATCAAACTCATTACTTGACATCTACTTTTTCTATTATCGCACTTACAAAAAGTATACAGGCTTACTATATTTTTCAACCGACTTCAAAAAAGGAGGAGGTTCTCAATTCGACTGTTTTTTTTTTTTTTGTATGTTTGTTACGCGATTACTCCGCCAATTATGAATCGATTTTAATGATTCTTTTTTTGTTTGGTAGATCATACTTCAGAGGTGGTCCCATATAAATTTTATCTAAATTGATTTAGAACTTTTTGAGAAAATCAACAAATATATACCCAGATAATATTTTGGTTGTGGTTCTTGTTACCTATCTTCGACAAATATGAGCCGATTTTGATGATTTTTGTTTTATTGAATAGCTTATACTTTAAAGATAATATGATAAAAGTTTGCAAAATAAAAATCACTCCTAAGGGTAGGAAAATAGGGGATGAAATCGGTGTTCAGCAGTTAGATTAGGATTTATCACAAAAAATGGATGAAATAAGTAAATTTTATTAAAAAAAATAAAACCGACTTCAAAACACTAAAATGCTAAAAATAATCCTAACACTTAAGTACCTAATCAGTTACTTTTGGAGTCGGTGCAAACGAAAACATTGAATCTCTCATCGGCTGGCACCGACTCCAAAAGTAACTGATTAGGTACTTAAGTGTTAGGATTATTTTTAGCATTTTAGTGTTTTGAAGTCGAATTTTTGAAGACTCGAATTTAGTTTAGCAAATCTTCACATGTCGTTTACTCTATTGCAATGATCTACCACCACCTTTTCGTTCTGCGCTGGAACTCTCGCTGCCAACGTTTCGCAAAAGACGTCGCAATTGGCTGCTTTACGAACAGTCATTAGCACTAGCTAACTATACATCTTAGGTATAAGTGTAGATTTTTATGTTTTCACAGTTGTATTTGTTTGGATAAACTTATAAAAGGATATGGCGGAATAACAGAAATTGCGGGTCTCCTGCAATCATTGAGTCATAGACCATTTTGTCTTACAATATTAAGCTTCACACTATAGGCTATTTGGCTCGTACTAAAATTTACTCAATTAATAATTTAGTTTGGTAGTTTTCATCATATGGAACCGAAACATATCGGTAGTTACTATAAATAGTACATGATTACTGTAAAAAATGCATTTTCAAATGTTATATTTTTGTCGGTATTCTACATTGTCAAAAACGCCGGCCACAGTGACAGGCACGTCACCATTGAGTAACTTTGTTCTAGAACTGACATCCCAAAGCGAGATTTTGCGCTACGCTCGCACGAAGTATGAGTAGAGTAGCAAAGAGCGACTGTCGACGAAGGATTTTTAACATGCCCGTTCTAGTACTTTATAACTCAATGGATATTTAAAGGTTCGTGACGTCACAAACACGTACATCATGGCCGACGGCGTTTTCGCAGGCTTTTAAAAACGTAAATAATGAATTACTATTTTTGATTATATTCAAAGGTTTAAAATTGAAATAAAATTGTTGACGCTTTATTTGAATATAATATCAACATATTAACTCTATTTCAGAAAACAGTCAAAAGTCAAAAAATAGCCTAATGCTTTGAGACAAATAAAAACATCCTTATTCTTAACTTTTTCCCGAAGTTCAAATTATGCACCGTCTATCATCTATTTTAGTCTCGCAACTGATTAGACATAGTTTGAATGTAAAGTCACTACCTACGTTGAGATAAGGCCTAAAACACTCTAGATATAAGAAACCTACAAATACAATCAGAATACGAGACTCGTATCCACTTTTATTTATAGCGGCATGCCCGGTGACCTTGCAGACCGCTTTTTGTTGCGATAAATCACTGAAGAGTTGATATTCGCGAGTTATATTCGCAGTTCCGATTTCTTCCTTAAATATTTTATTCTTTTTTTCGCTGGTTAGGTTGATAAAATGGCAAACTGTCACTAGATTAGTTTAACATCAGGTACCTAGACCTACCAGATTTTGCCTTAAACTGTATTCTAGCCATTGGGCTAGAATAATAGAGCTAGGAGGTCCATTGGGACCTTGGGACCTCCTCTCCTCCTCCTCCTCCTCCTCTAGACGAAGGCATAAATGGATCTATATCATATGACAGGGGTCCGCAACCTTTTGAGTCGGAAGAGTCTAAAATAACAATTTACAAAATTTCAGTTTTTAAAGAGCCATGAAATTTTATGAATTCGGATTAATATCCAAATTGGATTTCGTTACTATTTGTGTGGAGAGGATTTACTATGAATGCTAGAGTGGTTTTGTTGTTTTTTTTTTTTAACCAAATAATATTTGAGTATGGAACTTAAGAGCCGCAGCTTCACATCTAAAGAGCCGCATGTGGCTCGCGAGGGTCTACCTTTTATCGCAGAACTTTTAATGTCATAATTTTATTATGCATATCAGCGAATGGCATCAACTTCATTTCGCAGAAATTCATTTGGCATTCACTCATTTATCTGACATTCAAAACTCATAATTTTGTAAGCCAGAATCATCTTTAGGCATAAATGTAATATCCACAATAATAAAAAAGCAGAACCATCATACCGCAGAAAGTTCACAGTCAGAATCGTCTTTTGGCATACGTTTAATATCCTAGTCATTAAAAGACAGAACTATTATATCTCAGAAAGTTTACATTCAAAAACATCTTAAAAAAAATTTTTTTTTAAAAATTGCCAGAGGTAATTATGCCTAATAAAATTCTGCTATCTTAAAAGTATGCCATTGTAAATTCGGACAAATAAACATTCGAGCAAATAATGATTATATTTAAGAAAAAATATGCTTTACAAATATTCGTTTAAAAAAGTTTATGCCAAGTGTGTTATGCCAAATGAATTTCGGAGCAACAAGATTTTGCCAGATAGAGAGAACCCGGCTCGCGAGTATCATCATCTTAAGCACTGTTGCACATAGGCTTCCCCCATGGAAAGCCACAGCGAACAGCTCTGGGCCGTTTGCATCCAGCAGCTTCCCGCATCCTTGACTGGGTTGTCAGTCTACCGTATCGGTAGCTTGCTCACCCTGCGTCTTTTAGTTCGTGGTCGCCACTCGAGAACCTTTCGTCCCTAACGGTTGTTACCTCTGCGAGCAATGTGGCCTACCCATTGCCACTCCAGATTGCGCGTTGCGACAGGCCGCATAAATATGTTTTCATATGAAACTGCAATATTTAATGCACTACCTAACGGTAGACGGCTAGAGTATAGATTCTTTTTTAATTTCAAGACTCGTCTTGAATTAAGAGTTGCTCCTCTGGAGTCGAGACACAATGCGAGCTTTAAAGCTTTCGTTGTGTTAGTACCGACGAGCAAGCTGGACACCTTCCTGAAGGAGGAATTCTGGCCAAAGGGTGTGGTCTATCGTCGCTTCCGTGGTAGATTACCGGTTGAAACTACAATAACGAAGCCTCAATAACCT
This sequence comes from Anania hortulata, assembly GCA_963576865.1. Taxonomy (NCBI): domain Eukaryota; kingdom Metazoa; phylum Arthropoda; class Insecta; order Lepidoptera; family Crambidae; genus Anania; species Anania hortulata. The sequence goes on from OY756406.1 coordinate 2,059,354, forward strand.
AGCATCATTTTTATTTTTATTTTTTATTATTGTATATAATGTTAGTCTATAAGGTATTTATTATATGGGCCTTTTATTATAATGTATTAACACTGTAATGAATTTGATATTTACTTGAAAAATGAGCTACGGATGACATAGTAATGTTGGCGAATTTCTTAAATGATTATAGTTATTAGTAAGCCAGGACTATAGTGAATGAAAAAAAAACAATATACTCAGATGATGTTGCTTATTACATAAAAAAGATAGAAAATACCGCATATTGTGACGGGAAACTACGTAATTGTGCAAGGCCCAAAACGAACTTGGCTAGTTTTAATACAAAAAACCATTACGTTTTATCACAAAGTACATTACTCAAACCACACTAGATTCTATTTCAAGTAATTAACAAATTAAGACCATTAGAACATTGCGTCGGCGTGACGAATCGCTCCCAACATTTTTGGTTCTATCTATAAATGTAATTGTAAACGACCACAGACAGATGTCAAGGTCATGGATTCTATGTCTATAACTCGAGGCTCTCGTTGTTATGGATTCTGTTACCTCAGTTTATACGAAGTAATACGAACGAAGTTCGGGGTACAGACTAGCAATAAATCTAGCGGATTCACCGAGATGTTACATATAAAAGAACCGGCCAAGTGCGAGTCAAACTCGCGCACGGAGGGTTCCGTATTCTGTAAATATTACAAGCGTCTACCTTTTATTAATATCGAGCAAAAAACGGCAAAAAATCAAGTTTGTTGTATTGCCCCACTGAAATATTAATTTTATTCTATTTTTAGTATTTGTTTTTATAGCGGCTGAAGTACATCATCTGTCAAAATTTCAACTGCCTAGCTATCACGGTTCATGAGATACAGCCTGGTGACAGACAGACAGCGGAGTCTTAGTAATAGGTTTTTACACTTTGGGTACGAAACCCTAAAAAAGGATTGACAAAAAAAAACAGTTTGTAAGTTTCACAAAAATTCAAGAACGATTGGACCGATTTGGCTAACTTTGGTTTTAATATTTTTAGAAGTCCAAGGAAGGTTCAAAATGTAAGAAAATATAAAGAAAGACAACTTTTGTTGGCAGTACGAAGTTCGCCGGGACAGCTAGTCATTGATATATTAAATTAATAGAAAAATCCTTCAAACGGTTTAAAAAATTCTTAAAATTTTAATAAGATAGCGAGACGACCGCCTAAATTGTGCAGTTGTAAATGTTATTTCCTGGACCTCGTTTGTGTATGTAGTGCCATAAAAAGTATCTACCTTTGTTTTTAGGTATATTTGTGAAAATAAAAGGCTTCTGCGCCGTGCACTGGACGTCGCAGGAGAGCCGGCGCGTGAACGACCGCACCGAGCATTACACGGTGTCGCACGACTCCCATGAGGAGTACTTGAACTTGAAGGTGTATGTCGTCGGCAGCAAGAATGGTGAGAGCACTATAACTCGTTTTTAGGGTACCAACGGGACTGGATTTATTTATTTAGACTTTCTTGCACAGTTTTTTTTTAAAAAGGTGTACTTTATGCCATGAGGCATTCTCTTCTCTATTCTCTACTCTACTGGAGCCTGCTACTAACTCGTAACTTAGGCTGTCTGCCCGGCTCCGTGTTACCTATAATCAAAATTAATTTTTATCCAAAATAATTCTAACTTGACCAAACACGAGACACAGTTTTTGAGATAGTTATACTCTGATGTCACATAAAATAAATCTCTATTTCTTTTCACTTCCTATAATTGTGACTTACTTTATATACTTTAAAATATTTGCAAGTGAGCTTACAGAGTACTCCAAAGCACTCACATTGCCAATTTAAAAACATACATTCATGTTGCTACTTGTCCTTGACAAACAGCCCCAATGCACGCCACTGAGTCGCTCTCGGCACACGAGACGTCCGTCCTACTGCTATGCTACTTAATGCTCTAACTGCCTAGAAACAAAGCACAATATAAAAATTGTTGTTTGGATGTCACCACCTGTTGTGATTGTGACCCTCGTGGCATTTAAGGTATTAAACTTTGTAAATCTTTTGAACTGTAACGATTAATGTAGTTAGTTCCTGTTCGTATAACATCCTTCTTGATTTTATCATTGTGAATAATCTAGATCCTAGCTCTCTTTAGCAGCTCTCTCCACTCTTGTCTATACCAGTGCTGTCTGCCGGCCTATTTAACACATAACTATTGACCACATAGAACATTAGATGACTATTGAAATGTTTTTTAAAATTATTATGTCGTTCTCAGCGGAACACCAGCTCAAACCTGGCAAGTACGAGTATCCATTCAGCTTTCAAATCCCCGACAGCTGCCCGTCCTCGTTCGAGGGGACGCACGGGCACGTCAGATACGAGCTGAAGGCTGTAGCTGACCGCCCCTTCAAGATGGATCAGGAGATCTTCCATCCGCTACGCGTTATTGCACCGCTGGACCTTAACTATCAGAACTGCAAGGTGAGTTAAGGCGGCAGAACATCCACAGAGTTACCTCTGAAATGATTCAGCTATAGTCTTCAGACGTATCTTATCGCCACCGCTACTGCACGCAACTCGCTTAACACTAGATGTGGATGTTACCCAGCCTTCTAAACACTTGTTCCAAACAAAATACTGGTAAGCCTCACACACATTAAGGCGGGCCGCACCGCAACGCATCGCAAAAAACCCTAAGATGCCATCCATAAATTACGCCTTACTCGGTTGGCTGCTGTTCTGGCAACTGTTCTTGCATACATGAGACATGAGTAGTTGCGTGCGCCCATGTCATAGGTGTTATTTATTATTTGGGATGATTACCCTGATTCTAGACAGTCAGTGTTACATTTAATACCGAAAACCTGTAGAAATAATAAAAACTCTTGATATATAATTCTATTTTAGAAATAGAATTAAATGGAATGTTTGTTAATGATCTGACTGCCTTTATATTTGTTTTGTACGTTTAAAGCGCTTTTTACATCATTAAACTTTAATCGATGTGGAATGGTAATGATAACTTCCAATATAATTAAGTAGGTACTCTTATCTGATATAGTTCATTAAAAATTTTAAAAAATTAACTCTGACTAGACTTTACGACTGGTATCAAGCGGTATTAGCCAGGACCATCGTTTAACGTGCATTCTGAAGCACGGAGATGCTTGTGATAAATGTCACTAAATATAATAGTCGGAATGGTCACCCATCCAATCACAACCAAAGCGCTGCCGCCACTGAGCTACAAGCACCTAATTGGTAGCCTGTTCGGCCTGGGTTTTTTATAGATCGTTATCATTATCCTTTGACACGTTTGGTTTTGATTCAGTGTGAAGTGCAAAGTCTACCTTATCCTTTAAATAATTATTTATCCACTCAATAAAATAAAACATGGTTTTATTACTCGGTGCGTTTTCAAACAAGTTGATTATCTTACAACTAAATCATGTGACAATAGAACGGACGCCTCACTTACCTTTCACTCTCTCTGACAATACATACTTCAACAATCCCACCAATTATCTACCCCCCAATCTAGCAAAGCTTGCACAATAGCGACTAGATACCGCATATAATCATAGGTACTTATATACATTTGTAAACATCCATAATTTTGGTACAAACGCTCGTGTCCATTACATAAAAAGTCATAATAGTAATTTATTCACTACATTGGTTTTTTTTTTTCACTTACTAATTTTAATTTTGTATTCGTATTCCTTTCCATAAGCTAAGACTAAGAGTAAGAGCGATACATCTCCAACACAAGTATTTATTACATTCTGGAGACGTCTCATAACATACCAATGTAAAACTAGTTTGGAAAATAAAACACTTTTTAATTAAATTTTTAATTTAATTGGTCCTCTTCCGGGCACTTATACACATTCCAAAAATATAGCTTTGTCCCTACCAAAGCCTACTTAACCACCGCTTCGGGACTACATATCGGCTGGTGGGTGACCCATTTGCTTCTTTGCAAATATTTGCCCCTTGCGGAATTCGTACCGGCTTGTCCTTTGCGTTGTAGTCCGAAAAGCGAACTTCTAGACATTTGCTACATTGTTTGTGGTCTGATGTTCATTTGATTTTAACATCCACTGTTATTCCAAACCCTCGCGACTACGAACTAAAAGCCACCATCTGATGGACTGATGACACAGTCAAAGTAGCGGGAACCTGCTGAATGCTGGATCTAAATTGTGCATCTTTCTCTAAACATCAATTGTAACCTCTTTGTATGGTGTGCATAGATAGAGTATTGTTACAGAAGTGGTTATGGGATTGGAAGGAAACGACGGCACTTCCAGAAAGATGCTTTATTTCCTCCTGCCTTGCCATAGTCCCGATCAGTGACAGAGTTCCGAGTTCCGACGTAGCAATGACGTGGTCTCCTTGTCTGACACGGTCCTCTTGACAGACAACACTGACACGATCCTCTTGGCGGACGTAAACGGTACTATACTGCACTGCACTGTTCACTCTCCACTACTAGACACTCATTATTTCACTTTACTACTTTCACTTTTCTTTCTTTTTCTTCCGTCTTCTTCTTGTTTCCTCTTTGATAGTTTTTTTTTACCTGCCCATTGTGCGGTTCGTAGCCCCTTATATACCCCTAATCGAACCTTCTAGACTCTAATTTAGATATTCATTTCTTTTGCTTTTCCTGTATTTACTAGAACATTCTCATTTTTTATGAAAATATTTAAATACAAGTCAAAATTTCTAGAATAAACTGAAAACGCAAACAAAACTTTTTGTTCGTCGGCCGGGTTAAAACTCGCGGCCCGCGTAATATAATCCGACATTTATACCGCTCGGCCAACGATACTTGACTGTCAGATGCCGGCGAAATTCTTAATGGCTTGCTTGATGCTCGCGGTGTTGTAAAGGCAAAGAGTATCAGTATCTTTCTATAATAATAATATGTAGCGTGAACTTCTAAACGCTGATGATGATTATTCCAAATAGGATCCAAGGGAGTTCGAGTTCGAGCAGACGTACTGCTGCTGGTGCATGTCGGCGGGCTCCTCGGAGACGCTGGTGAAGATGCCCGTCACGGGCTACTGCCCCGGGCAGGTCATCCCGCTGGAGGTCAGCTGCAAGAACGACAGCACTGTCGAGATCACGCACATCAAGTTTGCGATTAAAATGGTAAACTCCCTAACGGTTACAATATATAGTCAACCGAGGAAGTGCTTTAACACTTTTGATGACATATCCCAGTAAGATATACTTATTTTAAGACAGTGCAGCTGACTGCCTGAGCCTGGCTACGGGCGGATTGCTTACTCTAAGACTTATCCCTTAGTACGGTGCGCTTTGCGGACCTGCGGACCAGTTAGAAACTTAGAAAATAACTATTGGTAGCGCTAAATTTTATTATGCCAGGGGCGCCTAAGCCTCAACATTAGTCATCATCATTTCAGCTATAAGACGTCCACTACTGAATATAGCCCTCCTCTATTGACTTCCAGATTTTCCTGGAAGCTGCTTGCATCCAGCGTCTTCCTGCAACCTTTACACCAGGTCTGTCCACCTCGTGTCCGTCCTACGCTACGCTAGCCGGTACGTCGCCTCCATTCTAGAACCTTTCTTTCCCATCAGCCGTCTGTTCTACGTGCTCAAGCCTATTGTATAATTTCCCCAGGACACGACATTCCGAGCAGTGCAGAAGCCAGGCCACAAGTACGAGCAGGACACGGTGTTGGAGGTCCGCAAGGGGCCCATCCCCGGGAACACGGAGCGCAACTGGACCGTGGAGCTGGAGGTGCCCGAGATGAGCATTCACAACCTCGAAACCTGCTCCTTCATCGATGTAAACTACACCTTTAAGGTCAGTCTCTGAAGAGGGAAGCCACACAGCTTCGTCGCGACCTTCAAGGTCAGTCTCTGAAGAGAGAAGCCACACTGCTCTGTTGCGTTGAATAGGAAGCATAGGCAAAACTGATCTCAGATGGCGCCAGCGTCTTGGTCTAGTCAATTAATGTCCACGTAAATGTCAGTCAAATTTTTTTTGTGCTCGTGAAATAAACACAAAATGTATTTACTACAAAGTTCTTTCAAGATAAGAAGGGTTTTGTGACACATCACGTGACTTCACTGTTGACACTTAAAGATTAAAGTGATGTGCTCTAACGAAATCCAATCGATTTCGAAATCGAGAAAGTTTATAAAGAAAGTTTAATCTGTTTTTATTGCAGTAACCTTTTTTTAAACTGTGATGTTCTACCGACAGAGTGCCGTATACAGTTTTTTGACGTCTTTTTTGCTTTTTTGTTATATTACCAAAACTTTACGAAAAACTCAACAAAAGCCAAAACAGGAACTTCGCAAAGCACAACGAAAACACCGCACCACCATACAAGGCAAACGCTTTCGTTTTGACGTCAACGCATAAGTTCGTCCGCAAGACGACCGAACCGATACTTCGATTGATTGTCGATTATGTATTGTCAATTCCTATAGGTTAACGTTCAGTTTTACAAGTATTTGAAGTAAATCATATTAATTTATTTGTTTGCAAATATTATTTAGATTTTTAGAGGCCAAGATAATTTATATGATCGGACTAACTTACCTAGTGACGTCCGATCCTCAATTATGTGAAGTAATCTCGGCCTCATTGTGTACAATGTAGTACGCACTTTTTGCTACTGCACTGATTACAATCTTCAAAGTTAGGCGCGTGCTTGAACGTGTCAATAAACTAAAAAATAAATAACCGGAACGTGCCCGCACCGTCACCTATCAATGTCATCTGTCACCTGTCAATGTCATTATTTCAAAGGATAAAACTGGACACAACTTTCAAAAAGAAGGGAAACTAAGTAGTAGGTAGGTATTTATAGCATATAATCTTTTTTGTACTTTAAGGATTGATAAATACATACTAACTGGGTCGGGCTGGGGATAGGATGAGGACGAGATTACTTCACATAATTGAGGATCGGACGTCACTAGGTAAGTTAGTCCGATCATATAAATTATGTTCCATAATCTCGTCCTCATTGTGTACAATGTAGATGTTCAAAGAGGAAAGTTGTGTCAACAAAACAATATAAACATTTATTATGATCATTTATATGATTTACTAAAGTCTTAGTACATGATAAAACTTTATTTTATTAACTATCTATTGGTAGATGCTTAATTCAAGTTTTATCTAACAAGGATATAGTTGTTTGATTAATTCATTAGAATTAATCAACTAACCCTGTATACCGATACAACCCTGTATATCGATACAACCCTGTATATCGATACAACCCTGTATATCGATACAATCCTGTATGATGATACATCCTGTGTGATGATACACCCTGTATGATGATACACCCTGTATGATAATACAACCCTGTATGATGATATAACCCCGTATGCTAATACAACCATGTATATTGATACAGTCACATCCCATTTGATGACACAAACCTGTACCAATTTTATACCATACAGGTGGACCAAAAAATGTGTAGGAATTCTATAAAATCGAAAATAGCAAATTTTACTTTAATTGCAATACTCTTTTATTTTTGTTAAAACTGTAAGTCTATGAATTTATAGATTTGCTGGGACTGAGACTGATAATCCACCTGTTGTACACTTTTAAGTTTGTGCAATAAAGTTTTAAATAATTACCCCTCGCTATTAAGTAGGTATATTCTTTACGAATAAACTAGAGATCACGCAAACGAAATCGCGGGACAACAGCTAGTTTAATAAGTTGTCATGGAAATGGAGCCAATGCTTTGAACTATTAATATCCGTCTCATTTATCCAGTAGTATGTAGTACATACTTAGTACATGGTTACCTAACAAGGTAAATTTATCGATGTGCAAGTAGGTAGTTAAGCTAGTATTTATTCTGAAAAGATTTATTTTATTTTATATAATAAGAAAATCTAGTAACTTTTTAAGTTATCATTGTCTGTAATACAATTTTTTATGCAAATAAATTAGTCTTATTCTTAATAACTCCTGTTCAAGGTGTAGTTCCAAAGTAAAGGAAACTAAAATAAATAATATGGATGTTTACTATGGCAAATCTTTCATTAATTATATGTTATAAATAAGGAAATTATATACAAATACTACCGTACTACTACTACCGTTTCAGTAGGGATCCTATATTGTTGACAATAGTTTCAACATTATTTTACTGAGAAAGATTGATTTTTACTCATCTTCATAGAAAACCATTATATGTGTTACACTTATATGGCTGGAAATCAGTATGAGACTCCTGCACTTTATGTGTGGATCCCTGGTAGGGTATATTAATAAGTTAATAAAACAGTCTGAATACCTACTTATTTAGAAAAAGATTCAATGACTGGTCAATTCTTGTAAAGCTAATAAAAATAAAAAAAAAAAAAGTAATAATTTACCAATACATCACATTGGATAATATAGAAAGTTTACTCCGGCTCAAAATACTTGTAGCAGCCTTACAGCCTTAGTCCAATAACAAGGTAAGGCAACATTTATTGCCTGCATTGCCTTAATTATTGCCACTGATCAATGCCTCTATCGTATCATCCTTATTTTTTTTTAAAATTTTTTTTTTAATTAAGTCATTAGAAATTTTCTGTCATTATTTATCATCTCCATTTTTGCTTTACATGGTAATTTAATATCTAGTAAAATTATTTATACATAGACTTACATAGGTACTTGACAATCTTCAATTATAATTGTAAGATTCATGCCTTAATTTAAATAATAATTTTAAGTCAGTAGTATATTTGTTATGAAGTTTATAGTTTCATGGATACAATTTTAATTTTCTAATTATGTTTTAATAAATCATATTTTATTATAATCATCTATTTAAATATGAACCTTTGTTATCCACCTGGGATAATTCAGTTTATTTATTATCTTTAGCATCTTGATAATTTAATGATTGGATGATTATTTATCTTTGTCTTCAATTTTAGGTATCAAACATTTTCACAAATGATAAAATGTCTAGAAATATATGGTTTATAACAAAAATATATTAAAAATATATTTAGGTCAGATTTGAAAATTCATGTTATCATTGGAACTTTGTGTCTAGTTTTGAATTTCTCTTACTTTTCCAAAGGTAGCAGGTACCTACTTTAAAATTAAAATAATTGGTTTTCGACCTTATGACAAGTACATAAGGATCAATTATGGTGCGACATTTTTGCCTGTAAAATAAAGCTGCATAAATCTTTCCATGGGTTTTTACTGACTGAAAATATTGGAATATAACATACAGTTACAGTTAAAAAAGTTTTTAATTTTGGTAATTTTTATCTTGTTGATAACAAGGAGAATTATTTTTCCATATCTGTAACAGTGATCTTCACTCACATTATTTGTAAGTAACACTCATCTTGAGTGTGTCTTTATTTATAAATTTTCTGAGAAATTATTCACACTTGATGAAGACTAGAAATAATTTAACTAGCCATGGCGATCAGCTAGAATAATAACCTTAAGTCAGTAACAGTGTTAAATTTTAATTGCTTTCATAGATTATTATAGAATCTTGAGAATTAAGCTTGATACTATGAGAATTTAAGGTTTACCCGGTTGTGACCAGATCTAATATTATAAGTTACACAAATGGGATACCATATCAGTTGTATAGGAACATACAAACATGCACCAGCCAACATCAATTTGTCATGGTCTCCAAACAAGGAGTCAACTTCCCTGTACTACGAGGTACAAGACAATGTATCTCGCCAGGGTCATTCGAACAGAGTATCAAACCTGGGACCTTTTACGTTAAGGCACTTCACGAATCAAGTGGACTAATGATCTTTAAGTCACAGATATCAATTAGCAATTTCAAGTAATGTTTATTTATTTATTTAAGCTTTTTAGTAAAATATAAGAGAAAAAAAAAAACTTAATATGGTCATAACTACATGAACTATTGGAGTAAACAGGTTGTTTTCTATGGTAAGCTTTATAAAGTCTTGCCCTCTTGGGCCAACATCAAGAAGTACATCAATTATATACTTGTGGAAATCCACACTGAGATAAACCATAATTTGTAAAAGCGCTATTTATCATTGACTTGTATGTATATAAATGGAGCAGAATAAGACAAGCAGATCTGAGACCAACAGATTGTCTTGGTACCATTAATGGTTGCCAAAGGCCCAATTTCATAGTAACTGTAACGGAACGTAACTTTAAAAAAAATAAATATTAAAACGTCAAACTAATGACAAGGGTGGGGCTCTTATACGGATTGACATCTGGCGAGGGCAGACTTGATCTACTTAATATTAGAAGAACTGTATTACTTATATTTTAAAATTGTTTAAAATAAACACTGAAGATTCTCAATTATAATCTTTTATTTAAAATAATACATGGCGCAGCCGTAGAAGAACGAAAATATCGAGGATCCCGAAAGATAGACTTAACAAGGTACGCATAAGCATGATCGCACATGCTCGTGATTCACTGATTTTTGAGTTTTAAAGTAATCAGCATGGCAGAGGAGAATCCTATCCCCGTTAACATGGACAACATGTGTGCAGTAGAGTATAGAATGCCACAAACTCTAAGCCTGGATGATATAGAAAAATGCTGGCCACAGTGGCAGAGATTCAAACAATCATTTAGGATTTTCTTATTAGCTGCTGGATTTCAAAACTTGTCAGAACCAAGAAAAGCGGCAATACTCTTGAATTGCATAGGACAACAGGCGCAGGAACTGTATTTCAACGTGTTAAAAGAAACTGATTCTGATGAAAAGGTTAAACTGGAAGAACTACTGCAATTATTTGATGAATACTTTAAGCCCAAACAGAATGAGGTCATTAACAGTTACAACTTTAATAAAAGAAATCAGGAGGATGGTGAATCGTTTGATGCATTCTACACAGCGATCAGAAAGTTGGCAGAGAACTGTAATTTTGACAAGCAGAAAAACAGGATGCTCAGGGATAGAATCGTGATTGGTGTGAACGACCAGAGAATACAGCAGAAACTTTTGGAAATTAAGGATTTAACTCTGGACAGAGCTGTCGAAACATGTCGGTCATCGGAGCTCTCTAAAGAACACATGAAGATCCTAAACAACTTAGAGGTGCATGCAGTGCAAGGAAACAATCAAACACAGCAGCGGTTCACCACTAACAACAACCAAGCTAAGTATAATTTTAATAAGAACAGTAGATTTTTTGAAAATATTCACAAAAGTAATAACTTCAACAAGAATTTTTATTTATGTAAAAAATGCAACAGAGAACATGGCCCAAGGAATTGTCCTGCATATGGTAAAATTTGTAATAAATGCAATAAATTAAACCATTTCAGTATTGGCTGTACTTTGGCCAGTAATCAGGTACTTAATATTAATAATAATGATAGTCAAAATAATATTCAGGATCTATGACTAGTCTGTACTATAGATCTCACTAAAAATGAGTGGACAGAGTCGCTTAGAGTGGAGAATAAAAAGGTTCTGTTTAAATGTGACACGGGGGCTCAGATAAATGTAATAGGGATAAATGATCTAAAGAAAATTGTCAATGATGATAATAAAATAATACTGTCTGAGACAAAAACTGTGATTGAGGTCTTCGGTGGTTCAAAAATATTGCCTTTAGGAAAGGTTCAACTAAGACTGTATACTAATAACAATGAGAGAATGTATATTGAGTTCATAATTATTAAAGAACAAGTGAGACCAATACTCGGATTAGGCTCATTAATGTCATTGAAATTGTTAACTAAGAATAATATTAATATGATGAAGAGTAATTGTGTAACTGATAATAAAGACTCCATTATTAATATAAATAACATACTTTTTCAGGGTGTGGGTGAATTCAAAAGCCCTCTTGAACTACGCATTCAGCCTGGTGTGGAGCCAGTGGTGAGACCACCCCGACGAGTACCTAATGCTCTAAAAACTCGCCTGGCCGACAAGTTGGATGCTTTGGTGAGGCACAAAGTCATTGCGAAGGTCGAGCACCCAAGGAGTTTTGTAAGCAATTTAGTTATTATTGAAAAGAAAGATGGTTCATTGAGAATTTGTTTAGATCCCAAAGACTTGAATAATGTATTAATAAGAGAACATCATTTGATACCTACTATAGAGGAAATTCTACCTAAACTTTGTAATAAAAAATGTTTCTCAGTGCTGGATTTGTCCGATGGCTTTTACAATATTAAACTAACTGAGGAGTCTAGTGACCTTTGTACCTTTAATAGTCCTTTTGGCTGTTATAAATTTTTGAGAATGCCATTTGGATTGTCTATTGCACCAGAAATTTTTCAAAAATATAGTGAAAATGCCTTCGGAGACATTCCAGGTGTTGTGGTTTATTGTGATGATTTACTAATTTGTGCAGAAAATGAGTCTCAGCATGATGCAATATTAACTAAAGTCTTTGAAAGAGCTAAAGAACATAATGTTCGTTTTAATAAAAATAAATTTCAGTATAAATTAAAAGAAGTCAAATATTTTGGTCATATTTTCTCAGAACAAGGCATGAAAATAGACCCAGATAGAGTCAATGCAATTGTTAATATGAAAAATCCTAATAATAAAAAAGAATTACAGGTTTTTCTTGGCATGGTAAATTATTTACGAAAATTCATACCCAATATGGCTGATATTGCATCACCGCTACAATTGTTGTTAAAAAAAGAGGTTGAATGGATATGGACGGATGTTCATGAAAATGTTTTCAAAATTATAAAGGAAAAAATCACGGAAGCTCCTATTTTACAGAATTTTAATTCAGATGTACCAATTGTTGTCCAATGTGACGCCTCAAAAGATGGCCTAGGCTGTTGTCTTCTTCAAAATGGTAGGCCTGTTTGTTATGCGTCGAGAAGTTTGACATCCTCAGAAAAGAACTTTTCTCAAATTGAAAAAGAACTGTTGAGTATAGTATGGGCAACTTGGAAGTTTCATTATTATGTTTATGGACATAAGTTTACTGTGATTAATGATCATAAACCTCTAGAAAGTTTACTAAGAAAACATTTGCATGAAGTCCCTTCACCAAGATTGCAAAGATTGAAATTGAAATTACTAAGATACAATTTTGAATTTCAGTATTTGCAAGGAAAATATTTGTACTTAGCAGATTTGTTATCTCGCTCCTATCAAGAATGTACAGATGTAGACGATACTTACATGTACGAAGTAATACATTGTGTAGGTCTTTCTAATTATTTAGAGTGCACTGAAGAACAAAAATGTCAGTTAATTTCAGAAAGTAGGCATGATAGTGAGTTAACACAATTAAGAGAATTTATTCAAAAAGGGTGGCCAAATAATAATAAAGCTATTCCAGATTATTTGTCTTGTTACCACAAATTGAGAAGTGAATTATCAGTAGATAATAATTTAGTATTTTACAATGAAAGGTTAATTGTACCTAAAAGTTTGAGATTGTCTTTTATGAAAACATTACATGAAGGTCACTTAGGAATGTCCAAAATGAAGCAGTTAGCTAGAAAATTATATTACTGGCCTCATATAGATACTCATATTGAACAATTTGTAAAGAAATGTTTTCCATGTCAAACCTATCATAACAATAATATTAAAGAACCAATGTTACCACATGACGTACCACCTTTGCCATTTTTAAAATTGGGAATTGACATAATGGATCTTAAAAGTAAAAGTTATTTAGTAACTTATGATTATTACTCTAAATGGTTAGACATAAAACTGTTACCAAGTAAGAATGCAAATGCAATTATTAATAGTCTGATAGAATTATTTTGTAATTTTGGTATACCTAATCAGATTGTATCTGACCATGTACCATTTGATTCAAAGGAATGCAGACAATTTGCGAAAGAATGGGGTTTTAATTTTACACATAGCAGCCCTAGATATCCTCAAGCGAATGGTATGGCCGAGAGAGGAGTACAAATTGCTAAGAAATTAATGTTAAAATGTCAGGAGGATAAGACTGATTTTCGAATAGCTTTACTTCAATACAGGGCTTCGCCCGTCTCGGGCACAGAGTTCTCACCTAGTGAATTGTTAATGTGTAGAAATTTAAAAACAAAGCTCATAGTTAGTCAACAGTATTTAAAACAGAAATTAAATAATAATGTCTCAAATCAATTTGGTAATATTGTCTCGAGGAATGTTAGAAATTATAATAAAACATCTAGAATGAAGAAAGAATTTTTTATTGGACAAAATGTATGGTTTAAAAAAGATGTATCTAAAAATGTTTGGTTAAAAGGGATAATAGGAAGGTGTAATGGATACAGATCGTATGATGTGTTAGATGAGAATAATGTTAAATATACAAGAACCTCTTTCCATATACGACCAGCATAGACTTTGTGGTTCACCAGCGACGGCTCGTCCACTCCTGGTTGAATGGTAGTTTATTTATTATGTATAGTTTGTTAAATAGATTAGTGTATGTTAGCCCAGTAGCTGTATTGTTAATAGTATTTAGCTGCACTGATCCCAAGTTTCGAACGTAGGGCTGGGCTAACAATACTTTGGGTACATTTTAGTATTATTATGTAAACTAAGTAAGAGTATAGATTTAACTAAATAACTGATTTAGTATAAAGATTGTGTAAAGTTTTCTCAGTTTCTAAAGTTAGGATACTGGAGTAGCAATCGGTACTTAATGTAATACTTTTGTTTAAAGGGGGATGATGTAACGGAACGTAACTTTAAAAAAAATAAATATTAAAACGTCAAACTAATGACAAGGGTGGGGCTCTTATACGGATTGACATCTGGCGAGGGCAGACTTGATCTACTTAATATTAGAAGAACTGTATTACTTATATTTTAAAATTGTTTAAAATAAACACTGAAGATTCTCAATTATAATCTTTTATTTAAAATAATACAGTAACAACTGATGAAATTAATAAAAACTTAAAATCTTTATAAACAGACTGAAATTGTCTAGGTAAGTATGTGACTTGTTTACACAAGTACTCAGAATTCCTTAAGCCTTCAATATCAGCAGGCAAAGGAGCTTCTTTCATAGCCTCCTTAGAGTCAAAGTGTTAAGTTGTAAAAATTACTAAGACGGAGGGCATTACCTCATGGTCTCGGTAACCATATTTTCCCTCCTCTCTTTTTTTCTTCAGTGGCATTCGAAGATATGTATCGCCTTGATACCTTTGTGTTCGACTATATTTTCAACTTCAATTGATGAAGTCGGTCTCTGGTCAACCTTATAAGATGATTTGCAGACCCGCAATATTATAACAAAAATTTTAAGCCACAGGCTAACCCCTCGTGAAAGCAAGTGGAAGTGTTATAATTCTGCTGCGAGACAGACAAGAGGAATAATTGTTCTCTCGGTACATATGATGCGCTAGAATAAATTTATAATATTAATCACTTACCTTATGCTATTACAGATCCTTTGTAGTATATTTCTGGTGCAACATTATATCGGTCTCATGGTCAACTCTTCATGAAGACTAGAGCCATAATGTTACGTCTCAGGAGGAATCCCTCGAGGAGACGCTTCAGACTGAACAAAAACCCACTGGCCACTCCATCGTAAAGGCCAGTGCTTCTGTACAGAGCAGTTTCTGTGGAGTCATTCGGAGACATGACAGACAACTAGAATGAACATAATGATCACCAACGGCCAACCTCCCGTGAAGGCTCCGATGTCATTCATTCTGAGACATGAGAGACAACTAGAATGAACTTAATGATCACCACGGCCAACCTCCCGTGAAAGCTCCGATGTCATTCATTCTGTCTCGTTTGCGGGCTGAAGAATAACGCCACTCTGTCACACACACTCCTTGTTTTCATGATTAATTTCTGGCTGATTATGTTGTTGGAGTGGAGGCCACGTCTCGGCGAACGTAGTGTAGGACGCTTCTCAATTCGATGGGCCGACGAACTCAGGAATATGGCTGGATACATTTGTATCAAAGCAGGAGATCGTACTCCTTGGCGCTCTTTGCGTCCTTCCCTTACATCCAGCAGTGGGCTGTAATAGGCTGAGATGATGGTGATGGTGATGATATTATATTTTAGTGTGTTGTGGTGGTGATAGAAATCGTAATAATCGTAATAATTGAGCCGAGGTATCGGTCCAACAATTTCACAAATTCAACTGACAAGTTTTGTTTTCCAGCCACCATACTTTTACACAAACATCACCGTATTTTCTTCTTGGTTTTTTGCATTTGTATGTAAGCTGTAAATCACTAATTAGTTCAAAAACTAATTTATTCTAATTAATTATGTCTTCAGTGCTGTGTACAAAAAAGTACAATGACATTGACAGGTGACAGATGACATTGATAGGTGACGGTGCGGGCACGTTCCGGTTATTTATTTTTTAGTTTATTGACACGTTCAAGCACGCGCCTAACTTTGAAGATTGTAATCAGTGCAGTAGCAAAAAGTGCGTACTACATTGTACACAATGAGGACGAGATTATGGAACAT
The DNA here is from genome assembly GCA_963576865.1 of Anania hortulata. Taxonomy (NCBI): domain Eukaryota; kingdom Metazoa; phylum Arthropoda; class Insecta; order Lepidoptera; family Crambidae; genus Anania; species Anania hortulata. Next base: position 2,075,768 of record OY756406.1, read on the forward strand.
AATTGTGTTTTTGCAATTATATAAATTTAAAATAAATAATATTTTTTTGAAAATATTGTCTTAAGTTGTATGGGTGAAACGGAAAATCCGAAGTGTCAGAAATCCCTTCTTATCTTGAAAGAACTATAGTACACAGAGCCATCGTTTTGATCAGAAATACAGTTATTTACTTAATATTGTTATGTGTTTTTTGACGCTAGTTAGACACAGTTATTTGATTAAGGGTAGAACCAGTGAATTTGTGATCAAATAATAACTACGGGCAAGACCAAACACAATGCTACACCAAGGCTAAAAACTGACGGAGCGATTTTGTCCCGTGCCCGCCGCGGTGGTAGAACTGCGGTTTTATTTTTAAACTCACGAGACTGGTGATCTGCGCGGTCACGCAGCCGTCGCGGTTGAGATCATGGCCCGCAAACTTGGCGGGCGATGATCGCAAGACAGGCGGTTTCTGTACGGGCGAGCCCCGTCGGCTACTGCGGTCGCCCGCTAAGCAAGGACCGGAACCGCTTACCAATAAAAGGGTTTTTAATTGCGTATTTCATAAACTTGTTTCCACAAACCCTATCAATTCGGTAAGCATATCGTCGACTTACTCTAACGAAAGGCTAACCAAATGAATACAGTTAATTCGAGTAAGCACTAACCGTATCTGAAAACCCTATCGAGGCTTACCCTATGAAAGGGTTTTAAAAGCGCTCAAGCAATTTTAACCTCTACGTGCACACCATTCGACTCATTATTGTATAACCTTTTACGGCGAACTTAAATACACAGACAGGTTAATACAAATCACCACAATGCGCGAAAAAGACATAGACAATAGGGTAACCCTGTTAGTTGGTAAGTGCTAAATATTGAAATTATTAATACCCTATTTGATTCGGTAAGCGCATTGAAAGCAGTTAACTTTATTTAAAAAGGTTTCCGTAACGAAAAGCTACTCTGGGTAACCTTTTAATAGGGTTTCCCTAACAATCGGCTTAATCAAAAAAAGGGGTTTTCCGGTCCTTGCCGCTAAGTAATCAAAGAACGCGCGAAAGGCCTTGTATAGCTTCACCGGGGAGATTGGGCGAGTACTGAAGATACTCAGCCTAGAGAGCGGCCGGCCCGCGGGTACCTCGTGCGCGGGCCGCGTCCGGGCCCAGTACTGGCCCCCGCCCTGAGGGCACCCGGCCGAGAGGTGAACCCGACTAGCGGTTGCACCGTCATGATCCTTGCTGTGCTACAGACTAGGCTGTGAGCGCAGACCGTGCAGGCTCTAATCTAGTGGGCCCGATCGACATGGAAGGACTGGGCCTGAAGGGCGCCTCTGTAGGCTCGGACCTCGGCTTGGGCCGTCGTCCGAGGGGCGGACAGGTGAAAAGCGGCCAGGCACGTGTCATGCCTGCCGAAATCGAACGAGGGGCCTCGCACTCGCCGGCGACTGCGTTGATTCGAACTAGTGCTTGACTGCTAGCCGCTTCTTGTAAGCGGTGATCTTATCGTCGCGATCCTCGAGAATGTTCCTCGGACGGCGGAGTTTAGTATCGATATCTTTCTGGCAAGAATAGGTGGCGGCTTTGACTACGAGAGGATTCGGATGATTGACGGCCTTATCGAAGAAACGTTTGGACGTATCTTTCATAAAGGCGACAACAGTCAGAATTCGGAGATCGCGGTGTAAATTCAAATTGCGCATTAGCGGATAGGCGTCCGCGACAGAGCGTATGAATTTGTTTTGAAGGGTTTGGAGTTTGCAAAGCTGATATTTAGAGGCGTGAGTGAACACTGGACCAGCGGAGGTAATCACGGGATGGATACAGGACATTTTACTCTTCCTGCCTACAAGAAAATAAAGCCTACTCGAGTGGAAGGCTGCGGGCTGAAGGCTCTTACGGACGCGTTAGATGTGCTGTCCAAACGACAATCGCCGGTCTAGGTGACCCGTAAACAACGCATCGTAAAATGTGCTCTTACTTTTTGCGTATAAATCTACATTCTGTGGAAGCTGCGGGCCCGCAAACGCGGCGGGCGTGGGTGAAAACCGCTCCGTGAGTTCTTAGCCTATCGGGATAAAAATGTGCAGTGTTCGCCATGCCTTCATCGCAACGGAATAATTCGACTCACCTCGTGCCACGACAACGCAACTGAAGGTTTTTCAAATCGCTTTTACCTATCAAGGCAAAAAGAAAAAAACCTGCTGTAAACGAATGAGGCATTTTTATTAAATAAGTAAATTTGGTTTCAGGTTACAGTCGAAGTTTCCGGTTGCCACAGCGACAGCGATGACTCCTGCCGAATTGTTTTCGGGACCGTCCCAATAGTAGGCTTCCAGGGCAACCAACCCGACCCGCAGGACCAACCCAACGTACTCCCTGTGGCCAACAATCCTTACCCACCGCCAGTCGTCAATCAGCCGATCGCGTCCTCTAACTTCCAAGGAGTTCACTCTCCTTATCCCGGACCAAATCAACCTTACCCCGCTGTATCGCCATATCCTGCCCCAAATAATAATTCTCCTTACCCCAACCCTGCTAATCCTCCTTACCCCACCGCAAATCCATTGCCTAACTTCACCTCGCCGTACCCTGGAGGTAACTCACCGTACCCTAACAACTCCCCATATCCTGGAGCTAACCCGCATTACCCTATTTCAACACCGTTACAAGGTAACCCTCCTTACCCAGACGGTTCACCAAATCCTGGAGCAAACGCGCCTTACCCTATTACAACACAAGCCACACAAGGTAGCTCTCCTTACCCTGTCGGCTCACCTAATCTTGGAGCTAACCCGCCTTACCCTATTTCAACACAAGGTAACTCTCCTTACCCTGTCGGCTCACCTAATCTTGGAGCTAACCCGCCTTACCCTATTTCAACACAAGCCACACAAGGTAACCCTCCTTACCCTAACAGCTCACCAAACCCCGGATCTAACCCGCCTTACCCTATTTCAACACCAGTTGAAGGCAATCCTCCTTACCCTAACGCCACACCGCATCCGACACCGTACACAGGCTCGAACCCGCCTTACCCTCCCGGGCAAAACCCCCCTTACCCGGGGGCAAGTCCTTACCCCATGAGCCCTAGTCCAATGATGGGTAGTGGTTTGAAGACCGGCAACTTGGGCTTCGTAGGAGCAAAGAACCCTGCGAGTGTACCGCTACTGCCACCTGGTGCGGGAATACCTTACCCGCCTGCAGTAAGTAAACATTTTTTATTGTTATTTAAAAATATTAAGGGCCTCTTTCACCACTTGCTGATAAGTTCCAGATAACCTATCTGACACTTTTGTGACAGCTAACTGTATATCTGTCAAAACAAGTGCCAGATAGGTTATCCGGAACTTATCTGCAAGTGGTGAAAGTGGCCCTTTTTTGATTAAATGTAAGGTTTTAAATGTAACAAACGAGTACCTAAGTACAACAACGGTAACTTCTTAACGCAGTGGTCCTTAACCGATGGACCCAGAGGCCACCTTAAAATTATAGAAAGAACATGCCTTTATTAATTTACAATGGGGAACCACACTGCACATTTATCGCATGACCTCCGTAGCCGAGAGGCGAGCATACCGGACTTGTGTCGCTATCTCTGAGGTTCCTGGTTCGATTCCCGTTCGGACAATGTAGGAAGAATAACTTTTCTATATTGCCTCGGGTCTGTTGGTACCGTCGTTGTTTCTGATTTCTGTAACACAAGTGCTTTGGCAACTTACCATAGGATCAGAGCAATGTGTGTGATGTTGTCTAATATTTATTTATTATCAGGTGACGAGTCCGTACGCCACAGCTAGCGCCCCCGAACCAGCCACTCCAGGCTCCGACCAAAGTAAGTGTAATGATATAAGTATATGATAAGTACAGTTAAGGGGATCATTCAAATTCAAAATTCCTTACGTTTTTACAAATAGCTACTCTGGTTTACATTTTTAACTGATCAAAATGTGATTCGGGGCTGTAGTAATGATATTTTTATTGAATAACTAGCTGTGCCCGCGGCTTTCCCGCCTATTTTTTTCTGTGGCCGACCAGCTAATTAGCCATTATTTTTCATTTACATCATTAAAAAATGGTGTCATTAAAAAAAAACCTACCTACTTAACTTTATGTTATTTTAATGTTATCTAGCGCTGTTATTGGGTGGCTGTATAGAAAGTCGGAACATGGTTAATTAAAAACCTAGTTTTTTTTATAATTTGACAGCTGTCAGTTGAAAGTTGCCTGACGAGCGGGTTGATTCAATCCGCTCCTCAGGCAATTTCAGGTCTACTTTCCGAGTATGAGTAATGAAAAGATCTATTTTTTGACAGTCGACCTACACTAATTGTCAACTCTCCCCTTTCGTCCATAAACCAGAGACACTGTTAAAAAAAAACGCAAGAAGTTATGAATTTCGCGGGCTGCCTTGAACGATCCTTTAATCATTTTATTAACTGGGATTTGCAGTCAAAGTCCTTTTAGAAAATCATTATTTAGATTCTTAATAATTACAGAAAACCTGGAAGACATCCCAAACAATTCGCCATACAACCCGGAGTTTATTAAGAGCCAATAATGTAATAAATACAGGAATTTTTAAATTAGATTATAAAGACTACCTCGAATGTATGGTGCGACGTAGGTTAGGTTAAGATAGGCATAGATTTAAGTGTTGACACAATAAGACTTTATTTTTGAACTAATCTAAGTATAACCCCGGAACCTCAGAGATAGCGACACCAAGTCCGGTATGTTCGCCTCTCGGCTACGGAGGTCGTCAAACTTAGTAACTTAGTATGAAATGACAGCTCCCTCAGATCAGAGAAAGAAATAGATGTGAAATGGGGGCGTGGCGCGTGCGAATCCGATATGGGCAAACAGAACTATTGGACTCCATGGCGGATTAGTTGCAATTTGACCGCGCTAACGCAACATTCTCCTCAATTATTTAAAATGCCGAGTTGTTCCGTGATAACTTGTAAAAATAGAAGTGTGACAAAGAACTATGTTAAGGATGGTACCACATGTAAGTATGGAATATTCAGCATTTATTTGCATAATAATCCATTAAACGAAATATGTAATGATAATACAAGTGTAACGATGTTTGTATCTGGACAATATACATTGAAGGTCTGATACTGACAAGCCGTTTATGTGCACTATGGGACTGCGCAATGGATTAAACATTAATCGATACGCTCACTTCTCAAGACGTATGTGTCCGCGGCCGCTTTCTCGCTTGTTTTAGAGATGTAGCCCGATACGAATATTATCGATATTTTTTGTTAGTTCTATACGTGATAGTTGCAGAACGAATTTCGTGTAGAAAATATAGATTTTTTTAAAATTATTATCTCTAGATATAACTTAAATATAAATAAGTTTTAAAACAAAATAAATATTAAAAGGGTAGCTAGTGCCGTTATTATTATATAAACCTAACTTTATTAAAAAGACGTAATATTTTTCAGAACGTGTTAAGTCTAGACAGATAGTAGGACACGTAGTTTGAATAGATGGTCGCTATTTATTAGTGTTGTACTTTGTTTTAGTTTTCTAAATAATGCTAACATAAAAGAAAAATGGATTGATGCTACTGGTAGAGGGCCTAATTGGTTAAATTATTTGAGCCTAATTTAAAAAAAAAATTTAGGGTTCCGTACCTCAAAAGGAAAAAACAAAAGCCTAATAAAATCACTTTGTTGTCTACCTGTTTGTCTGTCTGTGTGTCTGTCAAGACTCTTTTACTTACTTTTGTAAGTAAATATATTTTTGTACCAATAATGGCCTTTCATTCACGCTGCCTTAATTAATATAATGTACTTTGAAGCTATTCGAGAAACTTGTGGAAAGCTTGTTTCAGAAGGGAATTCTATCAGAAAAGCCTGACATGATAGGTGTACAAAAAATTAAGAGCAAAAAAAACATCTACTTTTCTTTCATAAACTCAAATGGCTCCAACTTATTCTCTATAAATAAGTTTTTTTTTGTTTTGGATAATGAAACCTTTATACACATAAGTGTGCAACATATTTAATTATATTATAAAACGTATTGGCAATGCAATGTCACCAAAGGTTATCGATAGTTTTATCGACAGTCATTGTCTGCACTAATTCGCACACGTAAAATGACTCATTGTATAAGTAAGTAAGCGGTGACCGCTGTTATTGGTTTCATGTTTGTGTGCGCAGTGGTGCGCACCAATGAGCGTTGTGTGTTGATTTAGTGTGATCCTTATGCTTACAATAGAGCTTTAGTAGTGTGAAATGAATCGGCGACACAGGTTCGCTAAGGATTTACGAGTCAAGGCATATCTCTTTATTTCTCTGATCTGAGACAGCTCCTGTCAACGCTCGCCCATACAAAAAAAGCACAGATACAGATTTAAAGATGGCGGAAAATTTGTCGAACAAATCATATGACATTTCTACTCTATGGGTATGTGCTCCATGTTCTTACTTAAAAACAACAACTTTTTCTATGGGACCAACATCAAAATCTAAAAAAAAAACGGACAACCTTGTAACCGCATATTTAATACATCATAGTGAATAACTTTTGATCTACGATTAAAAAAATATGCAAAATTTATGTCTTTCTATACAAATTCAGTGGGCTGTTTGGCAATTTTGAATGGAAAGTCGATATATTGTCATGCAAACTTGCAAAAGTCAGAACAAAAGTTGTTTATCAGGATAATAATATATAGAATTGTTATGTGGTTACAAGGTTATCATAGGTTACGGAGGTTATTATAGGTTACGGAACACCCTCTACATGCACTAGTACTTACGCTCGCTGTTCTATAGATGTCTATGTCAAGGAATTGACTTCCAAAGGCTGATGATTATCAGTGATCGGAGTAGGTAGATTGATTTGATGTACTTTGGTAGTGCTAGCATAGTATTGATATGCCTTTTTTCAAAACTGATACCAAGAAATTCCGGAATCCCGGAGAAATGTCCATATTAACATCAATGTTGGAGATCATTGACCCCAAATCAATCTACCTACTCCGATCACTGATGATAATACATAATGATGTCAGCTAGTCAGTGGTTTAGTATAAAAAGTGTTATTTTGCGATTTAGATGTTGGTCTTATTGCAACAGTTGCCTATCTAAATTAGATCCTTATATGTATACACTAGGCTTCTAACATTTTAGAAATGTGTATACACGCGTATATAAAAACATCTTCTGGGAACTGATGATTATATTTAAGGCCATAGGATAACAGACACGCCAAGGAGTTAATAATAGTGACTTTATGAATGTGATCTAATAAATAATAAAGTAAGTTATTTTCGCCTGAAGATGTATAATGCATTGGCTTTCTGTCTCTTAATGATAGCAGAAGTTAAAACTATTACAAGTCGATTTATATTATATTAATACTCAGCCTTATTGCAATGGGATAAAGTCCAAAATGATCTCTCGAAATTACATGAGCCAACAGATGTGCCGGTAGCCTTGAAATCTCGCATATTTAAGTATTTGGTAAACATTTAAAATTATTTACTCCGTTTTGAAAATACGTAAAGTACGAGATTGTAGAATAAAAATAAGACGCGCGTTTGTTACTGTTTTTATATTCGTTTACATAATTAATTCATAAGAGAAATAGTAGTGGTACGTTTAGTTTATAAAGGCAATCATTATCGAACTATTATAATTTATATCCATGCGTTTTAGGCGCTGCGCAAACGTAGACACTTTTTGTTGCCGACACGGCACACCATTACAGGGAACCGTTGTTGTTATGTCCTGTAGCTTGTGCGCCACCCGTTCAGTGTGCGTGGCTTGTGTCGCACACAGGAGACGAGTGCAACTCCTCCGTTTGCTCAGTAAGGAAATTTAAGAATGTTGTTTGTGTCTTCAACTGACGACTTTTAGTTTCCAGTTACCGACACAGAACACTTTTTGATCGTTGTAAGTATGTGTTAAGTGGTAGCAACTAGACACAAAAAATGTTTACGTATGCGCAGAGAGTGGATGATTTCATACTGGTTCTATAGAAATCAAATATTTATCGGTAGCTGTATCTGACACAAGACACTAAAGTGTCCACGTGTGCGCCCTGGCTTAGATAACAAAGGGTAGTGTTTGGTCTATACAGTTGTTGTTATATTAGCCCTTTTGCTATATTGTTAGTATATTTTATTATTAAGAGCCTCAAAAATTTGTCTTTTTTTTTTGATCGGCTTTAAAAGTAGGTCATTGTAACTATATTAATAAAAGGTGTGCTACAATACTATTTTAAAATACATTATAACAGTGGCTTATATTAAACTTTGTTCTATGTGATTTATTATAAAAAAGCCAGTATACGACGTTTATATTTTTTGAATGTAACTTGTGATCTCTTGTCAGTACATTTAATACCAATTTTACCTCTAAATATAAACGAATAGTTACTACTAGAGCCGCATTTCCATGAGAAATTGCTATTAAACTAGACAATAGTTTTTTTTACAAGTGCCATATAATATAAATCTTCTTCCATCAGTCTTCCAAATATTTTTTTACAAATGAAGAAGCACAAAATGTACGTATGAAACGAAAACGTAACTTTAGTAATACGTTTTTTTATACGAACGAATCACCCAATTATTTCTCGTCTAAAATATGTATTGTCTGGGACTAGTTGGGTGATTCTTATTTATGATTGTTAATATTGTAAGTGTGAGAAGATCTTATATCTTATAATCGCTTTATCCTTATATTTTTGGCAACAATAATTATAAGAAAAAGTTATAATAATTAAAATGTCTATACATGTTTTAGATCAATGTTGCTTAAGCATATTTTATTCGAAAGACATTTATTGCTATTAAAAAAAAGATTTTACTTAAAATCGTAGTTTTATTTAAACAAATTATTGGTACCTTTAACCAAACACTTTTTAATTTTAAAACTTCCAAAAACACTGAAGTATAAGTGAGTAAAACAAATGATGAAGAATAATAAATGTTTATTATAAAAATAGTTATAACTTGTGTGTATATCTAAGCAAAATAGTCTTATATTATTTTGAGTTTGTGCTAACTGCTAGCATAGCTGGTAAAATGACTAAATATATAATATAGCAGTTTCTATGCTACCAATAAACACGACTAGTCTTAATCATAAAGTAATAGTATATCATCAAAAATACGTTATACTTATGCATCTAAAGTATGTTTGTCTTGTCTAGTGCGAATGCGAAAAAAAACTAAATTTTAGTTTTAGTGGTAATAACTTATTAGCACTAAAACTAAAATTTAGTTTTTTATTACTAAATTTATTTTTTACTTATTACTAATAAGTAACCAAATCGCAAACACACGCGTCCTAAAGAAAATTCTTCATCGGGTCTGGCCTTCGCTTCAGAACCGTTCGATATTAAATTGACAACCGATAATTAATAATTTTTTTTTTTTTAGTAAGATCCAAATTTTATTTTGGTTCAGAACTGAATCTAGAATATAGGAAAAATATTTTGAAATCTTCATTCTAAAACCTTTCTGCCCCCCTAGCATGACCACCAAAACATTAATATGATATAGCGGTATATCGACACCAACTGACTTTTTTTTTATATGATAGATTTATAGCCGCCATGTTAAATTTTTATCGAAACAGCGATTATAACAAGTGACTATTAGCACGGCGATTCAACATGGCGGCTATATCTATCATATATATATTTTTTCGATATATCGCTATATCATATCGTGTTTTGGTGGTCATGCTAGGGGAGGAGGGGGGGGGGGGGGGGGGGCTGGAGTTCCCAGTGCCCTGACTACTTGCTTGTCCTTTGCTATGCCACTGACCGATCAATTACAAAAACAAATAAATGCGTATACATCTAAAACTACTGAGGCACATCTTTAGCACTATTAATAAAATAAAACAGATACAGTTTTAACTGTTAAATATCACTTAAGTACTAATGTAAGTAAATGTTAGTTTGTACTAAATACAATTGTACATCAGTAAATAGCCTTATTCATTACATATATTCGAGATGAATGTAAAGATATACCTAAATATTGAATTACTGAAACTGCCGTCTAATGAGGCAATTTAACGTCAAAAATCTTTATGATCAGTCTTTCATAGAACAAAAATATTACTTTTATTTTATACAGACTATTCGACCGAGTCATACTATTATAGTAAAAGTAGTGGTATCTGAGCAGTAAGCCTGCCTGCCTAGCATGACTACTAAAACACGATATGATATGATATGATATAGCGATATATTGACACCAAATGTAAAAATATGATGGATATAGCCGCCAATTTGAATTTTTATCGAAACAGCGATCATAATATGTAACGTAACCGGCACGGCGATTCAACACGGCAACACAGTTTGTGTCGATATATCGCTATATCATATCATATCATATCGTGTTTTAGTGCTCATGCTAGGCAGGCTAGTGTAAGTTTTACTCGATAGCTTTTAATTAAAGGTAAATGCAGATTTGTATTTAAAATTCGAACTCGATACAAATTACACGTTTACCTTTTCGATAAAAAACTCTCACTAGGCTGGACATTTATAATAATTCTATGAATAATGGAAGTTAAGTCAAGAGTATAAAATGTGTACTGTTACAAACAATCTGATAAATATTTATTATTATAATAATCAATATCAAAATCAACAATAAGGCACATTATTATCACCATATGAATATGATTGTTAACTTTTCTATTCAATTAAAAGCTGCATCAAATAACGAGGTAAAGGGACTTGTTTTTTAACTTTAAAGCGATTGAAAAGCAGACAGATCTGTACACAAAAATAATGATAATTAGCAGTCACCGCAAATACCATACATATTCGCGTTTACTTTTCGATTACATTAAAGTAAAAAATATATATATAAGGTGCTTCATAAATATCTGCAACGGCTGAAATGGGTAAAAGTATAGCCTATATAGATTACGATAGTGAAGGAATTACGTGCCCCGGATCGGTAATTAATTATTGAAAAGACAGTAAATAAATGGTTACTTGCTTCAATTTGCATAACACACTTCGTCATCCACCCTTGACACTGCGCGGGAGCGATATAATGTGAAACGTTAGCATTTTTGAACAGATGTGGACGGTTTGAGACAGAATAAAGCCTAATCTTATTTTAATATATATTTTTTAATGAAAAAAAATATTATGTTCTGGACATAAAATTTCTTTACTATCTTTATCTATATAAGCAATACTTTTACCCATTTCAACCGTTGCAGATATTTATGAAGCACCTTATATAGTTTTCAGAATACAGTAAAATTTTTATAATCGCATCAATATCTTAAAACGAATTTATCTTAATAATAAAGAAAGAGATTCTTCATTTTTATTCCGAGATTTCGAAACATTTCTGTGCATGCCTTTTATAATATAATATAAAAAGTATAATAATATAAAAATATAACGATTAAAGGTATAGATGCATTATTCAGAGTATACGATGACTATGACTTTTGACGTGCGTGTAATTATTTGCATTAAAAAGTTTCGTTTACATACCACGCAAACCGCAAATATCGTACAAAGTCGCGTTTATGCGCTCGTCAAAAGTTCTTGAGTAAAACTCACTCTCTTGTATTCAATTATCGACTGCGTATATTCTGCTGCATAAGATGTAAAAAAAAACCTTGCATTAGAAGACTTCATGCAGTTCTCCCGTTCATTGGATTAACCCACGGTGTTTCATATCCCACGTTGTGCGGTGGGTACACCGGCGCGAATGCCTGGTTAGTCACAGGTGCGTCTACCTTAAAACCCATCTGGTAGTTGGGATTATTCAAACCCGGATTGGGATAACCCGTTTCTAAGGCAGGGGCAGTGGGATACGCAGAGGGCTGAGGATGAAACCCTGGGTAAGCATTGTTGGGGTTAGCTTGGGTGTTTACTAGAGGGACCTGCTCTGGTATCGGCCCCGAAGGCAGGCTGTGGGCCATGGGGTGGACGTACTGCCCATCCGTGAAGTTGTGCAGAGGTATCTGCCCGATGAAGATTTCCGATGTGTCTTCTATGTCGTCGTTGCAGCCTGATAGTTTGACTACGACCTGGAAGTTGATATTTGCTTGATTATCCAGGCAACTTAATATAAACTATCATCATCATCATTTCAGCCATAGAACGTCCACTGCTGAACACAGGCCTCCCCCAACGACTTTTATCAGGGGGGGATTGCCAATACTCGCCACGCTTGGCAGGCGGGTTGGAGAGCGCAGTTTTTAAAAACATTTCGCACGCAGACGCTGCTGGCCATTCTGTGCTACAGGAATTAGTCGCTTCTTACGACACGCCTTCTGTTGGCGGTGCGGAAGTGTATTATTTACGGTCGTCCCCACACGGTACTCTATCAACCTTGAATTGACGCAAACATTAAAGGGTTTAGTCAGTATCCATATTAAGACTGCATGTTGTCCACCGGAGCGGGTCGAAGGATTAATGCGAAGCGGTTCCCTGTTCCGCTTTTCTTCTTCGCTCCTCTTCCCGGTTTGTTATATATATTTTTATGTATTTTTGTATATACGTTTATGCCATAAATCTTGCAATCCTATTTGTAGCAGGTAAATTTAAGAATGATAAGAATGGCACACTTTCGATGCTTGTTAAAGAAGGCCGCCTGATTGGTTTTAGCTTAGCTAGTAAATAATAAAACTATTTCTATCTAACTAATATTCTTGTATCCCTTTTTTTTTTGTTCCGAATTTTGTCTCTTCAACAATTACTTGTATTACCTAGCAGTGGAAACTTTAGTGCTTAAGTACTATCCATAATTTTTAAGCCAAATGTAATATTGATAGCCGTTTGTTTTCTTAATAAATAAAATAAAAAAAATAAAAACTCTGCACAACCTTCCCCTTTCTCTATCGGTTGTCCTCTACCAAAAGATTGTCTGGAAGAGATCGTTATTAGCGATAATACCGCCTAAATTGTACGTCTTTCTGTTAAAATCATGTGTAATTTACATATAGAGTCTATCTAATATATATATCTACCTTAAAGAAGTACCCGACGTCAATGATACTGCAGTTGTTCAGGTTGGGCGCTATCATGTCCGGCACGAGCAGTTCGCAAGAGAAGTGCCGCTCCATGCCGCTGAGCACCGGCTTGGTGCTGCCCGCCGCGAGTACTTCCTCGGGCGTCGTGTAGTTCGCGACCGGCCGCTGGCTGTGGTACCGGGTACGCTGGGGGGAGGGGGGGGGGGCTGTGTAGCTTAGGCGTTATAAATACAGGGTGACTTTTTAGTAAGTCTCCAAAAGGCATCGATCCTATGTCACAGTAGAACACTACATCAAAGCCGCTGCCCTCGCGCCGCCCTCTCATTCATGTATCTAGCGTAATGTTTACGTTAAGCAGTAAACACACAAAATTGAAAATTATATTGGGAAAAATATTTTATGGTGAAAACTTGACATACCAATTTTAATTTATTAATGGGTTCTATGAAGGATTCCGAATGCCTAGACAAAATTTGGATGGTGATAAAAAATTCTTCTTGTGTATATTGTTATTTGAAAGCTAAAAATACTTTAAACTTTCAAGCAACTAAATCTTTCATTAAACTTGCTTGGAAAAAAAGGCAAAATAACAGACATATTTTTTGTTGACGTTTAGCACAGTTTATCATATTTTAGCACATTATTTCTCTGAAACAAAATTATCAATTTGTAAATTTTTCCGAATATATTTATTTTTGGATTGCCAAACAAAGATGAACAGATTTCATGCAAATATTTTTTACAAAACTAGCTGTTGTTCGCGACTTCGTTCGCGTGGTCTTTAGTTTCTCCATAAAGAATTTTCTGCACAACTTTGTTCATTTTTTCTTTCATAAGAACCTCCTCCTGACAATAATTATCACAACAAAAAAAGGATTAACGAAATTGTTCCATCCGTTCACGCGTTTTTATATACACACCGTGTAACTCTAAATACGTAAAACCACTACTTCTAGTGCTCAAACACAACAACTTTTTGTACGGGACCAACATCTGAATCGCAAAAAAAATTGTTGCCACATACAAAGCGTAACAGCTGATTGGAAATTCAGTATGAAAATGAAGTTTTTTTTAGAGACTTCACTGTTGGTCAAGTTGTTGTATTTAGCACCAGAATCAGCCCCTAAAGGTTTTAGGTATTTAGAATTACATGGTGTATAGATAGATAAATGCTGCAAGCATTCTCACCTCTTTGCCTCATGGATACGCTTTTTTTTTTATTAAGTAGTTTTTATTTTCATTCAGTTATTTTTGTTGTTAATGTATTGTTGATTAAGGGTTAAATATTTCTTAGACTTTGATTATTGGGTAAGGCCAACCAACTCAAGCAGTTGATCAATAATATATAATCAGTGCTCACAGTCACAATCTGCAGAACTATCTTCTTCACTTCGACATTAGCTCGGTTCTTGACGTCCACCGTGACGGGCACCACCTGCCCCGGGCAGAACCCCGCCACCGGCAGCGTCACGTCGATTGCGACGGGGCTGGGGCTGCAGGTGCACCCACAGCTGTACACTTCCTCGAACTCTAGCGTCAGAGGTTTCTGGAAGATATCGCTGGGATAAATAACTACACAGAGACACAAACACACACACAGTAGGTAATAATACTTTTTAAACTGTCCTCAACCAGAAGGTTAAGCCACATAATATTTTGACTAAGGTGTAGAGTTTGTGAAGTTAGGCCTTGTAGAGTTAGGGCGTGTAAGAGTTGGCTGGAGTTGGCTCAACATGAGATCTGACAACTTTTTGACAGCGCGAGTCATATGGCCTCGGTCTTGGCAACATTTTACATGAAAATGTTTTTGGTGGGATTTGTATTTATCTCATAATACTGTTTTCCCTCATATCATCCTAATAATACTATTTCTACATTCCTGATCCTATCCTAATTCCTATAACCCGGTATATGCATAATATTATTCGTTTCCCTACCTTTTACATCGTCGTGGCAGAGCACAAACCGTGCAAGCTAAAAATAAAAGAACGCATCTAAAAAAGTGTTGCGTACTCACTGCTATTTCAGGATCTTCTTTATTCAAGTCTATTGGTGCAACAACCGTGAAAAATTGCTTGAGCACCTGTGAGCAGAGCCTCCCCTGACCCGGATACTCCATAGACGCCCTGATTTCATACGCTACCTCCCCCTTCTCCCCTCTGAACGACGACGGTACAGTCGGTGGTATTTGGAACGTGAAGGGAAGTGCGTGGGGACCTGCATTCAGCTGGACTACACCTAGAATAGTATTTTAGATTAGAAATTATTATTATTATTCATTCTTTTTTAGTTCCCACGCTGTGAAATGCATGCTTACTAACAATGGAAATATTTAGATGAATAGAACCTTACAATACAAAAACAATAACTTGCGTAAAACATAGATGATAAGTTGTTTAGTCGAAATATAAGTATGTGAAAACAAGCCAAGTCAAATGTTGAGGTTCAATAAATCACAATTTATTTGCTTTATGTAAATAATTCGACTATTCAAATAAGTATATAGTATAAGTAAGTAACCATAAGTTCTTATAAATAAATTTTAGGATTATCTACAGACCTTGGCACCCTTTTAGATTTCAATACTTTTGCCGGTAAAGTCGAAAACTATACACTATTATCAACTTGGCTCCCATTTTCACATTTATTATTATTTAAAAAAAAAGTTTTTGTTAGGATTCTTTAGTCGATCCCCAATGATAGAGGTCATAGAGGTCGTATTCTTTTATAGTCTGTCTCAAAGATGATTTTCTTTTTACTAATTGGATTTTCAAAATATGGATCGCTTAGAAAAATTGGCGCCGAATGCAGAGCGGATTTGGTGAAACTTTTAAAAACAAATTAATAATGGCTAAAGTTCACCGTGTCTGTGTGTTGACAAGCCAATACTTGTTCGGAAGTGTTAAAGACTTGTGGTGGTAAAATGATTGTTTTTCTGTTTCTGTTTATAATAAATAATAATAATAATAAATATTGCACAACATCATTCTAACAGGATCCTAAGGTAGGTAGCTAAAGCACTTGTGTTCTAGAAATCAGAAACAACGACGGTGCCACAACACCCAGACCCGAGGCAAAATAGAACAGTTTCGTTTTCTACATCGACTCAACCAAGAATCGACCTCAAAAATGGCGACACCAAGTCTGGTGTATTCGACTTTCGGCTATGGAGGTCGTCAAAATTAATTATTCTACTATAACTTCCAAGTGCTTGGCATATTCTTTTATGAGTGAAATATTGTAACGGCATATATTACCTAAACTTTAAAAAATTTTGAATAGCCTCTAAGCAAGTTAATAATTTAGTTTTAAGTCAGTTTACCTTGCCCTCCGTACAAGCAGTGCGCTATATTGAAATACTGTTCTTGTGCCCTGTACTCCACCTGTGTCTCGATGGACCTCCCGTTGCGCTGCTCAGTCTCGTGCTCCGTCCACAGTACTCGTGCTTCACCAACATACTGGATATTTATTGCTGGGGAATTTTAGATTAATTGAAGTGAAAACAATTATTTTGTATGTTCTTTACTGAAAAATAAAAAAACCATTATCTATTTTTTCAGTAAAAAACATAGTCTGACAATTTTCATAGTCTAGAAATAAGGAACTGACATCCATCTTTCAGTACACCCAGACATGAGTCAGTTTAGATAAGTAAAATTTCTAAATCGACCCCAATTGGAAATCGAGCCCGAGAATGCCTTGCTTTTTAGGCGAATCGACGCGCCTCTACCCCAATCAGATCGTCAAATGAGACTACTCAACATAGTACATAGTAAGAAATTTAAATATTAATTTTATTTATTAATAAAAACTAAAAATATTATTTTTATTTATTTTATTCTATTGTTTTTTGGACTAGTTTCACTCCTTTTCGGGATTGCACTTTAACCCAGAACACACAGTATCAGATATACATAACATCACTAACAAACAAAAGTATCATAGACAAATACACAACAATAGCATCATAAAAATTAATTGTAATGATCCATTGGTACCTTTTAGAGATAAGCTATCTAGATGTAACCCACAACTGAGTCATAATGCTAACACTAATGCATAAACTGCATTAACAGACTAGCTCAAATTATGAATACCACAAAACACAGCAACAGCTGTAATAAAAAGATCTCAAAAATCCTTAGTGAACAAAAAATTTAAAAATTACAGTAAAACCACAAGTCTCTGCAGTGTAACACTGCAGAAAGACTTCTTAGGTCTGCCTGATAGAAATTTCAGCACAACGGTCCATAAACTAAAGATCTTAAAACCCCAAGAGAACTTAAGAGACCATGAAAAAATTCAATTCATATTGTGCTTGGTTTTTGCTGGCGTAGCGGTTTATTGTACCTCCTACATTTTCCTACATTTCATTCACTATATTAATACATTTCTTATCCTCCCTCTACTATTCACGAAATTAATCTCGAGAATAAAGTTGCCTTGAAGTCATTAATACATACCTGTTACAGGAAGCTGTTGTGCCAACCGAAACTCGATACTTCCAGTAAATATTTGTCCCGGATAGTATATACCTTTTGGATTGTCCAGTCTTATTGTTCCATTTTCGAATCCCACTTCCATTGCAGTAGATAATACAAACCTGAGAATATTTATTATTTTTGGCACTGAACATGATTGTATTCACTTGCTTTGAGGCACAAGCACTAACAGTAATTCACTTAAAGTTAATTACATAAGTAAATCATAAAATATAGTGCTATAACAGGAAAATGATTTTCTTGTGCTACATTTAAGCTTAGCGAACTGCATTTATTAAATTATTATCTTATTACTAAAACCATTAAGCAGACCGACCGGTGCGGTGTTAGATAGAGAGATAATTGATGCCAGCAAGTACCTTACAACAATTGTATTTACAATACTGTTAAAGGATTATTAAGCTTTAGTGGTCTTTTATTAAATATTGTAATCTAATTAGAAGCATTCTGAAATTAAAAAAAAATAAAAACAAACACCTGATTGCCGGAACGAACGACAGAACGACGAACGATCACTGCCACAGAGCATCACTGCGAACGATAGTCGATCAATCAACAAACGAACGAAAAAATAAATGTCAATGTCAAAAATGTTGGATAGTGTTGTAGCAGTAGTAGAAGTGAAACTTTCGATTATATATCATACATAATAATAATCTAGAAAATAATGTACAAAATCGATAGCAAGAGAAAGCCGGCCAGCCAGGATGGGCAGGACGTTGTTTTGAACAACGAACAGCTTTTTCCCGGAGACAACATCGAAATCTTTAAAAAAAAACTGCTCTTTACATTATCATCGAGGTAGAGCGTTAAGCTGCCGCAATTTGTCACCAGCTTTAAGCTGGTGACAGATGAAGGCGGACGCGATTGCGGACTCGACTTGACATTGTGAGGTCAAGCGCTGCCATTGGTCTATCCTTCAGTCAACTTCCACCTGCAAAAGGATCGACCAATGGCAGCGTTTGACCTTACAATGTCAAGACGGGTCCGGTCCGGAGCCGCGTCCGCCGCCATTTGCCACTGGTATTAGTTTATACCGGTGACACACGGCAGCCGGACGCCAGTTTCGGAACAGGAAGGGGCAGAGTCTTGCTGAAGGGCTGGCGAAGTTGACGAAAGGATCGACCAATGGCAGCGTTTGACCTTACAATGTCAAGACGAGTCCGAAGCCGCGTCCGCCCCATCTGTCACCGGCTTAAAGATTTCAGCGTTGACGATTAACGTTGTTTGTATTGATGAACAATTTGCCTACTTTTTAGCTGTCATTTGTATACAATAGCCAGTCCATATTCATTTTATGTCAATGCCCATTGACGTGTCAACGCCCGTATGTGTCGTGTCGTGCTTATGTGACGTGTGTTCCAATCGTACTCTGTATAATCTGTGGTTACAAAAAATAAATGTCACAACAAATTATTTGTGTCACGCACGACGTTCACGTTGTTTTTTTTTGGCAGAAAAAGTTACTTATTTACATAAATTACTCAAAATGGGAAAGTTAGACGTCGCAATTTTACGCTATTTAACTGGAGAAGATTTTCGTGTGCTTACTGCGGTAATAACAAATTCCAACATACTTTCGACTAAGCTGGGCATTGTAACCTCAATATAATATCTATAAGTTTTGTAATTTTTTAGGTGGAAATGGGTATGAAAAACCACGAATTAGTTCCTGGATCTCTTGTGGCGTCTATCGCGAACCTCAGACATGGCGGTGTGCATAAACTAATGAAGGAACTTTGTAAACATAGGCTCTTAACCTATGAACGTGGAAAACAATGTAAGTGGAACCCCTAAAGTGATAAAGTCTCAGTTTACTAACCCTAATTAAAAATTAAACTGGTATGTACCCATACCAATACAGACAATTCTTTATTGACTAATTAACTTTATTCTCCAATTTCTCTGAGACTTCAGTTTCCCATAGAAACAAAAAAGGACACAAATCGTAAGCCTAATGTTAAGCGAAATCTCTGTGTCAAATTAATTTCTGCCAATTCTGTTCAGCTGTACTGTGTTTGAGTTTAAACATACAAACTTTTTAATGAGAATAATCAAGCAACTGGGTTCATTAGATTAATTAACCTTGTAATAAAAACATCAAACAAAAAGTGGTAGTTATGTAAAATCATAATTGTTATTTTCAGATGATGGCTATCGTCTTACCAACGCAGGTTACGACTACTTGGCACTTAAAGCGCTGACTAACCGTAAAGTCATTGCATCATTTGGCAACCAGATTGGGGTGGGGAAGGAGTCCAACATTTACACAGTGGCTGATGAAGATCGCAACCCACTGTGCTTGAAGCTTCACCGGTGAATAATAGTGTTGCTTATTTAGAAAAGGCTTAAAATGAATATAATGGGTTGTATATCTCACACATGTTTACGTAAATAAAAATTATCTTATCTCATCTTATCTTATAGCAGGACTTCTCAATCCAAACCTCCACGAAACCGATTTCAACTCGCCTGTTAACACCAGTTGCTGACCTAATGATAATAATTGTCGAATCTTCAAAGTTATTGCTGCTCTGTTCAGGTTTCATCAGAGAAACAAATTGACTTATAGCATTGAAAATACAATAAATTTTTCAATTATTTGAATGAGTACATTAATTATCTTTATAGGCTTGGGCGGACATGCTTCCGCAATGTCAAGGACAAGCGCGACTACCACGCGCACCGCAACCGCGCCTCTTGGCTTTACTTGTCGCGCATCTCTGCCACCAAGGAGTTTGCTTATATGAAGGTTTGTTTGATGTCATTAGGATTGTGTTACAAAATATTTAACTTGTTACTGTTAATTACTTCAAGTTAAGTCGGACTCGAGCCAAAAATCCTAAACCCTTCAGAGCTCAAATCCGACTTGCCCTTGGCTAGTTTTTATTAATTGCTTAACTGAATATTGTGCACAAATAGTGCCTATTATTATATTTATCACATTCCAGGCCCTGTATGACCGAGGGTTCCCCGTGCCGAAGCCTATTGACTTCAACAGGCACTGCGTGGTGATGGACCTGGTGTCTGGAGGGCCTTTGTAAGTGTCTAAGAGGGCCTGTCGGGTTTAAATCCAACATTAAAATATGATTACCAAGGAATGATTGGATGCTGTGCTAAAAGAATGGAATTGATGCCGAGAGGTCGAGGGTAAGGTGAAAGAATCTAACCAGTTTGAGTGACTATCATGAGGAAGAAGCTTGTCTTGCGTTTATTGATGTTTTTATACACATGTGAATTAATAAATAAATATTGGATAACATCACATACATTGCTCTGATCCTATGATAAGTAGCTTAAGCACTTGTGTTACATAAATCAGAAACAACGATGGCACTACAACACTTAGACCCGAGACAATATAGAAAAGTTATTTTTCTACATTGACCGACCGGGAAGCGGACCCGGAACCTCAGAGATAGCGACACCAAATCCGGTATACACGCATCTCGGCTACGGAGGTCGTCAAAATTTATTGCGTAATGTTTGACTTAAATTTCAACTTATGGTAAGTGATGATGAATTCTACGGTACATAGTGCTGGCTTACTCCGTAAATACATTGACTTACTTGACACTCTGTTAATCGCAGCAAAACTTATTAAGCCGCGTCGATTACTTATCCTATTATATACCGTGACTTTTTACGCAAACACATTTTTTTTTTCTTCGTCTATCAAGTAGTTTATCATTAAGTATTAAACACATATTTTTTTCTTTTTTCACATAATCAAAATATTACAGAGATATTATATTGATTTAAAATGTCGCATGACGCCTTAGTACAATTTGGTACTTAAAAGTGATGTCACGAGCCCCCATTCCCGAACTTTGAGGCGTTTTTGGTCGATTGACAAAAAAAATGGCCATTATTTTTCAATAATCTAACTGACGGACTAAATAGAATTTCATTTTCTTTAGCCAGTCGTCATCCCTATTGACCTAGTTGTATGCTAAAGATTAGAAAACTTATTTGGTGCGAACTAGGAAATCTGAAAAAAATGTTACTTCCCTATCAATCAGCTGTTACGGTTACGGTTTGCATCGAAGTATTGTTTTGAGATGTTGGTTCCATAGCAAAAATGTGTGGTTTTCAGCTCTAAAATAAAATAAAAAACTGTATATTTAAAAAGTAACATAATTTTGGTGTTTAGAACTCACGTATCGGCAATAGAAGACGCGGAATCCCTTTACGACGATCTGATGAACCTAATCGTGCGCCTGGGCAACTGCGGCGTCATCCACGGGGACTTCAACGAGTTCAACATCATGATCGACGAGGGCGGACACCCGATCATCATCGACTTCCCGCAAATGGTCTCCACTTCGCACCCCAATGCTGAGCTGTAAGTATCGCAGGGGTTTGAAAATAAAATATACAAATAAGCGCTAGAGAACACACCAATTTTCTTGGTCTGAAAGAAAGGAATAAATCATTCTTGTGTAAAGAGGTATAAGACAAGGTAACCTTAATTTTTTGCATACAATACATACAATAAATAAACACAAAATGTATTTGCTAATGACTATAACCAGACTAAAACCGTAAAAAAAAGATTTAAGCCTTTGACTGCCACGAAACTAGACACAATAGTTTTTTTTTTGTTTGGGGGTCACGGGTGACCACCATGGCGCTCAATGTGTTAAAAGTGTAATTGTCTAAGTTCCTAATTATTTGCACACAATAAATAAACACAAAATGTATTTGCTAATGACTACAACCAGTCTAAAACAAGAGCTAAAGGAGCGGAAAGCATCTTCAAGAAAAAAAGGTTGGTTGTTGGACAAAATTTGACACACATTTGATAACTTAACAGAACCTTTTTATGAAGTGCTTATTTAATCAGTGGCAGAACCACTGATAAAGTAATCACTACTGGCGGGGCCAAGAACATTGCGACACTTTCCTATTGTTTAGTTATAGACTTCCGCAAAAAGTAAAGTCTAATAATTTCGGAACGTCTACAATTCATCAATATTCCCAGTTACTTCGACCGCGACGTGAAGTGTGTCCGCGAGTTCTTCAAGAAGCGCTTCGGGTTCGAGAGCGCTCTGTACCCAAAGTTCAGTGACCTCGAGCGCGACGACGAGCTCGACGCCGAGGTGGCCTGCTCGGGGTACAAGCGGAACAAGGATGTTGAAGACCAACTCTTGGAGGTATGTATAATGTTTGTACTATAGGCACATTCAGGTACTTCGACCGCGACGTGAAGTGCTTCGGCGAGTTATTTAAGCGATACGGTTTGGAGAGTGCGCTGCAACCGTGGTTCAGTGATCTCGAGCTTGACTGCTTGACACCGAGGTGCTCGGGAACAAGAATGTTGAAGACCAACTGTTGGAGGTACTTACCCTGTTTATACTATTATCACGTTCAAATACTTCGACCGCGACGTGAAGTTATTCAAGAAGCGCTTCGGGTACAAGATCGCGTTGTACCCGCGGAACAGAAGCGTTAAAGATCAGCCGAGTCGGAGGTATGTGCTCTGTTTATACAAGGTTTCCCTTAAATAATGTAAATGTTAAAGGGATGATTGCTTTCGTAATTGCCTAATAGTGCTGAATAGGTCCCCAATTTATCCGCGTCGCATCTTGTCGCTTTCCGTTGCTTACGTCCGTTGCCCTAGCAACGGGTAACTAACAGCGTCGTTAAGTTTTGCGCCCAGCCCCCCTAGCATGATCACCAAAACACGATAATATGATATAGCAATTTATCAACACCAACTGTATGGGCTGGGTATGGTTTCAGTTAAGCAAATCGTCAGGTTATATCAAAGAAGATAATATTATAATTTAAAAATATATATAATGCAAAATTATATAACTCAACTAGTATTTAAATCTCGTCGATAAAAAGCGTGTGTTTGTTGCAGGAAATGGGCATCGGTCTCGCAGTGAGCGACGATGAAGAAAGTGTCGAGGATGACGCAGAGGAATTGGAGAAGAACAAAAACTACACAGAAGATGAACTCTCGATGCTCAGGCGACAGGTCAGAACTAATTTACTACACTAGAACGTGACGTGACGTACTAGAACTAACAGTTTCATATATTGCGCGCTCGAGCAACGCACACATAGACATCGTTCACGGAAACCAAATCTTGGAACTCGCTGGAATCACTGACCTATATTACACTGTACAGGCTGCTGTCAAATTAAATTTGTGCCTATTTGATTATCAATTTTGCGGCACTGTAAACCACTGTTCATAGGCAGATGCGAATGTCCATAGACCTAAATTAGTAATGGCCGCAAGATAGGCAATTAGTTCTCGGTAACTCATTTCTGGTGTTTTATATGGACACACAAAATTAGCTGTCATTTGTATATCAACACCGCACTGTGTCATAGACTTCAGAGTTAAGGAAGGCCAAATAATATCTATGCAATACCTGTATGCAAGCTCGAACGGTAAGCTTACGTCTCGTCAGTAGCTTAGTTGAAAGAGCAGTCGCCAGGGTAGCGAAGTGATGGGTTCGATTCCCGCATGAGGCAAACGTTTTTTTTAAAGTGTAAAATTAGTTTTAATTTATGAGTGTCACAGTTATATTTTGCATAAAAAATGGTAATTAATAATTTTACAACCTGGTTTCCTTTCTATGAGTTGCAGAGGTCTGGTGGCGATCGCTGCAAATGTATTAACCAGCCTGCCTAGCATGAGCACTTAAACACGATATGATATGATCTGATATAGCGAAATATCGACACCAACTGTAAAAATATGATAGATATAGCCGCCATGTTGAATCGCCGTCACATATTAAGATCGCTGTTTCGATAAAAATGGCGGCTAAATCTATCATATTTTTAAAGTTGGTGTCGATATATCGCTATATCATATCATATCATATCGTGTTTTGGTAGACATGCTAGGAGGGCAGACTTGCCTTGCTATCTAAGATAATGGTCAAGTTCAAGAACAGTCAACGGCAGGTCAACCTACTCAATAAGTTAAAATTGAATCGATTTTAAACATTAAGCCAGATGGGTAGAGATCAATATCAATTGAGAAAATTTTACGTATTGTGGTAGATTGACGAGCTGTTGTCTGTACCACGACTTAGCACTAGACATAGCGCCGAGTGTATGGTATTAAACAGTAATATACTATCAAAACCGTTATAACCACTGTGTGTGGCCATTCATGATGACATCATTGACCCTACCTACCGAATAACAGAAAATCTAATCGGAATTTCGGATCATAAACGTTATCTTGTCAGATAAAGTTTAATTAATAGTTATTATGTGCACATTTACAAACATATAAAGTTAGGAAATACTACAAGCGCTCTTGAAAAATACAATTAAGATAAGATTTGATATAATCTTATTGCAAATCATACTATAGAAATGACGTATTTAGTGTGTGTTCTATTTTATGTATGTAAGTTAACTTCCAGTACTTTCATATTTACGTAGGTAGTTAGTAGTTAGTTAATTACTTTAAAACTCTCAATAACCTAAATATTATCCTTTTATCAACTCTTAGGTGGAAGACTCGATAAAACAAGACGAAACGAAACAAATATCCGAAATTACCAACAAAACCGTCACATTAAACATAGCAGACAATCATCCAGACACAGAACACATACCTGATCTAGTTCCGGCGCCTAAAGAAGATAATGAAGAACAAAAAGACAATATCGGAGAATTAGATAAGAATTCCCAGAAGTACAGATTGGCGATGATAGAAAAAGCGCTGTCAGACGTGCGGTCTATGAGGACGTATACGTCTGCGAGTACGATAGCGCCAGAAGTGGTGAAGCAGCAAGTGAAGAAGAATCTAGAAGACAGACAGAAGAAGATGGATCGGAAGAAGGCGATCGCGAAGGGGGAAGCGAGCGCGGTCACGAGACTGAGGCGGGACAACCGAGAAACGATTAGGGAGAGCCACGGCTTGTGGGGGTGGGATGAATAAATGTATCATTTTATTTATAATATGAATTTTATTGCTTACTAGTTTTTTCCCAAAACTTTCGTCTGCATATTTCGGTCCTCAGTGTAAAATTATAATATATTTTTTTAATTACATTGAACAATTCTTGTTAAAATAAGTTGAGCTGTTCTGCTGGAGATTAACTCAGATCAAACAAACAGACAAACATAACAGAAGTTAAAAGCATATTTGAAGAAGTCTAGCCTAGCTAACCTTACTTCCTGATGACCTCGAGATCGCTGGTTGATCATGCTGCTCTCGGTCAAATCAAATCGAATCATTTATTTGCGTAAAATGTGGCCTGGGTAACAATAGGGTGACAAACATGGAGTGAAACACAAACAGCACTGGCTTACAAATTTTGATATTAAATAACATTTTTATAAATTAAACAATGTACATAGTAAAATGTCAAACAGCATATAAATAAAATCACAAATATAAATAAAATAAAAATATTATTTAAAAAAAAAAAACAATCGTCATGAAGATTCGGCAAAGAAGAAGCCTAGCTTAAGCTGCCTAGCTTGTCAGTAACAGATTTTGTTTCAAATATCGATTAAAATTTTTTTTTTTCGAGATTCGACTAGCTAATATCCTTTAACATTAATGAGTAATTTGGTATGTGTGTTACAGGTAAAGTTGGAATAAATGGAATGGAATGGAATAAACTTAGGTTTACTACATATTCCAGCATTACCCGTAACGTATGCATTGTAGGGATATGTGGTAGGTAATGGCGCGTTTACATTACGTCAGTGGCCTAATGTGTCGTTCACATTCGGTTTAACCGATTTACCCTGATTACATTGTTCGTTTGACCGAATGCGTCGACTACTTTACACCTAGTAGTTGACCGAATACGTGCAATTAGAATGGAGCCAAACCGAATACCAGTTTATTGTGGGTCCCTAAAATACGGGTTGAAAACTAATACGGCCTAACCAAATAATGTAAACGCGGCATGTATGCAAATGTAAAATGTAACTGTGTATAGGTATGACATCACATTGGTTTTGATTGCAAGACTATTGGTCGTCAGTAGTCGACATCGTCCTTGTTATCGTCCCCGTCCTCGTCGCCGTCTGCATCTTCTTTCCCTGTCTCGTCCGGCGCGGCCGTGAACTCCGGCAGCGGTACGTCGTTCGTCCACTTGTGCTCGCGGACGTACAGCAGCTGTAGGTATGCCTCCACGCAGAACAGCTGTAATCATTTTAAGTTACTCAAACTAAGCAACACTTGCCCCTCAGCCCAACGAAGCGTGACACAATGGAAATTTTATTGGTATGCGGTCTTATCCTCTTGAGGTTTTTCTGAGTTTACTAACATTTTCACCTTGCTGGATGTTCACTAACATGTATAGATTGAAATTAAGATCGGCACAAGCCGAATGAAGCCTAACGTTATATGTAGTTGCTACGGGTCGGATTTTTCCATTCACAAATACTGTCGAACCGAAAGATGTATCAACCCGTATCCCGAATGAACTACTCGATCGGCACAAGCCGATTGAAGCTGAACAAGTGCAGCAATTGCTTTGGCTTTGTTGTTCGACAAATACTGCCGAACCCTGACACGTTGTATAGTGTATTAAAAATCATAGCACATACCCTGCGCGTGTCAAGGAACCCTTCGAGCTTGTACGTGTAGCCGAAGAGGCTGGTGGATATCTTGGACTCGGAGACCGTGAGGTAGTTGTCCTCGTTGTAGAACGGGTAGGCGTGCACGCGGTACACGCCGGCCTGGATCGGGCAGGTCAACCTTTCAGAACGAATTGACAAGTGGACAACTATGTGACAATCCATACTTCCATCATCATTATCTCAGCTATAGGATGTCTACTGTTGAACATAGGCGTCCCCAGTGACTTACAGGTTGGACGGTTGGAAGCGGCCTGCGTCCAACGGCTTCCTTCTTCTATATTTTTTTTTCTTCTAGTCTATGTACAATTTATTATAATTAAAATGTCTGTTAAGTTTTCACGCCTAAACCGCTATACCCTATATTTAGATAATTTTTGGTAAAGAAATAGATTAGACCTTTTTGTCGCGAAACAGAACCGAACCGATTTTGATAAAATTTAGTACGAAATAAGCTTGAACCCTAGGAAAGCACATGGTCACAAGCTACTATTTTTCAATCCACTTTCCTAAGGGAGTAGAATAGGTGACGTGTTGCATTTTAGGCGGGCCGGGCGAAGCCGCAGGCACAGCTAGTTACAAGTAATTAAATACGATGCTTAATCAGCACAACCGTGCGACTGTTCACGCAAATAGTGTAGGTACACGCGGTAAACTATTTTTTGTGAATAAACCAGTAAGATCGCGTAAATCGACTGCATTTAGAATCCGTTTATATGGTTTACGCGAACCTACGCCGACTCATCCACAAGGTGCAGTTACTTTTTGTGGAGCAACTTTACCAATTAGTGTTACTGGGCAACCAACAAAAAATCAAGTACAGAGTCAGAAAGTAACTCAATGTTTTTAAATGTGTTACCAAACTGCTCAACAAAAAGTATCCGAAATAAGGAAGTGTGTAGCCCCTTTGAACTTTTTAGTGCGTCCTCAAAGGTTCAAAGGGTCCATTTCGAGTTTTACTTGATAGCTTTCGATGACAACATGCAGATTTTTAAAATAAATGTCGTTACGTACGGTACCGTGACAGGAGACGGTGACTTGGAGTATATTGTTCTGTGACGGTGACATCCTAAGTGTCATACAAATTCACGTTTACTGTCCGATCGATCTCAAAGTTTAAAAACATTCTAGTCCCTCCGCTACCCGATCTAGTCAAACCCATGGCAATCCTTTACATTAATATCTGCCAAGACATGCCGGCATCAACATCTATCTATCTATATACATAAAAATGAATTGCCGTTTATTTGTCTCGCTAAAACTCGAGAATGGCTGGACCGATTTGGCTAATTTTGATCTTGAAATATTTGTGGAAGTTCAGGGAAGGTTTAAAAAGTAAGAAAATATAAAAAAAATTGCAAGGAAAGTAGTAAAACAACTATTTTATTTTCCCATACAAACTGTTCGTACCTGTCAAATGAATTGTCGGAACGAAGTTAGCTGGGTCAGCTAGTAGTATATAAATAGCACAAACAACTATTTTTAAAGACTATTATTATCACCTTGATACAAGTACAAAAAAACATTATTCAAGTTTATTGAGAGAGTCAATTGAAGAACACGATAACCGAGGTTAAATAAATGAAATCGAGTTTATAAATGCATTTCAAACTGATTAACTTGCACAGCAGTCTTAAATTAGAATCCATTTAATTGAAGTCCAATATCTCAGCGATTTAAGACCATAACCCACAGGTGGGAGCGGCGCGGTACGGTAACGTTCCAGGTTAAAATGATTTTGCAATGTTAGAGTTGTTATGTATGTCGGTCGCGGTTGTGACCGCCTAACCTTTCTACAAGAAAGATTTAAAGAATTTAAACACTGTTTAAAGATCAGATAGTCGCTGGATGCGAGCCGTTTCCAGCCAGTCAATTGTGAAGGCCTATAAACACATTCTATTACATAAGTTTTTAGAGAATAAGCGAATATTGTAACTGTGGTTGGTTTTCCAATAAAAATATAATATAATAAAAAAATCTGGAGGTCACTGGGGCCTACGAGTATGTTCAGGTGTGGACGTCCTATGGCTGAAATGATGATGATAAAGATTAGCCAGGCAATTAAAACATTATAACAATACCGATACATGTCTGATGTGGTGTCAACATTTCTAATTGATTGACTATTCTTTAAATAAATCTAGTCCATCTTTTTTGTGGTAGGCCCTTCATCATCATCATCATTTCAGCCATAGGACGTCCACTGCTAAACATAGGTCTATGTTCTTCAGAATGACTTCCAGATCCTTAAGGCTCTAAAACTCTTACACTATTACTATAGGAAGAAGCGTCCTAAACATGTAAAAATAAGTAAACTGTCATTGATAGAACATACACCTTACGTCTTAAGTTAGCTCATGCATACGAGACACAATGGAAGTTTTATTGCTACGCGCAAAAATCTGCCCTCCCCGAGTTGGTTAAGATCTTAGTATTTATAAATTAAATGAAATTTACGCAGCAGTTTAGGGCGCTCTTGTGTATGCAAGCGGGCATAAGTAAGAAGTGCGAGTGTCCTCCTTCCCTGGCTTATAAAATCTCCCTAAAATAAATAATAACAATTAATGTATTCATCTGTTTTCCCTGTTCAAGGACTAAAGAGGTCAGTCAGCACATGGTAATTATGCCCCTTGGTTAAAAGCAGTTCAAAAACAGGCCTGCTTTAAGAACTTATAGGAATGGGCGAAATGGCCCATGTACTATGTAGTACTTAATACTTCACATGACACTGGCTACAAAAAATGCAAGCCATGGAGCAAAAAAATGGAAAGAAAAAAAATAAGTCGGTCCACAGACACTGGGCAGGTCATACAAAAGAGGTCATCGTTTTGGTTGTCCCAGTGTCGTAGGGATGGTAGTTCACCTGGGTCTAGTGTGGTGAAAGAACATGCTATACAGGTCCTGTTCGTCCGGGGTGGCTTCGTCGCCGCATCCGTTCTTGACCACCGGGAACGACTTGAAGTGATCGCACGTCTCCAGATTGCGTATGTCTTGACACTTCTGCATTGTACCCTGGAGATGTATTTTTGACGGATTAGAATTCCAATTTACATACGAAATCTTAAGAATCGTATTCCATTTTCTAGGAATTCGTATTTCGCGATTTTGTAAGCGAATTGGATTTCGACTGCTTCATAAATACGCTACCTTCAATAATCATTTACACGTGGTACGCAGGTGTTGTATCACTGCGGTGTTCAGATTAGGGTCGTGAACATAACATGTTGTCGGTAGGTTACAGACATTTTAAAATATATTATTTATTTTTAATTTAACATAAGTCAGGCAGGGCCATAGGTCCTAATTATCCAGTCCACAGACACCCAAACCCATAGCGTCCCTTTTTGTCCATATTCTATTCCCGCAGTAACCGGGGGCTGTCTTTGAATGTACTTGTATAGTGCATATAGGGATAATCGCCAGTTAGAGCACATTAATTACATTGCAGAGTAATGTTGTCCAACGGGCATTTGCGAGGTGGCTTTGGCCCTTTGTACTTACGCCCTTATACAAAAGGACTCCATAGTCCCGACTCCCGAGATAGGGAATAGTCCAAAATAATAATTTCAGTGGTATACTAAAATCCCTCTACCGGACTATTATACTATACGTCCTAAAATTGTAGCTTTTCTCAAACACCTTTCCAAAGACTACATGTTGACACCAGTCGACTATTCATCAAACAAACGGTAATAAATGGCGCAAGAAACTTAGTCACAGAAACAGGTAAGTAATAAATAGAGGAAGATACCTTGACCGTCCACCCGTTAGTAATGTTCATTGAAATGTTGAATCGTCCCGTGACGGTGGAGTCGTATATCTTCGTATAAATCGCCATTTCTGACACCGAAATGACTAGGTTCTTATCCTTGCCGCATGGCCCTATCCTTGTTGCCAGCAAATTTGTTGGGGCTAGGGAACTTTGAATTGGTTCTGGTAAAGACATCATGTACATTATAGATACATAGTAAAATATTGGACATAATACAAATGTTTTGTACGTGGCTCGGGGATGACAAGCTTTATGTTTTGGAGAGAGTAATTGATAAAGGGTGCTGAGTTTGACACTGCGGGGATTGCGGGTCATATCTGACGAACGACTGTGGACTATTGTTTGGGTAATTTTTTATCATAATGGTTTCTTAATATTTTTTTAATGGTGACCCTGATGAATGTATGATGATTTTGTTGATACTTTTAATCGCACATGAAATGTAAATGAACATGGTAGGTACATAGTACTGATGAATATTTAATTGGTGCACAATGACGGTAGGACTGACTTTGCACAGCGGATTGTCTCCAAAAAAAATTATAAGTAGGTAAGTACAAAAATTCGAAACAAAGTTGGTACTTGGTAGTTTAGAGAAAACTTTTATGCCGTTATACAAATATGAATTAATTGGTTTCTTTATAAAAATAATTTCTTGATCACGATCACATAATTACTTAAATAATAAATTAACGCGGAATATTCAAAGTAAGAATATTTTCTACAAATTATTAGAAATAGTATGATTTGACGAAATGCGTCCGAAGACGGGTTTTTTCAGTTCCTGGTGATATTTGTTATTTATTTTTGTCAGATAAGAAGGTCATCGACATAGTGTTTGCTTAGAACTACATGCGTGGGTATGTTTACTGAAATAGATCTCCCTTGACTTTGAATCAAATCGCAAACGCGAAGTTATCGATTAAGCATAATCGAAGCATTTTTTAGGCACACACCGCACTGATTATTATTTTCTCCGGTGCGGTTCGCGCTCCGGACTACAAAGCCAGGAGCCAGTTTGCGGGGTCGAATCCCGCAAGAGGCAAATTTTTGTGTAAACTGTGATGAGCACGAGCATTTGTACCTAAGCTAAGTCAAGTTAATAAACGTATTTAAGTATGTTTAACCGATATCTATTTTGTATTATACAAACTTTGATTAGTTTGGCGCTAGATTGGTGTGATTGTTTAACCCGTTAATATCGAAGCGATCTCATGAGACCGCATAACAATAGAATTTCTATATTCTATTTTTCTATTCTATTATTATTTCTATATTGTATGCTTCATCAGAGAAGTTATTATTATTTTTAAATTAGGCACGAATCATGAATTAGTCTTCCTTAACTTGGATTATTCGCACAATGATTAATATAAACCACTATACAGCCAATTCAGCCCTCGACTTCAAGTCGGTAATTTACTGAAAAATATAGGTAGGTACTTAGTCGCCGTTTTTTATGTTGTAAGTAGGTCGAGGTACTTCATTTATCGCTCAGTATTCATCACCATTACAATGATTCTCTGCTTTTACTGCAATCTTTCACGATTGAGTCGGTAATAATAATATAATAATAATAATATATTGGACAACATCACATACATTGCTCTGATCCTGGTAATGTAATTGCAGTGAATTCTGCAAAGCCAAATATTATTGCAGTTTCTGATCTGTTATTCAAGTGATCTTACTTAACCTGCCCAATTATTAAAATGTCTAGGACTGATAATTTTACATATCAACATTCTGGCAACAACAAGGTGATAAAGTTGAAGATTATAATATTTACTCCTAGTTAAAGATAAGTGGGTATGCTATTACAGATAATACAGTCAGAAGTGGTGCTTTAATGAAGAAGGGTGACCATAGTTTATAATGTAGCTCTGGTAATGTTCGTCTAATCAGTTTGAGCAAATCCTACATGCAAAATTTGTTTAAATCTGGAAGTTACTGGGGGTGGCCTAAGAAGTGATGATGATGATGATGATGAAATTTAAGTTTTTGGAGGGACTTAAATAAATAATTATCGGTCAAGTTTGGTATTCGAGCTCTTCATACGGATCCCGTTACGAAATCTACGGTACGCGAGTCCGACACGCACTCAGCCGGTTTTTGTTATGCACTTTCAGTTCATAGAACATGATTCTTCTTACAATTTATTTGTTGCTGCCTGAATTGCAATAATAGGGAAAAAAGCACGCCATGAAGAGCTATGTCGGTGTCTTCAGTTCTTTTACGGATAATAGTGTCCCACAGATTATCTGTGTAGTATCCACATTTTGGATCTTTACTTATCTATCTCAGAAAGAAACACCAAGCATAGCCATAGCACGCTAGGTGACTTCTTGTTTAGGAGGCCAACAGTCAAGGGAACGCGTCTCAGTGGCGTAAGTCGTCAACTCATCACTGGCAACATGCACTGCTCGAAAACTTTAGTCTTGGGCTCTGCTGGGGGGATATAGTCGGCTGAGGAGAAGAGAAGCGTTGCATAGCTCTTATAAGTACTTACGCGATGAGACGTGGGTTCAAGTCCCACCTGAGGCAGTCGATTATTTTTCAAGTGTTATATTATCATGGTTTTCTTATTATTTTTGATATTCTGTTTTTTAAGACTAGATTATTAAATAAAACCCTGAAATTAATAACCACAGTGCAGACACCACAAATAATTGTTATTCAATAAGCTTGTTTATTTTATGTTTGCATACTAGATTACGTGTAGTACTTACTCTGACCTGACTACTTACTGTTGACTTTACACTAACCGCGAAAAAGACATAATTTATTTATTACGATACTTTTGATTCAGTTACCAAACCAAATAGGCGAACCAAAGGCAAAGGCACCACACTACGCTACACACTTTTTATTTCGTTTAACAATGATATGATTAGTTCTTGTTTATTTTTATTATTGTCTTCTGTTTTGTCTTTGTGTTATGTTATAAAAATTCAATGTCAGAGCCAAAATACAAGACTGCAATGCAACGTTGCATATTTGAAATCGCAGTTTTTTGCGTTGCAAATTCGCATCGCACTGATTTGTAGTTTTGTGTTTTGGCCCTTACGGCAGTCTTTATAAATACCAAAGCCAAAATGCATGTGGCCCTCAAATGCGCGACTCTACAAATCGATACCCAATCATTGCGCGGTGCACTTAATAATAATAAGGTGGCCAGCTGTCGAACCATTGTTAACTGTAGTCTGTAGTGGTCCAGTGGCGGCCGAATTCGCCCTTTGATTTTTGATTATAATTTTATTTCCCTATCTAGAGCAGTGGGTGAACAGTTTGCATTTCACTTGTTTATTGCGGAATTTTGGAGTTTAGATCTAAGATAACACAATTTTTCTACGTGATTCGAAGTGACAAAGAATAATCTTCTTATCTGAATGAAATACAGACATCCTGATGCTTAACCGTACTCCTTTTTAAATAAAAACAAAAGAGATTCTAATTAGGAAAAAAATACAACCATTCGACGAATAAAAATCAGAAACTTAATTTCATCATGTATCTACCTACTTACCTGTTTTCTTGTTGATGTTATGAAAATGTTCAATAAAGACTAATAAAGTGCTTTTTTAATTGGTGTGATACTTAGTTGGTTATTTTTTCTAATATGCATCATCATTATTCAGCATAATATGGTTGTTGTGCCCATAAAATTGATCATATTTGCTAAATAAAACATGTTTTGGTGTATGAAAAATAATTTTGTCCCTCCCAAACCAACTACAGTCAAGAGTCCTTATACGAAATGTCACGGAAAAAAAGTTTTTTTTTTTGCCCATGTTTGTTTAGTAAATTTGACTTGTGTTGCACATTCTTATACTTTAATTACTATTTTATTGGTTAATTTCCTTTCTTTTACAAATGGAACAGCATTTACCCCATGTGAATCGAATCCACAATCGAAATCTTAAAAAAGATCAATTTATCACAGAACCCATAAAAGTTTGTCGGCTATTTATTAATTTAGTTAAAGAAAACATTGACTTATACAAGGGTTTAATTAAATAACGCAAAACGTTTTAAGAGGTGATTCTATTGCTCATATACAGCATGCAACATTTTTAAAATCAAAATCGCAAAAAAATATCACTTTCTCATACTAAACCGCGACTAGCTGACATCAGGTCGTATGAAAATGTCCAAAAACGTCCATTTTTTAAAAAGAATTCGATGTTGGTCCAAAGAAAAAGTTGTTGTATTTGGGCACCAGAATCAGCCGTTGCGTTATTTAATTGAATCCAACAATTGTTTAGTTTATTTATAGATAATCACAACCTTGAAGGAAATTAGCCAATAATTGTAAATAGGACTTAATAGTTTTTATAGAATGATATCTAATAGTATTGGTTCTTATTTTCCCTGTTTTAATACCAGATCAATACCAGAACCAGTTACAAGAAAGACCGTTCCACGCTTCATAATCCAAACATTCATACGAATCCATTCACAAGTGTTGAAAAGTAATTTATTTGTACACATAATGTCCTTCAAATTTTTCGCAGACACACCTCCAAACGCCGGCATTTACACATTGTTGTACGCATGTGATCGCCATTCACCACGTGTCATTCCACTCGCTAGAAACGCAGATACAGTAGGGCTACTTAACACTAAACGCGGTAGGCATGTAACATTAACAGCGCCCTCGGGCAGACAGACCAAATACAGCAGCGCGGCTTAACCGGCCCGCGAAGCAAGTGACCAGAGGCCTGATTCCCATAATTTAAAATGATGATGATTTAAAAGTAGTCAAAATACAGTTTCGATCCGGTCCCAGTTCAATTAATATTAACAAGGTATTCTCATACACTAATTGAAATAAAACAAGGAAGTGAAATTGTAAAAAAAATACGAAAACGGAACCCTTATCTTTTTGTTTTCCATCTTATCATCTGTTAGCCTCTTTATTAGTTTAGGTCTATGTCTATTTATTAGTTTTTTAGTTAGTTACTAATATGTTTCTATATGTTTTTATGTTTCTAAGTCAACGCAACCAAAACATATGGGCACATGAATTACGTATTTTAAGACTTCATCGAAACCCAACTCGTTAAATTTATAAACCCACTTACATATATGGTACCTACTTCCCGTTGACCTAGAATCATGAACTTTGGCACGCACGAAGCAAGGTTTTACAGTACAAGTACTAAGTGGAAAGATATTTTAAAACATTTATTTTTATATCACACTAGCTGTCCCGGCGAACTTCGCACTGTCTCTTTTTGTGGTGTTTTCAGGTTTTTTATTAGTTATTCTGCTATTCGGGGTGGAGACAAATCCAACAAACCAAAAATCATGAAAATCGGTACAGCCGTTCTTGACTTATAAATGGTGTAACTAACCCGACTTTCTTTTACGAGTATATATATAGATAAATATATAGTTGGACTATTTTTAGTGTTCTTTTGACTTGATGTGATTAAAACACAAACTCAGAAGTAAAACACATAAAACAAACAAAATCATCGCACCGAGGATGGATCTGAGGAGGAATCTGGCCTCAATTATCCTAGACATGGGATCATGCGAACAGAGGGCAAAAAAATAATTGGGACGTGTAAAAGTGCTTTTAATAGCCTATTTGCAAAAATAAATGATTTTGACTGATAGACCCGCTAAAGAAGTTATCAAGTTAACCTACTGTATCTAGCTGCATTATGCCTTATCGTCACCCGCTAGACGTAGACGCCAGTTGTGATTCGGACGCAGAAACAAACGCACGCACCATGGCGCAAGACAACCTTACTGTAATGCTGTACAAGCCGAAAGACATGCAACTGGTAAGTACTAATCGAAACTAGAAAATGTATTACCGTAACTAAAAAACAATGGAGTTCAAGAATAAATGCTCTCAAAAAAAGTGCAAAATTTATGTAAGTCGGCTCCGCGCAGAAGCGCTCAATAGTGTACCGTCAGTTAGTAAATTGGCGCTTGCTCTATTTATTAAGTGAATAAGCAAATAAGGTAAAAAATAGAGTATAAGTATATTGCAAAACTTAAAAAACAAATTTATTTTAATGACAGTACCATTAAATAATGTATTTCTATGGTAATATTATTTCGCTTTGAGTGTCTTTTAGCGCCCAAAAATTATAAAATTATGATTAAGGGTCATAATAACTAATTTGGGATAGGACTAACTCATGTATCCTGTTATCTTATGTATATAAAAATTTTATTTAAAAAAATAAAACCGACTTCAAAACACTGAAATGCTAAAAATAATCCTAACACTTAAGTACCTAATCAGTTACTTTTGGAGTCGGTGCCAGCCGATGAGAGGTTCAATGTTTTTGTTTGCACCGACTCCAAAAGTAACTGATTAGGTACTTAAGTGTTAGGATTATTTTTAGCATTTCAGTGTTTTGAGGTCGGTTTTATTTTTTTAAATAAAATTTACTTATTTCATCTATTTTTAGTGATAAATCCTAATCTAACTGCTGAACACCCATTTCATCCCCTATTTTCCTACCCTTAGGGGTGATTTTTATTTTGCAAACTTTTATCATATTATCTTTGAAGTATAAGCTATTCAATAAAACAAAAATCATCAAAATCGGCTCATATTTGTCGAAGATAGGTAACAAGAACCACAACCAAAATATTATCTGGGTATATATTTGTTGATTTTCTCAAAAAGTTCTAAATCAATTTCGATAAAATTTATATGGGACCACCTCTAAAGTATGATCTACCAAACAAAAAAAGAATCATTAAAATCGATTCATAATTGGCGGAGTAATCGCGTAACAAATGTACAAAAAAAAAAAAAAAAAAAAAAAACATACAGTCGAATTGAGAACCTCCTCCTTTTTTGAAGTCGGTTGAAAATGAGTGTCTATTTTCCTTGGTCATCGCATTTCGCTATTTTTTTTTTTTTTTGTGTTAATTATTGTCAGGAGAAGGTTCTTATGAAAGCAAACATTAAGGAAGTTGCGCAGGAAAATCTTTATGAACAAAACAGCTGGTCCGAATTAAAAATATATTTGAATAATATTTGCTGTCAGTGTCAGGCCCTATACCATCATCAGTATCTTGTTACTTACGATACGATGTAAACTATTTCATATTTTTATTGTTTATCCTGTCCTGTAAAACATCTGGAATAATTTTATATATTTATTTTGAAAATATAAAACTGCCATAAAAATGTTACTTAACTAAGTAAGTTAGTAAATAATATTCTTAACTTCGAAAAATAATAATTTCTTCCTAAGTACGTAGTACACAATGATGTTGTAATACATTTTATCTTTGAGTAGCATAATACTACCTACTAATTGATAAGAAAAACGGTAATAAGTAGGTGTATTTGTTTACTAGTTCCGACAATAGGGTTGTTTACACCATTTTTAAATAATTCTAAGACATTTATTAAAACTGTCACCTTATTTTAGGCCTAATAACCCGGCACATTATAATTAATTTGAAAAATTCGATTTTTCATTGTCCCAAAATCAATATAAAGTTAGTCCGTTGAGTTAGGAAAACAGTGACGTCATAGTTTGCTATCGCGTACAAATTTTATGGAAGAGTAGCGCTAAGGCAGTTTTTCAAAAATATGTCAATTGATAGTGGTGTAAAATGCCGTAATAAAGTTCCTGCTGCCCTTTTACCATTAAATGTAACAAATTTTACTTTACGTATTTATGTTGAATTGCACATAAAATATGTATAATAAAATCAGGAATACGTTTTATTTAATTTTTATAACCTACTAGCTGACCCAGCGAAAATCGTTCCGCCAATTCGTTTGACAGGTTCGAACAGTTTGTATAGGAAAATAAATAGTTGTTTTACTACTTTCCTTGCAACTTTTTAATATTTTCTGACCTTTTAAACCTTTCCTGAACTTCCACAAATATTTCAAGATCAAAATTAGCCAAATCGGTTCAGCCATTCTCGAGTTTTAGCGAGACAAACGAACAGCAATTCACTTTTATATATATACTTAGATTCAATCCCACTGCTGGGCCTTTGCCCTTTGACCTTTGTCTCCCCCAGACTCTTCCATCGATCTCGATCTATCGCAAATGACTCCCAATCCCTCATCAGGTTAACCAAATCGTCACTCCATCTTTTCTTGGGTCTTACCTCTTCGGCGTCAGTCTGTAGGTACCCATCGAGTGACGATTTGGGCCCACCTATCCGGATGCAACTCCCGAACAGAAATACGTAATCATATTTAACTTTTTCAGTTTTTTTTTATCAAAACATGCGTTTTGTGTTTACCTAGATAATTAATTTATATTATGGCTAAGTCAGTTAAAATGGAATAATAAAGATATTTATCAAACTGCTGTTGCTGCTATATACATATATCTAAATCACCCCAATAGACTGATATGGTCGTAATCTTAAATGAACCTATGCAGAGATATTAAGATAACAGTTTATAGTTGTTACTTCTTGGCTTAGTATTATTAACTGTTGAATAGCGTAGAGCGTCGAGTTTATTTATGTACTTATTCTGATGTCAGTCGTAGGTTTGTAAAGTTTAGATACTTAAAAATCGCAATAATTGATTATGGATGATTTTTCTAATAGTGCGCATATTTTAAACGGAACAAATATAATAACTTTCTCTTTGAAACCAACATGAAATTTCAAAAAACCTATGTACCTATATCTACGTCATAACTTTATAATTGAATAAAAATACAATGATTAATAACAACAAAAATAGCTAAGGTAAATAGCTAACAATACTTGCAGCCTATCATACATATGTCGCCTCAATATTACGGTATGGGTTGGTTCTCTGGGGTAACAGTGTTAATGTACACAAAGTATTTGTGACTCAAAAGAAATGGTATACCACCGTACCAGACGTGTAAACCACTTTTCAAATAACTAAAGCTCTTAACTTTACCAAGCCTTTACATTTTTGAAATATGTAAATTTGTCAAAAATAATCCTGCACTCTTCCATAAGGCTTGTGATGTCTATCCTCGGAACACAAGGCATCCTGACAGACTTGTCTTAGACATTGTACCCAGAACTGCATTGTATAAGAAAAAAATTATAAATTTGTGTGTAAAGGTGTATAATAAGATACCAGAATGTATAAAAAAATTAAATTCCCGTTTATTTAGAACTAATTTGCATGCATGGCTTTTAGATAAGAATTTTTATAGCATAACAGAGTTGATAATGATGAAGTGAAAGAATTAAATTTTAATTTAAATATTGTACATGCCATACATGGCGAGACATGTCGGACTACTTTTTTAATTGTTAATATCTCGATGTAACCGTGTTTCTAGTAAATAAATGAATTTGAATAAGAGATCTTTTATAATCGCGTCAGACTACTTTGTATTTTGTCGAGATAATAACAAAAATCTATTTCTGCAGGTACAAACACCGGTACCACAAATAGCTGATGATGGTGAGTAAAATTGATTAATAATTGAATTACATAATACTTTAAGATTCAAGTCTAATATAATTTTACCCCGATTGGATCGAAATGAAATGTCCTTAATTATCTTTGAAGCTTTGAGTTTGAGTTTAAAGATTTTTTTAATCGATCTCCTGTGGGTTCGATTCTACAATTAATTTCGATTTTAATGCGATCTAAGAGTAAACATTAGTTAGTATTGTATGACATTAGTAGTTGCGTGGTGGCACATTATCTAAACCTTATGTTTCTATGCAAATCGCTTTTAATTTTCGATACCGTAAAATAAATAAATATTGGACAACATCAACAATTAGTAGTACTAGCACTTGACTTATAGAAATTAGAATCAACAACGGTACCACATCCATCCCATCAGACCCGTGACAACATATTAAAGATCGTTTTCTACGTTGATCCGACCGAGAATCGAACCCGGGACCTCACCTCGAATAGGCCCACAGAAGTTTTCTCTCTTCTCTTCTTCTTTCTTTATTTTTTAAATACATGAAAACTAAGGAGAAAACCATCAATGTATGGTCCAAAAACCGAATATCGATACGTATAACTGAACAGATTCCTGATAATACATAAACGAATTAATTCAACCCAAATCGCAACCTTAAAAGTAAATGTGATGCTATATCTTTTAAAGAATTGACTTCTGTTTTTGTTATATTTCTAACATTGATGTAGTAAACGTTTGAATTTGAATGAATAAATAATAAATGGTTTCCCCAATCGCTATCCATCAGTACCTATCCAGCCCTAAGCAAATCTGTTGCTAGGGCGACTGGATAACGAACGGATTTAAACATACTTAAATACATTCATAAACAGCCATGACTTAGTTAGAAATGCTTGTGCTCATCACACCAACATTTGCCCCTTTAGCTTCTCGCAGGATTCGAACCCGCGACGACTAGCTTTGTAGTCCAGACTACAACCAAATCCTTAGATCAACTAGTTTTCCATTAATCCTTTCTCGGTGTTCGTTCAGAGGTGCTCTTGCGCATGGACTGCGTGGGTATCTGCGGCTCGGACGTGCACTACTGGCAGTCGGGCGCCTGCGGCCACTTCATCCTCAAGGAGCCCATGATCATGGGCCATGAGGCCAGCGGCGTCGTTGCGAAGGTGCGTGTCTTGACAACCGTTGGGGGAGAAAGGTTCTCGTGTGACGACCACGGCTGGAAGACGCAGCGTGGACAGGCCTCGCGACCTAGTTGCGGAAACTCTCGTTGTGGCGTTCTCTGGGGGAGGCTATGTCCAGCCGTAGGCCTCAAAAGGCTGTTGATGTGTGTATCATGAAATTTATGTAAGAGGCGTATCTGTTACAGTCAAAATTCTTAACAGGTCAAAGTATTTTTTCTGGTTATTTTATTTTTATTTATGAAAAAAAAAGGTTATATTTTTTTTTTAAATCCACGAGAAAAACCTACAGTGTCTATAGTGGCGTTGTTTTTTTTATCTGGCAATTATGAAAATAAAACTGTTCTTTATAATAACACGAATGCTTTAGTATTACAATGGTGTTAATATTAGCTCCACGAGAAAAACCCAGTGTCTAAAGTGGCGCTGGCTTTTGTTAAATCTGCCATTTATGAGAATAAACACGAATAATGATATATATAATAACACGAATGCTTTACTATGACAATGTTGTTACTATGCATAACGATAATTGAAGCAAAATATTATTATATAGAGTAAAGTGTGCTCTGTCCATTAGATATAATTGTCCAATGACTACGTTACCCTAGACCGCCAACAAGGTTACACCAACATTTAACAAATGATTATTTTAAATGATAATACATGTGCCAAGTGCAAACTTAATTATAGGTGACAACAGCATGCATCATGCAGACATCACCATTGCAATACTTACTTAGGGATTTTGAATTAACACGTTTTGAGCGTGACGTCTGTCGTGTGCTGGTACAGTCAGCATTAAAAGTAACTAAACTAATTTTCATAACTACTCTCTTTTAAATGTGACAATAACCTGACTTTTTTATTTTACTTTTGCTTAGTGATTTTGTCTTGTGATCTGTTTTGCAATGAGATTCTTTTGGAAAATTCAGATAAGAACTAAGCTACTTTTGATGATGACTGTACACTTACTTTTTCAATAATAGACGCCATAATTGTTTTATACATTATGGTGCAAGTACTGCAGCATCAAGAAATGAATATTTCGATTACCAGGCTTCTAGATCAGTCCTTTCCAACGGGCTATCATAAGATCAGTCAACAGTTATATATTTATTTTGGAGAACATCTCATACATTGCTCTGATCCTATGGATAGTAGCCAAAGCACATGTGTTACAGGAATAAAAAACAACGACGCGACTGTACCACAACACCCAAACCCGAGACAATATAGAAAAGTTATTTTTCTACATTGACCGACCGGGAATCGAACCCGGGACCTCAGAGATAGCGACACTAAGTCGGTATGCTCGCCTTTCGGTTACGGAGGTCGTCAGTAACAATTATTTCAAATAAAAATTATTTCAAGTAGTGTTACTTCATTCAAACTTTTTTTTCATACAAACTTTATTCTTAGAATCCGATTTGTGTGAATTAAAAAAAAAGATATCAAATTTCTGACTTCACCATAATATTATATGCTTATGTTAACATACATGCTAGTTTCGGCTTGGCTTGATAAGTACTCGTATATCATTTACCGAAAACCCTGGATATAGATAAATAATGTGCCACATAACACACCAATTTTTGACGACCGTCTTATAGTGTAGTGGTTCGCGCTCCGGACTACAAAGCCATCGGTTGCGGGTTCGAATCCCGCAAGGGGCAAATGTTTCTGTGATGAGCACGAGTATATGTACCTAAGTCATGGATGTTTATAAAAGTATTTAAGTCTTTTATCCGTATTCTAGTCGCCATAATACAAGCTTTGCTTAGTTTGGGGCTAGATAATTGGTGTGATTGTAAAGACATTTTTTTTTAAATTTAAAAAATTTAACGGTCTCGAATAAGGATAGTTCCTTATTCGAGACCGTTAAATTTTTTAAATCCTTGCGTATGAGACAGACGTCAGACAATGAGTTTCGACAGGAAGTCTCCTAGCCCGCCCAAACCCGAGAACCTAACCGATTCAGAAAAGTTAATTTTTCAAATTGACGAACCGAGAATCGAACCAACTACTACCATACCACTACGCCCAATCGGGTCGTCAATTTAATCAAATCGATTTTAAACATCATTGCAGGGACATAAAATGCTAAGGGTTTACCTTAGACGAATGCAAAAAAACTAGCCTTTCTATTGGATGAGTGATATAACCAGTGAGTTACGACATCTTTAAAATACCATCTGGGTTACTTACTACACACACACTTAAGGCGAGTAGAGCCCCTAAATTAGCGACTCGACGGTTTGACGCGTTTTGATTTGGTACCAATATCGCACGAAAGCTCATTAAGGCTAGTATTAGTGCCCTAAATTAGCGACTCGACGCGTGTTAGTACGAATACCGTACGAAAACTTATTGAAATACGGTTCATAGCAGCGCGCAATGAAACGTGGCTGTTACGAGTTACGACAAACGCTACGTCTTTAGGTAGCGAAAATTGGGAAAAATGATACTTTTCGCATGGACGCTAAGTATAGGTAGATTAAATAACCCTTAGCTCAGTTTGTAGCTATCAGGTTGGCCTATCAATCGACATGTAAACGAATTAAATCGGTTGAGCGGTTAAAAATAAGAAAGAAAATTAGCAACTGTTTGTTTTTTTTTATGATTTCTATATATTTTTTCTCAAACAAATGCTATGCTCGAAATGTTGTGTAGGTTTTGACAGTCAGTTCTTAGCATATTTTTTAAATATTTTTCTGACGAACTGAGCTTAAGTAGTAAGCGTTTAAAACCACATGCTTGTTTACTTTGTCGGCTATACTCGCCTTAACCCACGCGGAGACACACCCGCGACACTTTACGGCTATTTGCGCAGTTGCCTTGAACTTCACCGTTCAGCGTTGCGGTGTTGACGCCAGGCGACACTCATTTGCGTAATGTAGACCGCACGGCCGGTTCGCGACGCTTGCGCCGATTGAGTTTCATTTAAATTGTATGCAAATATCCTTTAAAAATTTAATTTTGTTTTATTTTTATGCAAAGATCTTTTCAAAATTCTAGCTCTATTTTTTAATTATGTCTACTCAGTTTAGATACTTAATAATAGGTAGGTAAGTACTGTAGGTATATTTTGTATGTAGAGGGATAAACCAAATTATTGTTTACTGAAGACTGCATGTCATCCACCTATTTCGGAAAAAATTAAGCATGTATCTTCGTAATTCATGCCTTTGTGACCAAGAATGTCGGATTAATCAAGTCGAGTTTTTAAAGGTTTTAAAAACCCTTGGAACATACATGCGGGTGATTCAAATTCCTTTAGGGGCTTTTTTTAATTAAGAAGTTTCGAGCACTCGTTCGTCGTGCTTACGTTTGCAGCATCGCAGTCTAACTCTTGGTAACCTTGTCATAATTTTCCGACTCAGTTATATATAATACAATTTTCCGTGTGCGGTCATGGAACCTGTAAACGCACGACTGACGTCCTGCTAGAAACTTCCTAATTAGAGCCCTAAGGGTTTCCTTAAAATTCTACTTGACGCTAATTTTGGACAGGGATACATGAAAAGGTAATGCCAAATAAAACAAGGTCTAAAAAACTGTATAAATTA
The DNA here is from genome assembly GCA_963576865.1 of Anania hortulata. Classification (NCBI taxonomy): domain Eukaryota; kingdom Metazoa; phylum Arthropoda; class Insecta; order Lepidoptera; family Crambidae; genus Anania; species Anania hortulata. The sequence continues at coordinate 2,120,739 of OY756406.1, forward strand.
CTAGATTTGACCGACACAAGACACAAACACGGTAAAATAAATAAAACCGTTTAAAAAACTACAAATTTTAATCTTTGTATTTTCTGAAAAAAAAAAAACGGTTCACGGTCAATCATTAGAGATCGAAGGCGTAAACCGACGCCGTGCCAACAAGGACCTCACGCAGTGCACACGATGCAATTTAATCGAATAATTTCTACTATTTACATTTTTTAACAGCAGATATGAATAATTTCTTTTTTTTTGTACTGTCCGTCTGGGAGTCTGGGGAACCATGCAATGTAGACCGGCCTATGTATTGCAGATCGGTTCTAAAGTGAAGACGCTGAAAGTGGGCGACCGCGTGGCCATCGAGCCAGGCGTGCCGTGCCGCTACTGCGAGTTCTGCAAGACGGGCCGCTACCACCTCTGCCCCGACATACAGTTCTGCGCCACCCCGCCAGTGCACGGCAACCTGGTGCGCTACTACAAGCATGCGGCCGACTTCTGCTACAAGTACGTACCATTAAACAAACACAATACACTTCACGGGTATTAATGCAACATGACATCATCACAATCAGCCCACGTCAGTCCACTGCTGGACATATGCCTTTCGCAATGCACGCGACTGAGTTCTATCCTCGGCTATTCTTTTCCATCTACTGCCAGCAGCTTTGCGTATATCGTCACTCCACCTCGCCGGAGGGCGCCCTATGCTGCGCTTGCCTAGTCGCGGTCTCCACTCAAAAACACGACTACCCCATCGGTTATCGATTCTACGGCAAATGTGACCAGCCCACTGCCACTTCAGTTTGCAACACACACCTCTTTGTTGCGAATTGATTTTCCCGACGTTTTGGCCTAGTTCCATAGACCGTGGTCATGGGATGACTGGCGATGTAGGGTTTCGTCAGCCCAATCGCGATATAAAATATTTCCCACTGAAGAATTGCGTTCTTCATTATTTGTGGCCGTGGTATAGTCAGTCCTATAAACTATGCTCACAGGTCCGGATTTGTTTGGACGGAGTAACGCGCGACTTGCGCTTTATAATCTAATTTTTGAGGCATTTAGTTCTCCACAAAAACTAAATAGGTACTATTATGTGGTAGGCTCTCTCTGCTCTCTGACTACATGATGTACGTGTTTAAATCCATAGGTTACTTATTATAAAACTTCTTAAACAATGGGCCTTGATGAGTCTCATACTCTCTGACAAATCGGTCTTACTATGTGAATGTGACTTATACTCATTATCATCATCGTTTCTGTCATAGGACGTCCACTGCTAAATCGGCATGCACTCAGCGGCCTTCTCCAACCTTTACCAGCAGGGCATCTGTCCACTCAATACTGACTCAATAAAGCACATTAGTATCTTTATTGTACAGAGCAAAGGTAGCTCAGTGGTCGGAGTTTAGGTGAGGCAAAACCACAGTTCCGAATTCCAGCATGTTCCTTTGGATTGTTCGTTATCTATGTACGGTTTTAACCACATGCTCTGGTGAAGGAAAACATCGCCTGGAAATGGGCATTAAGAACACTGGATATGTGTAGTCATAGTCATAATAAGGGTTAGGGAATACGGAAATCAGATAGCAATTGCTACAGTAGGTAGACCAGACTTTCCGCATCTAGATTTATGGTAAAGCTTTGAACCAGGATAAAGCGGTATACAGGAGTAGTGACGGTTCCTCAAGGCTTAGTCCGCGCAAATGTCAAATTCCACCGTAAATTTCATCCCCTTACCTATGGGTTGAATTTCCAAAGATCTTATTATAATATTGTTCTCTTACGATATTTGATTAATCTCTATGCAAAATTTCAAGCTCCTAGGTCCAGTGATTTCGGCTGCGCGTTGACCAATCAACTGTAAATAGATGTTTTGTGTAGACTGCCGGACCACGTGTCGATGGAGGAAGGCGCGTTGCTTGAGCCCCTGGCGGTGGGCGTGCACGCGTGCCGGCGCGGCGGCGTGGTGGCTGGCGCCAGCGTCATGGTGCTGGGCGCCGGGCCCATCGGCCTGCTCATCATGCTCACCGCGCGCGCCATGGGCGCCAGCAAGATCCTGGTCACAGGTACCCTCCTATACGCAACATGGCACTTTTAAGGGTGTGCGGTGCTGCATACGCCCGATTGACAAAATGCTCGAAACATTTAAAAGAGCCCCTAAACTCACTTGCTAATGTTTTTCGTCAGACATCCTTCAATCTCGGCTGGACTTCGCCAAGAAGTTGGGTGCGGACGCCACGCTGCTGGTGAAGGGCGAGTCCAGCGAGGCCGACGTGGTGAAGAAGGTGCACGAGCTGCTGGGCTGCCACCCCGACGTCTCCTTCGATGCCAGCGGGGCCAACGCCACCGTCCGGATGTGCATGATGGTATGTAACAGCCTTACCCACCACACATGCTGGTTTTAGCATCGGCGAGAAATTCTAAACTCCAAATGAAGGTTATCTATGGAGGCTGGTTTGGCAGTTTCGGTGCTGCCCAGTTGGCGCTCCTGGCAAATACGATCCTGTTAGTGTATTTATTTATACTTTTTTATATTTTTTTGTACAAATGTCTTTATGCCAAGAAGCATCATCTACCGGTCATTATAACCGAGTGTTTACTGTCATAATTGTATCTATAAAATAAACTCATCCTAAAATTAAATTCTTAGATTTGCTGTATTGAAGACTATCTGGTATAGTGGTTCGCGCTTCGGATTACAAAACCAGCGGTTGCTGGTCCGAATCCTGCAAGGGTCAAATGTTTGTGTGATAAGCACGAGTATTTAAGTATGTTTATCCGTCATCTAGTCACCATAGTACAAGCTTTGCTTTGTTTGGGGTTAGATTATTGGTGTAATCACACCAATGTATTTATTTATTTTATACCTAATTAATACCTGTTTGAATAGAATAGATTTTCTACATGGTGACACATTTTCTAGATATAACTGGTAACAATATGAAATATGCTAAATTGAAGGAATAATAACTCCAAATATAAGTTAGTCATTAGGCCTTACTATATGTCTGCTATAATCAATGAAAACGCTATAAAAAGCCCGTAAATAGTTTAACGTTGTGTGACATATAACATTTGTAGAGAAATAACTCTACACTAGCGCCTCTAGTGGCGAATGTAAGCGCGATAGCTCTCATTACACTAACATGTTTAATTACTACTGGACTGGCACTCCTCAGGCAACTTTAGACCTACTTTACCTAGTAATGAGAAATCATACAACGTGTAAAACAATGTCGCACCACGTTGCAATACAAAGTGCAAAAAATGAAGATTGTGAATTCGAAGCCTCTTTCAAGGATTGAAATGGCATGCACCCATCTCAGCGTATGGAAACTACTTAAGTACAACTTTTACCGAAGATTTAAAACTTCCGAAAAATACCGAAAAAAGACTACATACATACAATGTCCAATTGGAAAAATGAGCTAACAAAATCAGAAGGTCCAGCAATCACACTATGTGACAACGAGAATATAAACGAGCTTTGCGAAGGCCCAAGCTATGAAGAAATTGCCAAACTAATTAATATTATGCGCAATGGCACAGCTCCAAGAAATAATCAAATAGTGACGGAACTGTTTAAAGCACTACCCGATGAGACGTTCACAGATTTGACGGAGTACTTTATAAATGCAAGAAAAAGCAACACAATACTCTCAGCTTGGACTAGAACAGTTGTCCTAATTAAAAAAAAAACGAACACGAAAACAGTAAACGAGTACAGGCGCATTTCTATATGCTGTACTGAAATATACGCCAACATTCTTTTGTCCCATTTAGACCAAATAACCAAAAGCCTTAGTAACTACCAAGCAGCCTTTCTGGAAAATAAATATACCGATGAACATATTTTCACTCTTCGTAAAGTTCTCGATGAGAAATAGCGGCAAGGCACAAAAACATACGTCATGGCCATCGATATGGAACTTTATTTTTGACACCGTTAACTTAAGTGTAATGAAAGACATCCTCGTGTCCAGGACCAATAAGACTTTTACCAACAGGATTATAAGAACATATATGACTGAATCAACATGCATAATGTGGTTTGGACATCAAATACGCTTTATTAACAAAGGCAAAGGAGTTAAACAAGGTTGCCCGCTGTCGCCTCGTCTCTTCACGATTCTCATTGACAACGTTCTATAAAATCAAGACTCAAAAATAACTTTTGTTTGCGAACGATATAAATATTATAGGAAAACACTTCAGACAGCTACAAGTAAGTTTTATTGGACTCAAGGAACTCCTATCAGTTAGGCAAAAATTTAAAAAAGTGGAAACAACTATCCGTAGACAAAAAGGAGCTGAGAAAAGCAGCTCAAAAATATTTGACTTAGAAGAAACTGATAGTGAATCAGACGCCAGCAACACATCCGAAACAACAACATCGATGAAACAATGCGGCAGAATTCTACAATCAACTAGCAAGAAAACAGAAGAACTAGGAGAATAACCACAACACCTAAGGCCAGATTGCCCACCTCATCAGCACCAACGCTCAGTCCTAACAACGATAAAGCCGTCTTTACCCATTTTCCTATACCAGGCTCAGGATGCATATCTACTTGGTTGTGGTCGACTGGTTTCAGCCGACCCACGTGGCCGCGTTGGCTGGTCGGCTGTCCTATCCCATCCCAGAGCGTGTCCCTCCTTATAAAATGTGCTACCTGGTATGCCGGTTTGACCGGAGCAGGCTTTGATCCTGGCTGGGCAAGCACCTCGTATCGTATCGTATCGTAATGTGCCAAGGAGGGAATCTATTACTCCATACCTAAGCAGGAAAAGCACTCTCAACATGTAAGCTCGAGGGGAACTGCAGTATGCCAGTACTGTCCACAGGGTAATCTGGAACAAAAAACCTGAATATCTATTCGAAACACCGACCTGGGTTAAGGATAATGTAAAGAGAAGTCTACGGATCGCAGCTGAAAACAAATTAAGAATACCTAAGCACTAGTCATCGCGATATCAAGGATCCTTCAAATTCTATGCAGCAAGCATATCGAACGATCTGCCTCCTTATATGAAAGAAAAAAATAGCGCCGATTGTTTCGAAAGTAAATACTATAAAGCAGCCTTATTAAAGAAACAGCTTGCTGCAGAAGATATTATCCGTGGATATTGGATTGGAAGTAACTGCCCCTAAAAGTTTGTTTTTAAGCTACTGCTACTACGAAAGTCACGTACACACATACACACACATTTAAAATAGTGCTCCTGTTTCTTTTCTTTTTTTAAATCTATTAGTTCCAAATCCAATTGGGCTATGTTGATGTTTAGAAGAAAAATTTAACACTGATTCTCGGCTAACACCAATAGAGAAATGGAAGTAGCTGAAAATCAGCGCCTGGTGGGATCGCGATTCCATGTCAGCAAAAGCTGAGTCACATCCAATTGCTTTTTTAAAAGGTCAAATAATATGTAGTTTGTAAGTTTATGATATGACAGAGATAAACTCATATTTCATTTCATTTCAAAAACGATTGTTCGTCCCCAGGCGACGAAGTCTGGCGGCGTGGCGGTGCTGGTGGGCATGGGCAACCCCGAGCAGACCGTGCCGCTGGCCGGCGCGCTGGCGCGGGAGGTCGACATCCGTGGCATCTTCCGCTACGTCAACGAGTGAGTTTTGTTTACAGCGCCACACATAGAGGCGTTCATCCTTCTAGAACTACATTTGACATTTCACTATCGACAGACCAATCATAGGCCGTTGCCAATCTGTCTTTAGATGTACTCTGTCTAATCTGTGACGCTATGTACTTTACGAGGTAATTATCTCTATTTCACTTTGTAACACCGGTCAATCTCCTCCGTGTCCTCAAATAATTGATATTGGCAGAATCACTGCTCTACATAGAGGGTGGGATTGGTCCATAATTATAAAAAAAAAACGTGTCTTAATCGAAAGGTGGTGGGGTGACCCCCCAAATAATATGCGTGTTCACTTTAAATGGTTATTTATTAGCGCATGCGCGCGTCCAGTAAACGGGCTACAGATTGACTCCCTCCCTGAACTATTGAACATGATACAAAATATGTGCGTTGCACAAATGAAACAAAGCACCCTACAGTACTATTCTACAACCAAGGACCGAAGGCCGGGTTTACGGCGAGTAGTGCTCCTAAATTAGCGACCCGACGCGGGTTAGACGAATTTGGCACAAAATCTCATTAAAATACAGCAATTGCGTTATTGACTGCGCTCAAATATAAGACGATTTGAGCAGAATCACAAACGAACGGAACCTAGATCCCGATTTATGCGGTAACTACGAGTATAATAAATAGCTGTGGAAGAGCTGTCATCTAGTACAGACATTTTTCACTTAAATGGTGGCTTCAAATGTTGACATCAATTATAAAAAACGTATTTTTTACTGAGACATAGATTTCTTCATCATCATTATGTCAGCCTATTGCAGTCCACTGCTGGACGTAAGCCTTCTCCAAAGAGCGCCAAAGAGCACGATCTTCCTCTTTTTTCATCCAGCTACTGCCAGCCATCTTCCTTAGGTCGTTAGTCTATAATTATTAGTCTATCGAGCTCAGGGGCGTCCAACATTACGTTTGCTAAGGCTTTGTTTTCACTCGAGAACCTTTAGAACTCTACCTTTCATCAGTTCTGCGATATGTTTGGCCGGCCCACTGCCACTTTATAGTTTGCTACATTTTAAAACTATCAGCATTGCTTTGGTCTTCTGCCGGTAACCTCGTTTCGGACCTTTCCATAGCCAAAGATGTATTTGTTTATTAACTGTAGATACCCCATCGCGCTGTCGCTGGTGGCCAACGGTCAGGTGGACGTGAAGCCGCTGGTCACGCACCACTTCTCGCTGGAGGACACGCTCGCCGCGTACGAGGCCGCGCGCGCCGGCGTCGGGATCAAGGTCATGATCCACCTGCAGCCGAGGGACGCCAACAACCCTAAGAAGTTCTAGGACTGTAGATAGACAACCCTACCGAGTTCACATCTTGCGGCACAAAAAGTTCGGTTTATTCGTATGATCCCCGGCACGGATCTTGAGCGCTGGAGGAAAGTGGGGATCGCTTTGCGCATCTTACGAGAGAATCATCGTATCAGAGACGCGTGTGCGCGGAGCAAGCAACCAATCCCAAAGCGGGCGCGTCACGTGACTGTCCAATCACGTAGTCGTAATGGTCTTCTGCGCATCATCCGCCCAGCGCTCAAGATCCGTGCCGCTAGTTGAATCACTTAATATCGCGGTAAAATAGGTTAAGAGTGTTCCCACTAAAGCAGAGAGGAGGTGAAATAAGCTGTTTTCATACAAATGACAATCCAAGCCGTCTGCAGAAGACTCCGCTTTGAACCAATTCTTGGTTTACCTACCTATAGACAGCAAAAACACTTTGTTTATTGCTCTTGAAGTATCTTTACACTTAAGATCAAACCTTATGACGAACCGTATGTATAGTGTTATTTTTTACTATTTAAACGTATCAAAATACCGACTAGTAGAATCCGTAATAATGTGAACACGCTGTTCTGTAGTCTTATTTATTTATTTATTTAATAGGAGCAACCAACAAATCTTACACCAATGATACAATTAACAAGTAACAGGTTTAAAATATGAGCTAAGTGTAGATTCAGTTACAGGCTGCCACGACTTGCAAATGTGAGTTATAGTTTACTTCTAAAACAAGAGCTTACTTATAAAATAAAAATATAATAATATTTTTTAGGACTTAATTTTAGTTAAACAATAGCCAAGACTTACAGATAAGAGTTATATGCTTAGTTCTTCTATAGCCAATTTTTTAAATTTGGGGAGTGTGTTTGAAAATATATCTACACTTGATTTCTTCTGTAACTCATTATACTGTCGTTGAAGCCTGTTCATGACAGAGTAATGACCGAGACTGCTTTTGGATCCCCTGGTAATGAATGGAGCATATCTACCTTGTCTCGGGATTTTGTAGGGTATATTAAAATCAAGCTGTTCCAAGAGCCATGGGCAGTCCAGACCACCCCTCACAATCTTAAACAAAAACATGTGATCCAACAACAATCTTCTGTTTTTTAGACTGAGCATCTTAAACCCTGAAAGCCTGTCAGTGTACGAAGGCAACTGCCTAGCTAGACCAGATTGAAATGAGACGTGCCATAAAAACCTCTTTTGCACTCGTTCCAATCGTTTGCTATGCACTTCATAGTGAGGAGACCACACCGGGCTACAGTATTCTAAGATCGACCGTACATATGCATTATACAGTAAGATTTTGGTGGCTGGTTTTAGACCTTTACAGTTGCGAACTACAAATCCCAGCATTTTGAAAGCCCTACACGTTATGTTGTCAATGTGTCTGTGAAACTGAAAGTCTTGCGATAATTAAAAAGAAAATTAACGTTCCAGTTCGCGCAACGCATGTTTTAAATAAAAACAAATAATAAGATCAAATGCTATTGCAATGTTATTACTAGTGAGTAATTCTGTATAAATGTCGTTATGCGAAACAAACAGAATAAATAGATTTAAGTAAAAGTAAATATTTATCGTTTCTGTTGTATCTTTTTTGTAAATAATTATATCTTGCCGTGTTTTTGTAAACTTGAATAATAATCATACAAAGTTCAGAGGTTCTCCTAAAGCTTTACAAATCAAAGTACATACCATAGACCTACCATTTAACTATGCTCGGTTACTGAGGTGATCCGTCGGGCTGGCCGGTTGGCCACATCAAGTGACCAAGCCCCTCCCGCCCGCTCCTGCCTCAGGAACCGTCTGAGTTCAGCGGTAGCTCTCCCTAAAGATGAATATTTACACTTATAATTTAGATTAAGCTTAGTAATGTAAATACTATGAAAGTACAGGGCGATGTACAAAATATACATTTTGTAAAATAACTTATTTTTGTAATAAACTGTTTTTTGTTGATTTGTATGTTTGATTTTAATTAGGTATACAGAATGATTTGTTCCCTTTTTCGGGAGAGGGGTTAATTTCAAAGTGATTTGCATAAAATTTGTTTCAATTGCAATTATTATTTTGTTGTAAAAAAGCGCATAATAACGATTGGGGAACGTAAGACCATGGTAAGAGTAGTTTCTTAAGCTAAAGCTAAGTTAGTTTTGTCAGATTTGCTGCTAAAATTTTGTAGAAATCGAGCATCAAAATTAGGATTTATTTTTGCCAAAAAAAATATTGGTATAACTATTTTTCTCGGGAATCTTAGGGAGGGAACGGAGGAAAGTGAATCGAATATCTAAGTAAGTACTACCCCGTGTAGGTACTTCGTACATATTAAGCCCCTCCGGGACTCGTAAACATGTAGTAGTTACAACAATATAATATCTAATCTTAGTTCATTAATTTGGTTGTGTCAAGGTTGTTCACCGCACTGATTGTTTACCATTATTTATCTTGAATTATATAACGTATAATTCATCTCAAGATGGAAATAATTCAGTTTAAATTATCAGTTCAGTGACAAAAGTGAAATATGGCGGAGAACTATGCTGCTGTGCTCTACGGGCCGTACGACCTTAGAGTGGTAAGTATTGTTTAATTTACTGGACTAAACAACTAAAATAGAGAACATCTACAATACATTTCAAGAATACCAAAATATAATGCGGTTATAGGAGGTTCACATTAGAAAAACTTTTAAATAGAGTCGTCTAGTTTCAAATTCCTTTAAAACAATCTTATACCATTTTGCAGAAATTGAAAAAAACTATCGAAACCGGAACAAATCCACTTTTGTAGACAGTTTAAATTTATGCGAAAGGCAACCAAACATACTAATCTGACCAAATGGGAAAAAGCCTATCATCAACATCAAAACACTAGCTAAAAACAGGTTTTGATTTTTGATATAGCGTATTTTGAAACTAACATATTGTTATGAAGGCTTTTGCAACTGACAGTTGTGAATTAGCGGGATTTGAAACTAACGTTATGCATAAGTGATGGATAATATTATGCAACATAAGCAGTCGGTAAATAAAAGGGCAAAAGGAAAGAACTGGCTTAGTCACATTTGTAAAGTTTTACAGTAATTAAGTAAGAAATTTTTTAGCAAACAACATTTATTAGGTTATTAAAAATAAAATGTTAAATCACACTATTAGGTGGACGTCAAAGCCGTCTTCACAAAGGTCGGTTGGCATCTCTTCAATGTCCTCTTCAGGATATTCCTGCCCAAAACACCTATCTTCGACTGTTATAAAAAATGTCTCGATGTCTCTCCATAATGCTAATAATCTGTAACTTTTGCTCTTTTTGGAATCACCTGATTAGCTGGAATTATAACTGGATTTAACATAGTAATGCTTTTTTTTTTTTTTGTTATCGGCTTTTTTACGTTAACGTCAATTTTATAGGACTGTTCTCCTTGAAGCAACAAATTATTCTTTTTGGAACGTGTCAAGAAAAACCTTTTGCATTTTTGGAACTGTATATGCCAGCTGGTGGTTGGCTTAATAATTGGCGCATAGGCTGATTTCCAGTCTAGTACTGCAACGGTGTCTAAAGCTGTCAGTTTACAATATTGACCTAAAATATCTTGATATTTTTGAGGTGACGAAATGACTTCATGTTTTTTTAAATCTTTCTCAATTTGAGCGAATATGCGGTCGGGTTGAATAAAAGAGTGTCCTACTACGGGAAAAATAATTTCTACTTTTTTGACTTGTCGGGGTGCTTCTATTGTTAACCATTTTCCGAGCATTGCTAACATGCCGGTATTTTTATTTTGCCCAGAACAGCCATCTGCTACTATTCTAAGTACTTTGATTTCTTCACCGATATCCAAATTTGTTAAAAAGTTATAAACTGCTGAAATTATTTCATTACTTCCTTTGTTGTGTGTGGTTTCATTCCAGGTATATGCAAATATGTTATCTTTCGTCAACTTTGCCTTTGAGCTACCAACTACTATAGTGAAGTTGTAGAAATTGTATTGTCGGCTATAATAGGCGGACTGATCTGGGACTTTAGGTAGCCCTAAATTTTTTTGACAGTCAAAGCTAATTGTCAAAAGATCGCTTCTTTGCTCCTGTAAGATCTCATAAAATGCTTGAAACCTTAAACGATGGACCCTTTTTTCAATCATTAATTTGTTTTTGATTTCAACATTTGTTTCCTTTTTGATATTTTCATCTAACAGCAGGCAAGTTGAACAAACATCTATCCGTGGTGTTCCAAAACCAATGTTATAACTGCAATTAAATATGTTTCTAAAAAAATGCTGTTTTACTTCCAAGCTTGGATGACTCTTGTTATACATACGCCAAAGTTTTTTTATATTTAATTCAGGGGGCAAATACAATCTTTTTATGTTTTTTGACCTGCAGTAGTGGCTTTCATTGGCTTTAAATGATTCTATAAAGGTATGAACCGCTTTTCTTTTCTCTTCAAACTTTCCACTTTTTCGGTCTCCACCCCTTCTTTCTTTTGCCATCTCTACTTTTTCGTAAAACCTCCGCATCACCCCCTGTATGCGATCTTTTTTCAAACACAATACCTTAGTAAATGTTTTTTGACAAACCGGGATCATCTTGCCACTTTGGTTACGAATGAAATATTTTAAAGAATGATTTCGTTTGCTCCCAACTTTTGCTGCTTTGGATGTCGTGATAGTACAGTATTTTATTATAAAATCATCTTGCGAAACCTTCGTCGAATGTTTGTAAAATGATTGGTAAAATTTTCTTATTTCTGTGCATGTCAAAGTTGCGCATTGAAATGCCTTGCGATTGTGACCACATGATGGGAATTCCGGAAGGGCATTTGACTTGTATTTACAACAAAAAAGATTTATTAAATTAAATTAAATGAAGTTGGATTATTCAGGATAAAATTTATTAAAGGATTTAAGGTAGTAAGGTAGTCCAGGGCCCATTGATTTTTTCCACCCTGTATGTAGGTATACTGTAAAGTTATTACATGACGTAGAGTTAAATTAACTCGCTTTGCAGGAAAGTTGTAAACAGTTTATCTTAAAACAGTTAACCGATTAATTGTTTATTTTTATATTATTTCAAAAAATAAAACAACAAATTCATGTTATCTTGTAACAATCTTGAATATCGAATGTTCATCAAACCACGTGTAAAACATTCGTATTAACTCGGCAAACTGATAAGCTGATAGCAACAAAAAAAACTTACAATTTTATTTGTACGCTAAACAATGTCAAAACAATTTTATGGTTCCGTTTTGCCAAAGAAAATTAATAAAGGTAGAATGCTAACTCCATAGTACCAAAGTGAGCTCGGTTAAAACTTATTATCTTCGCCGGTACCTCCTAGTTCTACTTAATATATTAGATGGGGTTACTGTGCACCCTGAAATGTGGCTTACCTCGTGCCATCTAGCAAACACTTGATGGAACTCCATTATTCAACAAGACATAGTGTACTACGTGTCACGAGATGGCGTTAAACAGCATTGATACTGATTTCTTTAAAGCGACGTCTAAATTATGGCGTCACAAAGTACCAACGTATAGATAAATTCATCGCTATAGCTAAAGCACGAATGGCCTAACGGCGTAATACCCTAACTTATTCTTGTAGTTGCTCCATTACGATAAAATATTTTTGTTGAATTTTGTCTTTTTTTGTGTTTTTGCATTAACATGTATACCATAAAAAAACGACTGCCTTTTAAATGGGACTCGATCTTTTTCAAAGTGCAAATGTTAACCGATAGTTCAGATATTTTATTTATTTCATTACCAGTTACCAGTCTTAGGACGATAATGATTTTCAGACACAACTACACCGCAATTAGCTGCCACGCCCTTCATTCATTCATATTACGGGTTTAAGCGGCGCGGCAACAGACATGACAGGTAGCGCTAGTTAGGCATTTTGAAGTTTCAGCTCTATGAAAAGCTTATAGGGTTGAGTATTGTTTAACTTGTGATACGACTCGCAACTCGGATGGTATGCGGTTTGGCAACGTCGCATTTTAGTTATTACTAAGAGCAAACTTGGATTCGCGACACTGAGCTTTGTGTAAAATATGAACTGGCGATCGCCCGCGGCTTCGCTTGCGTTCTATTCGGAATGACACAAAATTGTTATTGCATTTTTTGGGATAAAAAGTATCTCTTAACATGTGCAAATCTTATGACGATTGGTTAATTAGTTGAGGCGAGAAAGTGTAACTAAAAAACTTACTTTCGCATTATATTAAGGAGCTGCCTACTATTCGTTGTTTTTAGGTAGGTAATGAAAAGATATGGTGTTGAATTACATCATATTTTCAGTGTTATCGATATTGGTGATTGAGTACCTATAGTATACTCGTACAATATATTAAAATGAAATATAATCCTGTATACCGGGGTATTTGCAAACCATCAACAACCTCCTAAGGGCTGATTTTGGTGCTCAAATACAACAACTTTTTCTATGAGACTAGCACTGAAGTAAAAAAAAAAATTCACTTCCCCATACTAAGCCGCCAGCGAAAAATTTTTTTAGATTTCAATATTGGTCCCATAGAAAAAGTTGTTGTATTAGTACAAATAACCCTGTTTAGTTATGAAAAAAAATCTTTTTTTTTAGGTAGATCGATTTAGTTCCTGATTCTGAATGGTCTCTGAAAAATTGGCACTACCTTGAAATGTAACCCTGTATAATAGTAAACAAGTTTTCACTTTATTAAGGAAGGAACTTACTTTTTGATAACTTAATTTTGAGTATGGCAAGCACGCAGAACTTAGCGACACCATCTCTGAGGTCCCAGGTTCGATTTCCGGTCGAGCTAATGTATTATCTTGGGTTTGGGTACGTTGTTAAGATGTTATTGTTAAGTAAGTTCGGTCTTTATTGTGTATGAAAAACAAGGTATAAAATGGTCTTAAAATAATTACAATCAATTACTTATCAATTGTTTCTGATTTCAAACACAAGTACTTACTTTAGCTACTTATCTTACATCAATATTTATAAAGAAGTAATTGCTTGTTGCTAAGTAACAACTTAAAGAAGTTATTACTTCAGTTTGGAATTCTTATTTTGAAAACTTGTTCCATAGTCAAGATAAGTACGTTACTTAGTTAAATAAATACTAAAGTAACAGCCAGTGCTTGATGTTTGTTGTCCTCTAGCAAGACGCGATTGCTGTGTTATGTTGCATGAGAAGATATGCCGATGAGATTGATATTCCGTTAGAAATGATAGATAATACAACATTACATTTTATTAAAAAAAAACATCTAATTCTTAGCATTTTCATGGCAAAATAATGTAAGAAGCTCTTTCCGCGTAGAGACGTCAGTGCATTTCAAGAAAGATAGGAGAGGGTCATACTTTGCAGTCTATGGAATGCGAAACCAGTAAAACCTTGATTTTGCTTGCACCTACTTGGCTCTATAATTAGGGACTCCCAAGTCAGCCATGGCAAATCTTGTCCAGGCGCGTAGGCGAAAGTTGCTCAAAGATCGACACAAACAAAGAGAAGGATATAATATTTTGAGTTATTTCAGTTACACCTTATATGATGAAGTTTACTCGTCTCTTGCTTATGACGCTCAGTACCACTTGCCACTGTATATGGTGGAGCGATGCCAGCTAGTGGATACATCATTTGAACTATAACGGATTTAAGACGCCTTACGGCAGGTTTCGTTTATAAGATATATACGTATTTCAGTACCATCGAGTACTTACCCTATAGAGCAGCAATACAAACCATTTTTTTCCCGAAACTAGTAAGTGATTTTTCACTTACATTTAGTATGAAATGACAACTCCTGTCAACGCTCGCCCATACAGAAACAGCACAGATACAGATTAAAAAAGGGCGGATGTTTTTGTCGAACAAATCATATGACATTTCTACTCTATAGGGTATGTGCTACATGACGAGTAGCTACCAGACCCGCGTGTGCAGAACGACGTCTCCAAATATTTGCGGAGTTATAGAGGATGGAGGTGGGCAAAATACCAGGTGATGCTCCCCACTTGGTAAAAGTCAGTCGACGTAAGAGGTTGTTGTGGGCGTATACTTTTATTTTAGCTTTAATCCTGATGAATAAAAATATATTATCCAAAAAAAAAAACTATATCGATGTCATCTATAATAATCTATAATAAAAAAAATCGCATCGAAACTTTCCATTTTGAAACAATACTACAACAATACGTAAACTACCGCTCGAACCATAAAAAATCGTGTTCTGAGCATTTTCTTAATTTTTAGGTAAAGGAATTGGTGACTATTACTTGGCTAAGAATTCTAACTTTTGACAGTTCTAACATCACTCAATTACTTTACTATAAAAACAAAATCTTTGCTTAGCAATTACTTTTACTCAAGTAATTACTTAGAACTGTCTATAAATACGGGTGTTAGGACCAAAGCAATGTATGTGATGTTGTCCAAACCTATTTAGCATTTGTATTAACGATGCAACATTAAAACAATCTGCGTTGATGATAATTGATAAATAACATAAAAACTTGTGGTTTATTCTGAAGTCACAAATAATCACATTACCCACACACATACAAATAATATGTGGATTACAAGCAACGGTAATTCAATATTTAGCCGATGCCACGTACAAAGGACAGATTCAGTAAACACGTTTGTTTGTGAAGAACTGTTTGTTTCTACGTCTCTAAATGGTCCTAGTAAAAAGTAGTAGTAAAATCAAACCAATTAGGTATCTAGCCCAAAATTAGCAAAGCTCGTATGTAAAGACAACAGCTTGTAAGCCTACCACAAAACGTCAAATTTTCTAAATTGATATTGATCTCTATATAACGGATTTATGTAAAGTTGAAAATCGGTTCAATGACCTCTAATTTTTTGGGAAGGTTAATCTGATGACAGATAAAACATACTTGAAATACTTTTTATAGACATTCATGACACTAACATTTGCCCCCTGCGGGATTCGAACCCACTACCGCTGGCTTTTAACCCTACAGTGCACCATTTTTCTAATTTGAGCAGAAAAAATATATGTACTTTTAAATGTTATTTATGTTTAGAGAAAAATAATTAAAAAAATATATTTTCAATATTTTCGGAAATATTTCGAGTGTTTCAGTATGTACCAGATATGTCACAAAATACGTTTAGGGTGTTAAAAGATTTATGTATAGTCTGACTGACTCTCAGTGAGAATGAAATAAAACAGCAATATTTATTATGATAAATTTTAATTAAAAATTAAATTAACTTTTTGACAAATTATAGCAAGTAACGACACCATAATATAATAGAAAATAGGAATTTATTGAGATCAGTAATCATTATGCAGTCTCTACCCTCTTGAATGAAATTTTACGTTTTAATTACTCTTTATTTATAAAATTTACTTATGGAATGACATAAAACAATTTTTATCTTTATTTAGGCACAGTGCCACCTTACATTTTTCACAATTTACGAAAGACTTTCCCTTACAATCTGGAAACTTACAACGTTGTCTAGAAGTTAACCACAACGGGAAATGGTCGATGCCATCAGTCCTGGCGTCTTTGGGTGACACGATAGCTTTTGGCTTTTTTTTCATCCTTTCTTCCAGCATATCAGAAACGAATGACGATGGTCGTCCCCTTTTACGCATAAGTGAAGGTCCAGATAAACAAAGAGCTTTTGCCACCTGCAGTCGAAATTCACGTAATTTTAGCAATTTTGAATTATTTTCTCGTTGTTTTTGAACTCTCTTGTAAAGTAGCCAACTGTTTTATGAGCATCACGTCAAGCAAGTGGTAAAATAACCGCATGTACCACTTTCTTGTGCGCATTTTTATTTTATGCTTCCCTATAAACGAGTCAAGTAGGTCGACACTACCCATGTGTCTGTTCTAGTAGCGAATAATGTTAGGACAATTGACATCAGTGTACTGCTTGCTCTTCTTACAAAATCGCTTTACCTTCTCTTTAGGTTTCTCACCGACAAAAGAAGATGCTAGTGTCACTGGTATGTTATCTAGCCACATAACTGCAACCACTGGCACATTTTCCACTATGGTTTGCCACTCTTCAGAGTATCCGCGAAATGTCTTAGCTTTCGATAGCTCCTTCTGAGATGTCATTTAAATGATCGTACCTAAACGACCTCTGTTTACAGTACCTAGACTTTGAATTCCTATTTTCGCTAAATATGCGATCAATTCCGGTGATGTGTAGTAATTATCAAAAAAAAAACTTTGTAGTTTTGTTCTTTAGGAACTGTTCGACAGAGGCGCACCACTATATTACTACTCGCGTCCAAATCAGGTTCATCTGTCAGTCTCAGGTCAGGGTCATTATCAGTGCCAGAATAGATTTCAAAATCAAAAGCGTAGTCTTCAAAGTAGGTTGACGAACAGGGCGACCTGAAGATGTACTTGCCCTAAGACCCTCTACTAGCGGTCTACTTGAATCTGCTGCTGAAGTTGGAGCATTGACATGACCAGAAACGCTAGGTACAGTAATGTCCAATGAGTTACTCGCCTGTAACGAAGATTCATTGAAGGTTTGGTCCAAGTAGTCCTCCTCAAGAAATTGCGGCGATTTTACCACTTCATTCATTACCAAATCACGTAGTCTAATCAAGTCATCATCGCTATCTTCATCAGATACCTCCAGTTTATCTTCACTGCCTGATGGTATATGTAAAATATGCTCAATTTCGGTTTCTGTTACTCTTTTGCGGGGCTTCATCTGAAATCAATCATATATCATAAAATTACCCTTACTGCACAGTGGCCCACATTAGTCACATACAAATAAAATCTAAAATATGCGTTGATAGTAACTCATATCATGAAACACTTTTTTACCAATAAACTAGAAACAATAACTTACCTCTTTTATATTTTTCCGGACAAAAACACTGTAATTTGGACTTTTTTTCCCAAGAGTAAAACTCTACGTAGTAAACTTTTTCACGAACTGACCGCAATTGTGAATGCAAAATTGTTTATTGAATGCAGCGCTTCCGTGGCAACAAATGTCAACTATGTTGTTATGTGCTATAGTGTGTAGTTACGGTACTTTCTAATAGATGGCGTTAAATAGCGTCGAGTTACGAAATATAGGCAATAATTCGGTATGTACCATATGTGTCACACTATGCGCTGTAGGGTTAAGTCCGGGGCGTGAATCATTACACCAGACGTTCATCAATATAAATAAGGTACCTATACAAGATTAACTGGTACCTAACTACTAACTAGCTGTACGCTAGCTGTAAGCGCTGGGTGAAAAATGCGCAGAATACCATTCCGATTCCGTGATTGGCTAGTCGCGCGCCGCGCCCGCACCGCCGCCGCCGGGATTGGTTGCTTGCTCCACGCGCACGCGTCTCTGATACGATGATCGTCTCGTAACATGCATACAGTCAAAATCGTCTCCATGACCATGCGGGGGATTGTATTGTGCGCTACTTTGTTGTATTTGTGTTTTGAGTTGCAACCTTCCCAAACTTTGCACGGGTTACAACATGGGTAATACCTAATACATGGTTATATTTTTTTTCTAGTACAAATCTTTCTCATCTATAGTGTATATAATTGTATATAAACTTAATTGTTAGTGCCTACCTATTTAAAACATCTTTTATTTTCGTAGCGAGATGCGAGCATGCCGGTCTTGGTGTCGCTGTCCCTGAACTCGAGGGTTCGATTCCCGGTCAGTCAATGTAGAAAAATAACTTTTCTGTATTGTCTCGGGTCTAGGTGTTGTGGTACCATCGTTGTTTCTGATTTCTGTAACACAAGGCTTTGGCTACTTACCATATGATCAGAGCAATATATGTGATACGATGTTTGTTGTCCAATATTTTTTTATATAAAAAAAATATATTTGGATACTCTTTAGATAGAAGAAACAAAGTAGGTAACAGGTAAAAGCACATTAAGATTGGCACAGTTTAGGGGGTCTTATCTATTTATTCTAATAGTAGGTATCAGTTTATTTCGTGAGCTAGCTACTTACGTTTATCAAATTGTCAATTTAAACTTTGCTAAGTTATGGTGATTATGGCGAAGAGTAAATAATTATGACTTTATATGGAAATCATTGAATCTAGGTTTTTGATAAAACTAACTGAAAATTTAATTCTCAAAACTAACTGAAAATGTATAAAAATAGTTTCAAAAGAGAATCGAACTCGGGACCACAAGCGTATGAGGTAGGTAACATTGAGTTCACTGCTTTTATTTAAAATAACAAGTTTGCGCCATCTAGCGTATTTTAATATAACTGTATGCAATGCAAACTTGTGCTTATACGTGCTATCTATCAGTATGTTCAAACCATCAAAAAATAAATAAAGCTGAAATCGAATTGGCTTATTATAATGTCAATAAATGAAGGAAATGCAGTTTTCATCTCAAAAATTAATAATCATGACAAACCAAAATAGAGAAATGCGATATTTCGCCTCTTTCAATATTTTTTTTACGTACAAGCAAAATGCGAGACAGGTAACACCATCTGTCGTAATTTATGGAAATGAGAAAAAGTTTGTATGGAGTTGTCAATCTACCAATATAAAGAAATCTTTGGTTTTGCTTAACACTTTTTGAAATGGCATTTGACTGTTTGGTAGAAGAAAGAAAGCATACCTTTTTTCACGCAACACTTCACGTTTCCACTTTGATTTGTTGACCAATCTCTTCCGTGCTTTTCCAGGCTCCGATTTTTTAATAAATTGTTGTAAATCCTCCATATTTTTTACATAAAAACAATTAAAAACCGCAGCAGTCACTCGCAGAAATCTCAATCGGCCATACTAGTTCACGGTGCCACGTGACCTAATGCTGGGCTGCTATTGGTTGGATTTGGTATAGTAGAGGAATTTGAAACTAACAAGCTCCGTTTTAGAGTATTTTGCACCTAATGCTGTTCATGAAATGGATTTTATAACCGGTTATAGCGGAATTTGGTAAGAACCAAATTTACGAATGTATACTATAAAAGTACTTTCGAATGTCATTTGCCGTTAAAATTTTAAGGAAAAGCATTTTAGCGGGTTTTGAAACTAGACGACTCGAGGTAAACTAAAAGGAACGAATTTATCAGTACCTAAGACCAAGTATATGTGATGTGAAGTGCAGATGCAGGCCATACTGGGAGAAAGCGAAACGAAGATAAGTGATTCGTTTCGCTCAACTATACAGGTTGAATGGAACTGAACCGGCGATAGCAAATTCCCATTTAAAGGTCATTCGCTGAATATTGGACCTTTCTTTTCCTAGCTAAAGTTTTATAGTTTGGAAGATTTGTAAATGTTTGTACTTTGTTTTAATTTTTCAAAATTTGACATTAACGCAAACGAAACTTTAAAAAATATATTATAAAAAATTAAGTTACGCATGTTACGTTTGCTATGACGGGTTCAGTTCCAGTCACTCTGTATAGTACCCACTGATCAAGTAAAACTTTGTAGTACCTACCTAGGTACAGACAACAGCACGTCAACCTACCACAAAACGTCAAATTGTCTCAATTGATATTGATCTCTAAGTCCGACGCGTAGAGATCAATATCAATTGAGAAAATTTGACGTTTTGTAGTAGGTTGACGTGCTGTTCTGTACATACTTATTTTACTATAGTTAAGCTCTGTAGTTCGTGGTTCAACAATATGTGATTGCAAGTATAAAGACGCGGTAGCCACATGAGCGAAGCGAAATTTGCATTGCTCTGCTCGACCGTGTAGCCTGCTGGGTTTGACCCGACCAAAATAAAATAACTAAAACAGGCAAGTGCGTTTTCTTCCTCCTGTCAATACCAAGACAAACAATTTCTTATCATATTTCCTGAGACAGCCTGTGACTTGTGACTCACACACAGATGCCACTTTCATACTTCTCTTATATTCGCAACATATTTTATTCTTTTTAAAAGGTATTTTTGCTTTTGTCACTCCACAACGAACCGAACCGACCACAATGATCAGTGAAGTTAGACCGAAACCGAAGAAATCACTAGAACATTCATTCATAGAACTGTTTTTTCTATCTTTTCAGGAAAAATGGCCAATGCCCGAAATCAATGAATATGGTAAAAAAATATTTTTATCACTTAATAAACTTTTGACAATTTTGATGAAAATATTCTAGTAAGTATACTATATTATATAATAATAATAATTATATCTTCTTAAAATACATTCAAAACTTCATAAAATTCAGTATCTACCTTGTGTTAAGACAAGTCCATAAATGAGACCTAACTAGGTAAACATGTCGCCTCATTCAAGGAAGGATTCAAGGAAATTACATATATCTGATTTCTTTACGATTTAGCGCAAGTACTGGTACTAACACCAATAGATTTTGTCCCACCACCCACAAAACACGTAGGTTTTATCCGACTTCTCTTCTTTCTGTAGAGGTGTTGGTAAAGATGGCGAGCGTGGGCATCTGCGGCTCCGACGTGACGCTGTACAGCACCGGCCGCTGCGGGCTCGAGGAGCTGGGGGCGCCCTTGGTCATGGGCCACGAGGGCGCCGGTTACGTTGTTAAGGTATAAAAAAACTCTAAAGCGAGCGCGGGCCGCGCACGCCGGCTGTCTGTGAACGCCCATTGAAACGTATGTTAATAGAACCGCGTACTCCCGATCCGACCCATCGCCGTCCGGCGCTATGTGTGTCACGCTTAAGTGTTTACACGTTTCCAAACATGACACTTACTTGACTCACTCATTTGCAACTCCTGCGGTAGGTATAGACAGAATTCGAAGCCGTTGGAGCTTGACACGAGTAGTGGAGATTAGGAAGGTTGGCCCTGAAAACTCAACAAAGCTTTAATTTGTGTACCACCCAAATCTAAATTCTGTTTTCCTGGTCCCAAGAACCAGAGTGGTTTACGAACATATCACTTCTTCTCTTCTCCTCTTCTCCCTTCCGCTAGATTGAAACGCACCCTGAGACCGGTTAGTATTTTTTGTTGGAATTCGATGCGATTTCCAGAAAAGGCATTGTATTCGGGGCGCAGAATCTGACTTTCACACAAGTGCCTTCGTTGTAAAGTATACTATTAATAGATCTTCTAATATAATAATAGGCCCCAGATAGCATTTTAAACTTGAATCTGACTTGAAGCAAGTTTGACGTGTCAAAATGGAAAGTTTGTGAATAACTTGCCATGGCAAGTGTATACACTTGAGGCAAGTTTGAATCAAACTTTCTAGTTTACAAGCGACAAGCTTGCCTGCTGTTTGTTTTTGTGAAGTTTATGCAACATTAACATAACAAACTTGCATAAAGTCTATTTCTTCAAATTATATACAATTTTGACATAACAAACTTGCTGTTTCTTTGTTATAGCGGATCGATCAGTGCGGTCCGCAAAATTAAAAATTTCTTACGTGTTGTCGACTGGTTTACTGTGTATACTTATCAAATTACACAATTTGATAAGTATACACAGTAAACCAGTCGATAACACGTAAGAAATTTTTACTGAGTAGTAATCCAATTGCTATCAGTATATACAATGTAAAAATTTGCTATGTGTAAAAAAAAGTGATAGATTTTAAATTTGCGGGGGCCAATTAATAATGTATTACTTTTTTTATATAAGCTGGGTGAGAAGAATGTGTTCATAAAACTAAATAACTTTCCGAAAGGAATGTATATAGGTAAATATGGAGCAAATAAACCTAACACATTATTCTATTGACTATTCTGAACAAGTTTCATAAATGAAGCCATATCCCAAAATACTAAATAATTTAGAAAATATCAAGATCTGAAAGTTTCTTCTATGAGGACTCAAAAATCTATTTCAGACATAAGTTCATAAACATGAGAAAGTTGTTTAGATTCTTATAGTACAATAATATGTTTCCTGTATTTGCACCATATTTTTATTAGAAAAAACACCTCATTAATTAAACCCTTTTATAATTTTAATCAAAATGATTAAATATTGACATTAATCTGCTTTCTGTTGATCTTCTTTTTCTTGTCTCTCTGCTCTGAAACAAATCAAAGATACTACTTTATTAAATAATACCTAATCAAAATGAAGAGTAAATACCTAATCAGTTCGTCTAACAAGAATTATGTTATTTATGAACCAATTTTTCAATAGCCAGATAACTTTTATTTGGAGAATAAAATTGACGTTCTGACACATTTTCTATAAGAATTCTGTCAACATGTCACACTTATTCAACGTATATAAATTATCTGGCTGTTGGAAAAATGGCCCTAATCATACCTTCTTGTTATTCTAACTTTTGCTTGATTTAGCCAATCGCTTATTATTTCTTTAATATGATTTTCAGTCACATCTTCAAATATTTTTTTACAGATTTCTGAAAAAATATTTTAATTAAATTACATAGTCATGAAAAAAAAGTTGTATGGATGCTAAAATTAATAAAATTATGCACCAGACAACACACTAACTGTCATGGTTTTGAAGTTGTTTTACGAACTACCTTACAAGAAGGGCAGCTCCTAGGAAACCTAGACCCGAGCCAATTTAGAAAAGTTTCTAAATTTACCCCAAGCAGGAATCAAACCCAGACCCTTAGCGTTCAAGGCGATACACCACGCCACTACGCCAATCGGGTAACTTTTTAAATTTGATATTTGCTAGTACCTAGTTTAACACTTAACAAACATTTCTCTTTTAATTTTGGCTATTGTAGACTACACAAAAACAAAAAAAATATGACATATACTTACGAAAGATTAATTTAAATGTTTCAGTGGTCATAAATGATTTTTTATTAGAATTTTTCAATTTTTTTCCCGTTAAGTAATAAAACTCTGCTACCTCATCCAGTAACAATCTGCGTAAAATATTTGTTGTAAGACTTCTTACATTTCTTCCACCGATACCAGTCAAAAATTTCATCTGCAAAAAGTTTTTGGTATTTAATTAAACAATAACAAAATCGGACGTTTATTAATATGTTATTTTCTACATACAATTGCCTGTTTATTTTGTCTATTTTTTAATTGTTCATTTAAATGCTCAAAACTTGGATCACCTTTACTGGAAGACTTGCACATATTTCTGCGATTGATTCATTGTCATCTAAGTTTGTATGAACTATATCTCCTGACCTCCCTAACAGTAAATTTACTTTTCTGTTCAATTCAGCCAATTGATTACTTAAGTCAGTCACAACTTGTATCAGGTGACTCTGCTGTATAGAAAACTGCTTACATGTATTGCATCCTAAAACACAAAAAAAAGTGAAACACTACAATAATTATATGGATATATTATGGATATGGAAATATATTTTAAAAAACCTTACCAAATTGGCCGTTTACGGCTTTCTTAGCTTCTTTGCAAGTTTCTAACTCTAACTGAAGTTGTTTTTCTTGGTTGGAACCAGGTAGAGTGGTGATTGGGCAATCCACAGCGGTGTTTACATCAATTGTCATATCATTCGAAACTTCTTCTGTAGCTATTTTGTGAAACAAAAGAATACCATATAATAAAATGCTGTAAATTTCATGTATAATAAAGTAAATAATATAAAAATAAATTGACATCTTTACCAGGTGGTCCATTCACAGCTTCTTTGGAACGGAAATTCACATTTGGGATTGTTTCCATGGGAACTTCAATGATGTCTTCTGCAATTTTTTCAGAAGTGCATACAACAAAAAAAAAAAGATTTTTATGCTTCATGTCTAATTGTCATTTACAAAAATCAATACATTCAATTATAATAAATAAATAAATAATTGTTTCTACAATCACACCAATTATCTAGCCTCAAACTAAGCAAAGCTTGTACTATGGACTAGATAATGGATAAACATACTTAAATATCTTTATAAACATCCATGATTATGGTACAAATGCTCGTGCTCATCACACAAATATTTGCCTCTTGCGGGATTCGAACCCGTAACCGCTGGCTATGTAGTCCGAAGCGCGAACCACTATACTAGACAGTCGTCTAAGTATAACTAATAAAGATATTTACCATAAGTACATTCTTCAACGGCTCTAGGAGAGGATTCAGTTTGTGGAACGGTGATGTTATCTTCAGCTAAGTTTGTAGTCACTGTAACATTATTGGATTGAATTCCTCCTGAACTAACGTGAATTTCTTCAGTAAATATATTTTGCTGAACTGATTTAGGTTTAGGAGGAGTTGGGTATGTTAACTGTTCCTTATTTTTTTTCGATTTTTTTTTCTAATTTGAGTTATTTTTGAAAAGTGGTTTTCATCAGAAGAATTCGAGTCATCAGGCGAATAAACAATTTTTATCTTTCTTTTTCTTTTCGTCACTTCTTCGTCGGAGTCTAAATTAGAAGTATCTTCGGCTTTTTTTAGATGTAATCTTGCTTCTCCATATGTTTCTGAAAGATAAGATGATTTTACTAAGCTTGTAGGTACATTATTTCAAAACTAAATTGAGACTTACTTAAATATTTTTATTTTAAGTGGAATTTTCATTAATGAAGCTGTAAAGCTTGGAAAGCAAATAATAAAGAAATTAGATTACATACCATAACTTTTAAGAATTCTAATTTGATATTTTGACCATGTAATCTCAGGGTCAACCCTCCTTTTCAATAGTTTGTTTTTCATTTCCTCGGTGCGTACATTGGGATAGTAGCAAGTTTTGCTATTTATAATCCAATTTGAAGCCACTATCCCAGGAGCATCATTTTCAGCCAGAAATGTGACTATTACAAAATTTGTGGAACTCATTATGCAAGATCTGAAAATAAATTTCCCATTGCTACATTTTTACATGGAAAATTATCAGGTATCACTAATATCCATCAACAAACATAAATACATACCTATGGATAATCAACTATATAAACCACAACTTCAAGAATAAAAAAAGGTAGGATAAAAAGATATGACAGGCAATAGGAATTAAGAAAAGGTTTTTTTTACAATCACACTAATTATCTAGCCCCAAACTAAATAAATAATGTACCATGGCGACAAGACCAGGATAAACATACAAATTGAAGCATTATGAATGTAGCATCTTAATAGCAACATGGTAATTTTGGAAAGGAAGAAGTACAATTTTTCCGACAATATCAGTCACTGGCTTTTCACATAGATTTAATTTATTTTGTACAACATGAATTCCTATGTGTGAACTATCTATGAATGGTGCAGCAAAGAAGTTTTCTTTTGTTGAAAACTTTTGACAAAGTATAACTATACCCTGTATATTTTTGGAAAATACAATATTGCATACTGTTACAATACTACCATCTTTTAAAACACAATAACAGTTTGGATGTGTTGTGTTTATTTCAAAAGAATGAAATTTTACCGATCTAAATTGCTGCAACTTATCACAACCTGGCAATTGCAAGTCTGATGAGTGAGATTTAGAGTAACGTGGAAAATTTGAATCACATGGGGATATATTTTTAGCCCAAAAGTCAGTATTGGATATTTCCCCAAACCTTTTAATAATTTGCTGAAGGGGTTTGTCTCCTTTTCTGATATTCTTTTTGAAAACCTGTAAAAAGTTTTCAAAGGGAAAGGCAGAACAGGAATCAAGAGCACCAAATTCAAATACATCATCACTAAGGTGTGTAAGACCATGTAAATTATAAGTAGCAAATTGTGAGCCATATAAGTCTATAAAGGCTTTGACGAAATGTATTAGGAGATTCTTAGCATAATTGTTGTATTCTAAACAATATTCAGGATTTCATAATATAGTCATAGAAACAGTTAGACACAGAAAGTTGTTGTAATATGATAAATAATCAGACTTTAATTTAAAAAGTACTATTGGCCCTGTGTATAGAAGAAATTGTCGAAATTCAGTTGCTTTCCACCTTCTTACATCTTCCAAAGAACGTGGTTTCCTATTAAATTCTGATGGCATATGTGCAGCAAGAGCAACAAGATTAGTGCTAATATTATTTATAACCTGTCCAGGCAATTTTAACGGTACTGGTCCAAACATCCATATGTAAATAAGACTACTCCAAGGCAAACAAGATGCATATAATCTAATGGAAATCCTGTGATAAAGTTTATTCCTGGAATCTCAGTTAATGGAGTTTTACATCTATGAAAATCTTCATCATCCATCTGAAGAAATTCCTCATGTGTTCTAGGTGGTGCATTACATTCAGGGAAGGTCATGCGGTTTTGCAAATAAATACCAGATTGTTTGCATTTTGTGCATGAATAATAACCAGTATGACCCTTGACTCCTAATAAAAAAGACTTTGCTGGAGTATCACAAATAAAACCTTTAATGACAACTTTAATGATTTTACCGCTAACATTTAAACCTGACTTAATCAAGTTGACTACTTCGGTCACAAATTCTTCCATAAAAGATTCACAGCTGCTAGGCTTTTTAGTGCCACAATAAACACCAATAGGGAAAACCACTGACTTGATTGAAGGTATATTACAGATTGAACCTAAAATGGGCCAAAATTCAGTTGCACTACTTTTGAACAAAGGTACTCCATCAATGTTAATTAGTAAAGTAATTTCATTAACACTTTCAGTGACATTTTCTAATAATTTCCTCAAATTACTCTCCAAACCTATATGTGAGTATTGTCCCGGTTCAACGACTCGAGTGATGATATTTACTGGAGTCTTCAGTAAGGATCTAGCATCCGCTGGCAAGTCGAAACACTTATGATTTCTTAAAATATTCAGCAAAGCAGTAATGGCCACATGTGTTACTTGGTATTTGAGAGCCCAATGTCTTAAGTTAGTTACAAATATATCATTTACATTCACATTTATTTCATTTTCATGATCACTATCCGATAGAGGTCTTTCATCAATGAAATTGTGGTACATAGGATAATTGACATTGGATGGGCAAGATTGTTGGATTGGAGGGGAGTTAGAATCACTAGGTAATGAAATTTGGTCAATATCTTCAAATTCAGTTGTGTCAGCTGGCCGCTCCGTATCATGGTAAGAAAATAAAATTTCCTGTCCAGTGTGGTTGTCAATGGTAGTAATATTTGCATGAGTATGTGTCCTTTCCCTTTTGATTCTTTTATACTGACCTTGCCTCGACATTTGCAAAAATGGTTTTCGAGACATGTTGGCTGTTCCTAAAGTATATATAATAACCACACTTTAGAATTTGCGACAAAACTTATACAGAGCAGAATACTTTAATAAATTACGTAGGTTACAGTAAACACAAATTTCCAATTCATTCAATTTGACTACTTCACCCTACTAACATTAGTCATAATAAAACATTCTCGATGACAGCCCGTTACTAGTTGTTCTTTCTTTTTTTGACTATGAGAATGATTTAAACTTTCAATTAGAAAACTAGAAACCTAAATACAATCGTCAACAAGACCAAGGAAATATTACGTCAAAGCTGTAAATTTTAGAGGTTATTTGTAAATAATACATACTGCAAGCATCTAGGTATCTAGATGCCGTCGATTGGTTTGGATAGTAGATACTTATCAAGTGTTCGGTCTGTAAATAGTTAAATAATTGGATGAACTTACTTTATTTCCACAGCGCGTCATGCAGTTTCGTTTGCGCGTCCACGTCCCACAACAAAAGTCACAAATTCCTATTTATGGTACTAAACACAATCGACAAACGTTTATGTTAATAATATTTGATTAAAAAAACATATTTCAAACGTCGACGATGATTGTGTAGTTTAAATTAAAATCAGTTACAAACTCACGTAAAAAAACAAACCAATATGGCGTCAGTCACCAACCACAGATTAATATATGCAGTGTTGCCAGATTAATATCATTCATAGGTTAGAATTATCGTAGTTTTGCTGAAAAATTATCGTGTTTTTATCGCAACCCCAGTTCACAAAATTATTGTTTTTGTAACTCTACCGAATCTAGATAATAACAGAATATACGGCTGAAAAGTTTAAATCTTGTTACTACCCACTTCTTTACTTTTTTTTTAACAAGTTTTTGTTAACTGAACTGCAGTACTCACTACACAAGTATTCAGTAAACCGGTTTTTTTTCTCGTCATGATGACTGACACCAAACTGACAATTCACCCTTTTCAAAACTGTAAAATTTTACGTTGACAAGAGTCGATCTCTTTCTTAGAGCAAAGAAATTAATTTTTTAATAGAATAATTGCATAATACATTTAGTATATGTATATACAGTGTGAGTCTTTATAATGTGCACATAGTAAAATATGGTAAAATATGTTTAATTTAATCGACGGAAAATTTTTTTTTTTTTTTTTTCAAAAATTTTTTTTTTTTGTTTTTTTTTAAATTTTGGTTACCTGTTGAGATCCCCGTGTAAACAAAATAGCATATCTTTAAAACTAATCGATCGATCACAATGAAACATAGTTCAAAATGATTGTAAATAATGGGGCGTCCTCATTAAATTAAAATAAAGGAAAAAAACTGTCATTAACCGAAAGTTATAACCCAGTTTTAACAAAAATTACGTTTTTTTTTTATATTTTTTTAAATAATTGTAATTTCTCAATAAAACCCCTTATTTACCTCCATTTTTTATAACATAAAATTATTCTGCATCGTATTAGCTATCACGTGGTAAAAAAATCATATTATTATTTCAGTTACAACATTTTCTATCAACTGTTAAAAAAAGGTCTAGCTAGTACCGCTATGTAGGTACGCTAGACCTTTCTTAACAGTTTTTTACCTGATAAACGTTATTATCACTAACTATTGTTTATAAGGTATCTTGGAATTTTGTCTTTTTTTTGTTTGTGTTGTCGTAAATGCGCGCGGTTTGGGGTGCGGGGTGGCAGGGGGGTAAGCAAAAAGACAAAAGGCAGGCAGGCAGTCGCCCCGAACTATTCGCCGCTGCTACTTGTGTTACTTGCTTACTTTCGTCGTTCGCTACTTCATCATGCCGCGTTTAAGTGAGTTCTCCTCAGCACACATTGCCGACATTCATTTTTATTATGGTGTGGAACGTGGAAGTGCCAGTGCCGCGTGCCAGAGCTGCACGCGCAGCTTACATAGCTGCCTTTCCTGACAGGCAACCGGTGCCTTCTGACCGTAACTTCCAGGAAGTTCACAGAAGATTATACTGGACTTGGATCAAGTAGAGATCGTCGCGATTCAACCCGAGTAATTATTGATGTGGCTATTGAACAAGCGGTACTAAGAGACTTTTATGCTGATCCAACCCTAAGTACTAGACGTCTGGCTCTGCGGCATGGAATATCGCAAAAATCAGCGTGGCGCATTTTAAGGAAAGAAGGACTACATCCTTACCATTACCAAAGGGTGCAGCATCTACATGAAAATGTAGACTGGCGTCCGAGGTACGTGTTGTTTGCCTGGATTCAAAGAAAAAACAGAGTAAACCCGAACTTTCCAAAAACCATTCTAGGGATGGACGAGGCGACGTTTACAAGAGACGGTATAACCAACTGCCGTAATTTGCACCAGTGGAACCCTAAGGGTGAAAACCCGAAATTAAAACGGGCATCAACTTTCCAAACAAGATTTTCTATAAATGTTTGGGCTGGTCTCATCGATTACGTATTAATTGGACCAGTCATTTTGGAGGAAACGTTGACTGGTGACAGTTTTTTAAACCTATTGAGAAATTACCTCCCTGAACTGTTGACTGATGTACCACTGGCTTTGCGTCGAAGGATGTACCTGCAGATGGATGGGTGTCCTGCACATTACGCATCTAATGTAAGAGCGTTTTTAAATGAAAATTACACGAACAAATGGATTGGCGGTCAAGGACCTGTAGGGTGGCCTGCGCATTCACCCGATATGACGCTCCTCGACTATTTTTTATGGGGGACAATGAAACAACGCATTTACAGAACTCAGATTGACAGTGATGCTGATTTGCGCGACTGAATAATAAACTGTGCAAACGACATTCGGAACGAACCCGAAATGATAAGGAGAGAGACTCAACAAATTTTACTTCGTGCGACTTTATGTCTACAGCAGCGAGGAGGTCATTTTGAGAACCTGATGCATTAGATTTTATAAAAATTAATAAATAATTACAATTGAACTCCTTTCTATTACCTTTCACCTTAATTTAACTATTCTCAAGATAGTAATAAATGACGCGTTAGGAATGCCAGTCTTCCATAATTTATAGAAAATGTTATGAAATTTTTACCATGTGATAGCTAATACGATGTAGAATAATTTTATGTTATAAAAAATGGAGGTAAAAAAGGGGTTTTATTGAGAAATTTTACAATTATTAAAACAAATATGGTTATATGTCAAAGTCAAAGTCAAAGTAAAAAATCATTTATTCAGTTTAGGGCAGAAAACTGCCACTTATGAACGTCAATAATAACATTATTGGCCCATATGGGGCAGAACATGTCTCCTTATTTTTTGGGCCCTACTAGCGCTTCGAGAAAAGACACAGACAATCTGGCAAGTGCTGAGAAGAAACGCCGGAACAAACTCAGTCACCACTAGCTGCCACAAAAAAAAGGAAAAGAAAATAATGTATACCTGTGCGAGCAGGGCAGTATTTAATTCCAGACATTTTTGTCATTTAAATAGTCATTAACAGTATAATAACCCTTTTTCATCAAAATAATCTTAACATGCGATTTAAACTCAAACATGGGTAGTTCAACAATAGACTGGTAATTTGTTAAAAAAGCGAATACATTTCCCCATGAACGAATTACTCACTTTATGCAGTCTGAAATTTGAAACAGCAAGTTTATCTTTATTCCGGGTATTAAAATTATGTTTGTCACTTTTCTTAGGGAAAAGATGCAGGTTTTTGCGAATGTACATAATATTTTCAATGAATTGAGAGGCCACTGTTAGTATATTAATTTCCTTAAACAGTTCTTTTAATGAGTCTCGTGGTCGAAGGTTGTAAATTGCCCGTACAGCTCTCTTTTGTAGTACAAAGATAGATTCAATATCGGCTGCTGAGCCCAATAACAATATTCCGTATGACATTATACTATGAAAGTAGCTATAATACACTAATCTTGCCGTTCCAACATCAGTCAATTGTCTTATCTTTCCCACAGCATAAGCAGCTGAACTAAGTCTTCCTGACAGAGTCTCAATATGAGCACCCCATTGCAGACGGGAATCTAAAGTTATTCCCAAAAAGGTAGTGGAATTACTAGTATCCAGTCGTTCATCTTTTACAATGATATTTGTTGAGACCTGCCTTACTTTTGGCATTGTAAATTTTATGCATTTCGTTTTGCTTGCATTGAGCAAAAGATTGTTGGTACTAAACCAATGCAGAACCCGCGAGAGTGCATTATTTACATCGTCAAAAGATTCTTGACCTCTTTTAATTTTAAAGATCAGTGATGTATCATCTGCAAATAATACCACCTCACATAGGTCGGTTGCAAAGTAAGGAAGGTCATTTATATAAATTAGAAATAGCAGGGGTCCTAATATTGATCCCTGCGGTACACCCATGGTAAGAGGTGACCCTGAAGATTCAGTTCCATTTATACGGTATGGTATGGTATATGGTATGGTATGGTATACTTTTGGTTGATGACAGTCTTTTTCCTTTATTATAATTTAATGAGGACGCCCCATTATGTACGATCTTTATTTTAAACTTTGTTTGATTGTGATCGATCGATTAGTTTAAAAGATATGCTATTTTGTTTACACGGGGATCTCAACAGGTAACCAAAATTTTAAAAAGTCCATAAAAAAAAAAATTTTGAAGAAAAAAAAATTATTTATTTTCCGTCGATAAAATTAAACATATTTTCCACTATTTTAATATGTGCACATTATAAAGACTCACACTGTATAATATGTATGTTATTTATTTGAAGTATTTTATGTATATATCATATATCATAGTTTTTTATTTTATGTATCTTAATAATTATGTCTATATTTATATACAATATATATTAAAGGTAAATATATATACCTTAATTTATTTGTTGCATTATAACCTTACTTAATGTTTTTTTCTTCTTGTTTGTTTACCGCACCTTTTTGCAAGCTTTCTGTATGACCTATAGGTTGACTGGCAGAGAATGCTTTTAGCATTAAGTCCACCTTTTGTACACTTTTATTCAGTTTGTGCAATAAAGTTTAAAAAAAAAAAATTAATTAATTAAATTCACTATCGTGCTGTCAGAGTCAGACTGTTCAAATAAACGTAAAATGTGTTCAATTAAACGGATTAAAATGATTTCCTAAATTTATCTCCAACTGAGCAAAACATCGTGGATTATCGTAGATTTCTCGTGCAATAATTTTTTTTTTTTTTCTGTGGAATTACACTCAAAAATATCGTGGATCTAGGATAATTATCGCACGTCTGGCAACACTGAAGATATGTCTACAATCAACCAACAAAAAACAAATGTACTCTATGCCAATGGGGCTGGCAAGTGAAAGCTGATCTCAGATGGCGCCACCACGTACAGACTAGTGATGTGCCGAGTCGCTGTTTTTGTAAATCGAGTCAACTCGAGCCAGTTTATACGGTATTCGAATCATGACTTGATTCCGCGATTCGAGGCAGTACTCGAGTTCTATGTGTGGTATTCGAATGTTGACTCGAGTCTAGTACTCGAGTCTAGAAATTACAAAATGATCTTGATGAGCTTTTTTTCAAATTAGTTGTAATTTTGTAATAAAATTAATTTAAATAATTTCATAATAATTAAATTAACTCACAGTAACAGCTAACTGACACAAAACAAGGAAATCAAATCAAAAAGTTGCAGATACAACCTTGAATTTATTAGGCATCTCTTCATTGCCTAAGTGAACCGAGATCGAGTACGAGCGAGTCAGTTAGTACAAAATCGATTCTTCCTGACTCGAGTACCAGAATCGAGTCCGGCGTACTCGAATTAAAATAAACCGGTATTCGAGTAGCCGAGTCCAAAGCAGGAATCGAGTCTGACTCGAGTCAAGCCGTACTCGGCACATCACTAGACAGACCCTTGTCATTTGTCAAAGTTGTCATTGGGTTATGCGATAAACTTTGGATTTTATTTATGTTGATTTTTTGGCAATTTCCGTTTATAAAACATGTATTCCACTTGGAAACTCAATGAGTTATAAGAAGAATTAAGGAAAAGAGGCGCTTTACGTGGAAGGAAAGCAGACCTAAATGAAAGGTGAGCTGTGTTTCCTGTTTTTTTTTATGTTTTTACAATTGTATGGACTTAAACTTGTTTCATTGTTTATTAAATGCTTACTTAGATAAAATCTAATGTGTGATAACATTGTATCATTGTAATAATAACTTTAAACGAAGGAACTTAATCTTTTTGTCGTGTTAAGTAGTTTGAGGTTATATTTGAAGTCTAAGATGAATGAAAAAATGTTATTTCTTTTTTATATTACAGATTAGAGTCTTATGACCAAAACTTCAATTTTGGGCAAGCTGAAGTTGTGGATGATGAACCTTCAATGAAGGTTCCACACACTGAGTCTTACAGAGACAAATAGCAACACAAAGCTTCCTCTGAACAAAACTCAAATACGGCATTATTTATCTATGTAAGTCTTATTTCTGTTTTAAAGTAGGTACTTGGTAGTATTTTTCTATATAACTACTAATTGGAAGTTAGAATTGATTATTGGCACAAGATACCAGGTTCTGTTTACTTACACAAATAATCATTGTGGTTTAGTAACCTTCTCAACCTGTAAATAGGCCAACCTTCAACAGATTTAAATCTGTCAATCTGTAAACAGTTAGATTGAGGAAGATCAACTTGCTCATTGTTGTAACATGTTTTAACATGCACTACTAACCCAACTAACGCACCTATCTACATACAAGTAATTTATTAACAGTCATTTTTTTCTATTTTCATATAGCTCTGACAAGAATATGGATAAAGTGGTGCAGCTATATGAATCACGCCATTTAGTAACAGCCCGCTCTTTTATTGATGCCAGCAAGAACTCCTACATAAAAGGTATATGTAGAAAAACAATAAAAAGTCTTCATTATGAAGTTAATTTAAAATTAGATGAATATGGCAGTATTGAAGAAGCGCACTGTGAATGTCCAGCAGGTAGTGGTAATGATGCAACTTGTAAACATGTGGCTGTTTTGCTTTTAGGTGTTGAAAGCATGGTCAATAGAAAATTTATATTACTCTTTGAGACTTGTACCCAAAGACTACAAAGTTTTCATGCACCTAAAAACTGCTGCTACTGCAGTGGTAGAAAGTACTGCAATTTAATAGTGTATACATTCAGACATGAAAGTGATATATGTATATAGAGATGAAAATTTTATCAAATATATGTTGACAAAACTTGATGAGTTCTATAATGGTTATTTTAAAGCAGAAATTTTCAATAAATATCTGTATTATAACTATGATAGCTACCTTAAGAAATAAAAGTAAGTTTTAATCATTATATATGTTTTTTTTGCGTACTTATTATTTATTTTATACCCTCTCTGAAATTACAAAGCATAAGGCAAATAAAGTCTGTGTCTCTTTTGTACAAATTTCTCCAGACCCAGAAGCAAAATCTGAGTTTATAGACTGAGTCATCGTAATATCAACAACACTGAGAGACATTTGCATCATCTAATTCTTCAAGCGGCTGGATATTACTGAAGCTATGAGTAGTTGAATTCTCTTCTTGAAACAAGCTTTCTTTAGCAAACAAATAGGTAATATAAGTTTGTTATAATATCAAAGTCACCGATGGAAATACCATTCATCTGTTGGTTTATCTGGTCAGTATGTTTACTACTGCCCAGTAATTTTCTCTCTGGTATAGGTTACGTCCAAGAGAATAGTTTTTGACTACCTAGTCAAACTGGAAATGATCATGGTCATGGTGATCTCTGATGAAATGGTCTTTCAATATAATTTCACTATTAATTTCATAGAAAAACTGCTTTGTTAAAGGTCTTTGCGCTACTGGCGCCACTTTGACAGTTGTCTGCCCCATTACCAACAAACAACTGTCATCAAGTATGTACTCGACTTGTCAAAAAAAACGGAACTCTAGCCATCAGCTGCAACTTTGTATCAACTTTAAAACGAACTTAATAATTCATATTTAAAACATACCGCAAACTGCAAGATTGCTGCAACATTGCCACAAACTTCAGACATCATTCTTGAATTAACAAGGTTGCAGCAATATTTTCTCAAACTTAACTTTTCATATTTGAGGTGACAATTTAAATTCAAACAAAAATCAAGTTTGCAACAAACTACCTTGCTATCTGGGGCTTCAATAGTTCAATTATCGGGGTTCTCCAGCAAGAGCCGGATTAAATTCAAATATTTTCTATTTTTCTGTCTTAACTGTTTACCAAAAAATTATATCTAGGTGGGCTCAAAGGTATCAAGCCTCAAGGTAGGCGACCGGGTGGCCATCGAGCCGACGCAGCCGTGCCGCGCGTGCGCGCCGTGCCGCGCCGGGCGCTACAACGTGTGCGCGCGCCCCGCCTACTGCGCCACAAACGGCGCGCCCGGGAACCTCTGCCGATACTACAAGCATGTCGCCGACTTCTGCCACAAGTAAGAGCCACACTGTCACATTTAGCGTCTGCGATCCGCGTTTCTTCTGCATTGACGCTGCATCGCATTTTGGCGATTCTTTGCCATCGATCGATAGCATTCGCGATCAGCGACCTGGCGACAGCATCACGTTTACGCGAATTTTTGATTGAGGTCGAGTTCCAGTGGCTGGCTGTTTTAATTTTCCTTTTAGTGGAAAGCCGAGCGATGAGAAACAAAGATCGTTTCCGTTCGATCGTGTGTGCGTAGTTTAGCACTGTAGTTCGCGGTGTGACAACAAGTATGACAAGACGCGGTAGCGGCATGAGCGCAGCGATACTTATCTTCGTTTCGACCCGCTCCCAGTGTGCCCTGCGTTTAAAAAACTTTCGGACCGCCGCTCTTACATCTTGTGGTCCTATCTTAATATAAGAGCAAATGCTCATAGGTGTCGGGACAGGGGCGCTCTTGCACCTGTCTTGGCATTGCGGTAGTTAAAGCTGGCTATTTTGAATGGGGAGTATGGGGACGGGATGGAAGATGCAGAAGGCTGCGGACTGTATAAAATGGCGTGCTAGGAGGATACCTACATTAAAGTGAAGAAAGTTTAAAGCAATAAAAATATTGGCTATGTTTTTCAAAAACTATATTTTAGCGCCCCATACAACACTAAAAAAATACAGTCAAACACAAAAGATAGCTCGGTTGGAAGAGCAGTCGCCCACAGATAGCAAAATGTGGTGAGTTAGAATTCGAATCTCACCAGAGGCAGCTGAAAAATATAGTATTCAACATCATCAGGATCCCCGATAACCTGTCGATGGACGAGGGCGCGGCGGTGCAGCCGCTCGCCATCGCGGTGCACGCGTGCGGGCGCGCGGGCGTGCGGCTGGGCCAGCGGCTGGCCGTGCTGGGCGCCGGGCCCATCGGCGTGCTCTGCGCCGCCACCGCACGGGCCATGGGGGCCACCAAGATTCTTATCACGGGTGAGCTTCTGATTAGGCAAATAATCTTGAATAGAAGCGGTATGTAACGGATAGACAAACACTTGTTTTTTACCTACCTACGTTTAGTGTAAGCGCACAGATCGATGGGATCCGGAGTGACTGAACTACTTCCAGTGTAAGTAATGTAAATGTATTTCTGTGTAGTTTATAAACAGTGATAGCGGAATAGGTAGATCAATTTGGGGTCAATGATCTCAAACATTGATGTTAATATGGACATGCCGCCGGGATCCCGGAATTTCTAAGTATCAGTTTTTGAAAAAAAAAAGGCATATCCATATTATTCTAGCACTACCAAAGTACATCAAATCAATCAACTCCGATCACTGTTTATAAATCATGCCTGCGTCACGAACGCGCGACCTGGGTTATCTCAAACCCTGTGAATTTTATCAAGCTGCGTAACTCCCACGACTGAAACCCATTCCGTGCTCACCTCACTTGCTTTTTTTATATAAGTATAGCAAGCAACATATTAAGGATACCAACCATATAAGCATATTAATATGGCAACCTTATAAGCATAGCAACATACCAACCATATAAGCATAGCAATAAAGCAAGATTGTATGCAGAGGCGTCTTTTCCTATGGTGCAGGGTGTGCGTTGCACACGTGCGCAGCGGTCCTAGGGGGCGCCTAGCGCCGCTCGCTACTTTGTATCCATTATTTTATTTAGACCACGCGCTTACTAGGGGGCGCAATGTTTGCACACGGGCGCTACATGGGCTAGAGACGCCTCTGATTGTAAAAGGTGTCTCAATAAGAGTGCACTTTTTAAATTTAGTCTAATTTTTATTTTGTGAAAGTGACAATTTTGAAATTTGGCAGTTGTCACCTATGTTTGTTCCGATTATTAAAAATGGAGCGCTTTACGACAGAATAACGCGTTATAATTGTGAAAACTTGTAACAAAAATTACGTAAGTTGTGCTGAGACCGTCCGAATTTTCAGTCGAGAAAGTGCACATAATGTGCCAACCATTCGAAGAGGTCAAAAAAATTTAAGAAACTGA
The DNA here is from genome assembly GCA_963576865.1 of Anania hortulata. Lineage (NCBI taxonomy): Eukaryota > Metazoa > Arthropoda > Insecta > Lepidoptera > Crambidae > Anania > Anania hortulata. The sequence continues at coordinate 2,159,127 of OY756406.1, forward strand.
GTGGATTATAGTCAGCGAGACCCTTGTGCGTCAACGTGCCGGTCGGTTAAAAACATTGCTGCAATAAACGAGTGTCACCGAAAACCCGAAAACATCAATTCGGCATCGTTCTCAACAACTTTAAATTTCATGAAGCACTACGCAGCGAATTTTGGCAAAAGACCTTTACCTTCATGCGTACAACAAAATACACCTTTAGGGTTTTGTAAAATCTCGGGTTGCGAATAAACCAGAAACAATTCCTGATCTCAAACCGAGATCCAACACATCATGCATGGATCATCAGCCACATCTGTGAAAATTTCATGAAAAGAGTAATGGCCTGACATTAGAGCCGTGGGCCTTTTGTCGGATATTTTATTCCATATTTAATCGAAACATGTCTTCTTTACAATCCAATAAAAATATTACAACTCTCTCAAAAAATAAGTGTTTTTATTTTAAAATAAAAAAGTGCATTCCTCCTGAGACACCCGTTAGTATTATCATGGTTTAATTAAACATCAATATAATATCAGACTTGGCTAGAGGTGTAAATGTATTCGCTTTATGCGAAGTGGGTGGTGGGGGCCGTCAAATCGATCGCAGCACGCAATGTAGCAGAAATGTGAAAAAACTCTGGACTGTCATGTGTCAAATTGCTATAAATCCATAGAATTACATAATAACGTTACTAAGTATTTTTAAGTGAAAACGTTAAAATTTGCGATATAGGTCATACGTGTTTTTTTTTGTTTCCAACATCAAGATGGAAACTGGGGCAAAGAAATAAATGGATAGCTGCAGCTGTGAAAAGAAAAGTTTGTAGGGAATTTGTGTTACAGACGTTTGTCTTATGATCACGGCTCTTCAAAATCTCTCACATGCTGTTCTAATACATTTTTTTCCTTCTTTGCACATTTTGAGGTTGGAAAGTTATATCATGTTGTATTGATTAAAATCCCGTAGGTATTATAAAATTCGTATTTTAGTCCAAGTAAGAAAATCACTTATTATAATATGCGCAACTTTTTAGATATTTTCATCTAATTTCGAAGAAAAACAATCCGAAAATCATTCTCAAACCATCCAGTTGCCATAATTTGAGAGACTCAAGTCTACAACTGTAGTGCCCCTAGTGACCACAATGGTCACTAGGGGCGCTGTCATCGCGCACACAGCCAATACCTCGCTTATCAGAAAAAAGAACGAAGCCTAAAAATGACTAAGCAAATGAATCATACAATCCATTGTAGTAAATAACGCAGGAAGGAAACGAGCTACCATCACAAACGTTTTATTAGCTCGGTGACTTCTTAATCTCATTCTCAGGTTCATAATCACTTTAGCCATAGGACGTCTACTGCCGAAAAGGCCTCCCCCAATGACTTTCATCAGGGGGGGTATCCAATACTCGCCACGCTTGGCAGGCGGGTTGGCGAGCGCAGTTTTTTTATAATATTTCGCACGCAGACACTGCCCGTAGTAAGTAGCTAATCCTATTAGCTACTTTGAACATATTATCCGTATCCTCAGAATCTTTTGCACTTTGTAAAACACCAAGCCATTGAAATCGAACACTCGATCACCCTAGACACGGTCCAGTCCCGCCTCGACGCCGCCAAGCAAGCCGGGGTGGACTGCACGCTGCTGGTGCCGGCGGGGGAGGGGGAGCGGGAGACGGCGGGGCGCGTGGCGGCGGCGCTGGGGGCGGAGCCCGACGTCACCATCGACGCCTGCGGGCAGCCCGCCGCGCAGAGCGTCGCCTTCATGGTCAGTGTGCTACTTTTAAACAGGGTGTTAGTGTTAACACCGTTATAATCTTCTTTTAAAATACAAAACTAAATCTGCGATACCAAAATCGAAATAACAAAAAACACTTTTCCATACAAACTAGTCCGTTAGTTTGGGGTAGTGTTTCGTGTTTTATGCTGTATTTGAGCAAAAGTTATTAAATAAATAAATATTGGACATCACATACATTGATGATTGCTCTGATCCTATGAATAAGTAGCTTAAGCACACAACACAAGTTACAGAAATCAGAAACAACGACAGTACCACAACACCCAGACCCGAGACAATATAAAAAAGTTATTTTTTTACATTGACCGACCGGGAATTGAACCCGGGACCTCAGAGATAGCGACACCTAATTCGACTAATTTTTAATTAAGAGAGTGTAACAGTCAGAATTGAAACGGTACAGGTCTATGTTCAGCAGTGGATGTCCTATGGCTAAAATAATGATGATGATCGCTTTCTCTAAGGATGTTATGAGTTTAAAATATATTTTGAGACATGTGTCTAACAACGTGTGTTGCCGAGCCAGTGTGACGTTGTCACGCAGTACACTACAAAGGTGTTAGTAATAAACGTTGGATATGAGTGCAGTTTGTAACGTTGTGGATTTAATCATTTTAAATCTTGCCCATTTGTCTATTGAATTTTCGCGCGGTTTCCATAGGACCTTCCTGTCTTTCGAGTTTTATCCCTGTCACTCTCGATATGTCCTTGTCTTTCTCAGCAGAATCACATTGAAATCAAGTCATATATTACCGTTTATTTCACCCTAATAATGGATGGCTTCATCCATTCCATCCTTGTCAAGGGGATCTTTCCTTTCAATAGGATGGAATACCTCTTAATGCGTTCGAAGAAGTGATTAAGGTATTTTTCTTAAATCATGCTTTCGATGATGTAAACGAATTTATGAAATGTTCATTTTCTGACTTACACACAAAATTTAATTTCTATTGACATGTTTATTTTATTTAAGTTTAAATTATTTTATTTTTATATTTACTTATTTTTCAGTTATAAATTAAGTGATCGTAAATTATTTGACAATGTAATTATGGAAATTGTAAATTTTGACGTACCAATGTTATGCAATGTAACGAAATGGTTAATAAAAAATTTGAAAAAATACACAAAAATGGGGTTAAGGCACACACGGTATCACGTGACAAGTGCAGTAATATTCCGTCAGGTGACGCGGTCGGGCGGCACAGTGCTGGTGGTGGGCATCGGCCCCGCGCGGGTGGAGGTGCCTCTAGCGGGCGCGCTGCTACGGGAGGTGGATGTTCGTGGCTCCTACCGGATCGCGAACACGTAAGTGACGTGCGCCTTTCTTAACAGCTTTTACATTTTTACCGCAAAATCTAATATTTTCAGCGCCTAATTTGCGACTTTAGGATGGATTTTAAAAGTGTTAAATAATTGCAATCTTTAGTTTAGACGTTTAATGTAGCACATTTGTAAGTAACACACTTTTTTATTCATAAATTTATCAATTCCGCCACCTCGATTGACGCGAAGTCTTTGCCTCGACAATTTCAAGCAAATAAAATAATTTTGTCGACGTTGTATGTACCACAAAAAAATATCTACAGGTTTTTTTACCCTTCTAGTTTGGGACAACATTAGATAGATAGATAGACACTTTATTGCACAAAAACATTAAATGTTATTACACACAAGACACAGTTATGTACAATCAGGCGGCCTTATCGCCAAAAGCGATCTCTTCCAGACAACCTTTGGGCAGAGGAAATTAAGTTGTAATACAGTGGGGTAACGTAGTGCGAGAGCAAAAGAGTGCGAAAGTCAAATAATCAAAAATAAATAAATACTTACATATAATACACAAAAATAGCAAAACAATAATAGTAGATAAATATATAATATACGTACATAAACATACATAAATAAAATACAACTATTTACGCGAACCGAAACATGTATACAACATTAACGCGATAGGAAAAAAGCTTTGACCCTAGCCTTAAAAAAGGAAAGGGACTCGGACTGCCTAACGGATAAGGGTAAAGAATTCCATAGGCGGACAGACATTATGGGCTAGCGCCGAGAAGAAGCAGCACAAAAAACTCGGTCACTGTTGTCAGCCTCTTTTTAAATAGTATGTTTACAAGAAAATAATATGTACCTATGGCTTGGGTCCGCCGAGTGTTCTAGGAGACGTGAAAACTCATCGTCTCGTAACACAAAAGTGTTAATTTCTGACTTCGGGACGATGACAATAGGGATGCCGACTAACTTTTTTTCCTTCGTCTATTAGGTAGATTATCAAAAAGTATTGGGCACGTATTTTTTCTTTTTTCACATAATCAAAAATATTACAGAGATATATAAATAAATATTGGACAACATCACATACATTGCTCTGATCCTATGATAAGTAGCTTAAGCACTTGTGTTACAGAAATCAGAAATAACGACGGTACCGCAACACCCAGACCCGAGGCAATATAGAAAAGTTATTTTTCTACATTGACCGACCAGGAATCGAACCCGGAACTTCAGAGATAACGACACCAATTCCGGTATGCTCGCCTCTCGACTACGGAGGTCGTCACAATATTGATTTGAAATGTCGACGTCATGTCTTGGTACAATTTTTATCAGAAGTGACTTCACAAGCCTCCTTTCCCTTTGTCGCGCTTTATCTTTGTCATTTTTTTGATGATTGACAAAATAAAAAATAGGTGTCCATTATGTTTTGGTAACCTAACTGACAGACTAAATAGAATTACATTTTCTTTGCCCAGTCGTCATCCTAATTGCTGTGTTGTCTAGCGTATATTTATTTATAACATCCCAATCCCAGGTACCCTGCAGCGTTAGACGCGGTGTCCAGCGGCGCCGTGAACCTGAAGCCGTTCATCACGCACCACTTCCCGCTGCACAAGGCCCAGGAGGCGATGGAGTTGGCTAAGAGCGGCAAGGCTATGAAGATCATTATACACCTACAAGAATAATAACGTTCTCATTACGTCACGGTCTTATGGGGGGAGGGGAGGGCGGGGTTTAATGCCTAATGTAACAGTGCTTGAAAGATATAGGAAAAAAGCGTGATAGGGTTCCGAAATGATGATATTTTGTTGCTTGACATAATATGGGGTGGCCCCTAACCATTAACTGGCTTATTTTAAAACCCTTATTAGCAATGCGGTGTATGCGAATCTATTTACGACTTACAGTCGCTACTTGAATAATGATGCTTTAAAGCCGCTCCGCGCGCTAAAGCAGTTCCCGTTGACCGCGCCTACTAAACGATAGGAGCAAGTTTCTCAAAGTATTATAACATTGTTATTTTTTCACACGAACCACAAATGCGGTTGCTTCAAGGGTGGGAAGGGGGGAAGAGTTTGGAGCGTAGCCTGTACAAACAAATGAAACATAAATGACAAATTAAAAATTATTATATTTCATTTACAATTATTTTACCACATTCAATAATTCAATCAATGCATAACAACTAGTTCTATGAGCATTTCGTGTAATATTATTAAACAGGCACTGCCTTTTATTTTTTATTGGCGATTTTATTTAATTACTTGCTAACCATTTAAATTATAACAAGTATTATCAGCAGTGATCGGAGTAAGTAGATTGATTTGGGGTCAATGATCTCAAACATTGATGTTAATATGGACATGCTCCCGGGATTCCGGAATTACTTAGTATTAGTTTTTGAAAAAAAAAAGGCATATCCATATTATGCTAGCACTACCAAAGTACATCAAATCAATCTACCTACTCCGATCACTGATTATCAGGTACAATTCTATCCCTGCTTCTCTTCTGACACAATCGAGGAATAATATGGGATACCCAAAGAGTAGCTAGAGGTTAAAGTATGTATGGCGGTTATAAATAAAACTGAAATTATCTAAATAAGACCTTAACATATCAATTAAAAATAATAAATTTTATGTTAAACTTTTTATAGGTGAGATTAACCTTGAGCGCGATGAGGTATCTTTAGAACATTATTAACAAATCACGTGTACCTTACATATGGTGCCATTTTATTAGATAAAATATAGCAAGATACTATTAAATTGGACCTTAAATTTCCATTTATACCCTTCAGATCAATTTCTTCTTTCTTTCTTAATAAGCGCTGTTACAGTGTCACAGCTCACAGTCGCGGTACAGTAGCGCCACTGAAGTATAATAATAAAGAGTCCTGAGTAAACAGCGTATATTTGGTTATTTCTTAGTTAAAAAAAAATCTAATGGTTATCATAATTACGATGCTATATAAAAAAAATGGATCAAGAATTATTTACATAATTACCATAAACAATTTTGAGCAGTTTTTTTAAGCATAGGATTGCCATTTTTTTGGGATCTACTCTTTTTATTTACTAGGATGCAATTTTTTATAAGCCGTCAAGTAAGCCGTTTTTTAAATTAAAGATTTTTTTTAGATTAGAGAAAAAAAAAAGATTTTAGGTAGATTTATTTATTATTTTTTAAGACCAAATAAAAATATATGCATATTTCCTATTCAAAGGCGCCCTAATACAACTAGCGGCACGGATCTTGAGCGTTAGGCGAACAATGCGCAGAAAACCATCACAATTACGTGATTGGCTAGTTGCGCGGCGCGCCCGCATCGCCGGCCGGAATTGGTTGCTGGCTCCACGCACACGCGTCACACGTCTAATACGATGATCGTCTCGTAAGATGCGCAAAGCTATCCCCACTCTTTCCTCCAGCACTCAAGATCCGTGCCAGGGATTGTACCTGTCGGCCGTGAGGCATGGCTAGGCTCTAATAGAATAACTAGAGCAGGTTGAGGCGCGAGGGGTTGAAGACGCCGGGGCGCGTGTTGATGACGCCGGTGTTGGCGCGCGGCAGCGGCATGCTGCCCAGCTTGGTGCTCGCTACGACAGTACACACTTGTCTTTAAGCTCAGACACCAAGCGAGCTATGGTGGAACCTTTGCTTTGAGTTTCTTTGCGAGATGAGATCCGAAATGATGATATCTTAGCGCTTTGAATTATTTAATTTGAAAAGCTGAAGTGAAAATGGGCAAGTCGAATCCTTCGCAGGGCTGACAACAGTTGGGAAGGAAGGAAGACGTAATGTAGGTAGGCGGCAGGTCTGCCTACACTGCGTCTTCCAGTTGCACCCGGAGGACAAACGACATAGTCAAGGTTGCGGGAAGTCGCTGGATGCAAACAGTCCAAAGACGCTCGCTGTGGCGCTCAATGGGGAAAGCCTATGTCCAGCAGTGGACTCCCAAATGCTGTTGATGATGATGACAGCAAATCATCTTTATTTATACCAACCTACATGGTTACATGTTATAAATTTCTCCACAAATGCGATATTACTACTGTCAAAAGTTTAGCTTGAATTAGGAACTCCCCGACAAAACCAGACAAATATAAAACTACTGAGACTATCAGTATCGAGTTTGCGAGAGTTAAAGGAGAGATTTAACATCGATGTTTGAAATATAGGTAGATAAATCATTAGAGCTGCCACGGATGTCTACAATCGAAATAGTGTATCGAATGAACGAACAAATAAAACTTACCAGGCTTAGTAGCGGCAGTTCTCGCGAGTTTTACCGTGCCACTAGTGCTGCCGCGGCCGGCCCCGCCCCTACTAGTGCCGGCCCCGCCCCTACTAGTGCTGGCCCCGCCCCTGCTCGAGGCAGCAGTGGTGGCCCCGCGGCCGCGAGTGAACGAGCCGCGGTAGGCCTTCTTCTTCGCTGATGACGTGCCTTTGCGTTTGAACCTAAGAAGTTTTAAATTTATACGGTGTTAGTGTAAACACAATTAACCATACACTGGTTATTCAGTATCGCATACAGTATGTAAAATAACACAGGACGTTCCCTTTAGGCAATTTATATACATCATTAACAGATTAAAATAAAAATATAAATTAGCAACAATAAGAAAAATAAAATTCAAAATCTAAAAAAACAAAAAAAATTGTAATGCTAATGCATAATTACTATTCCGTAACTAGCGTTATTACAATGCGCAAACTGTCAACTTCCCTTTTTTGTCTTGCTCGCACGGTGAGTAAAGATAAAAATAATGAACGTCCGACACGTTTATTACTTTTATAAAATTATTTAAAAATATATATATATATTTTAAATGGGATTTTTTTTTCTTGTATGTATGAACGCTATAGTATTACGGGTTAACGGGAATGCCTTTAGTTAGTTAATTAACAAACTGTATGGAGTCCAAAACCGATGAAAAATAATACTCTTAGAAAAAAATAACAAAACTCAAGCCCCTCTCGCCCCTTTACTGACCTCTTCCTAACCCCGCCCCTGTAAGTTTTCCGCCCCCGCTGGCTGGGCGTGCCGGCGGCCGAGTCCGCGCGGCGGCCGAGCCCGGCCCAGTCCGTGTCGGACTCGTCGCCGGACTCCTCGAACTCGTTCGGCTTATCCTCTTCCAGCTCGTCTTGGTACTGCATTAGGAGTCCTGGGAGGAGACAGCATGATAGGTTATTTACTAGGATACTGTTTTTGTATCGATATCAATAATAATATTGTTTATTGTTGTTGCTGCTGTTGACGCCTGTTGCCCGCGACTTCTAAACTAAAGACCACGCGAACGAGGTCGCGGGCAACAGCTAGTGTTACATATTTTTAAACATTTACAACTTTTTGCTCACTGAACAGCGACATCTTACGTCTTGCCGTTCTCTGTTTAATCAAATGCAGTTACTAACTCTGACATCACTTTATATACTTGACACATGCGTATTTGTAAAGCAAAATAAACACTTATTTGAAAGGGCATGTGATTACTATCCCAGAAAAAGTAGAGATGCGAATAGGTTGGTACTTCTGGTCACCCCGAAAACAAAACAGTACAGAGATAGCTGTTTGACTATGTGTATCAAGATCTTTAATAAAATACCCAAAGAATTTAGGACATTAAATATTTATAATTTTAAGAAACATTTGAGTAAATGGTTACTATCACGGACCCTTTATGACTCAAAAGAGTTCTTTGATAATATCGTGTAGGTGCTGATATTTTGTTTTTCTTTTGTATTATCATCGCTCATTTGCATTTATGACATAAAACCGTTGTAAAATTTTACATGCTAATTAAGTTTGGCTAAACATGTTTGGTTCTCACTGTCTGTAACATCTTTGTATACAATGTTTACTTGCAAATAAATTATTATCATTATCATCATTATCATTATCTAACGCATAACTATTATGCATCTCTCGGGAACCGTACACTTTTTCGCGGCAAAAGTAATCTGCTATTCCAGGCTATAAACAATTTTTGTGCTAAATTTCATCTAAATCCGGTTTCGACGCTAACCGTAAATCTTGGATTCGACCATACCAATTTCATTCTAACCATGGGAAAACTAATCACCACTTCCATAATTGGGGTTTAACGGAGTCACCTCAACACAGTCCGACGGCAAAGCACCTGACCAGAACATTCCCCTTGTGATAAACGAATGCCTAATTCGCTGTTTTCCCGGTGCGATGTCGGCAGTCCACAAGTACACACCTGCCGTCGCAAGCTGGTTAAAAAACCTGTTCCAATGTTTGATCCACGCTGGACGAATGCCATATGCAATGATAAATAATAATATTTGCTTGCCAACTCTAGCGTGATGTTTGATTTTGCGTCGATCAAACGGAGCGCATGGTAGACGTACGTATAGGTATTTTAGAGAAATTGGTTATTTGCTTTGTACCAAAATTTAACTAATAATTTAGAAAGAAAGAAAGAAAGAAAGAAAATTATTTATTTGGTTCATATTATCACAATTAAGTAATTTAGTTAGATAGTTTTTTTTTACATGCCTGTCCTAGTAAGTACTTTATAACTCAATGGATATTTAAAGGCACGTGACGTCACGTAACAGTACTTCACGGCCGAAGGCGTTTTTGCAGGCTTTTAAAAACGTTAAATTATTATTAATTAAAAAAAGACGCTTTATCGATATATTGGTTGTCACACAAAATAAATAACGCCTAGCAAGGACCAAAAATTCTAAAAGGTTTATCATTTCAGCCATAGGACTTCCACTGCTGAACATAGGCCTTCCCCATTGACTCCCAGATTGGCCGGTTGGAAGCGGCCTGGAATGGAGGTCACGTACCAGTTAGCGCAGCGTAGAACGTGGACAAGGTGGACCGCCGACCTGATAAAGGTTGCAGGAAGACGCTGGATGCAGGCCGCTTCTAACCGGCCAATCTGGAAGTCAATGGGAGAGGCCTACGTTCAGCAGTGGAAGTCCTATGGCTGAAATGATGATGAAGCGGCCTGCATCCAGCGGCTTTACCAGGTCGTCTTAAAAGTATGCTGGTAAAATTACAAAACGTTATTAAACGAATACGTTACCAATCTTCTCTAGCGCATAAGCGGAGGTGATCTTGAGCAGATCCGCGCCATACTTGTCGTAGTTGGCGCGCGTCACGTGCGGCAAGGCCAGCATGTCCTCCGCCGCGTCGGGCAGGCGGGTCGCCATGGCCTTGAGGGCGGCTTGCGGGAGAACCGCCGCTAGAGACGCCCCTCGAGCTGCACCCATCTCCCTGGGATCAAGGAAGCACCAGTGTGTATCAGAATGGCATGTGTCATTTTACGAAGCAGCATGAGATAAGAATGAGTCGAATCTACCTAAGTCCACTAATCAAAAGAGTACCTCTTAGAATGCAGAGATAGTTATATAGATAGATAGATAGCAGAATTAAAATCTAAGGAATGATAATTAAGTATGCGATAACATCACATACATTGAATGAATGAATGAATGAATATTTTTTTTAGTAAAGTAACAGACTCATTTTTATGTTAGTAATCACTTACAACTAGGTTAGTATTAATATCAACATATGTATATATATATTTTTTAAAGTATATGACATAGGTCGTTTCTGCACCAATCCATATGATTCAGTACAGCAATGACCTATGTATAAGCAGTCTAGCCTGCTCGCGATCATGCTCAGGATGCTGTCGGTGCTCCCCCTCACCCTGCGCACCAGGGACGCGCACCTCTTCCGCATCGTCGCGGAGCAGTCTACTCGGGCTTCCGCGAACATCCCTGATGCGCTGCAGAAGCGTGGCAGCCTCAGCAGCACCCTGAGCGCGTTATTGTATTATACTCGAAGGGGGTTATAAGCCTTTTGAGTGTAACAAGCCCACAAACTACACGTGTAAAGTGTTGTACAAAAAGTGTTGTGATTTTCACTTCCCGTGAACACCGCGCGAACCTGCGAGCCAGCATGTTTGCCCTCACTGACAACGCCCTCCTCTCTCTTTCGATGTCATCATCGTCCTTAAGGTCTAGAGTCAACATATGACCAAGGTAATTAAACGTATACACTCTTGGTAGTACACAGTTATTTAGCGTTATAGGTGGATACTTGTTATGTCGTTTACTCCCGGCCTCAAAGACCATGACTTGGCTCTTTTTAACATTATAGACCAAACCGTTAGAGGTGGCGTATGCCTCACACATGGCAACTAGCTTTCTTAAGCCGCAAGCCGACGCACTCAGCAGCACCATGTCGTCCGCGTAGCTAATATTATATACATTGCTCTGATCTTATGGTAAGTAAGTGCTTTGGCGCACTTGTGTTACAGACATCAGAAACAACGACGGTACCACAACGAGATAGCGACACCAAGTCCGGTATGCTTGCCTCTCGACTACGGAAGTCGTTAAAATCCACCTGAACCTACCATAAAAAAACGTGTTATTTTTATTATTTGTAAGAAATTATATGAAAATATAGTAAAAACAGTAAAAACAAAATTGATGTCAGGTAAAACATAACCGTAATACAGTAACTAGAAAAAGAGATATACCCGTCTCTTTCTAAAACAACTTAATAATGAAATATGTATGACGGACGTGTACTGTGACGTCACAGTTCGGTTAATAGGTTGCAAATCAGGTATTTATATATTTTTGTAAAGTTCTTTAAGTTTTATTAATTATAATTAAGTACTATTTATTTTAAGACCAAAAAATATATGCATATTTTCTATTGGCTAAATTGATGATGATAAAAGTATTGGCGTAGCCAGGGATTTTGACTAGAGGCAGCCAACGGCGGATCCGGGCTTCGAGTCATAGTCTAAGTCAATTCAGTCTAGCGTGGGCAAAGAGAGCGTGGTTTGTAGGGTGGTTTCACCCTTGCTCTAGCTACACCTATAGTAGTGTCACCTGCAGGCCTCGACCAGGTCGGCGTAGCAGCGCTCCTCGATGCGCTTGACGAGCGCGTTGATGGGCGAGTCGTCCGCCGCGGGCGCGGCCGCCGCCACGGCCAGCGAGGCCTTCTTGTCGCACTTCATCGGGAACACCACGCGGAGGCTGCCCGACATTAGTCTGGCGACATACATTTGTATTTGAAATCACTTCATCTTCCTCCTTGTGCAGTCTTTCTCGAAAGGAAAAGCTATATTTTAGGACGTGTATGAGTGCCCGGAAGAGGGCCTATATCTATCTTCTTCTATATATATACTTCTTCTATATATAGTTGAGAACGGCTGGACCGATTTTTTGATCTTTGATTTGTTGAATTTGTCTCCGTCCCGAATAGCAAAATTCACAAAAAAAATATGAAGGTACAAGGTTCGCCGAGACAGCAAGTATATATAAATTAATCGCTATTTCCCTTGGTCATCGCATCACGCGTAAACAGATAAAAAAAATTCGCTAATTATTTTTTCGTTGTGACAATTATTGTCAGGAGAATGTTCTATTGCTTTTTTTTTTAGGAAAGTTAATGCGTCTCAAACGAAGTCGCGGGCAGCAGCTAGTACCGAGTAATTCTTAATAATATTAAAATAGATCGGCTGGCACGATGTCAACGCCCCGCCCGCAGTGTGACATGCACGCCGCGATGAAGCGACTTCTATTCAACAAAGTGTTGAGTACGACAAAGAGGGTTCAATTTTAATTAACAACTACTATTGCAGAATTCAAATTGACATACACACATTGACAAAAAGTGTCTGTGATGAAATCGTAAGACACCAAACTATACTACAGTTTAACACATCACAAAAATATATGGCTATTATCACTATTACTACTACAATATTTAGAATTTTTGATAACGAATTTACAACCGGTTCATCATGTGACACTAATATTAAACCATAATAAGAGTCACGTTTTTTTTCGGTTGACAATTTGCTATAGAACTTTGATTCTGAATTGGGGGTTACTCTTCGATTCAGACCCCTTTGATAACAAATTGACAACTGAGAAATCACGTGACATTAATGCTAAATTCTATAGAGTCACGTGGTTTCCGATTGACGATTTCTTATCAAAGGGTTCTGAATCGGGGGTCTGGTTAGATAGATAGACACTTTATAGCACAAAACATTAGAGGTTATTACAAAGAAGACACAGTTATGTAGTATACGAGTATCAGTAAGTAATCGAAATAAATCTAATTTAAAAAGCACAATAGGCGCACCCACGTACTTGTCAACATTAGGCCCGAGCACGAGGTAGGCGGAGGCGATGTCGTTGGTGACCACCAGCTTCTCGGCCAGCAGCCCGCGCACCACCAGCTGCCGCAGCAGCCGCTGCGGGTCGCCACGCTGCCACGACTTGCATCTGCAGACGAGGCGTTTGCTTTGCCGACGGACTGTTGCTGGCGGCCTTTGAGGAAGACCTCGTCCAGCTTCACCGGGCAGTTGTGGTCTGCGCTGAGGGCGCTCAGCCAAGGTCCGCCCCACTAGCGGTCGCCGCGACCCGGCCGCTTGTGAGCCTCACTCGTACGTGTCGGGCTCCATACTAGCGGGCGTGATCGGGCCAGTGTCGAATGCGTAAGGCACCCCCTACCGAGCGGCGAACCCGCTATGGTGGCACCGGCGGGACCGGGCCTGCCGAAACAGGCCGGACCGCTGTCGGGCTCCTTTCTAACGGGCCCGATCTGGGGGTGAGTCGGACTTGACCGAACGAGGTCAACGGTTTAATCTGCTGATGTAGTCAACATCTGCGGTCTGTCGTAAACGTATTCGCTCTCGGACCATTCGCTAAGCTCCGACCCACACGGTCGGAGCTTAGCGAATATATATTTATTATACCTACTTTTGTGATAAAAATGATTACATATGATTGTTAAATATAATAAAAAACTATAAAAAAAACAGCATTGTGGATCAAGGTCACTGTTATTCTGTTAATATCAGAAGTGACACGATCAAATGTGTATTCGAAATCTTATTGTCGTTATTCGTGGCGCCATCTTCCCTGTGTGGATTGTTGCCCTATGATCCTCCCACTGGCGAGGCACTTTAGACGAACTAGAAGATTCGGTCGGTCGAATTGCGAGTCCTCAATATTTCAAGTGGTATCTCGTGTTTAAGCACGGGAGCCGAACATGTTAAGCCCTGGAATACGAAACGTTTGGAGGTCACTGCAGCCAGTGAGGCAAACTACCCACCGACCTGCCGAACACGGGCGTGGGCTGCAGGGCCCGCAGCCGCTGCTGCGTGGAGCCCTTGAGCGCGTCGGCGACGTGCAGCAGCGTGTAGGGCGCGCGGCCGCCGCTCGTGGCCTCGCGCACGCACCGCACTATCAGCTTGCATTCTTCCGTCACGTCTACGGGCTGCGGACGGGGTTGCCACATTACACGACTTTAGTCTACTCCTTTTTATGGTACCTCAAAAGGAATTATTAATGTAGGTGCCATACGTTAAGTAAAATAGTTGGTACGCGGGCGAGATAAGTAACTAGCTACATTACACGCCAGAATCAAAAATTCAATCAAAAGTAGACTCAATCGGGATGCCCGGCTCCAAAAAAAGTCATGGCTGTAAAGTCGGCTGGAAAAGTGATGGCTTCCGTCTTTTGGGATGCAGATGGGTTCTTAATGATAGATTACCTTGCTAAAGTTCAAACAATTAATGGAGAATACTACGCAAATTTTCTAGATAAGCTTCATCAATGTATTCAGCAAAAACGACCAGGTTTAGCGAGAAAAAAATCATCTTCCACTAAGACAACGCTTGGGTTCACATATGTGTTAAAGCTATGGCAAAATTCAACGAATTAAAGTATGATTTGCTGCCCCACCCACCTTATTCGCCTGATCTAGCGCCATCAGACTTCCACTTATTCCCTAAGCTCAAAACTTTTTTGGGTGGACAGAAATTTGCCACAAATGATGAAGTCATAGCCGCTGTAGAGGAGTATTTTGCAGGCCTCGAAAGAAATCATTTTATGGAAGGCATTACTGCTTTAGACCGAAGATGCAATAAGTGCGTAGAGGTTCACGGAGACTATGTCGAAAAATAAAATTTATTTTATCACGGAAAGTTAAGTGTTGTCTTATTAGGCTAGTTACTTATCATCCCGCCCTCGTAGATAGTGGTTTTCTTGTCGGCGGCAGTGGGACAGGTTTTTAGGGCCCATCGTGCCTAATCACAACCGGCGCGGCACGCTCAGCGTAAACGGCATGGCGCCATGCCGTGAGACGTGCATTTGCACGGTATGGCAACCGGTAATTTTTAACTTCTTAGGCCACTATTTTTTGCCCCTGTTGCATGCATCTTCTTCAGTAGCAGAAGAAGAATACATGTCTTGCGGTTCGTGTCTAGAGAGATACCTAGTGTATATACACCGTTTAACGTACCGTAACTTTACAAGGCACACGGACACTGGTGTGGCCCAGTAGCCCGGCCACACCTGTATAAATACTTGGACTGGTTGTACCATACAAATGCTTAAATGACAGCAAATTTTGTATGCCCATATGAATCGCCACATGTGAGAGTGCCGAGAACTAACTTTGTTTGACGTATACTGCATATAACTGTCTATCTTGCTGCCAGTAATAGTTTAATTCCATGAACCCCCGCATCAGCATATACTGTGACCTACAGCGCCTAAATGGCGATTATCAAATACATACATTTTTTGACAGCAGCCAGTCTAGGGTTTGTTAGGCCAGTGACTGCTAGACATAGGCTTCTCCCATAGAGCGCCACAGCGAGCGGTTTAAGGCCGCTTGCATCTAGCGACTGCCCAAAAAAGGTAGGTTATGTGACGGATGGGTCCCGGACCACAGACACGAGAGTGTCTCCAGGATTTGCTACGGCATCATGTGGGGACACACACACTCGCGCCCAACTCTCAGGAGAGTATTAAAATATATTTGCAAAGCCATAATGTACAAGTAGATGTTACATATAAATGAGAGTCATAGCAGTTCTTGTATATCATAGAGCAAAGTTGTAGTTTTGTTTATACCATTGTACAAAAAGTATAACAGCTACCGACCTTATAGTCGTGCACCAGCAGGCAGTTGTCGCAAGCTGTCTTCTTATCGGCCAGACAGAGGTCGTGATTGACATTATCGTGAACATTGGTTGACAAGACTCTAATGTAGTGGTTTCTTGATCAGCAAACACGCTAGCGCTATCTAAGATTTGATTTGCCTATGCTTCCCCATTAAATAGAAATGGATTGTGTCAGTAGTTAGGCCCCGGAATGGCTTAGTGTAGTAATGTTCGATGCTATCAACCTGAAGTCGTGCACTAGCAAGCAGTTGCCGCAGGCGTTCTCCTTATCGATTATTAAGAGGACGCCACAGCGCTAAAATGGCAATAAACAAATTGACCATGGATTGTGACAGCAGCCAGGCCCCGGAATGGCCGAGTGTAGTATTGTTCGATGCTACCGACTTTATAGTCGTGCACCAGCAGACAGTTGTCGCAGGCGGTCTCCTTATCGGACAGGCAGAGGTCGCGACAGCGCCAAAATGGCGATAATCAAATAGAAATGGATTGTGACAGCAGCCCGGGCCGGGAATGGCCGAGTGAAGTAAAGTAAAAGTTTATTCTGTATAAAAATTAAGCTACATACATTGATACTAATTGTATAAAAAGTGTAGTAATATTCGATATTACCGACCTTATAGTCGTCTTTTCGCGAGCGATCCTTCTCGTCGGCCAGACAGAGGTTGCGACAGCCCCAAAATGGCGATAATTAAATAGACTGTCAGGCCCTGGAATAACCGAGTGTAGTGTTGCTCGATGCTACCGACCTTATAGTCGTGCACCAGCAGGCAGTTGTCGCAGGCGGCCCTCTTGTCCTGCAGACACAGGTCGCGGCTGAACCGCTCGCCGAGGTAGGCCAGCACGTGGCTGCGGCGGCACTCCGTCACGCTCTCGCACAGCTCCACCATGCGCAGCAGGTTCTCGATGTGCACGCGCTTCGCTTCCGGCGTCGCGTTACGCTCCACTGGTCATAGGGAAACGTTACATCATATACAGGGCGTTCATTTAATAACTCTTACTGCTTATATACAAAGAACTTCTTCTATGGGATCAACTTAAAAGGAGACCCCAGTCATGTTATGTTATCCTTGTTAAAAGATACTGTGTATTCAGTATCTTCTTTACTCAATATCGTAACATTAAATTCTCAAGAATTTGACATTTCCGTAAAAACTAATGTCAGGTCGGGGTTTTTTTAATCGCACAGTATACAATATAATATATAAGCTAAAGCAGTAAAGTAACATTTCGAATGTAAATGTATAGATACTTATATATCTACATTTATACATTCGAAATGACATATTCATACAGACGTTCGCCACAACATGACCCTGAAGCGGTCGTCGCAGTACTGTCAGTCGCAAGTGCCGAGTATTGCCGAGCCGAAACGAGTTGTCAGTTGTTTCGTTTATCGTTTATCTCTATACAATGCTTACAAAACAAAAAACTATTTCATTTTCACAAAAACTAAGAGGACAACCCTAACGAGCCATTGAAGTGTAGGTATTTATCTCTTATCAATCTCAAAATCTCAATAGACCTAGTATCGGTACTGCTTTAGCTAATATATACAGTGGTGGTCATATAATTAAGAACGCTGATATAAAGGGAAGATTTTTTCAAACTAAGACGCAAAACTTATTGCATGCATTTTTTATTTATTTCTCTCGGTATCGTAAAACTTTTCCACAATACCACTTTATTCATTGATACACATGATTAGCTTAAAATAAATAGACAAACTTTTTACACTACTTCTAAACATAGTACTCCTATTTACTGGCTGGTCACGTAATTAAGAACGCTAAATAGTTTATACCTTTATTCAAATTTAAATAGAGAACATTCAGTCAATTTGTTACTGTTTGTATAATTTTGGCGCCATCTAGTGCTGTAAAAGATTAAAAGTGATTGCTTCCTATGAAAAAACAATGGGAAAAAATAAAAGTTGTGATACATCTAAAAGGGAAGTAATAATAAAATTTCAATTTACAAAACATAATAATATCAAATGTATGTAATGCTAATAAATGCTATGTATCAAACTACTTCGAATGTTCCACGCGTACCTAAACAGAGAAAAACAACTCCTCGAGATGACCGAAACATCGTTCGTATGGCAAAACAAAATCCTTTTAAAGGGTCCAATGAGCTGCGAAAAGAATATTTTGGTGAAAACAACCCTTCAGCAATCTCAGCACGCACTATTCGAAGACGTTTGGTAGGAGAAAAATTGCACGGTAGTATAGCAAGAAAGGTACCCATGTTGAAACTTTGCCACAGGCAAGCCCGGCTTGCATTTGCGAGAAAGTATGAAAACTGGACTGTGCGACAGTGGAAAAATGTACATTTTTCTGACGAGACGAAAATTAACAGATTATGTTCGGATGGAAAACGATATGTACGACGTCCCCCGAATACAGCATTCGACCCTAAGTACACGAAAGTTACATTAAAGCACGGTGGTGGAAATGTAAAAATTTGGGGGTGCTTTTTTGGACATGGTGTTCGACCTGTAAAGTTGATAGAAGGTAACTTGGATTAGTTCCAATACAAAAATATACTGGAAGAAACAATGTTACCTTATGCTGAAGACTTTCTACCGGTTATTTGGACATTCCAGCATAACAATGATCCAAAGCACTGCATGCACCGTAAAGGAATTTCTTACTGCGCAATCAGTGTCTGTCTTAGACTGGCCAGCGAACAGGAATCTGTGGTTCGAAGTAAAGAAAAAGGTTTCAAATACAGTGTGGGAATTTAAGAGAGTTGTACGACGTTTTTTTTAGAAGAATGGAACTCTATTTCTCTTGCGAAATGTCAAAAATTAATAGAGTCAATGCCTCGCCGGTGTAAAGCAGTATTTAAAAACCGTGGATATGCTATTAACTATTAATTTTAGTTAAAAATGTATTAAATTGCTTTTTAAATTTTCCGCGCTATTGTGATTTTTTAAATGTAAGTGTTATACAAAACAATTCCCGAGCAGTTTAATAAATCGTTCTTAATTGTTTATCCAGCTTAAGTATTATTTGAATGTGTTACTTTGGTAAAATAAATAAAATGTGAAGAAAAATAGTTAGCAATTTAATTATTTATTCCTAAGCCACGTTGCTCTATTAATGTGGCTATTTTATAACATAACTAGTTGCTTCTCAGAAGGTACACATCTCTGTGTATGACATGATTTAAATAAAAAAGTTTTAGAACTTCAAATCGTTCTTAATTATATGACCACAACTGTATATACTGCGGTAATAGGAAGTGTCTTTTTGCGATTTTTATGTTGACCCTATAGAAAAAAAAAATCTGTATTTGTACACTAGATCGCCCTCCAAAAGGTTTTACGTTATTTTAATTACATATTGTACAGCGTCACTTTAAAATTATTTTAACACATTCGTCATCGCATTCGGCATCGTCATCGCCAGTGACTGGCCGTCAGTCACCGGTGACCCCCGAACAACAGATTTTCTATAGTGGCTAGTTTCGTAGCAATCAACGGGTACTAAGATTCAATACGCAATACTCAATTACAGGATTATTTTCAAGGTTGTACCTAAAAGCTCCTACACAGTGCCAGCGGCACTGCCGCCTGCTTTTGCAGGGCGGCAAGTGCCGAAACTTGCACAAATCCGCCGAGCATTATTTCATTTGTAACAGTCGTGTAGAACGCTAATGAGGATCACATTTGTGATTGGTTATCGATTACGATAAACAACATCGTCGTCAACATTGCCATAGCAGCTGTAACTTTTATTTTAAGAAAAAAAAATTTAAGCTAAAGAATTCTTTTTCGGATGCACCCAAGATTATAATACAGAAATGGCAAAACAGTACAGTAATGATAAAAAATTCAGCGCGTCAAGTCGTTTATTTTCTTCTCACTATCGGAATTCCAATTCCCTTCCCTTCTTCTTTTCACGAAATCGTTCAACGAGAAGCAATACTGCATCATTATCCCACTTAAACGATATAACGACCACACACAACACTACCGCGTGGATGCCGGGAGCGAACTGTCCTGCGACCCGTGCGGCGCACCGGCATGCGCAGGCGGCCATGTCGGTGGCTCCCTTGTGTGGCAAAGTGCTGCTTGCTCGCCGGCAGTGCCGCTGGCTCTGTGTGTAGGAACCATAAACCGTAAGTGCAAAGGGGGCTAATACAAGTGTCGCTCACGGTCGAAGAGGCGGCGGTAGCGGATGACGTCGGCGTACGAGTAGTAGAGCAGGCACGAGGCCAGCTCCCCGTCGCGGCCCGCGCGGCCCGCTTCCTGGTAATGAGAATGATATGATAATGATACTATAATAGTATGGTAATAATACGATAATGAATAATGATATAATAGTGATACAATAATGATATGATATTGATAAGATAATGATGTAATAATGATACGATAAATAATTTCTTTCCAAGAAAATGGTAACAAGATCTTAGAGATATAGCGACAACACAACATATTCTACCATTGCTTTAGGCGTAGAAATATTGATATTACAAAATCTGTTAAATTATACATTATTATTAATTGAGCATTGTGAAATTAAATTATACAGCATTATTTTGTCATGAGTCGTCAGTTAACAGTCAAAGATACAATCTTTTATTTTTGTGTCCATGAATTCTTCAATAGAGTAGAAGCATTTCCGTTAAAACCAATTATTTAAAACATATTTTAGTTTGTCGAGCGGTATCCTAACTTTTCTAGGTAGCTTATTATAAATTTAACCTGGTAGTAGCCCTCCACCGACTTGGGCATGCTGTGGTGGATCACGAAGCGCACGTCCGCCTTGTCCACGCCCATCCCGAACGCTATCGTCGCGCAGATCTGGGAAACGACATACGACTGAAGCTTCTTATCGGGTCAGAACTATAATGTCACGACAAATGCTGAGCTGAGTTTTATTGTTGTGTATTTTTCTTTCTTGGAAAAAACGTTTTCTATTCTATTCTTATATCTTTTATGATAATAACATATTTTATTTCAAAAGAATTACTTTCTCACACTAGGATTCCCTGTGTTGTGGGATTCAGACTTTTTCGCCTAATCTTATTTTGAGTAACTACTATTGTATACTATAGTATTTAGAAGCCGCTAAATGCAGACGGCCCAGGTCGCTGTGGCGTTCTACGGGGGAGAACTATGTCCAGCAATATTCTTCCAAAGGCTAATGCCAGCACAATGTGTGTCCAGATATAGCATGATGATGATAGATAGATAGATAGATACTCTTTATTGCACACCATACAAGTAAAATACAGATTTTTACAGAAAGATGTACAATTTAGGCGGTCTTATCGCTAATAGCGATCTCTTCCAGACAACCTTTAGGTAGAGGACAACCATTAAAGAAAGGGGAAGGAGTTGCAGAGTTCTTAAAATTATTACCTGATACAAATAGGATTGCATAAATTTATGGCATAGACGTATACATACAGTAATAAATAAATAAAAATAAAATAAAATAAATACATAACAATAATTATACATACATACACTAAACATACATACTACTTGATATATGCGAGGAGATGTCGAGACTAACAGTGACCAGTAATGTTCTAAGATATAAAGGCAGTTAATTAAAGTTAATGATAATGATAGATCTAAAAAATGTTTTGTCCAGATCCTGAAAGTTGCTGTGCTCTGCTGGATCATGTGGATCCATGTTAAGTAACTGCTAAAATTATAAGACTAAACTAGGCTTTACTTGCGAGACGGCATACTCGTACAAGCGATTACTCCACGGCTTCGCTGCCAACCCAGGCGGCAAATTAAAATACAGATTTAAAGCGGGAATGAACACGAATTATGTGATAAAAAGAGACTGCACGAGCGAGCCTTCTTGTACTTTTACTTCTTAGTATTTTATGGTTGAACAGAAAATCTATATATATGATAGCGCTACTTCACAACGCTTATTTTTATTACAAATTTATTGCCCTATTATTTCTATTTTAGCCACCCCAATAAAATTATGATTCCTATTTATCAGTCTTAAATAAGATTTCAGTAAAACTTTTATCGCTCGTTTTAAAAATGGAAACGGAGGTTGTAATTTTATGAAGTGAAGTGATATTGCAGTTTGTGATAGACATAAAGTTAGTCCCTTATTTATTAAAATGGATTAATTAATTTATAAATTATAATTAATTAAATATTTTAAAAAGCTACTTTAAGTTGTAAGAAATATAATTCTGACTGCAATGATTTTGTATGTTGTTATAAAATTGTAAATCAATTTATTTAATGTTAAAACTAAGTTTAAAAGCAAGATATGATTAATTTATTGTTTTAAAAAATACTATGAGTTAAGAAATGATTGTTATAACTATAATTAAAATGTAAAAGTGGTGATTTGACTCCGGTTGTCGCATGGCGCTTGTTTGTGTCACAGAATAGTGATGGTGGCATAGGCAAGCTGCGTTGAGAGGCATTCTGAGTTCAACTACCGTCAAGTAAAGACGTTTAAATAAAGTGCTGCGATAAATATTACATCTGAGTTTTCTTCGTTAACTATGAATACTCTAACATATATAAAAATGAATCTCTATTTCCCTTGGTCATCGCATCACGTGTGATCGGATGGATTAATTTCGTATTATTTATTTTGTTGTGTTAATTATTGTCAGGAGAAGGTTCTTTTGAAGAAAAAATTAAGAAAGTTGCGCAGAGCTTCCTTCATGAATAAACTAAATATCACACGAACGAAGTCGCGGGCAACAGCTAGTAAATAATAACTACCAGTGAATACATGTCGACAATAGGCTATTTGCCTTGTACCAAAATTGACTTAACTAATAATTTACATTTACATCCCAAAGCGAGATTATGCGCTACGCTCGCACATTGTATGAGTAGAGTGACCGGCGACAAAGGTTTTTAACATGCCTGTTCTAGTACTTTATAACTCAAAGGATATTTAAAGGTTCGTGACGTCACGAACAAGTACATCGTGGCCGACGGCGTTTTTGCAGACTTTTAAAAACGTAAAGAATGAAATACTATTTTTTATTATTTTCAAAGGTTTAAAAAATAAAATAAAACTGTTTACGCTTTATTTGAATATTACCAACAATATTAACTCTATTTTAGAAAACAGTCAAATAGCCTATTAATCTAAAAGAAAGAATCACGGCTTTAATGACTATAGTGTTATGAATAATTGTAAAATTATTAGGGAGTACCATACACCAGACGCAGTTGCGGCGGCGCGGCGCGACCAACCACGGCTGCCTAGTTTATGCCTCTATCGGAGACAATGCACACCAAATGCAGTGCATCGTAGTTCGGTATTTGATCTTACGCAACTGCGCCGTAACCGCGTCTAAAAACTACCTAAATGCCGACCTGCCTCAGCCTGCCTAGCATGACCACCAAAACACGACACGATATGATATGATATGATATACTCGTAGCGATTTATCGACACAAACGGTCAATTTAAAAAAAAAAAAAAAAAAAAATTGTTTCCACAATCACACAAATTATCTAGCCCCAAACTAAGCAAAGCTTGTACTATGGCGACTAGATAACGGATAAACATACTTAAATACTTTTATAAACATCCATGACTAAGGTACAAATGCTCGTGCTCATCACACAAACATTTGCCCCTTGCGGGATTCGAACCCAAAACCGCTGGCTTTGTAGTCCGGAGCGCGAACCACTACACCAGACGGTCGTCCGTAAAAGATATAGACGCCATGTTAAATTTTTATGATCGCTCTTTCCATAAAAAATCAACATGGCGGCTATATCTATCATATTTGTAAAAAAAATGACCGCTTGTGTTGATAAATCGCTATATCATATCATATCGTGCTTTGGTGGTCATGCTAGGCAGGCTGGTCCTTCGTGGTTGTCGCACTGTGTGTAGAGCTATATAGATAGAGCTGTATAGGTATCGCTTTTAGCGATAAGACCGCCTAAATTGTGCATCTTTCTGTAAACACAAATTGTAACTTCTTTGTATGGTGTACAATAAAGAGTATCTATAATCTATCGATCTACTCGTACACCCCACCACGGGCCACCGCACTCACCACTTTGTGCTTGTCGGCCACCCAGCCCGCCTGCACGGCCTCGCGCTGCTTGTCGGTCAGGCCGGCGTGGTACGCGGCCGCCTGGATGCCGACCCGTCTCAGGTCCTTCGTTAGGTTGTCACACTCCTTCCGGGATAGACAGTATACGATCCCAGAGTCCCTGCGAGAAGGGAACTTGATATTCATATGCAAACTAATTCAATGTCCACTTCAAAATTTTAAGACCTGAAGCCGATTATATTAGCCTTATAACGATATTTATAATCGATACCAAGACAGTCAAGAAATAAAAAAAACCGAGTTAAAATTAAATAAATCCTAAATCCTAATCTAGCCTCAAACTTAGCAACCTGGAATTCATTGGGGTAGGCTTCTGTTCAGCAGTAGACGTCCTATGAAATAGAAATATTTATTTGCTAAATGTGGTACAAGAGATCTTAATAATTATGGCTGAAATGAAGATGATAAAACTGAGCAAAGCTTGTACTGTGGCTTTACTAGATTACCAATGAACAAACTTAACGTGCCTTGTGGTCGGCTGTAAAGAATACCCATCGCCAACAGGAGGCGTGTTGTAAGAGGAGACTAATTCTTGTAGCCCGAGACGGGCAGCAGCGTCTGCGTGCGAAATCTTATAAAAACTGCGCTCGCCAACCCGCCTGTCAAGCGTGGCGAGTATTGGCAATCCCCCCTAATAAAAGCCATTGGGGGAGGCCTATGTTCAGCAGTGGACGTCCTATTGCTGAAATAACGATGATGATGAAATTAACAACCTAAAGAGCTTCTCTTTGATAACGCTAGCTATGTCTAGGTTGATGATCTTGGGTTTCTTCTTTAGTATTCAGTACAACAGGGTGGACCGCTAGAAGCTGCAGAGAAACTACTAGCGGCTGGATGGAACACTACAAGATATACTTTGCTTACCTAAAGAACTTCTCCTTGATAATGTTGGCCACGTCCTGGTTGATGCTCTTCGGCTTCTTCTCCATGATCCTGTACGCCAGGTTGGGCCGGTTAAAGCTACTTAAGAACCACTTGCAGCTGGACACCTGCAATACATTACACATTATTCACAGTTACATGGAAAATCACAATATTTTTGCCTTTTAAGCTGCCATGCGTAATATGTATGGATGATTGGGTCGCCAGTTTTCTAAAAATTTTGACAAGATGCCGGAGCACTTAACCGCTGCTTAAGTATAATATAAACTTTATACGTTACGTAGTTCCCCCAGCCGAAAGAGTAGGATCTATACTGCAGTAAATATTCTTTTTCTAGAAAAGCACAAATAATGAGCTTCGGCAATTTTTGACTTCTGAGACAGGGGCCTGCAGTTTAACAGAATGTCACTTATGCCTATGGGTCTCCACTTTCCCCTAACTTGAGTTGGCGCTAATAATGGCGTACAGACGCGGTTCGGAAACCATTGCTGTACTGTGAGAAGGTACGATTTTTTTGGGGATTGGTAATATTATGATTAGCTCATTAAGCGCACACGGCGGGGCGGGGCGGGCCGGACAATTTCGCTGCGAACGATAGAACAAAGGGAATCGTATACTGCAACGCTCAAGGCGGTCAAGAAACTGCGCCGCCCGTGCCCGTTTGGTACGCTGGGCGCGGCATGTCCGTGCCTGCCTACCGTGGATTGCACAAATCAGTTTGTATACACTAACGCAGACGGCGGCGCGGGCGGCTAGCTTAGTCCGCGCCGCGCGCTCTACTACAATGGTCGTCCGTCGTATGCGTTGAGTACGCGGCGCGGGCAGCTGCGGGCACCGACGGGCAGCCGCGGGCATCAACGGGCAGACGCGGTCAAAAAGACCGCCCGTCCCGTCGCATGCACATTCACTGACAACGGCCAGCGCGCAATCGTTCTGGATTATCTATGGTTGCTGAGCGCTATAATATTCATCCCTGCCTGTAAAGCAGGGATGGCTAGTGTCTATATTGTCTATGGCCGCCCACCTTGAGCTGGTGTAGGATGTCGATGCGCACGCGCGGCGTGGCGGTGGCGGTGAGCGCCATGATGTTGACGTCGGGAAAGCGCTGGCGCAGGATGTTCAGCCGCTTGTAGTCCGGCCGGAAGTCGTGTCCCCACTGGGACACGCAGTGCGCTTCGTCTATCACGAACCTGATCGAGGAAATACAGGATTTGAATACTAAATATTTAAAATATATTAGGATATCTGAGGAATTGAGGATTTCTCGAGGAGGAGGAGAAATTTCTTTACGACATATGATCCGAAATGAGGATCCGTAAAAAAACCAAACCGTAAAGTATGCAACGTCCCAAATCCGCTTGCCTGTGGTGGTCTAAGGAGCAGATCTATGTCTAGCAGTGAACTTCTATAGGCTGTTGATGATATCTAAAGAAGTATTTCTATCTACGATCTAAAATGACGACGCTTCAGTCTAACCTGGCGATCTTCCCACGGGAATAGAGCGTGTCGAGCATGTCCTGGAACTTGGCAGAGTTGCTGATCTTCTCGGGCGTCACGTACAGCAACTTGATGAGTGGTTCCCGCATCGACAGTTTGTGGTAGATCTCGTCTACGGCCGCTAGGGACACGTCACCCGACAGTTGCGCGGCGGGGATCTGGGAACAATAGGGAATATGCATATATTTTTATTTGTTCTTAAAATAAATAACACATAAAAACTTTAAGAATTTTGGAAAAACATTGATAAATATCTGACTTACAACCCATTAAAGTCGCGTGCTAGATCAGCAGATCCGACAAATACCGTGACGTCACAGTACACGTCCGCCATACATTTTTAAATGTCAATTTCGTATAAAGAGGTATATAGGAATACCCGTGTAGTGTTTAGTTTATTTGTACAAATATATTTTTAATAGCTTTAAAACCAATAAATATTTAGTCATCTACCTTATAGCTTCAGCTTCAAATCAGCTCGATGGCGTCAAATTATTGTATTGTTGTCATCTAGATCGTCATCATCATTATACAAACAAACAAAGTTTTAAATCGAAAAAATAAAATCAAAACACTAAACAATGTAATGGAAGTCGATTTTAACATTTAAAAGGTTAAAATCAACTTCCACAATATGCACATGAAAGCACACTGCTTTCATTACATGATGTGTGAAGAGTGAAGCTTGTTACCCGCCAGCGATAGTGCGGTTCGTGTGGCGGTTATGAAAAATTTATGAGTAATTGACTCGACACGAGAAGAAGGTGTGTTAAGAATAGGCAGCCAAAATCTCCTTAAATATGAAAAGAAGTAAGTTAAACATACTTACATCAAGGGAGAGTAGTTTGTTCACTTGGTCCAAGATGAGAGATTTTAATGGGGATATGACGATAGTGACACCTGGAGTCAAAATTGCTGGCAGCTGGTAGCACAAAGACTTTCCTGTGAAAGAAAAATGACACATTTCACAGGCGCCAGCGTGTTTGGTCTTGTAAACCGTTATCAACTAATGTCCACGCAAACATCAGCAAACTTTTTTTTTTTTTCTGTGATCGCTAGTATGTCACACCTTTTACAACTTATCATAAACCTTTAACATATTTTTGTTATTATTATTAACCGGCCAATCTGGAAGTCACTATGGCTATATGGCCCTATGGCTGAAATGATGATGATGAAATAAAAGTAGGAAATGAAATAAGGAATAAATGTGCACTGTGGTTCTTAATTGCGACGATGTACAGAAGCCTCAACCAAGGCCTCGTCTTGAGAGCCTGGCGAAATCTACGCGCGAACGCGTGTCAACGCGTGTATAAATTCACGCCGAAGGTTTTGCCGTAAATTCGCTCTTTTTCTGGACAAGACCTTAGATCAGGACTGACCTCCGCCGGTGGGCATGAGCACGAACACGTCGTGGCGCAGCAGCGTGGCGTTGATGACCTGCAGCTGGTTGGGCCGGAACGACTTCAGCCCGAACTTCTCCTTGAACATCTCCATCATCAGCGCCGAGTGGGGGTACGAGAACCCGTCGAACTCGCCTACCAAACATGTCAAATCGTGTCAGCTGAGTTGTTAACCAGAGTGCATATCAGCATATTTTAGAATTAATATCAGCCCCCCGATTTAAAACCCTTCGCAAATTGTCCATCGGAAACCACGTGACACTATAGGGTTTAAAGTTAGTGTCACGTGATTTACCCGTTGTCAATTTTTTATTGAAGGGTTCTGAATCGGTGCTTGTTTTACAACTCCACAACAGAGGTCACTACAAACGCAATCGATAGTATTTAAAAATATATAGTTGTATAGGCGCCGCCGCCTTTACAACTTTTTGTTTTTTTGATAATGTATTTGATATGTAATCGCGTAGAAAGAAGTGTATACTTATATATGATATAATACTCGTTTGAAAACCGATTGGTTTTCTTGCATATGGGGATTAAATTTGGATGAAAAACAATTCTTTGCAGTGCTGGCAAAAATCTAAAATTTTATAAGGTTAGAGTTTTACCTGTGATCCCATCATTTTTGGTGCCAACATGGAAGTCGCCCATGCCTTCATACTTGGCCTTGTTTTCCTTTACAACTGACTGGTCCATCAAATTGACCACTTCTGGCTCCTTACTGGTTAATGCCACCATGACGTCGTCTTCGAAGTCTTCTGGACGGTACTCCGGCCAGCCATCCTCATCAAGTGGTATGTCTACATTATTCACACAGTCACCATTACTTGTACTACCCACTGAATCACTAATATTAATCACACTCCCTCTGGATTCAGTAGTAATGATATCTGTGTCATCCATGTCAATAGGCACCTCATAATCATCTATTTCATCACTGTAATCCTGAATTATAGTTTCTTTAACTATTGGAGAAACTATAGTACATGGCTTGTTCAAATTTAGCAGAGAACTCTTACTCAGTTGGGGAGGCTGGAAATCTACAGAACTATTAGCTAGGGGAACACATTTCGGTGGATCTTCTTTAACTAACGGTTTAAGACTTTCCGAAGCTATCTTCAGTCTTTCTAGTGTACTTGAAGGCACATCTCTGATAGGTGTGGATGTCTTGCTATTTGGGTCCTCAGCCGTGAGCCTGGAGGGTCTCTTGAAGACAAACTTACCCTTACTTCTATTTACATTATCTGATACATCTAAACTGCCTGTGTCTGACTGGATACTGGTTTCCAAATTCTTTGAGGAGTCATCACGAGGAGAGAATGCGTCAAACGACAATGATTTTTTTGCCATTAAATCTGAATATATTGTTTTACTTTGTCCAGGTAATTTATTAAAATTAATTATGTCTGGCGTAGAAGTAGCTGGTTTACTAGTTGCGTTATTGATTTCAGTTTTGAATGGGTTCTTGCCATTTATTTGACTTGATTCAAGGTCGAAGTCACTAAGATCATCATCATAGTTTTGCAGCATAGATGGACTACTGCTGTTCATTTTGGTATCAACATTAGGCGATTCTGATTCTTGTTTGTGTTTACTGGGGATGTCATTCTTTTGTTTTAATACATGTTTTAATTTTGATTTTAGTGATTTCATTTTAGCATAGGTCTTTTTATCATAGCCTGGGAATTTCTCTTTGATACAATTTGGTATTCTGTCGAAAGCATCACTTATTTTCTCTAATAGTTCTATGTATTGGTTCTTGCACTTTTCTATATCTTCTAATTTGGGTTTGGTTTCATCCTAAAACCAATTACACACATGATTTAAATATTTTTGGGTGAAATGGTAAAACATGATGAGAAATAGTTCCAAACCTTACCTTCTGTTTAAGGGCTGGATTTTCTGAAATCTTAGTCAAAAATCTTGATAAGGAAGTATCTAATTTTATGCTCCTTAATGGGTCGTTATCTTTTCTGGGACTCATCTTTTCTGGTGTACTCAAACTTTTTGAAGTTCTGTTTTCACTTGATTTGTCTTTAGGCGGTGTGGGGGTGGCACTGATTCTTATTGATTTATTTGATGCAACTGGAGATGGCGTCTTGTGTTTATCATTGAAAAAATCAGGAGAATCAGGGAATTCATCCTAAAATACAATTTATTTTCAACATTAAATAAATATGAAATAAAAGCCTCTTATGCTACAAACTGAAGTAATCATACTTTAATTAGAAAAACTATAAATATAGATGACACTCACCACATCCATTGAGTCTATGGGTTTAGTTTCTTTAATTGGAATACATGTTTGTGTGCGTGATACGTGAGCGGAATCAGCTTTCTTAATATGTGTCGATAGTCGGTTTGGAGACTCCTGAATCTTAAAAGAACAAAACAAACAAATTATTAGTTAATTGTAAAAAAGAACTTACCTTAAAAACTGCAGTACTTATAAATAATGATGAACTATAACTTACAGCATGAGAACTTGTTTTGCTATTAGAATTTGCTTTGAATGGTGGAGTCCCTGAAATGATTACGGTAGATTTAATTCCATTTCCTGACAAAAACCATTAATTTGTTGTTAAATGTAATTTTAGACATTATTCACATGTATGAATTTCCATTTACCATGCTACTAGCATTAACTCATCCATCAAGCATACATAAAACATTTTTCTACATTGACCGACTGGGAATCGAACTTGGGACCTCAGAGATAGTGACACCAAGTCTAGTATGCTCCCATATATAGTATTAATATAACACTATGTTTTTCATACTTACATGTACTAGAACTGCTTGATTTGGATTTCCAAACAAACTTTGACTTTTTCTCAGAGCCCAGCTCTTTATCGTCATAGCTGTAGTAGATAGATAAGATAGTTAGACAACATTTAATCAATGGCTTCTTTTGGACACAACTAGGTATGTAGGAAACTAGTAATCTCTTGCCACTCCGCTTGCATGATAGACTTTAATTTGTCACATTAAAGCCTATCCTGAGTATGCATTTTGATATATCTCCTTTATTCAAATATGTTATTGATTGATCTAGGACACAAACTTTTACAATAATAATAATGGTTGGATTTCTAGTTTCTACATACAGACTTACTTTGAAATGAAATGAAAACTTTATTTGTTCAGAACATGGTTATAATGGATGTTACGTTATAATCAGTTCTTATGTTCTATTTTGTCTCATATGTATTTACCGATTTACAGTCGTTTATCAAGAATATCAAGATTAGTATGAATTTACTAATCCTGTGATTCTGGTAAATAAACAAATTTAATTATTACCTTGGACTGATACTCCTTGAAGATTCTCTACTACTTTTTTTGATAAAATTCATTAACGAATATTGTTTGCTACCGTTGATAGGCTTTTTTGATGCCATATTTTCATTTAAAAATAATTGAAAGTCAATGCACCGCAAAACGAAAAAATATTTGCAAAATATTGCGAAAATTCTTCAACAATCGACTCCCGCGATATCTTGGTTGACACTTTACTTTTTTACACAGACGAATTTTAATATTTTTGTCTAAACTTTTTTTTACTTAATTGGTCCAGAGGTGAGGGGTTGGGCTGCCTATTACCCGTAACAGACGCTCCGATTTTTTTGAAACCAACCAGCCGACCACGATCAAATTTTAGAACGTGTGTAGTGTGTACGGCGCATGGAGCACATGTACTCGATGGTACGGCGGTTGTCCCAACATAATTATAATTAATTCTTCTATTACTGGTCAGATGTGGTCGGCTTCCGATTTGGTTGGCTCCAACCAAATTGGAACGTGTGGAAGTTTTGTTCCGACCAAATGCTTCTCAGTCGCATTCGTATCGCCGCTAACGAGAGACGTAACGATGGCTGTCATATTTTTTAATTATTATTAATATTTCTCATTTCTTTAACAATTCGTCATCGAAAAGTATATTTAAGCATATAGCTAGTCCATGTCACCCAGGATTCTAACGATACCTCATACATCAAAATCGATTACTAGGACGTTTAGTCGTTACAGTGAAATAAATAAACTCACACACATACATACATACATACACATACATGAGCCCTAAAAATATTACACTACTCTTTGGCACTTTGTGCAGTCGTGTAAAAAAAACAGGCGGCATAACGTACGTACTCTGCCGTAGCAATCGAGGCAAATGACTGACGGTTGGTTAGCCGACCGACCTTGGAAACGTCTGTAGGAAATAGGAATGATGTTGGAAGTGGTAGGAAGGTTGGTCCGATTTGGTCGACTCCGACCAAATCGGAGCGTCTGTTACGGGTATATTTAGTCCATATTCGTCGTATGTCTTAGCTTGGTATGTAAAAGAAAAAATAAAAATAAAATACAGTTTGTTCCTGTCTGAATATTTTGCACTGTTTATTATCTTTACTCTGGGAAGTAGAAAAAATAAGAATCTTGTTAACAAACTCGCCAATAAAATTAACAGTCATATATCTCACGTCAAAAATAAAAAGGAACAAATCTCAGGTGACATTAGTTCAGATTAGTTCAATTTTGTTGTGAATTAAATGTGAATTTTAAAAATGTCTTTACGAAAAGCTCTATTTCTGACTAAAGCCGCTTGTTGTAAAACTGCAAAGCTCCAAACTACAAATTTCGCAAGACCAAAGTATTGGTTATTTACGGCGAATTCGGTTAGATTTTATTCAGCCGAAAATTTAGGTTAGTTTTTTGGGCTTTCAAAATTTTCTATTTGCTTGTTGTATAACTGTTTACTCTACAATTAAATCCTGTTATATTTATAAACGATACTATAAGTCTTACTAATAAATTTTATATATCTGTCTGTATCTTCCAAAATTTTACTTTGCAGTAATTTGCAAGCATACTTAAATATGTTATGTATGTAAGAAACTCGAATTAGCAAATGCTAATTTGAGTTTCTTTTTCTTTCTGTAACTTAAAACTAAATAAAGGAAGGCTTTAATAGTTTTCTGACCTAATAGTATGTTTACTAAACCAATATTATGCAAGTTATTTTATGTGATCATTTTAGGAGATAAAAATAAAGATGGTAAAGCTGAAAAGGTGGATATTCTCGGGCGCTTCTTCCCGCAGAGCCCCATTAGCGACGCTCAGGAGATCAAGAAGGAGCAGGAGCAGTTTGAGAAGGAAAACAAAGAGAAGTCAGAGGAAAATGAGAAGAGTTGGAGGAGGATGAAAATTGGGTGATTATTTTCCTACACATCAAGTCACAGTTATTATTGTGAAAATAATTTATTGTTCTTATTATTAATTCAGGTATAAATCAAATAAAGGTATATGACCTTATACTTACCACATAATCAGCTGCTGACAGAAAAATAGAATATAGCAAACACACAAATTCATTACCACCTTGGTACATGTTAAGTTTGTATTGGGGCCTTAATATGGGGCTGGGGCTCTAAATATTTCATATTAAATGTTGGTGTATATGAAATTTTATTGCATCTCCTATTTATTTGTACACCCTTTATGAAGAAATGTGATGTAGGATTTGTGGGTAGCTGCAGTAGAGGTAGCCTTTTCTTTTTTGTAGTCTGTCTCCTTGCCCACCGTGGTCAGAACAGAAGCATGAAATGAAATGAAATGAAATTTATTTGCATATGAAAAAGGGTACATTGTGGATGGAATTGCGGTATAGCGTTCAGCTTTTTCAGCCATTTACAAATAGCATGCAAATATTAAATAAAATAAATTGAAGTCTAATTGTGGAAAATGTAAAATGTCAATGTCAAAACGAATAAAATAAATTGAATTACAAATTAAAAACAAAAATTGGAAACAATTAACCTAAGACCATTTTTAACACATGTCAAATTTGATTCCAATAATATCACAATAGTCAAATATATTAAAAATAGATTACACGTTAATAAAATAGTATACAAAATTAACTATTGAAATTTAAATATTCATTGACAGAATAAAAACAATGTTCATTTAGCCACTTGTAAAATGTTACTTTAAATTTATTGAAGGGCAAGTCTTGCATAATTTTGGGTATTTTATTAAATATAACAATGCACATCCAATAGCAGTTTTTACGAAATCTTGCGGTCTTGGGAATTAAATCGGAAACCAGCCTATTGCCATTTCTGGTATTCCGAATATATACATGTTTTGCTTGTTTAAAATAGTGCATATTTTGTTTTACGAATTTGGCAACTTCAAATATGTAAAGACATGGAAGTGGCAAGATTTTTAAATATTTAAATAGTGGTTTACATGGTTCGTCTGGTGCAGTGCCGCATATAGCCCTGACACATTTTTTTTGTGTAATAAGTACCTTATTAACATCAGTGCTATTTCCCCATATAATTATACCGTATCGCAGTACGGAATCTACGTAAGCAAAGTATGCTGTAAGTGCTGTATTTTTTGTCGCTACTTTAGTTAATTTGTATAATGCGTATGAGAATCTATTAATTTTATTGCAGACATTTTCCACTTGGTTCTTCCAATCTAATTTTTGGTCAATCAATATGCCTAGAAATTTTGTCGTATTTGTACCTTTAAGTTGTTGTCCTTCAAAATGTAATTCCATTTATAGTTTTATTGTTTATCATATTGATCCTAATTCATCAGTCATGCATGATCGAGACACAATAGAAATTACATTATTATAAGATATTACGAGACCACTTGGATGTTGACAAGTTAAAGCATGTAACGAAATCAATTACATTTAAAAAAATATAAATGAATAAATATTACAAATAATAAACTACTTCTTCTCATGTCAATGGCAAGGCAATGCTCTAAAATTTTTATGACCAGTATTCCGCCACATGAACGACACTGTTGGTGGTGCGTAACAGGTCTTTCCGTGTGCAGCTATCCGAACACGGGACATAATAGAAGGCCTATAGTTTGGGGGGAAGCACCGCAGACACACTTGCTGTTATTGTCATCAATATACTACTTATATATTTAATACTAGTAACATTTATATAATCAACTCTATAAACTACTCAATCAAAATGTTGACAAAGCAACTTTATCTCATAAGCTCAACTACAATGTCATTCTAATAAACTAACATTGTTTAACAAACTGATTTCAGGTTTGCAGTATTCGGGGGGGCGATGACCGTAATGGGCGGCTGCCTGGTGGTGGAGATGGGCGCCCCGAGGCGTGGAAATGACGGACAGATCATTGAGGATGAGTTCTCTGGCTTACCAACTGTCCTACAGTACCTCAAACGTACTTGGAAGGAACTCACATTCTATGAGAAGGTGATCATTTTGTGACCATGTATTTTACTAATTTATTGTTAATGTTCAGTGAGAGTTAAATGATTCCTAATCTTGAGGATCCATCTTGTCGTCGACCCGAAACCCAACAACTTTATGTGTCTCTCGACATGCGTCATCCACGTCGTTAGCGTCTGTCCTCTCCCTTTCTTTTAGCTATAAAAAGAAACTTTCTCACTATTTAATTATCAAACGTTCGCATACCACCTCAGCCTGGACTCTGAAACCTTATCTGCAATAGGTGATCTCTCGAAACTGGCAATGGGCAGGCCATATCACATGCAGAACTGACAACTGCTGGGGAAGAAAGGTTTGTGAGTTACAGCCACGAACTAGAGCAGCATGTAGCTCGTCAGGCTTCCCGATGGACTGACGACCTAGTCAAGGTTATGGGAAGCGACGGAGAAGCTCTATGTGGCGTTATATACCACAGACATGATGATGTGATGATGAAGATTTTTCTACATCGACCGACCGGGATTCGAACCCGGGACCTCAGATATAAAGGTATACGTTCATAGATCGTTGTATTGTTATGTTATGCATTCGTTACAGATGATAAAGGAGCCCTCGCGCGAGAAGCTGCTGCCGGACCCGCTGCCGGCGCCCTACCAGCCCGCCTACACGCTGGTGCTGGAGTTCACCGACGTGCTGGTGCACCCCGACTGGTCCTACCAAACCGGCTGGCGGTGAGATACAGATTAAACTATGCCTATAAAGCGAGCTGACTGGACACCTTTTAAGGTGTAATTTAAATAAGTGGAGTAGACAAGTGACCTACTGGTATCCTAGGGATGGCAAACGGAAAAAGGCCGTCCACTTAAAAGATGGAAAGATGAAATGGCTATGACCCTGGGACCCCAGTGGACGAGAGTGGCAACGGATAGAGCTCAGTGGAGACAGATGGAGGAGGCCTATGCCAAAAGGCACACAGAAACGAGAGACATTTTACTCACAATATTTAAGACGTTACGGATCATTTAAACAGAATAACGTTCGTCCTGCAGGTTCAAAAAGCGTCCCGGCGTCGACCAGTTCCTGCAGTCAGTGGCCAACTCCAACTACGAGGTGGTGATCTTCACCTCCGAGAACGCGTTCATGATCTGGCCGGTGATCGACAAGCTGGACCCGGAGAACAAGCTGATCTCCTACCGCCTCTTCCGGGACTCCACGCATTTCATCGACGGCGTCCATGTCAAGAATCTGGAGGGACTTAATAGGGATTTATCTAAGGTTACAAACATTATACAGTTCTAGTTTTTCTTTTCTTGCCGATGGCAGTATTCCTGCCATACGAACCGCACTATTAGTATCGCGTAACAGGTCCTCGGCATCTGTCCGTACGGGACATGAGAGAAGGAGGCCCGTGGTGTGTGGGATTAACCGCTGCTCTCCTATCGCAGTGCCCATTTTTTAGGTTATCCTTACAACGGGCGACCTAAGTTCGCAGCCTTTGAAGATGCAAGAAAAGACTCCCGAACTGACGCGCTTTATCTTTGTAATTTTTTGGTTGATGACAAAAGTAAAAAATAGGTTCCATTATTTTTTCATAATCTAACTGGACGGTCTAAATAGTATTTCATTTTCTTTACCCATTCGTCATCCCTGCTAAACCAGATGTCATCTTTCCAGGTAATAGTCGTGGATTGGAATAAGGGTGCGACCAAGTTCCACCCGCAGAACTCGCTGATACTCAAGAAGTGGAAGGGCGCCGACGACGACACGTCGCTGTTGGACCTCGCTAACTTGTTACAGAGTGAGTTAGCATTCTGACTAGTTTTTTTTATATTATTTGACCCGCAAAGCGCGTGAATAGCATATAACCACTACATTTATATTCATCCAGACAGAAATAAGCCCCAAAATACAGATAAATAAAAGTTAAAGTCTTTGAAATTGTCTATGGTTTTGGTTTTTCTGTGGTGATGGTGGCTTCGGCATGTTACAGCGGGCGAAGGCTTGTTTTCTTCCACGCTTCCGGCTTTTGCATTAAACTCTAGTGTTGAGCAGACAAGTGCCACGGCGAAGGACTACGGCGAGTCAGGGTTTAACTTTATTGGTTTGGCATCTCATTTTCGGGATATTGATATTCGGAATTCGGGTTAATGACACAATGGTATTAAAATTTTTTGTACCTGTAATAATCGGTAAAAGAAGATTTCGTATTATTAGCGTTCGGTTAAATAAGATTCGTGATTTTTAATAATCGGAATTTTATTATTTCGGAATTATGAAATTCTATTATTTATTAACCAGCTGACCCGGCGAACTGCGTACCGTCTCTTCATCTTTTTTTGTGAATTTTCTGATTTTTTTATTAGTCATTCTGCTATTCGGAGCGGAGACAAATCCAACAAACCAAAGATCATAAAAATCGGTCCAGCCGTTCTTGACTTATAAACGGTGTAACTAACCCGACTTTGTTATAAATATATGGATATTCATGTCGGATCGTGTCGTGCCGCAGCGATCGCGATGTCGGAGGTGGGCGACGTGCGCGAGGTGCTGCTGTACTACAGCCAGTTCGACGACCCCATCGCCGCCTTCCGCGACAACCAGCGCCGCCTGCTCGAGCAGCTGGAGGAGAGGGAGCGAGACGGCAAGCGCGACGCGCCGCTCACCGCCGGCTGGCTGCGCACCTTCACGCGCCGCTAGCGCCCCACCCGCCCTACCCGCCCGAGCGAGCCGGCGCAGTACCATCTCTCTTCTCTCCCTTGAGTATACTTACTCGAGGGAAAAGGTGAGGAGTACTATCTTATAGAGTAGAAATGTCAGATGATTTGTTCGATAAAATTCTCCGTCATTTTTTAAGCTGTATCTACTGTTTTTGTATGGGCGAGCGTTAACAGTTGTCGTTTCGTACTAAATGTAAGCGAAAAATGGTTTCAAAGAAAAATGGTTCGTATCACTGCTCTATACGGTATGTGCTCTATGATGGACGGTGAAGGTGAGGAGTACTATCTTCGTAGTGAAAGAGTGTTCGTCGAACTGCTACATTCATACGATACCCTCGGCCTACACTAGCGCCATTGGAACTGTTATTTACTGCTTTAGTTGGACACTTTTTCAACTTTCTGCCCATAAGAGATAGTACTCCTCACCTCTACCCTCCATACCCTTAAGGTACCGTTTGGATCTAGCGCGACCCGGCAGCCGCGGCCGACTACTGCGACCCACTACCGCTGCCCTGCGTCGCGACATCCGGAAAACAGTTAATCAGGCGGGACATTTGCCTTCATCGGCCAGTGCTGTATGTAGAGACGTATTTTTAAATCATTCGAATTCCAATCGCAAATCGAATTCCAAAAAAATCTATTGAGAATTTATTCCATGAATTTTGCTACTAGGCCTAATCCTACCTACTTGTTTTTCGATTCATACTATTTTTTTTTAATGTACTCAATCCCGCTCTATCACTGCTCTGCTTGAGCAGTGATTCTGCTAATGTCGAGTGATTCTTGATTAAGTGTTCACAATAAATAACGGGTGTTTAGTTTTTATTGCTTTTCTTGGATTCAATGAAGGCTACTCTTCCCGTAGAAGCAGGTTTCAAGACGCTATCGGGTCAAGCAAGTTGTCTTGAGACAAGTCACTTGACACTCGATGCGGCGTTGAATACAATGATATTTCAATAGTTTCAAAACTTTATCACTTCACCAAACATTAGAACACAAACTACACCAAACTTGCATCCGAATGGTATCTTTACAATACGCAGCTCGTCGTCGACGACGCCGGCCCGGCCCCGCTCTAGTGTGCGTCAAGCTTAAAACAACCTGGTAATTGTAAATGTTCTCTCCGCTAGTGTCTGGCCGACCGTCTCGCGTCGGATCTCAAGGTCGGCCAAGGTGACCTCGTCCGTCGAATTTGAACGATGGTGTAGCGAGACGACCTTTAGAAAGACTTAATTTTTGTAAACTTGAACTAGAACATTATAGGCCTTAGTGGAAAAAACAAAAGTAGTAAGTAAAATTATTTCATAGTCCAGTTACATACAGAAAATCTAAGAGCGTTTTCTCACTGGCGGTTTGTGAGCGAATTCAAAGCGATGCAATAGCGCAGCGAACACGCTATTAGGGTGTCACATAATGTGAATACAAGTGGTTTAATTTTTTTTTTTCAAGGTAAAAAGAGCTGGTCTCGTTTTTACCGCAAAGTGATTATTTTCTCTTTGTTCGTATGTTTTAACGGTATTTATACATAGTAGAACCAAAGAGTACAGTCAAATACATACTCGCCCAGAGTATTGCGACCGCGCAGACAGATGTCTCCACTCTTATTGTCCTTTCCACTAAGACCAGGCGCCGGGTCCACTGTAGGTCCCGTTTATTTTTTAGGCATCCACCGCATTAAAGGTTCTTTTTGTATTAGATATCATTATTCTTATCAGGTCCCCGATTCAGAATCTTTCTGTAAAAAATTGTCGACCGAAAAACCACGTGATACTGTTCGATTTAATATTAGTGTCACGTGATTCATCGATTGACAACTCGTTATTGAAACGTTCTGAATCGGAGGCCTGTCGGTAATTTGACATTTAAGTTGACACTTACATAAATATTGGCCGAAATGTTATTTCGACGAAAATTTTTGGTTTAAAGTCAAATTACTGTCTCAAATAAAATAAAAACGAGTATTCTCAAACAACTCTGTAATTATCAATAGATCAATATTGTATCCTTTTTTTTTATTTCAAAACTATGTATCTACTGTTTTCTATGAATCGCAACTAGAGGCAATAAAAAGACCGTGTAACAAATAATCACTCAACCATGACCACATTATTAAAAAGAAATGGATAAATGTATGATTCACTGAATTTTATCTTACTTTGATGTAGAATACTAATTTATATTGACCCTATAAGTCCTCTATTTAACTGATCATCATATCGTTTGTCTCCAAACCTTTTTCAAACGATTTGTCCCGTTTCTAGCTGGAGTACCTACCTTCAACAAGATTTATTTGAATATTACCACCTCTAAGAAGGCATTTGGACTTTCATTTTGTAATATAATCTTGCTAGAGATACAAAATCGGACTTTCTAAATCTTTATTAGTCTGATAAATATACTATTCTGTAATTAAAATGAGTATGGGCCTATTTTTATTAACCCTTACTGACATTGTTTTTACTTTATAAATGCGTTTTTGTTGATGTTGCTCATACTTATCGATAACTTTTAATGCATTTAATTTTTTTTTCTTACTTCATATTTTAATATTTGTTTGTAACCACTAAACTCTGACAAAACATGCTTGGCTTTGTAAATATTAAGTTAGAGACAGTGTCGCTGTTGTGAATAATTTTATGAACTTGATTTATGTAATTATTTTGAAAGGGACTAGCCACACGGGTAATCAGCGTAGCCGTGGCGAGGCTAACTTGCCTAGTGTGGACTTAAACATTAGTGCAATGTCACCTTGCACGCAGCGTAGTTGGTATCATCATAACAAGCTCTCACTTGTTTGGCTAGAGCGTAATACTTACATAATGTAATATGAACATTAACATCCTTTTGTCTAGCATGTAATAATAAAATAAGTATTTTATATTGGTCCAGAGTAGCCGAATAAAGGATGCAACTGTTTATTCTTCTTGTACAGAAATGTATATTGACAGGCCACCGACTCCTTCATTGTTTATACACGTAGTTATCTAGTTTTAAGCTTTTAAACAATATATTTATGTTGTCTGCTTAACTCTAAGGCCCTACTCGCACAACGGCTCAAATGTCTCATTTACATAGATTTATTAAAGCTAAGCTTTAGTTCAATCTCCTTAACGCTAATGTAAGTGGGTAATTGTTTCGGACTGTGTATATCGACCTGCCAGAGATACTTATAAATTGTTCGTTTCCTCCTGAGACTTATTTTGTTTAATTACGTGTGTGTAATGTACTGACGAGCGTGATTTGAGCACTTTCCTACTCCTAGGTATGTTTTTATTACTGTCATGGGAAAGTGCGAAATCTCATCGAAGAGCATTTGTTATGTTAATGTTTATAAATGAATGTTTAGCGTGTATGTGTGTTTGGGTGCGTGCTTGCGGGCGAGAATGTAAAAACAGTCATTTAGATAGGAAATATAGTTGTTTATTTAAAACAGATGTTTTATT
Source organism: Anania hortulata (assembly GCA_963576865.1). NCBI lineage: Eukaryota > Metazoa > Arthropoda > Insecta > Lepidoptera > Crambidae > Anania > Anania hortulata. Next base: position 2,200,471 of record OY756406.1, read on the forward strand.
TACAAATATCCTATTCGTTGGATTGTTTTCTTGCACAAGTTTCTTCTTGTTGCAATCTTTGTAGCAAAAATGGGTTGGCGAACGTTTTTCGCGTAAATGTACTTTTAAGTAAGTTCCTTTTAAGAACATTTTCATTTGTTCATGCTATAACAATAGGCTTTAATAACCGCATCGGTCATGTACAAACACAAAAAAGTTCCGCAGTGGGAATCTAATGGCTTTTTAGAATCGTCCGTCGCTTTACACATGTCACTCTTAATCAAGGTCATTTACGGCCATTGCACGGTGCGGTGCACTGAGTGTGGTCTAAAGCGCATCAAAACCGTCAGCATACATTCCTGACGAAAGACAAGCGAGGCCGACGTAACGACACATCCGGCGCGGGCGCTAGCGTCGCAGTAAGAACCTCATAGAACATCATTTTTATTTACACTTTCAGCGTAGAACAAAATCCAGCCTAAAACTTGACAGAGAAATAGTTTTCAATCCTACGCGGTGTCGTCGAAGTGCAAGTGCAGTGCGAACGACTCGTCGTCACTTGCGTCCGCGTCGGGCCGCGCCTCGCCCCCGGCGGCCCACGCGTCCAGCAGTTCCGGCAGCAGGTCCGCGGCGAAGGCCTCCAGCACCTTCTCCTCGTCGAGCGGCACGGCCTCGGGGCCGGGCACGAACTCGTAGCTGTCGGGCACCCGCCTCAACTTGGCCCACACGTGGGCGATGTCGGCCACACTGGACACCTCGAGCGGCGGCCGCGCGACCGAGTAGGCCTGGCTCCACTCGTGCAGTGTCTGCACGCTGTCGTCCTCGATGAAGGTCTCCATGTACTGCGGGTACAGCGTTCGCATCGTGATGTCTCCGAGAGAGTTGTGAGTGAGGAGGACTGAGTTCTCGCCGTGCTCGAAGAGTACCTGGGGAATATGATAAACATAAAACCTAATTGTAAACGAAACTACACATAAGGTGTTAAAAAAGAACGAGTTATTTAGGGTGTCATTCAGAGTTGAGTCTAGAAATACAAAAAATATTTCTAAAATGTTCGTCCGATGAAATTAGAACTGCCACGTTTCACTAGCAACCAGCGCCTTTGAACAAGACTAACAATTGATGACGAGTTGATTTATTACACTGCTCTTAGGAACTAGAGTGGCACAAACCAATAGGCTATTTGCCTTGTACTAACTTTTACTTAATTAATAATTTAGTTTGATAGTTTTCACCATATGGAACCGAAACATATCGGAAGTTACTAAAAATAGTACATAATTACTATAAAAAATGCATTTTCAAATGTTATATTTTTGCCGGTATTTTACATTGTTAAAAACGCCGGCCACAATGACAGGCAGGTCACCATCAGGGGCGTGCACCCCATATAGGCTATTATGCAGAGCCTACCTTCATAAAAAACCGACAGAATAGCTAACCATAATTATTAATTACGTATTCAACAATAAACAATAAATATTATGTAACCATTTTTGTCGTCTACCTGTACTTATTCCTTACTAAAGCGCGCAACTTAGATCGTTACTGTGCAATTTAACCAATGTTAGGCTGCCGCGAGTTCGTCTACTGTTTCACGCAAACTTACTCAATTTTCACTCACAGCCTACCCCGATCTGAAACCAATGCACGCCCCTGGTCACCATTGAGTAACTTTGTTCTAGAACTGACATCCCAAAGCGAGATTTTGCGCTACGCTCGCACGAAGTATGAGTAGAGTAGCAGAGAGCTACTGTCGCCGAAGGTTTTTTAACGTACTCGTTCTAGTACTTTATAACTCAATGGATATTTACAGGTGCGTGACGTCACAAACACGTACATCATGGCCGACTGCGTTTTCGCAGGCTTTTAAAAACGTAAAGAATGAATTACTATTTTTGATTATATTCAAAGGTTTAAAATTGAAATAAAATTGTAGCCGCTTTATTTGAATATAATACCAACAATAATAACTCTATTTTAGAAAACAGTCAAATAGCCTATTGTTAACCTTTTAAAGGTATTTCTAGGCGACGCTTCCGTGATCAGACAAGCTCCAGAACCACATTTGAGATTAAAAATCTATACATATATAAAAATTAATTGACGTTGGTTAGCCTCACAAAAACTCAAGAACGGCTGGACCGATTTGGCAAATTTTGGTTTTGAAATATTTGTAGCCGTCTAAGGAAGGGTTAAAATGTAAGAAAATATAAAGAAATTGCAAGGAAAGTAGTAAAAACAACAAGTCTATTATCCCATACAAACTGTTCGTACCATTCAAACAGAATGCGTTTAGAAATTATTTTTGCGACTAATGGGAAGCACAGGCAAAGCAAATATCAGGTGGCGCCAGTGTGTTTGGCCTTGTTACTGATCGTGTAACCACTACGTTAGTCTTGTCAACAAATGTCCACATTAACCGTCGACATAACCACTGAATCAGTGATCAAATAATCACAGCGGGCAAGGCCAAACACAATGCGACACCTACCGGGCTAATGTGCAGTGTGGTTCCCCATTTCAAGAAGTCACTGGCGATACGAAGTTCGCCGGGTTAGTTAATGAATAGATTGTTTTACCTGTCCCGTGAGTGCGGTGACGAGGCGCCGGTCGATGGGGCTGACCAGGTCCAAGCAGAGCATCCTGAGGCGCGCCGCGGCGAGCACGTCGAGCACGCTGGGCGCGTGGTACGGCACGCTCACGCCCCGCGCGGCCGCCACGCCCGCGCTCACGGCCCGCGCGCCGCACGCGTAGTCGCTCACCACGCACGTGTCCTCGCACCACTGGCTCGACACCACCACCAGCTCCCTGGGACAGGATTCACATTTTTGCCAGACCAGAAGTTTGTATCTTTTTTTCCATTTTCTAATTGAAAAGCTGAACATTTCCTATGAATGGATTTTTTCTAGTGTACCGCTCGGCTATCTTGCACAGGTCTGGTGAAAACAATTCAACTTATCATCTTTCTACATTCAGCTTCAGCATTGAAAGGTATGCTTAGAATTTTGATAAAGGATAAAATCCGAAACGTGGCGGTGGACCGGCCACATCTATCGCAGAACTGATGAAAGGTGGAGTACACGGATTCTCTAGTGGAGACCATGAAACCAGACTAACCAGAGAAAATGGTTGGCAGTGGCTGAATAAAAAAAACGGGAGATCGTACTTTTGTGGCGCTCTTTGGGAGAGGCTTACGTCCTACAGTGACTGCAATAGGCTGACATGATGATGATACATTTATTTTATTTTATTTTATTTATTTCTAAATGGAAAACAAACAGCATTTGTATAACAAATATAGATAAAATAGTAAGAAACAAGTATGCCTTGAACAGTTTTCGTGAATAGAAATGTATATAATCCAAAAACTACATATTTCTTTAACAGAGTTAAGCAAAGGAACAAAACAGAATTACAAACAATAATTTTAAAGATACATCAAAATGAGGTAGTAATACACTTAAAGAAATAGGTGTCACCAAGTTACACTTCGAAAAATTCAGTATTAATTTTATTCTTAAAAGGGAACTAATTTTTTGAACTGTTATTTAAATATTCGAGATGTTATTATGATCAGTTGGAAAACATATTGAGAACTAAATAATTAGTTTAATGGCGGTTGATTAATTATTGCGACAGTAAAACATGGACAGTAATAAAAAAACAATTGGTCGGTTATTCTATCACACGATTTCAATTCTAAAAATAATTGAGCAGTCCAATAACTGATTGAGCGGTAAAAATGATGGAATGAGCGGTTCGATAAATAGTTCGGCAGATCATAGCGAGCGGAGACACCCGAACTCAAATTCATTGAAAAGAAAGGTAAAATGATCTGAATGATGAAATTCAAAATGCTTTTAATGAAGAATTTGAAGGTGCCAAGGTGTTGGGCCCACGCCAAAAGAAACATACAGTCTCAAGTTGAAAGCCTTGTAGAGAAAGCTGCTCAGAGACAAATTTTGGCAGATATTGACATCCTACATTCCTTAACTGACCAAGATGCTTTTGACAAAGCTACAGTACTCTTTTTACAGAAATATGAACACGAAAAAAAATTTGTTGAGTACTTCAGAGATCAATGGCTGCTGCAAAACCGTAATTGGTAACTTGGTGCAGCGCCATCGTCACCTTCGACAAATAACGCTCTTGAAGCTTTTAATAAAGTAATTAAAGATAGCAACACTCTGAGAGAACGTTTACAGCTTTCACGCTTCTTGGTCCTAGCTAAAGAAATGGTGAACGAGTGGTCCTTAAAGTATATACAGAACCCATCTGAAAACTATTTTGCAAAATTGCCGGAAATAACATTGAAAGACTGGACAGATTCATATAATTGGGCCAAACTACCGAAAGAGATTGTAATCATACCTATTAATAATAATGAGAATTCGACGCATTATCAAGTTGCATTATTAACCTGGTGCAGAAGCTAAAGAATGCGCAATATTTGAAAATCCACCACAAATTTTTTATGAGTTTAAAGAGCAATTTTTCAATAAATGGGAAGTTATATTGCCGCAAAATTAAGAAGAGTGGACTCAAGGAACATGTACTTGCCCAAACTTTTATAAAACGTATATGTGTAAACGTATAATCGGCCTGTCCATACGCTTGAAGTTCGCCGTGCCTCCAGTTGAAGCTAAAAACATTCCACTAGAACAAAAAAGAAAGAGAGGCAGACCGTCGAAAGCCAAACCTGCTCTTATTATACAATAAGTTTATTTTAGCTGCTGCTATGCAAATTCTATGTCATTTACTTATGTATGTTTCGAATTACGAATAAAAGTTCCTACGTTATTAAACAATTTGTTTTATTTCATTCCTTCAGTCAATGCAAACGTAGGTAATTTAATTTTCATTCCTATTTAAGAACTGTTTTTTAATTTTTATTTTACCACCTCATTGCTTATAGAATTGCTTAGAATGCGATTTTTATCGACGAGTTCCGATTTATTACTGCGCACACGTAACCGCTCATTCAATATTTTTTACCGCCCATTTAATTATTTTCCTGCTCAATTATATATTCGCTGATCCATTTCGATATTTTTTATTACCCATTTTTGTTTACTTTATCGCTTAGTTTTAACTGCTGAACTAGTTATTAAACGTCCTATTTTTAATTTTTAACTTAACAAAACTGCTATTTACAACTGCCTCTTAAAATCAGTGCCTTCTTAAAATAATTTGGTCTCGCCGTAAATAGGTCAACATATTCTGAATAATTACGGTTAAAGTTTTTAAATACCCTGTTGAAATAAGAATTCCGTCTATAATTTGTAGTACTTGCATCAACATGGAGTCTGAGATGATTTCTCCTGGAGTTGGCACGAACTGGTAATTGTATCTTGACCCTAGATAGAAGCTCGATACAATAATTTTTACCATTTGTTAGGTTTTGAAGAAATGTTAGGTCAGCTGCCTCTCTCCGCAGTTTTAGTGGAAGTAAGTGATGACGTTGGCAGTTTTCAATGTAGTTACAACTTGAGTTTAACCGGTGCTTATAATTTAAGAATCTTAGAAACTTCAGAATTTTTTTCAATTTTGCCTACATATAGTTCATATTCAGGATTCCAAGCTGGACATACATATTCTAGTTAACTTCTTACTAGTGAACAGTATAGGATTTTAAGCAATTTAGCATCAAATGTTTACAACGGAACAATTTTGGGTCAATAGAATAAATCGCCGTATCGCACCGCGGTCGCCATTGCTCTCGCTCCGTACTTTAAAATCATACAATACTTACAGTGATACAAGTATTTTTTTAATATTTCATTAATCACTAAACTATCTAAAAATTCTATTGTTGTCTTTCAGTGGGCCATTAGCAATACTTGAATAACTACTAGGGACTAACATACCGTTATAAGAATGTTAATTTGTTAAATATTAAAGTTAAGTGACGTCTCCGAGTTCGGCAGGAAATGAATAGGAATCAGTTAAGCATAAGTGTACCTACCTTTTGTTGTCCACCCGCGTGGTCAGGTAGGCGGGCGCGCACCGCAAGCCGTGCGTCCAGCGGGCCAGCGGCCGCGGGCGGGCCCCGGCGCAGCGCATGTCCATCAGGAACAGGTGGTGGTCCGACGCGAAGTACAGCGCCGCGCTGTCGTCGCACCGCACGGCCGCCGTTATGTCGTTGCAGTACACCTCGTCGGTTATCAGCCTCAGCCCGGTCCACGAGTCGATGGCCCCGTTAGTCCGTTTGTCGTAGAACGTTATAGCTCTCCCCTCTATATGCCCGTACGTGGCACGATCGCCTCCGATCACACAGTTCCAGTTGTTCACTTCTGTAGCGCTTTGCCGGTTCGTTTTCACGCTTCTCGCTTTTATTCTATCTACGTTCACTATTTTCAAGTTGCTATCTAATGTTGTAGTATAAAGAATATTCGTATGATACTTGTCGAATGAGATACTTGTGAACGGAATCTTAGATTCGAATTGTTTTAACTTTACGAAATTAACATCATTATCATTCTCGACGATCTTCAAGAAAATAATTTTATGTTTCATTCTTAATGCTACAATATTCTGCGGGGAACAGATAGTTTCTAGAATATTATCTGTTTCACAGTCAAAACTTGTTGTAGCTTCATTTTCAATACTTATTGAATTATCTCTGTGAATTCTGGTTAAATCTGAAATGAAGATTCAAGCACAAGATTCATCATCATCATTTAATCAGCCATAGGACATCTACTATTGAACATAGGTCTCCCCCAACCAATGACTCCTAGATTGACCGGTTGAAAGCGGCCTGCATCCTACAAGTTTGTAATAACAGTTTTATTATTATAATTTAGAATACAAATACTGCATGATTTATGCAATATACTCTTTATATTAATAATTATTAATTATACTTACATACAACACTAAATTCACTATGGAGTAGATAGTCTACCCAGTTAATACAGACCATCTGTAAGTTGCCGTTTCCTGCATAGTACCAGTTGTATGTAGCATCCATGTGTGGTTCTGGGTCCTTTGCCATCATTGCAGCAAAGTCGATCAGGCACTTAGGCACTTGCATCACATCATCATTTAGTCTGCGCACATATTTTGTTGCTTTGGCTGTAAATAATTTTGTATATTTCTATTTAAGTCTTAACAAGCCACCAAAAATAACTGAAGTATGGTTTTCAAATAACATAGACTAATTGCAAGCGGAAGTCATGGCAACAGTGGTTTAGTAACAATAACCATATTGTCACCAAGTTACCAAGCAGTCTCTGAGAAAGGCTTCATACAAAAATTTATAATAATGTAAACACATGTTTTTACATTTTCACTGACACTGCCCTGCCACTTAATTAAATTATTAAACAAAAAATTTATTAAATTATTAAAAGAATTTAATTAGCAAATGTTATTACAATTTACAATATATTTTGACGACACAGATGTAGATAAATAACCAACATTGACAAAATATTAAATATTTGTTTTATTGCTATAATTTTATTCTTCTTAGGGCATACTTATGTTAATATTTCGATGGATGAATAAATGTAATTTAAGTTTTTGAATTTTTTTATTTGAATTGTGTACCTATTACACCCTTATTATTACCTTATTAGAATAACTGTGTCCTCGCCTCAAACCTAAATTATTTGCTGTGCCCAACAGGGTCCATAAATGATCGAGCTTAACATTAGGGTGTGCAAATGAATAAATGATTACTGATTACTTCACACGTCTAGTCGCCTACTTTAGCAGAACATAGGTTAAGTTGAATAATATTAAAATTACCACAGGCTCGTTTCCCAGTAATCAAATCATGTTTCCAATCACTTTTAATCTTGAGATAGTCAGTCACAGGATCAGTTTTCTGGATGTTGCGCATTAAAGATATGACTTTAGGCATAGTACTCCGGTATGGGAATTGTTCAAAATAGTCAGGGCTGATCACTCCATCCCAGTCTTTGTCAAAAACCTTGAGAGGGTGGCCAGGGAGCGCGTAGTGGTAGTTGTGGCAGAAGATCTGAAGATGTCGCCTCTGAACCAAAAGTAACCGATAAAGTTTGTATGCTTTACTAAAGTGCTCTCTATCAAGAAGACTCCGTAGGAGTTTTTCCAGAGGCGCAGAGCTGTCTATCACGATTTCGGTAGCTAAATTTCTTTCGTCTCGTGATTTCTGAAAGGTGAAGGTGTAAGAGGTTAGGAAGTTGATACCATAATGGTTATGTTAAAAATATTAAACCATATTAAAGCCTAGCATGACTAGAAAACAAACGTACGAGCACTTTAACAATATAATAATAAACGAAAAAATACCAAACATTACTTACTTTATCGTCATTACGGATTAAAGCCATTCTGATGAGTAAATGTTTTTAAAAGTACCGCTGTTTAACATAATCATCAATTCTAAATTCAATATCAATTTTCTTTATTTATTTCTGTTGTAAAAACTAACTTCTTGGCAAAAACTTGTGTGTGTGAAACTGTTAATACGTTAGATTTGTGTTGTTTCTTCTTTTTTGATGAGATTTCCTATATTTTCTATTACTTTGTGGAACAGAACACTCACAGATTATTAGATGTGAGAACACTCATGTGAACATGTGTTTTATCACCATGGTTACTTGCAGTGTTGCCAACTCTAAAATCTAGTGGATGGTAGAATTCTTCTAAAAATACGATAGATTTTACGAAACTATGTTGTAATTTTTATTTCAATTACGGTAGAATTACCTTGAATATTTAGCACCAAGTTAAAGTCAAAGCCTTTGACTTTAACCTTTGACTCAAAGGTGAACAAAAACATACATTTTTAATCAGAATCAGTTATAATCGTTTCATCATGTTTAAACATGGGGCACACAGTCTTGCACTTCTAGCTAATCGGAACTATTTGAATCTATTATTCTGTTAACGAATTCTTGAATGATAAAATTTGACATTTATATAATATTTTGACATAATTTTAATTTTAATCTAATTGTACGTTTGAAATGTCGCGGTCCTAAGAATGTTATTTAATAATTTTTGACATTTGATTTCGCATTTTAGTTGACAATATGTAATTAACACTGACATAATATTTGCACGTCGCATTGCGATAGAATATGCTGGATAATCTATGATGTTAACTACCTTTTGTAACCATATTCTGGGAAATTAAATGATTTATTTATTTATTTATTTTATTTATTTCGAATGTTATATTTTTTAAAACGTTGCAACCTTCTTAGTAATAAAAAAAAACAATTGACGGGAAATGATTTGTCGATTGTTTTTTAACACACATCAAAGTTCTACATAGTACATACGCAACGAAAATGGAATTAAGTCAAAAAAATTTTAGAGCGATGATTTTTTATGATTTTAAAAGTTCTCTCTCTCCGCAAGACTGTGCCGCCGACTTCAAAATACTTTTGGGAGAGAAGCACCTTGTTTGAGTACCGTGAGGCGATGGTTTGCTGAATTTGAGAGGTCGAGTTTCTTTACATGACGAATTTCGTGAAGGGCGGCCTTCAACTGCCGTCAACGGAAATAATGTGGCTACTGTTAAGCGGCTAATTGAAGAAAACCCGCGGATTACCTATGAGACAATTCAAGGACTATTAGGGATTGGTATGAGCCAAATTCAGAAAATTTTACACAAAGAATTGAAAGTTCGGACAACGGAAGCGGAGCAGAAGCGGGCTCGCGTGGAATGGTGCTCACAGATGCTACTTAAGTACGACCACGGACATCTTTCTATGCACTTGTTGATATTCAATTCAATTCAATCCGATTACGGACAGTATATTCGAAGAGTCTGTCAAGGTCAGATTGAAGTCTTTCATCATCTACAGTCCGCGACACAACTAATGGGCATGTAGATTTTTGTATTATCGGCGTACATCAATACGTTTGAGTATTTAAAACAAGGTGCAATGTCGTATAAATAAAGATTAAAAAGCAATGGTCCCAAATGTGATCCTTGTGGGACACCGGATGGGGCCGATTTAAAATTCGATTTGAAAACGCCGATTCGCACTGCCTGTAGTCGATTCCTAATATAGGAATTTAACCTTCTCAAGAGGTCGCCGTGTATGCCAACATTTGGTAATTTAGCTATTAGGGTGTCGTGATATAAACGATCAAAGCATTTTGAATAGTCAGTATACACGGCTTCGTCCATGTGTCTAGCGACTGTATCGGTGAAAATAGCGAGATTGGTGAGAGTCGACCTTTTACGCATGAAACCGTGCTGAAAACTAGGGATATAGTTAGAGACACCTGGATACAGTTGATCGTGAACGATGGATTCAAGTAGTTTCCCAAACACTGACAGTATTGAAACTGGTCTGTAATTTTCTACTTTCTGTTTTGGACCGCTTTTATGAATAGGAGTGATATATGCTTCCTTCCACTTGTCAGGAAAGACCCCGTCTTTAAGTGACCGTTGGAAAATGATTAAAAGAGGGTACGCTAGCTCCTTGGCACAGAGGTTAAAGCGTAACACACACAGAGAGCGTGCGCGGGACGGCGACGGGTCACGACGGGAGTACGGCGGGTCTATTAACATAGGTTTAAATGGGCGCCCACACATAGCTGGCGTGCGCGGCGAGCCGTTCCGCTCACGACCGCTGTCTGTGGGCGCCCATTTAAACGTATGTTATTAGACCCGCGGAACTACTGACCCGACCCGTCGCCGTCCCACGCACGCTCTCTGTGTGTGGTACGCTTAACGAAGATCGGCGGGATGCCATCGCTTCCAGGACCCTTACTGCGGCTAAGATTTTTTAAATATTTTTCTACCAACTGTTGATTGATGTCGACGGAATTTATTGTGTTAATTAGATTAGATTTTTTTGTGTCACAATTTAACTGATGGGAGTGCTGAGAAGTAGGTATTATATACCGAAAAGAAATAATCTAAGAAAGCGTCGCAAATTTCAGGCCCACCGCTCACTATACTATCACCGGAAGATATTTGGATAGGTACTCCCCGATCCTTATTATTTCAATAATAATATAGGTACGCCATAATTTTATTATTTACGGTTCTTTAGTTGGTAACGTTGGTATTACGGTGTTTTTTGCTACCGTAATTGAGCGTCGTCGAGCAGAAAGCGACCACCGGCCATTTTTGCGAAAATGAGTTATAATGCCTATGGTGTTAGTTTTATATTTCTTCATCTTATGCAGAGACAAGCAAAGTCCTATCTATTACAGAAATCGAGATTTTAGTTTGTCAAATAAGACCAATTGCCATTATCGCCCATTTTGTATGCTAAAAACGACCAACTCTAGCCTCTGGTCTAGTTAAAAGATAAAATATACAAAAACTATTTTAACAGAAAGCGACCATCGGAATTGGCTGGCTTCTGCAAAAATATCGCTTTTGAGCCATTGAGCCATGTCTACAAGTTGTTTTCGAGGGTCATCACGAATCGTCTCGCGCGTAGGTTCGATGACATCCAGCCTCCCGAACAAGCCGGCTTCCGAAAAGGCTATAGTACCATAGACCATACGCTGCGGCAAATTATACAGAAGACCGAGGAGTATAACTTGCCACTATGCTTGGCGTTTGTGGACTATGAGAAGGCCTTTGATTCGATCGAGACCTGGGCAGTGCTACAGTCTCTCCAGCGGTGCCATATTGACTATCGGTACATCGAGGTGCTGAAGTGTTTATACAAAAACGCCACCATGTCGGTCCGAGTACAGGAGCAGAGCACGAAGGCCATTCCTTTGCAGCGCGGCGTAAGGCAGGGAGATGTTATATCTCCAAAACTGTTCACCGCTGCATTGGAAGACGCCTTCAAGCTCCTGGAATGGAAAGGATTCGGCATCAACATTAACGGCGAGTACATCACTCACCTTCGGTTTGCCGACGATATCGTGGTCATGGCAGAATCGCTTGAAGACCTTGGCACAATGCTCGATGGCCTTAGTCGAGTTTCCCAACAAGTAGGCATTCGGGTGAACATATTATGGACAAAACAAAGATCATGTCCAATGCCCATGTTGCGCCCTACCCAGTATCAGTTGGGAGCTCTACTCTCGAAATTGTTAACAAATATGTCTACCTGGGACAAGTGATCCAGTTGGGTAGGTCAAATTTTGAGAAGGAGGTCAATCGTCGAATCCAACTCGGCTGGGCAGCGTTCGGAAAACTACGTAACGTCTTCTCGTCCAAAATACCTCAGTGCCTAAAGACGAAAGTCTACAACCAGTGTGTGTTACCAGTGATGACATATGGAACTGAAACGTGGCCTCTCACTATGGGCCTCATAAGAAAGCTCAAGGTTGCACAGCGTGCTATGGAAAGAGCTATGCTCGGCGTTTCTTTGCGGGATCGAATCAGGAATGAGGAGATTCGTAAACGAACAAAAGTTGCTGACATAGTCCAACGGATAAGCAAGCTGAAGTGGCAGTGGGCGCGGCACATAGCACGTAGAACTGACGGCTGATGGGGCAGAAAGGTTCTGGAATGGAGGCCACGTACCGGCAAGCGCAGCGTAGGACGTCCACCTACAAGATGGACAGACGACCTGGTAAAGGTTGCAGGAAGCCGCTGGATGCGAGCCGCTTTCAACCGGCCAATCTGGAAGTCACTGGGGGAGGCCTATGTTCAGCAGTGGACGTCCTATGGCTGAAATGATGATGATAATGATGATGCAAAAATATTAATCGCAAGATAGCATGCCTGGAAAATAACTAATGGTTTTTCCGATATTAATGCCGAATGAGACCACAAATCAGTTGTGGTGGTCTATTTATGTCGCAGTAAAATCAAACATTTATCTCTTAGATTTTTATTTTGCTGAATGCGACCATCCTTTATTTTATTTAATTTATGTTATTTATTTATGGTACAGTAACAGAATAAAAAATCACTACTTACACTTATAAACATTATTACAAAATACATATTTTAAATTAAAAATTAATGGAGTAATAGAATCGAACTGTAACTTTAAATGTGATTGTTAGTTGTGTTGATTAGGTTAACCTCATCATCATCATCATAATCAGCCCACATCAGTCCACTACTGGACATAGGCCTCTCCTAATGCACTGATCCTCGGCTATTCTTTTCCATCCACTGCCAGCAGCTCCCATCTTGTCGGAGGGCGCCTCACGGTGTGCTCTACGGTAAATGTGACTAGCCCACTGCCACTACAATTTGCTAATTCTTTTAGCTATATCGATTACTTTAGTTTTCTGTTGGATAACCTCATTTCTGATTTTGTCTTTCCATAGCTCATTGAGGAACTCTACCTGATGACAAGCAGTACTCACTCGTTAAAGTCTTTCGCCTTCAGATTTTGAGGGATTGATAGAAAGACGCAAGTGTGAGATGTACTCGCCGTTAATATTAATGCCGTTTCTTTTCCAGTTTAAGGTCTTAAACATATCCTCCAGGGCATTTGTGAACAACTTTGGGGAGATTACGTCCCCCTATCTTACTCCGTGATACAGGTGGACTGCTGCTTTAGACTGCTGATTTTGCACTTGCACCGTCATAGTTGTAGCGTTACTCAAGCATCTGAACACTGGGATATATCGCCTTGGCACCGCTGTAACGATTTTAAGGCTAACTAGGTTTCTATAGTGTCAAATGCTATCTCATAATCCTCATACACTAAGCACAGGGGCTGATTATATTCTTTGGTCTTCTGTATAACCTGCCGCACTATGTAAATGTTTTTTCATTTTTAAGCTGTTCAATTTGGTTTAAGCTCTTCGGTATAGTGGCGAATCAGTGTGGCCCTAGGATCCTCATCGACATGTTTGGGGTGGAATGCTTGTGAGGTATATAGCCTTCTGTAAAAAGCTTCAACTTCCGCCAGAATCTAGAGACGACAGTTTTCTCAATTGAAAGTTCTGCATGAAGACTTTTGACCCCCGATTTTTTTCTATGGCTTCCTATATGGAACGCGTGTTCGAGCACCGGAGGTCTTACCAGTTTTGTGATTTTCCTGTTCAAAGCCCGCTGTTCTGTAGAAGTGACAGCAGCGTTTTCTCGTTGTCTCTTTAAAAGCTGCAGAGAATCTCTCGAAAGTTTACATTTTCTTCTGGTATGCCGCATCTCACAAAATTTTCATCCTTCTTCCCGGAGGATCTCCACCACATGTTCGAGTTCTTGGTCAATGTCAACGTCGGTTGTAGTTCTAGATCAGCAAATCGGTTCTCTAGTTTTAACTGAAACGTTTCAAACCCAGCTACTCTTTGAAGCCAAAGCCAGCCAATATTTTGATTTTTCGGAACATATGTTCCGACATACCCGAAAAGGGGTATAAATGGGTATTTATACCCCTTTTCGGCGTTAAGGGAAAAACAACTTGAGGAAACGTTTAACCACATTTAGATAACACTGGATATGTGGCCATGGTCCATAGTATTGTAAGTCTAAGAATCTCGGAGGTCTGATGGGAAGGTCTGAAAGGGACACACCTTAAGTCGCACGTTTGCGCCCTTGCTAACAGTAAGTACAGAGTACAGACAACGGCAGGTCAACCTACTCAAAAAGTTTGAAGATCATTGAACCGATTTTCAACTTTAAGTCCGAGACGTAGAGATTAATATCATTTGAGAAAAATTTACGTTTTGTGGTAGGTTGACGTGTCCATCATGGACCATCTTTTCAATCGGATTGGAATTCATTTATGGCTTACGAAATTTAGCATTTGTATCTAAACAAACCCTTTTATGAACTGCAGTTCTGTTGGTAGGAGTCTCTGAAGTTCTACTCGCATTTAGAAGCTCTGATGTGATTCCGTCGTCACCCGGCGCCTTTTTGTTCCTAAGCTGTTTGTGGGGCATCCTAATCCCGTTTAGGCTGTCCAATATATCTTCGGTATAGTGTCAGGTTAGCTTAGCTCTTGGATCTTCGGCTGAGCTACTAACAGGTTTAGAGACCGAGGTATATTACTGCCAATACTTCGGCTTTTGTCGACGGTATACTGCCGTCCTCTGTCTTCAGCTCGTCAACTGGCTTTGCCCAATAGACATGTCTCTTGCGAAAACTTTGGAGCCTTGGTTCCGCTCTATCACCTCTTTAATGCTTTTTGTATTAAAGTTGCGGATATCATGTCGTAAGGACTTCCTTAGCCGCCTATTGAGCTGCCGTTAAGCCTTAGCGTCAACAGAGCTCTGCAGTGCCATTGAATGTCGTTCTGGCAAAAGGTTGAGGGTAGGGTCGGTAAGCTTTGGCAGAAGCGCTTCGAGAACAAGAATGTAGTGCCCTTGCGCTTTGCTTGGCTCGTCTTGGCGGGGGTACTACTGCGCCCCTAGATAAATAAGTATACAGGGTGGTCCAAAAGGTGACGTCCAAATTTTTTTTTTGGATTTGTTATATCCTGCACTATCCAAATATACCCTACTATATGCTACTTGAGTTTTCTCAGTTTTTGGGATATTAATTTTTTCACAAATTTTGAGTTTTTTTGTTCTAATCAGCTTCAAAAAATAGTTAGTCGATTTTTCATTATGTTACGTCGTATTTTTTTTTGGAGTATGATCCCTATAAATTAAACTTCCTTAGATACAATTATCAGCTAAGACTAACAAAACATATTGAGATAAAGTTGCTAGTGTAATCAACTCTATCTCAATATGTTTTTGGCAAATGTTAAACCGATGGTTCCTAGTGTTAATTTATGTCTGGAATAAATATTTTTTGAAATCCGTTTGTTTTAATGTATCAATAGTTAGAAGCATTCAGTTTTGGTGGGCAAGATTAAGTTTAGGTGGCGTGATTTTTTAAATTTTAAGATTTGGTGGGAACTTAAAACTTTGAGGATCAATATTTCAGCAACTATACATGTGATTCTAGCCCAAATCTAAAAATAGATATAACATGACCCAAATTTCATATTTAGAAGAAAAAACTATGAAAAAGTAAAATAAAATATGCGTCACCAAATCTTACAAAAAATGGCTTTATGTTGATATTCACCCATTTGGAAAAATTTAGTTCAAGCCCAATGTGCCTAAATTTATCAATGATATTATTTCTTTAAGATCAGAAAGAACAGTGGAAGCATCGCCGGCGATGGTTCCATCGTCTAAATACCAAACGTTAAATTTTGATTTCAAAGTGAAAATTATCGGATGGATAGCCAAACTAAAGATTGCAGGCCCGAGGGGATCGCCTTGCTGGCAGCCGACCGATGAATAGAGGAGGTTATACCTGTACAGTAATTTGGAAGGTTCATGGTAACATTCTGCCAAAGGTATTTAAAAATTGAGGGAGTTTTATTTTTACCTGTGTCAGTATAGCTCCTCTATCCACAGAGTTAAATGCATTTTTAACATCCACTTTTAGCACCACCTCACTGGCATCACGGGAAATAAAAGTGCGAATAGCGTGGACAGCTGCTTCACAACCGCTCTTGACGCCAAAGCTAAGCTGGATTGGTTGGAATTCTTCGGACACGGATGGTAATATATGTTTACATGAGATTTTTGATGCAATCCGACGAAGTGTGGACCCAACTGCAATGGGACGGATTCCGCCATCTTTTTTCTTTAAAGCAATTAAGTTGGCTCCGTAAAGAATATTGCAAATTTCGTTATTAACTTTACCGGAAAGCATCAAATTTATTAAAAGGGTTAAGTTATGAAGTAGGGCTCTGCCAGTGTCTCCAACTGACGTGGAAAGCAAATATTTTAGCTGTTGAGGTGAAATTCCATCTAGACCACTGGCAGACCCACTTTTAAAAGAAAAGATTGCGGCCCTTAAATCATTCTCCTTGGCTATGAAGTAAGTACTGTCCAAATCAGGCGGTGTAGGCAGATGGAGTGTGGCAGCAGGAGGTGGATGTTTGTCTGCAAGAGCGCTAAGAGTCTCCTGGCAGTCGGTGGCGACAACGTCATTAGTAAAAAGAAGATTTGAGGCGCCTCTGAGATCACCGTCTGTTTTTTTTTCTTCAATTAATTTAATTGAATTACTTACTACAATTTTGTGGCCGAGAGAGAGGGGATATTAAAACATTAAAAGGTCTAAATAAACGGCAATTTTCTTTAATTTTTTGAGTAAGGGAACTATTTGTGATATTATCTTGTGATTGGGAGACGTTTAAAATATTATAAGAAAACGTCAGAAGTTCTTTACAACGGTCGGACGAATTTTCAGTAACAACACGTTCCATGCACTGAGAGAGGGAAGTAGCGACCTGCTGTCTGGCACTACGAGGGATCCTCTTAATAACAGGGAGTGATTGTTTCAAGTTTCCGAGAATTTGCCAAAAGGGCTGGTTATTCGAATTTAGTGAAGTAGACGGAATCTCAGAAGCAGGAGTCTTATGTAATCTACGATAATGGATTTTTAAACCCAGGTTACCTTTAAAAAACCGAGGATGTGAGCAATGTGGACATTGTACCAGATGAACGTCACCACCAATGTCAGGAAGAGAGTTGGATTCTTGGGACATCAAATAGGCGCCAAGACAAACAAGGACACCAAAAAATATTACTTACTTTAAACACCTATCAAACAAGAACATACAAAAAACATAATGCTTACAAAACTTTAATATAAAAACTACAATGTCAACACACAACACTTCACTGTTGAAGGCGACGATGTTGATCACAGATTAGACAGAGTATGTCCATGTTGATGTTGGCATAGCAACTGCCAAAAATGAATAATTTATGCTTAGATTTATTAAATTGTATGTATTTAGATTAGTCAAGATTGATTTTTAAATTATTCAAAGGTCTTCATTGTTTGCCGTCGGTGTAGAGTGCCGACGGTGCATGTGCAGGCATGTCCGCCGGTTTCTAGGTCGCTGACGGCGCAGCAGATGAATGTACGATGTAATTCGTACACATTTAATTATTATGTTTTATTTTATTTATTATTAATTGGGCTAGAGACAATTATTAGGAATATAAAAAAAAACTATATACTGGTTACAGAAATATTTTGACTTCTCCGAATATTGAACCCGGGACCTTGGAGTGGCTCCAAAACCTATGAACTATGACGGCAACTGCGTTAATCAAACATTTTGTGTCAATGTAAATTTGTTGCTCAAAACAAATTAACAGGCGTTAACATTAAAAATGATTATAAATTTAAAATGGTGGCATCTAAACACTTACCTACTTAAAACAGCAATATACGTAATACAAAGAGTATTAAAGATTGTTACATTGAAATCTTTGTTAAATCTTTTGGCGTTTGGTAAATCGGCAGTGGTTCCGCGGACCTGATCAGGTTGGCGAATCATTTAAAAATGAAAATAAGTCAAAACATATAAAGGTACTAACATTTCAAATAAAGGTAGGTACCAAGAAGTACTAATAAAGAATTACTCACATTATTCAACATTCAAATATTTGATATGGTTCCGTGGTTCTGACGTTCATGAAAAATCGCTATATCATATCTTATCATACCGTGTTTTGGTGATCATGCTAGGGGGGCTGATCTCAATTATAGTAGATGCATATATAATTTAAGTAATAATGATAATTGTAACTGCTGTGCTCTGTCCTCCAGGGTTCATAATGGTACTGTAAACCTCATATAACACTACATGATTGCTGGATCGGTGCAGTTAGGTAGAGACTACTTTGAGCGGGAAATTGCTAGGACAGATGCTTGGTTGGGTTGAATTTGGAAAGCTGCGTCATGTGGTCATGTCTTAGCGACAAGGACGGCGCCGACAGGTGACGTGCCGTGTTTACTCGACCCCTCAGCCGCCTCTCCTATACCTCGGGGTGTGACTTGCTCATGCGCAGAAAAAACACAAAAAATACCACAATTTAGAAATAAATACTTGTATTTTTCTACTAAATAATAAATACCAAAAATAAATAAGTTTCATATAAAGAACTAAATAATAGAAACGTTCACGTCTTAGACAACGATCTTAAATATCGTTGTTTAGACATGATACAAGATTTCTGGAAACGATAAAGCAGCAAACACAGTTAACACCAACATAGAGTACATAGTCACCAGAATATCTCGCTTCATTCTAAATAATGGATCAAAATCTGAAGTTTTCCTGTAGAATTTCGACTGATTACCAAATAAATTAATCTCAGTTTTAACTTTAGACACCTCAGTGGTCATTATTTTATTTTTAATTACCATTTCGCAACACGACTCAAATTGTTTATCGCTTTCGGTATGTTCGACTATAGGCATTTGAATTATATTATTTTCTTCCCTAATTTCTATTACCTTTTTCTTACAATTGAAGGTAGAGTCCGATGTAGTTTCGTAATCATTGTTCGATATAATTGATTGGCTAGATGGTTTGCTTAGAATTCCGATTATGGAGCTAGTAACATTTGTGCTATGGGTTATAGTTATTGGGAAGAACTTGGAAGGCACCTCAGTAAACGTATTCATATATTCTCTCACTGGGAAGTCAGCGCCCACTTCTTTGTCGACGTGGCTTGGTTCGGCACACAGTACATTCGTTAATCTTTTAGTCAGCGGAATGCCAATATTCTCCTCGATCGACTCCTTATCGCCGTCAGACAAGTACATAGAATAAATACTTGGGCTGGATTCCAACTGCCTCATCTTGTCTAAAGAAGCGATGGAGACCAATTCGTGAGAATTATTATTTTTCACTGTACCCTTCAACGTAGCGTTACCATTCACGACGTCTAGCATGGTTCCGCACTCGCGCTTGTCGGCGTACTGCACAGTGTCAGTAATGTGACACGTGGTTATTTTCTGGATTTCGTTCAAGAGACCAACAAGCATGTCCAAAGATGAAGTGCAATCTACGGTTTCTTTGTCGTCTTTCACCTTCAGCTCCTTGGCTTCTGTTTGACATTTGTCTTTTAGCATATTTGTACAGTCTCCACAAGTTTTTTCTATGTTATTGAACGTTGGAGCTTCAGTGGCAACTGAAGCAGTGCACATTTGCTTCTTTCTTGATACGGGTATCGTATCCTGAAGATTCAGTGACGATACTGTGATGTCCTGAGTATCATGCTTCGACTGTGATCCTTTGAAACACTGACTCGTCTTATCAGATTTCTTATTGCCCTTGGTAGAAATGCTGCTCAAGGAGATTCCTAATTTATAAATATTGTCCAGAGATCTTTTCGCCGAACTCGGTCCACAGTATGTAGCGTGGTATTCAGGAAACGCATACCCGACAGTTGCAATTTGCATCGGTATACTATTGCGAAAATTCCAATCCAGTTGAGGCTTTTCAAAATTGGGCAACGTATTTAAATCTGCTTCGACGTCCGAGGTGGAGGTGCACAGTTTTAGACTTCTAGACATCGTAGATTTGAGGACAAATGAGCCGGCGTCGCCGGACTGGACGACGAGCACTTGTTGCATCGATTGTTTCGGCGTTAGCGTCACGTTTTTAATTCTCTGACGTTTCGGAAAGGCTCCCATCGACATGCGGCCGCAGAGGGCGTCTTCCAGCTTCTGCAGCACAGTGGTCGAGTAGTTGGATTCTCGGTCGTATTTCGTTACGGAGTTCTCGGACGCCACGTCAGGGTCGTCATGTTTGTTCTGGAAGCTTTCGACGGCCGTTTTGACGTTTTTATCTTCAAATATGTCTACCCGGTAATCGGAATCGTCGGAGGTGTGCGAGATGCCGTCGCCGAAGGAGTGGTCCCGTTGCGGCGAGCGACGCGAGGGTGGCGAGCGAGGCAAGCGCGGTGACCGAGGCGAGCGAGGCGAGCGCGGTGACCGAGGCGAACGCGGTGACCGAAGCGAGCGGGGCAAGCGTGGCGAGCGGGCCGAGTGGCTCAGCAAGCTGGACTCTCGGCTCTCCATGAGCGCGGCCAGCGGCGCGGGTTTGGCGTTTATCATATTGTCGATGATGTTGTGCAGCTTGCTGCCGATAGCGGTCGACTCCTCCGCCGTCGGGGATGACGGTTCAGACGCTGGAAATAAATAAAATGTAAAAAGACACTAATAAAGCGATTGTATTGTAATAATGTTATTCTGTTCTCAGTAGTATTCTAAGGCACGCCGTACCAAAATCGAGGTCGTTGGGCACGAGCGGCACGCGCGCGGTGTGCGCGCCGAGCAGCTCGCCGAGCGCGGGCGACGACGCGCACCCGTAGTGGCTTTTCACGTATGATTCTACAGCCACCATCTTGTTTTTCCTAAAAATGTTTAGATAGTTGCATAAAAGCGCTTCAGAAGTACCTATAATATAACACTTATTTTATTTTTATTCCTGCACGTGTAACAAGCATATTGAAGAGTTAATTAATGGTTTCTTATAAGTACTACTTATGATCGGAATCGTATAATATGTTACATGATTTCGGGTGCATCAGTGGAGCGGCCCTGCCGGGGGGGTGGGGAGGGCGGGGCGCGCGGCTCGGGGCTGGTGCTGGCGGCGCGCCGCGGCCGGGCCGGGGCCCCGCGCTCTGTGCGTCACGGGATAACCATTAGACAACCCTACGACGGTTGGACGGAAAAAATGCTGGAAATTAACTCGACAAAAAATTGAACGTAAAACTGATATCAAATTATACAAATTTGTCTAGGCGTCCTGCAATTTTGCCTTATCTTTTGACGAAAAATGCAAATATCGCCCAAGTCACACAGGTAAAAGCTTCGCTCGGTGAGTAGGGTAGCCCTCAACTATAAAGCATGCAGGCAGGCAGTGAAACTAAGCTTCACAGAATGGCCATTGCAAGTAAACTATACCTATAATAGCATGTCTATAAGTAGCACGCAGCGTAGCTCAAAGCAGGGAAAGCAAAGAAGCTTCTACCTGTAGTGTCGCTAGGGCCCAGTAGTAAGTCTTACGGCCCAGTAGTAAGTCTTACTTAAAACAAAATGTTACAACAAAATTCACCTTTACAGACCTAAAGGCTGCGGCGAAGGAGGCGGCCTCACGGACACAGCCGACGACGCCTCCGTGCCGGCCCTCTTGGGCCTGCTCCTGGTGGGCACGGCCGCGGGCCGCTCGGCCGCGCCCGGCACTGAAGCTAGCCTCTGCAGCCGATCCGCCATCAAGTTCTTCCCATACTTCGTCTGGTACTCCTCGCTGTGCGCCTGCACATACGACTTCTTCGGCTGCGCTAGAGTGTTTAACCTAGAATTCAACTTAGACGGTCCACGCACCGCTTCGCCTTTCGCTTCTTTCACCTCGTCTATTATGTCAGCTATCTTCTTTTTGCTGACGCGTTCGACGTGCCTCCCTTCTTTAGCACCACGATCACTAGTGTGTCTTTCTTCCATCGCAATTCGATCGAGGAGTTTCTCCTCGATAGAAATCTGTTGGTGCGGTATTTTCAGAGGCTCCATCGTAGGATTCGATCTTAGCCTTCGATCTCGAAGGATAATGTTTTTTATATTTTTATCGACCGGAATTTCGTTCTCTCTCACGGGCTGATCGATTCGAGACCGTCTTTTGGTCGTGAAACTATGACGAGGAACACCTCGACCTTCAAAAGATGTATCGGGTTTGCGGGATGGTTTAGGATCTGAGGGTATCCTTTGTCTGTTTTTTTGTACGCTGTCAAACTCGTGTAGTAGTTGCGATATAGCCTTCAAAGGATTATCCGGGACTTTGGATAAAGAATTTATGGCAACTCTTTTACGATCTTTCTTTATTCTCTCTACAGTCTGTTGCTTTGTACTTATAATAACTTTAGGTACCACAGTGGTGAGTGCAGTCGTTTTCTTGTTATTCGGTATTTTAAAAGTCGGAATCGCTTCAGCATTTTGAATTTTTTCGAAACTAAAACTGCTAGGATTCGAGGAAGTCAGGTGATGCTTTAGGCTGGTGCCACTGTCGCTGCCTTGGATGGTAGAGCATTGACCGACATTAGCATCGGTTTTGTTTATGTTAAGCTTACTTCCAGAGGAATTTATTTCTAGGGGGTCGTTCTTTCCTAGCTTTTTCATCAGGTTATAAAGCCTATCGATACTCTTTCTACACTCGATTGTAGGGACAGTTTTTTTGGGAGTTTCGTCTTCTTCGTTGCAATCGTCATCTTTGGGCGAATTTGAAGGGACATTAAGTGTGCTTACTAAAGACTTTACCGTTTTTGTGCGGCTTTCCGACCTTCCCGATAGTAAGTTTAATGATTTACCATCGATAAAATCTTTTTTTTTATTTCCACTGAAAACGTTTAGATTAGTTATAGAAGGTGGAATTTTATTAGCGTAGAATACTTTACGATTTGTTTATACTCATGTATGATAAATAACAAACAACTTTGCCTAAGAAACTTACTGCCTATCTCAACATAATTTTAAGTTTACGTTTTCCATCAGCATTTTTGTTAAGAAATAGTTTCGTAATCTAACTAAATTATGTTTAATTAGGTAAGAAGTTTCTTGGGCAGAGTCGTTTGTTATCATGAGTATGAACAAACTCATAAGTATTTTACACTAATAGAAAATCACCCTTTAAACTTGAAATAAGAATCTAATAAAATATTATTATGTCCAAATTGTACAATGTTCAAACTTACTTGTCATCAGCAGGTTGGTCATTCAGATCAGGTTCAGGAGGTTCGATTCTGTTCCTTTTGCCTGAGAAATCTGCGGAGGCCGCGGACGCTGATGCCGAGAATATTTCCCTAACGCTGCTGCAGTCGCTTTGCCTCAATTGAGTATACATCATCTCGGTCACGGCCTCATCCAAATAATAGCTTCGATTAATATATTTTATATTATTTTTTTCTGGAGTCAAAATTGGTGTTTCGTGCTCTCCTTCCAAGTGCTCCAAAGAAGTGTCAAAGGCTAAATCTCTCTTACTTTTACGCCCCTTAGGCATAATAGACTTATTGTCAATATTCATATTCTGACCATAAATGGAATTGTAAAATGATTTGTTAGTGATCGATAACCTCGTGACAGAACTCGAGGCCTGAGGCATTACGGCTCCTTTACCATATCTGTGCTTAGTAACTTTGCAGTTTTCACCGACTGCCATTTTCTTTTTTTCTCGTTTTTCTCGTATTTCTAAAAGTTTCTTTCTCTTTTTTTCTTCCATAATATGAGATTTATTTTCGTATGGAGACTTAATCCTAATTTTTGTATTAGATTTCTTTTTGTGGACTGGGTTTTGGGGCATATCTTCGCCGCTCTCTTCAGGCAGAGTACTCATGTTCAGTTTGTGCATGGACAGTGATAAATCATCGGGCGATATGAAATTATACGGCGCTTCTTTACGGAGAATATCTGGAATGGCTCGTGTGTCCAAGATATCTCTTAGAGCGACACTTGAATCGCCTGATTCCAAAACGCTATTACTTTTTGAATTGCAATTATTATCACTAACAGAGGTGTCGTTAGCAGGGATGTCGTCTTCAATTGTATCGACAGTTGTATCATTAATGTCTTCAATTTCATTTTCATCATCAACTGCATCGTTATCAATATTTTTTGTTTCCGGAATCTCAATTATTTTGACTGTTTTATTCGTAACTTTTTGTTCTCCATTTTCGACGTACGCTAATTCATTTTTGCTATCGACATGTGACAATTCTTCCCCATTTTTGATCAACAGCAAAGGTTTAGGACGCTCATCTGAAACAAAAATACTGCATTATCCATTCAACAAAAAAGTTATACTTTATATAGCAGGAATTATTACCGAGTTGGTTGGGTGGCGTAGCTTGCACAATAATCATTGAACTAATGTTGCTCATGACCTGTCCAGACTCTGAGCGTTCCAGCTGGAGAACAACGTCAACTCTCGGTTCTTTCTTCTTCTCAGTCACGGCTGTATCCTCCTCTCTTTTGCAGCTAATAATCAAATTGTCGGAACAGAACTTGCTGAATAGTTTGTATGATCCACAAATTAATTTCGGTACCTCCACGATAATTTTCTTTTCCAATATCTTAGATAAAGATCTTACGTCTACTTCAGAGTGGATGATGTCATCCCACGTAGTTGAGTGTCCATTCAACTTGCGCTCCACTTGGAGCGGAATACTGGTTGACGTGGCGAGGATTTTGGTGTTATCGTCGTCATCTTTGCTAGTGTTCTCGACCTCCCTCCACTTCTCTTTCGCCTTGTCCGTCAAGTAGTCCCCGTTGCTGATGCGCTTGAGTTGTTCAATCGTGTGTTTGACGTACCGGATGATGTTGTCCATGTAAAAGTTGTAATTATCCTCTAAGCGCTTGCAGCAAATGTAGTCGAGAAGGGAAGCTGGGAGAGCCATTCCGTCGCACTCACCACTCATTCGGTTTATGTTTTTTATTTGCTCTTTTATGTAGGGGTCTTTAAAAAGGAAATGGTGGTCATACTCCACAGAGATATTTGATGTTTGTATTTCCAAATCACCTAATTTCTGACAGAGAATGTTTTCAAAGGAAGGTCGACTATTAAATAAATCGAGTCTTTCGTTGTTAATTGAGTACACATTGTGTAGGTCTACGGTACCGTAAATTTCGCTCACGTCCGATCCTTCCGAGTCCGGTTCGTCGTTGTACACGACCGTTTCCACGTGCTGATTAGGTCTGCGTTTGAACTCTTCGGCGTTGGACATGAGTTTTGTGCCTAAATCCATGTTTTTGTATAAAATTACTAAATCTCTGGTTGACAGGGTTTCACCTACTGAAAAAGTAAAAAAAATCAGCAGTTATGATTATAGTTAGACCGGCATTTTTTAAAATCAAATAGCTACTCTGGTTCACATTGTATGCTTATATAAATGTAATTCGCGGCTGCAGTTATGATATTTTTACTAAATAATTATCTCTTAAATAATCAATTTACCTCATTGAGATATACTGAGATATACTCATTGGTTCACTACCAACAATCTTATGCTCAATACAAATAAAACAAAATGTATTAAATTTACAATGCCGAATGTAAAGCTTGTCTTATTATACCTTACTGTAAAGGATGAACGACTAGATACGTCTAGTTCCAATACCTTTTTGGAAATAACTTTAGATTCCCGTCTGCAATGGGGTGCTCATGTTGAGACTCTGTCGGGAAGATTTAGTTCAGCTGCTTATGCCGTGAAAAAGATAAGACAATTGACTGATGTTGGAACGGCAAGATTGGTGTATTTTAGCTATTTTCACAGTATAATGTCATATGGAATATTGTTATGGGGCTCAGCAGCAGATATTGAGTCTATCTTTGTACTACAAAAGAGTGCTGTACGACCTTAGACCCCGAGACTCGATGAAATATCTATTCAAGGAAATTAATATATTAACATCAGAATAACATAGACCGAACCTGTCAAAGTACCGAGTGACGGTATTCAAAGTCATCGGAAATTCGGAAATAACAAAGTCATCTGATTTGACTCGCAGTGTGACAGCGTGCGCTACTAGGAATAGACGTCACGAGACCTAATTCTTTTCTTTTAAAAATGGTATCATGCGTTGTATAGAAGTGCAAAAATTGTTCTGAAAAGCAGAAACAAGGCAAAACAAACTGATCTACAGTTTCATTTCACAGGTACCTATATAATATTTTAAAATATCAATTTAGATCTCAATTTGAAACAAAACCTCGGTATGGGTGCTCTGTGTTGCCACTATTACAGCAACGCGAACTCGCCCCGCTTAATCAAATAGCTAATTTAAAATTGCAATAATGTAATTCGTGGCAATTTTTTATTTATTACACGACTGCCCATAAAAATATTGTAATGTTTTCAGGATTAATTTATGTATGTGAGTTTATAGAAACATTACACCGTTTTGTGAAACAATTAAGATTATAAGAAGAACCCTTTAATTTCGTTTCTTAGCAGGGTAGTCCATAGTCTAAGTAGATTTTTTAATAATTAATTTTATTTGAGTTGATACTGCCGTACAGTCGGCCACGAAAGTGGTCTATCATCCTTCTTGAGGTCTAAAAATGTTATTACCGAAGCTATTTTTTCTGTTTACGAACTAAAGTCACATGTACATTAAATGAAATAATTAATAGGATTGTTAGAAGTAATTTAATCACAATATACTGCACAGTTTGACGTCTTTACTTGACGTCTTTTTTATATTTTTATTTTAGTGCAAAAAGAGGTTTTCCCCTAGTTTCGATGAAACTCAAGGCAAAGAAACCAAAACAGTTAGTCTTAAGTGTCATCCCAAAATTGCAAAAGTACGACAAGTTGTGTATCTGTGGCTGTAAACAAGTGGCTTATTGAACAAAGAATTTATGACCTAAACAAACTACGTGACTGCACATTTCATTGACTCCATTTAATTTGACCAATTTAAATATGTGATAATATTAATTTAATCAGTTGAATCATGGCTATATGTCTTTTTTTTTTTGGTGTCGATATATCGCTAAATCATATCGTGTTTTGGTGCTCATGCTAGTATAGGGAGGCTGGTACACAAGAAAATGTTGTAGGTAATTCACTTCTAAGAAATCGCTTGCGAAAATGTATTCGCTTTTTTAACAAATTGCCGCAGTCTATTGCTGAACTACCTATACATAAATTTAAATCGCATGTCAAGATGGTTTTAATGAAAAAAGGTTATTACACTGTAAATGACTATTCAATTGATAAAAATGTATGGAATTAAATACTGCCCTGCTCGCACAGGTTCATCTTATCTTGTAATGTAAACATACTAGTTAAAAAGAGGCTGACAATAGTGACCGAGTTTCTTGCGCTGCTTCTTCTCGGCACTAGCCTAGAATTGTCCCGAAGCAGTGGTAGGGTAAAAAAAAATAGGAAAGTGTAAAAGAGCTTAATTTAGGCCTATTTGCAGAAATAAATTGGTTTTATTGGTTTTTATATTTAGGCGAAAATATTGCTTTAATCAAAATCAGTAAAAATAATATTATTGCAGCCGCATATTACATTTTGATAACAATACCTACTTAATAAACCTGAGGCGGCATCTTTAAAAAAGTAAGACATTTTGAATTTCGCGGGTTGCCTCGAACGATCCCCCTTAATACGTAGCTGTATCTCGGCCTCTCGCGGCTCGCAGAGGGTCAGCCTAGGGCGGTCAAGCTACTCTTAGCTCGGTCCTAGGCCCAACCCTGTGGAACATCGGTTTTGACTTCGTCCTCCGGAACCGGCCACTTCCCCGCACACGTGTATTGTGCTACGCGGACGATACCCTTGTCGTGGCTCAAGGGGGGAGCCTCGAAGAGCTGTATCGCCGCGGCGAGGTGGCTGTATCAGCTGTTATAGACGCCGCCCGACGATTGGGACTAGAAGTGGCCCTCGAAAAAACCGAGGCCATGATTTTTCATGGTCCTCGACAGGGCCCACCGCCAGGCGCCCACATAAATGTGGAAGGAGTTGCCGTCAGGATTGGTGCCCAGATGAAATATCTGGGCATAACTCTTGACGGTAGATGGACATTCACTGCGCACTTTCGGCAAATGCAGCCTCGTCTGACAAACACGGCAGCGGCTCTAGGCAGAATACTGCCTAACGTTGGAGGCCCCAGCGCCAGCTGTCGCAAGCTGTACGCTGGGGTCCTCAAGAGCATGGCCCTCTACGGGGCACCAATCTGGCACCCACTCAATGGGGAGACGAGGGCTCTGCTTCGGAAGCCGCAACGCACTATCGCGCTGCGGATCATCAGAGCCTATCGCACCGTGGCGTACGACGTGGCCTTAGCCCTTGCGGGACTCCCCCCTTGGGACCTTGAGGCCGGTATTCTCGCCGCAATGTACACCTGGCGGCGAGAACGTAGATTGGAGGGCGATCGTCCGTCGTTAGAGGAGGCGGCTCGCATCAAATCTCGCTCTCAGGAGCACTTGATGCAAGCCTGGTCTCGAAGGCTGGAATCCAGTCACTACGGGGGCCCGGCGAACCGCACTATTAGTGCCCTTCGCCCGGTCCTCGGTGACTGGATTACACGACGTCACACGGCTCCCTTACCTTCCGTATGGTGCAGATCCTGACCGGGCATGGTGCCTTCGGTTGGTATCTGCATCACATAGCGTGTAGGGAGCGCACCCCCGAGTGCCATGAATGCGGTGCAGGAAGCAGGTGGAAGATACAGCTGATCACACCCTATGGGAGTGCTCAGCATGGGTCCAGCAGCGCCGCGCTCTGACCTCGGTGGTGGGAAGGGACCTCTCGCTTCCCAGCATAGTGAGAGCTATGCTGGGCAGCGAGGTGGCTTGGGGGGCAATGGCCGCCTTTTGCGACGAAGTCATGTTGCAAAAGGAGGCCGCGGAGCGGGTCAGGGAGGACAACCCTCTTTCTGATCCGATCCGTCGTCAAAGAAGAGGGAGGAGGAGGCGGCGTTACGCCGCGCTCACCTTCCCCCCTCTAGCGGACTAGTGTG
Source organism: Anania hortulata (assembly GCA_963576865.1). Lineage (NCBI taxonomy): Eukaryota > Metazoa > Arthropoda > Insecta > Lepidoptera > Crambidae > Anania > Anania hortulata. The sequence continues at coordinate 2,229,608 of OY756406.1, forward strand.
CGTGGGGCGGGGGCCCCATGCTCACATTGCACAGTCTGCCAGTCTGAGGTGATCCCGTGTGTACAGGATCACCCGTTCCCTATGCCTGAGGCCCGGCATAGCATGCCGTACGTAGGTGATGCATGGAAGTCGTCCAGAACACGGGTCCCCATGCACCATCAACATACGTTGCGTGGTACACCGCAGGTTTTTTAGTGGGTGATACCTCGTCGGGGAACAGTTGCGAAAGCCACTGTTCTCTGTCGAGGGAGTCCTACATAACCTATCGCTGCCCCCGCGGCGGTAGGTACTTATGCGATTTTTTTTCCTGCGACAAAAACAAAAAAGGGCTATGGTGTTTTATACAAAAAATTTTATTAAAAAAAATAAAACCGACTTCAAAATACTAAAATGCTAAAAATAATCCTAACACTTAAGTACCTAATCAGTTACTTTTGGAGTCGGTGCCAGCCGATGAGAGATTCAATGTTTTTGTTTGCACCGACTCCAAAAGTAACTGATTAGGTACTTAAGTGTTAGGATTATTTTTAGCATTTTAGTATTTTGAAGTCGGTTTTATTTTTTTTAATAAAATTTACTTATTTCATCAATTTTTAGTGATAAATCCTAATCTAACTGCTGAACACCGATTTCATCCCCTATTTTCCTACCCTTAGGGGTGATTTTTATTTTGTAACTTTTAGCATATTATCTTTGAAGTATAAGCTATTCAATAAAACAAAAATCATCAAAATCGGCTCATATTTGTCGAAGATAGGTAACAAGAACCACAACCAAAATACTATCTGGGTATATATTTGTTGATTTTCTCAAAAAGTTCTTAATCAATTTCGATAAAATTTATATGGGACCACCTCTGAAGTATGATCTACCAAACAAAAAAAGAATCATTAAAATCGATTCATAATTGGCGGAGTAATCGCGTAACAAATATACAAAAAAAAAAAAAAAAAAAAAACAGTCGAATTGAGAACCTCCTCGTTTTTTGAAGTCGGTTGAAAACTGACACTGAATTCAGTGATCATCAGTACCTACAGTATGCTATGCACGCGACTTTTCCCTAGTTTTAAGGCGAGAAATTTAGTTTAGCAAGGTAAGGAGCGGGCGTATAAGGCCCAGAATAATGAAATTTTCATCGGTTTTGGACCTTAAGACAAGGGATTGAAGTTCAAAGTTTGGTGGCAACTTTTCGGCCGCTGCCTCATAAAGCCTTAAAGCGTTGTGCTTACTACTGTGTTGTGATAGATACATCTTTTCAGGTCTTCGGTACAAGTGAGTGGACGACGAGGGCGTCGTATAGGTTTTCCACCCTGTTACATGACTCATAGGTAATTTACGGCCTATCTAAGTCACAAACGAATAAATTGACTTGATGACTCACCGTCAGAGTCGAACGGATGGTTCTTGGCCATCAGGTCGAACAGTTCACTGGCAGTCTGGTACTCGTGCGAGTGGTCCAGTGGGGCCGCGGGCGGCCGGCCCTCGCCATCCTCCGACACTCGGCTTATCAACATCACCACCACATAGATTTCACCACTACTCTCCCAATAAATATGGCAAATACCAAAATGTAAACAATATACTACAAAACACTTATGACAAAATCGTTTATATTGTAAATTTTTAAATCGTCATTTTCAAAAACGAGTTGAGGTCTACACGTCAGTTGATTTGAATATCGAACGGTTGAGTGATATGTGCCAAGTGCTTGCCTTGGTTTTGTGAAGTTTTAAAGGAGAATTAATGTAAAGTAATTAATAGACAACCGGGACGGAGAGCCTACGCGTTTTCTAAGACTACACATAGATAAATTATTTGCTACACGTCACTATAATGTGTTCAGGATATGACGTCAAACGTCTTACGTCGCCCCTTGAATCTTGAGCGAAGCGTAATTTCAAATAGAAATAGTATTTATTGCACAAAATATACAAGTACAGGTGGTCACAGTAAGTGTCAGCATCATCATCACCATAAACAGCCCACGTCAGGCCTCTCCCAATGCACGCCACTGCGCCCGATCCTCGGCTATTCTTTTCCATCCTCTGCCAGCAGTCTGTCCGCATCATCATCATCACATGATGAGAGATGAGAGTTCGAGCTGGCTCCGTTCAGCAGTAGGCTACAATAGGCTGACATCAGCCTATTGAAGCCTACTGCTGAACGGATGCCTCCTAGAAAGAGCACCACAGAACAGTTTCCCGCTTTTTACATCCAGCCACTGACAGCCATCTCCCTAAGGTCGTCGGTCCATCCATTTTAGGACTATGTCCATTACTTTGGTCTGCTGCCGGATAACCTCGTTTCGGATTTTAATTGCAAGCATCGACCTTTCCATAGCTCGCTGAGTGACGTGAAGTCTGTAATTCACACACAGGTACTGTGTAACGAGTTACTATACAGGTGGATTTGCGATACATTCCTTTCAGGGAGCAAAAATGCAATTTTTTTTAGGCTAGTGTGGGGTCTCTTAGTGCAGTGCAATTCGCTCGTAAACTACGTTCTATGATTTTTCCGCGCAACCTTCACAGGCCAACCAATCTGGCCTCCGATTCAGAACCTTTCGGTAACAAATTGTCGACCGGAAAACCACGTGACACAATAGGATTTAACATCAGTGTCACGTGATTCACCGGTTGGCAACTCGTTATCGAAACGTTCTAAATCGGGAGCCTGGTTGCTGACCGCTAGCTAGTCATGGCTATAGACTTAGAATACGCTATGGTCATGGCCGTCGAGTGCGCTAACCCCCATTGTTAATATAAAGGGTGAGGTTTTACCATTTTAGGAAAACGCCGCTAGATCGCGCGATATTGACTAATTCATGACAGAAATCCAAGCGGGTTTAGCTAGTTTAAAAGAAATCAATATGTTTATCTCTGCTTGGCTACTAGTTGACTGGTAGATAATGATCCTTAAGTCCATCATTGGTAATATATTTAATGTACAATTAAGTATAAATAAATATAAAAATGGGGGAGGTCTATGTTCAGCAGTAGACTCCTATGGCTGAAATGATGATGATGGTGATGAAATAAAAGAATGTCCAAGTAGTAGTGCTGTTGATGTTCCGATAAATTTTAAAAAAATATGCCTAAACTACAATAAAATCGATAGAAAGCCAGATTTTGAGTAAACGTTTTTATTTAATAATAATAATACAATAATATTATGCTTTAAAAATATAATAATTTACGAGTAATTTAAGCACCTATACATATCATGGTATTCGGGAATGTTATAAACTTAAGATAGATTGATTAAAATATTACAATTAAGAAAATCAGTCTTAACATTAAGTTACAAAATTTCATGTGCGTTAATACTAAAACAATACTTTTTGAACCAATAAGTTAATTATCAACGTTAATAAATAAGTACATAATTATTTAGTTAATTATTATGGGTTATAAAATAAAGTATATCATAATCAACCATCAAATATTTTAAAAATCCATTCGATTTAGAGGTAATTGCATCGGTACACCAGCTGATCGTATTTATACAATATCGTAAATTGCGTATGTCAGGATTTATTATCATGGTTTATGATCGCAAGTGCCTATGGTTGATTATAATCAACCCTGTTATTTTAGAATGATTTTTCGATTTCTCTCGTTTAAAGAGAGCGAATGTCTCAGTCCGTAGTAATTTTTTGGTTCTTACGGCTCTCGGAATAGGGACTCCAACAACTCTGGTTCAGTTAAGACCTTCTTGTATTGCTGCGCTAGCTCCTGGATCAGGTGGCGCCGCTTCACGTGAGGAGGTTGGTATCTGAAATAGATAAAATAAATCAATATTACGTATTACATCGGGGAGGGCGGGCGCCAGCTGGGCCCCGTCGGCCAGCGGGCCGCGTGTAGTGTGTAGTGTAGTGTAGTGTAGTGTAGTGTAGTGTAGTGTAGTGTAGTGTAGTGTAGTGGGGCGCACTCACAGGTCGGTGTGCAGGCGCGCGCGGCGGGCGCGGTCGAGCGCGGCGCGGCGCAGACAGTCGGGCAGGAGGGCGGGCGCCAGCTGGGCCCCGTCGGCCAGCGGGCCGCGTGTAGTGTGTAGTGTAGTGTAGTGTAGTGTAGTGTAGTGGGGCGCACTCACAGGTCGGTGTGCAGGCGCGCGCGGCGGGCGCGGTCGAGCGCGGCGCGGCGCAGACAGTCGGGCAGGAGGGCGGGCGCCAGCTGGGCCCCGTCGGCCAGCGGGCCGCGTGTAGTGTGTAGTGTAGTGTAGTGTAGTGTAGTGTAGTGTAGTGTAGTGTAGTGTAGTGGGGCGCACTCACAGGTCGGTGTGCAGGCGCGCGCGGCGGGCGCGGTCGAGCGCGGCGCGGCGCAGACAGTCGGGCAGGAGGGCGGGCGCCAGCTGGGCCCCGTCGGCCAGCGGGCCGCGTGTAGTGTGTAGTGTAGTGTAGTGTAGTGTAGTGTAGTGTAGTGTAGTGTAGTGTAGTGTAGTGGGGCGCACTCACAGGTCGGTGTGCAGGCGCGCGCGGCGGGCGCGGTCGAGCGCGGCGCGGCGCAGACAGTCGGGCAGGAGGGCGGGCGCCAGCTGGGCCCCGTCGGCCAGCGGGCCGCGTGTAGTGTGTAGTGTAGTGTAGTGTAGTGTAGTGTAGTGTAGTGTAGTGGGGCGCACTCACAGGTCGGTGTGCAGGCGCGCGCGGCGGGCGCGGTCGAGCGCGGCGCGGCGCAGACAGTCGGGCAGGAGGGCGGGCGCCAGCTGGGCCCCGTCGGCCAGCGGGCCGCGTGTAGTGTGTAGTGTAGTGTAGTGTAGTGTAGTGTAGTGTAGTGTAGTGGGGCGCACTCACAGGTCGGTGTGCAGGCGCGCGCGGCGGGCGCGGTCGAGCGCGGCGCGGCGCAGACAGTCGGGCAGGAGGGCGGGCGCCAGCTGGGCCCCGTCGGCCAGCGGGCCGCGTGTAGTGTGTAGTGTAGTGTAGTGTAGTGTAGTGTAGTGTAGTGGGGCGCACTCACAGGTCGGTGTGCAGGCGCGCGCGGCGGGCGCGGTCGAGCGCGGCGCGGCGCAGACAGTCGGGCAGGAGGGCGGGCGCCAGCTGGGCCCCGTCGGCCAGCGGGCCGCGTGTAGTGTGTAGTGTAGTGTAGTGTAGTGTAGTGTAGTGTAGTGTAGTGTAGTGGGGCGCACTCACAGGTCGGTGTGCAGGCGCGCGCGGCGGGCGCGGTCGAGCGCGGCGCGGCGCAGACAGTCGGGCAGGAGGGCGGGCGCCAGCTGGGCCCCGTCGGCCAGCGGGCCGCGTGTAGTGTGTAGTGTAGTGTAGTGTAGTGTAGTGTAGTGTAGTGTAGTGTAGTGGGGCGCACTCACAGGTCGGTGTGCAGGCGCGCGCGGCGGGCGCGGTCGAGCGCGGCGCGGCGCAGACAGTCGGGCAGGAGGGCGGGCGCCAGCTGGGCCCCGTCGGCCAGCGGGCCGCGTGTAGTGTGTAGTGTAGTGTAGTGTAGTGTAGTGTAGTGTAGTGTAGTGTAGTGTAGTGGGGCGCACTCACAGGTCGGTGTGCAGGCGCGCGCGGCGGGCGCGGTCGAGCGCGGCGCGGCGCAGACAGTCGGGCAGGAGGGCGGGCGCCAGCTGGGCCCCGTCGGCCAGCGGGCCGCGTGTAGTGTGTAGTGTAGTGTAGTGTAGTGTAGTGTAGTGTAGTGGGGCGCACTCACAGGTCGGTGTGCAGGCGCGCGCGGCGGGCGCGGTCGAGCGCGGCGCGGCGCAGACAGTCGGGCAGGAGGGCGGGCGCCAGCTGGGCCCCGTCGGCCAGCGGGCCGCGTGTAGTGTGTAGTGTAGTGTAGTGTAGTGTAGTGTAGTGGGGCGCACTCACAGGTCGGTGTGCAGGCGCGCGCGGCGGGCGCGGTCGAGCGCGGCGCGGCGCAGACAGTCGGGCAGGAGGGCGGGCGCCAGCTGGGCCCCGTCGGCCAGCGGGCCGCGTGTAGTGTGTAGTGTAGTGTAGTGTAGTGTAGTGTAGTGTAGTGGGGCGCACTCACAGGTCGGTGTGCAGGCGCGCGCGGCGGGCGCGGTCGAGCGCGGCGCGGCGCAGACAGTCGGGCAGGAGGGCGGGCGCCAGCTGGGCCCCGTCGGCCAGCGGGCCGCGTGTAGTGTGTAGTGTAGTGTAGTGTAGTGTAGTGTAGTGTAGTGTAGTGGGGCGCACTCACAGGTCGGTGTGCAGGCGCGCGCGGCGGGCGCGGTCGAGCGCGGCGCGGCGCAGACAGTCGGGCAGGAGGGCGGGCGCCAGCTGGGCCCCGTCGGCCAGCGGGCCGCGTGTAGTGTGTAGTGTAGTGTAGTGTAGTGTAGTGTAGTGTAGTGTAGTGTAGTGTAGTGTAGTGTAGTGTAGTGGGGCGCACTCACAGGTCGGTGTGCAGGCGCGCGCGGCGGGCGCGGTCGAGCGCGGCGCGGCGCAGACAGTCGGGCAGGAGGGCGGGCGCCAGCTGGGCCCCGTCGGCCAGCGGGCCGCGTGTAGTGTGTAGTGTAGTGTAGTGTAGTGTAGTGTAGTGTAGTGTAGTGTAGTGTAGTGTAGTGGGGCGCACTCACAGGTCGGTGTGCAGGCGCGCGCGGCGGGCGCGGTCGAGCGCGGCGCGGCGCAGACAGTCGGGCAGGAGGGCGGGCGCCAGCTGGGCCCCGTCGGCCAGCGGGCCGCGTGTAGTGTGTAGTGTAGTGTAGTGTAGTGTAGTGGGGCGCACTCACAGGTCGGTGTGCAGGCGCGCGCGGCGGGCGCGGTCGAGCGCGGCGCGGCGCAGACAGTCGGGCAGGAGGGCGGGCGCCAGCTGGGCCCCGTCGGCCAGCGGGCCGCGTGTAGTGTGTAGTGTAGTGTAGTGTAGTGTAGTGTAGTGGGGCGCACTCACAGGTCGGTGTGCAGGCGCGCGCGGCGGGCGCGGTCGAGCGCGGCGCGGCGCAGACAGTCGGGCAGGAGGGCGGGCGCCAGCTGGGCCCCGTCGGCCAGCGGGCCGCGTGTAGTGTGTAGTGTAGTGTAGTGTAGTGTAGTGTAGTGGGGCGCACTCACAGGTCGGTGTGCAGGCGCGCGCGGCGGGCGCGGTCGAGCGCGGCGCGGCGCAGACAGTCGGGCAGGAGGGCGGGCGCCAGCTGGGCCCCGTCGGCCAGCGGGCCGCGTGTAGTGTGTAGTGTAGTGTAGTGTAGTGTAGTGTAGTGTAGTGTAGTGTAGTGTAGTGGGGCGCACTCACAGGTCGGTGTGCAGGCGCGCGCGGCGGGCGCGGTCGAGCGCGGCGCGGCGCAGACAGTCGGGCAGGAGGGCGGGCGCCAGCTGGGCCCCGTCGGCCAGCGGGCCGCGTGTAGTGTGTAGTGTAGTGTAGTGTAGTGTAGTGGGGCGCACTCACAGGTCGGTGTGCAGGCGCGCGCGGCGGGCGCGGTCGAGCGCGGCGCGGCGCAGACAGTCGGGCAGGAGGGCGGGCGCCAGCTGGGCCCCGTCGGCCAGCGGGCCGCGTGTAGTGTGTAGTGTAGTGTAGTGTAGTGTAGTGTAGTGGGGCGCACTCACAGGTCGGTGTGCAGGCGCGCGCGGCGGGCGCGGTCGAGCGCGGCGCGGCGCAGACAGTCGGGCAGGAGGGCGGGCGCCAGCTGGGCCCCGTCGGCCAGCGGGCCGCGTGTAGTGTGTAGTGTAGTGTAGTGTAGTGTAGTGTAGTGGGGCGCACTCACAGGTCGGTGTGCAGGCGCGCGCGGCGGGCGCGGTCGAGCGCGGCGCGGCGCAGACAGTCGGGCAGGAGGGCGGGCGCCAGCTGGGCCCCGTCGGCCAGCGGGCCGCGTGTAGTGTGTAGTGTAGTGTAGTGTAGTGTAGTGTAGTGGGGCGCACTCACAGGTCGGTGTGCAGGCGCGCGCGGCGGGCGCGGTCGAGCGCGGCGCGGCGCAGACAGTCGGGCAGGAGGGCGGGCGCCAGCTGGGCCCCGTCGGCCAGCACGCCGGCGGCGCCCTGCGGCGGCACGCGCACCAGCAGCAGCCCGCTGCGGCGCTCGGACACGCACATCACGTACGCCTCGTGCCGCCGCCACGGCAGCCCCGTCTCGCAGTACCGGAGCAGCTCGTCTGCGGGGTCCAGTACGACGTGGATAACCAACAAAACGTAGCTGGTGATCACACGGTTACGGATGTCGAAGCGACACGCGTCTCATACAATTTCAAACAAGAGAATGTGCGCCTGTTCCAAAATTTTCTTGTGTGCCTTTAAGTGAGTCGTTCGTGAAGTCGCAGGAATACACACTGTGTGCCACCAAACAAACTAGCGATATAATACGGGAATCCTGTATGGACTTGTAACACGTCGTTACAAATATTTTAGATTTTTAATAATTATATTGGAAATGTTTCTCTTTTCAACAATTTTTACTTGCATTTTTATTTCTTGGCCAAAGGCAGAATTCCCATTTACTAGACAACGCCATCTATCGGTATATCTTTGCCATCCGTTTTGTTCCGTTTCTCACAACTACCTTTTTCAGCATCAACTTATAACTTGCACATCTAAAGTATGTAATGTATTTTTATTAAAAGAACATATGAAGGCTGTAATTGTTTTTTTTCAGTTTCAATTACTTTTTGGGGCTTTTCAGCAGTGATTTGTTCTACGTTGACAAATGAAAAAGAAAAGAATCATTTTTGCTTTTTGCGTTCAAGTGTTGCGCGAAACGAAATGCGACCAGAGAGGAGGATATTATGTCAGACATGACATTGAGATTTGACCGGATCTTTCTTTTTGGATGCGAGCACATTGCTTGCGTCCCTAATTTTCCCTTCGTTCAAATAAAATAAATTAAAAAGGACAACCTGTGGAGGCGCCTGGTGCTTCAAGGCGGCCTGATGCCGTGATGGGCATTTTTTCAATAAAAAAAAAAATACAACTTTTTCTTCTCTTGGTATATGAAATCTTTGAGGCTTGGTTCGCCTATTTTCTTGCGTTTATTTCATTTGTTATGATGAGATCTTATATAGATGCTTGTTTCTTTTAGGTTTATTTGTAACGTCACACCCTGATGATGCAGTTTTGTCACTTCAAGTTGCTTTTGGGTAAGCATGCTTTCTCTTTGTTGCGTCATGTGCACGTGTGTCTGGCTCCTGCTGCTGTGCTCATGGATGCCTTTGCAAATCAATCCAGCACGAAGCCGCGTGCGCAACTTTCTTTGACCATGTCGCATACTACTCCCACGTGCTGTCCCGCAGTGCACGTGTGGCTTATAACCTGCTGTACTCATGCTTGTATATGCTTTACAGGCTTAAATTAATGCCCAGCTTGGCACACCCTCGTGTTCCTCGAGGACTGGAACTTTATATCGTCGAGATCCGAGGAAGGGACATGTGTGGTTCTCCGCAGTGATGTTATACATATAATTTATCATAAGTTCTTAATCAATGCTAAGGTATTTATAAACCTTCTTATTTAACCTCATTGGTGATATTCACAGGCCAAGGTAGAAGAAGTGTTGTTTTACTTTAGAACTAAGTATAGGACACACCGCAGCAGCGATTCTAGATATTTGTAATTTTGTTATTGATGACGCCTACTGTTTAGTAATTGTTATATCTCTTCATTAGTGTGGAATCACATACACTACGTTGAACTTAGTTATCTCAAAATAGTGTATGTGAGCCATAAGCTTGATTTTTCAACTTGCAATTCTTGTACTGTTAAAATATACTCTGTTTTTTACATAGTTTTTATTTGTATTGTGGCAGCATGCCCATAAATTGGTTATAAGTAGCCTTTTTTAAAAATAAACCAGGAGAAGACAATTTAGTGTTGTTAGTGTTTTCTTTCTTTTCTTACTTCATTCTTTCTTGCTTGTAGTTAAAGCAAGTGGCGCCCTGCACAGTTTTCTTGTAGGACCCACGAGCTAGCTTAACTGGCAAAAATAGCACATACCATCCCGCTGTGTTACAGTCTTCCTCCTAGTGTGACATGACACATTACCCGTTCATCATCATCATTTCAGCTATAGGACGACCACTGCTGAACATAGGCCTCACCCAATCACTTTCAGATTGGCCGGTTGAAAGCAGCCTACAGCCAGCGGCTTCCTACAACCTTTACCAAGTCGTCTGTCCACCTTGTGGTTGGACGTCCTACACTGCGCTTGCCGGTACGTAGCCTCCATTCTAGAACTGTTCTTACCTATCGGCCGTCAGTTCTACGGGCTATGTGCAACACCCACTGCCACTTGAGCTTGCTAATCCATCGATCTATGTCAGCGAACTTTGTTCATTTATCGTTCTCCTTATTTCCGATTCGATCTCGCAAAGAAACACCGAGCGTAGCCCTTTTCATAGCACGCTGTGCAATCTTGAGCTTTCTTATGAGGCCTATAGTGAAAGGCCACGTTTCTGTTCCATATGTCATCACTGATAATACACACTAGTTGTAGACTTTCGTCTTTAGGCATTGAGGTGTTTTGGACGAGAAGACGTTTTGTAATTTCCCGAACGCTGCCCAGTCAAGTTGGATTCGATAGTTGACCTCTTTCTCAAAATTGGACCTACCCAACTGGATCTCATATCCCGGGTAGACATTTTTCTCGAAGTTGTTGAGAACTTCGAGAATAGAGCGGATACTGGGTAGAACACAGCATTCGATATTACCGTCGTTTAGTCCATGTTTATCCGAAGGCTGTTGGGAAACTCGACTAAGGTCTTCGAGCATTTGGCCGATGTCTTTAAGCGATTCTGCCCTGAGCACAATATTTATTTATTTATATCGTCGGCAAACCGAAGGTGAGTGTTATATTCGCCGTTAATATTGATGCCGAATCGTTGCCATTCTAGAAGCTTAAAAGCGTCTTCCAGTACAGCGGTAAACAGTTTCGAAGAAATAATGTCTCGCTGACTTACACCTCGCTGCAAAGGAATAGTTTTTGTGCTCAGTCCTGTACTCCCCATATGGTGGCGCTTTTATACAAACACTTCAGCACCTCGATGTAACGATAGTATGATAGTAGATATATGGCACCACTTTAGGCCCAGGTCTCATCAAATCAAGCCTTCTCATAGTCTACGGAGGCTAAGCATAGTGGCAAGTTATACTCCTCGGTCTTCTGTATAACTTGCCGCAGCGTATGGATGTGGCCTATGGTACTAAAGCCTTTTCTCTACTCTACCCTAGAAACCCCTAGACTAAATTATTATTCATTACAAGGCGTCAATAACGTTCTCTTCTTAAATTATGGTTAGTTCAGCTGGACGTCAGTTTAAGGACAGATATTGTAACATGCACACTAATTTTTGCGCTTGCTTCGCTCGCGGATTCTGTTTTATTACCATTTGGTCTACCTTCAACGGCGCAATTCCTGACTAGGACTATGGGACCTCTTTTATTCTTAATTTATATAAATGACCTTCCTTACTTTACTAAAGACCTTTGTACTATCTGTATTGTCAGCAGATAATACATCGTTGATCTTTAAAATTTACAGAGGTAAAGCTGCCTTTGACGATGTAAGTAGTGTTCTCTGTCAAGTAGTACGCTATATCATACTGAATAAATGATTAATATTCATCACATCATACGAGGGTGGGTCAAAAAGTTCGCGGAATGGGGGGTATGCTGGGAAAAAAGGTAACTTTTTTCTACCCAAACTAGTTGTGGCACTCATTAAGAGTATAAATACGAAGTTTCATAAAAATAAGCTTATTATTTTAGCACTGAGATAAAATTGAATAACCAAGTCAATCCAGAAGAAAATTTTAAACATGGAGAAAATCGAGTTCCGCGCAGTCATCAAGCAAGGAAAACCTCCTCAGACTATTTTGGAAAAGATGTCTTCTGTTTATGGGGACTCTTGCCCTGGCAAAACCATGATCTACAAGTGGCACAATCTCTTCAAGCAAGGCAGGGATTCGATTGAAGATGATCCGAGGCCTGGGAGGCCTGTCAAGGCGACCACAGCCGAAAGAGTCGACCAACTTGAAAAAATCATATGAAGATGCCCGATTGAAGAAGAAGCAGCTTGCAGAAATGATTGGAGTGTCAGCTACAACAATTTTGAACATCCTACACGATCATCTTGGCATGTCAAAGGTGTGCGCAAGGTGGGTCCCGAGAATGCTCACGCCATTCCAGAAGCAGCGACGAGTTCAGTGTTGTCGCGAGTTTTTGACTCTGTGTGGTGAAAACAAGGACGAAGTTTTGAACCGAATTGTTACTAAAGATGAAACTTGGGTTCATCATTATGAGCCTGAGTCCTAACAGGACTCCATGCAGTGGCACAAAAAAGGCACACCACCCCCAAAGAAATTCAAATTGTCTCCGTCGGCTGGAAAACTCATGGCCACAGTTTTCTGGGATACAGAGGGCATCCTTCTTATTGATTACAAGGAAAAGGGTGTTACTATAACTGGAGAGTACTACGCTGCACTACTAGAACGTCTGCGAGATGCTGTGAGGGAGAAAATGCGAGGAAAATTAACCAAAGGGGTGCTCCTTTCGCACGACAATGCACCCGTGCACAAGGCACAAGTTGCGATGGCTGCTGTACAAAAAGTGGGCTTTGAAATCTTGGAACACCCTCCCTATAGCCCAGATTTAGCCCCCAGTGATTATTATCTGTTCCCACAAATGAAAAAAGAGCTTCGAGAGAAGAAATTTTCCAGCGATGAAGAAGTGAAGAGCGCAATTTCGGTCTATTTTGACGACAAAGACAAAACATTTTTTTTCGTAGGTATAAACAAATTAATTGATAGATCTAATAAATGCATAAGAGTAAAGGGAGAACATTTGAAAAGGGAAAATAATTTTAAGTTTTATTTCTTACTTTTTACCCTCCATTCCGCGAACTTTTTGACCCAAACTCGTAGATAATAAAATATTGTTAGATCATAAATTGTTACATACCAATAGGCAGATTCAGATGGTCTTCAAAGTCGTCCAACCAAACAATGAGGATTTTCGGTGTGAAATCTCTATTACGTCGTCCGCTACCTAAAATATAAACACACTTTCAGTTACCTGCCGTTACAATTACCGATCAGCTGTTGTAATTTTGCACATGGAAATAAATTTTGTTATTTTGATTGAAATGATCTCATAGTTGCATTCAGTCGAATCAATCTGTTGCAGCTTTATACTATCTAATAACTTATTAAATATAAATAGAAGTGAAGTGAATCGGTAGTTTAGCCACGTTTACCTGTTACTTCTCTACGCGTCTGTCACCCTCAAGGCGCAGTACAGTACAGTACAGCTCATGGTCAGGGTCACACTATAGCTGACATACCTGTGAGCGCAGCGGGCTGCTTGTCCAGGTCCAGCGAGAGCGCCCTCGCCTTCTCGCTGAGCGCGGCGCCCTTGTCCGACTCGGACACGGAGCGCTCATACGAGGGCGCGCCCGAGCCACCGCTGGACACGTCCCAGCACGACCCGGCTGCTTTGTCGGAGCTTCTGGTGGTACCAAACGTGATCCCGTTGGTTACTTGTAACTTTAAGAGCGAACTCAAAGCAAGGAGAGCGCATCGAAATTGCGGAGAGGTCGTGTCGAGTTTCCTGCGCTCTCATCATGCTTTGAATTCGCTTGCAAATCGCCATAGAGTGATAACGCTCTAAGCCCATGCACTGAGACGCGGGCCCACTGCGAATCGATGGAGGGGTGTAAGGCCAGTGAAAATACCTTTAGTCTTGACGCTTCTCTTATGGACTCATATAATATAGAATGCGTGTAATACATGTTACGTATGAAAATGCACGTGTTACATAAACTTGCTTGCAAATGGCTAGAGTATGAGGCTTTTAACCACTTCATAGTTGAGGTGAGGCCTACGTTTTCCTTTTGTACATTCCATTCCGGGTTCGATCTCTGTCGAATCAAGATCAATGTAGAAAACGAACTTTTCTATGTTGTCTCGGGTCTGAGTGTTGTGGTACCGTCGTTGTTTTGCATTTCTATAATACAAGAGCTAAAGCGACTTACCTTAGGATCAGAGCAATGTATGTGATGTTGTGCAATATTTATTTATTTTATTATTATTATACATCGACACCGTTTGATAGTAGCAATTAAACAGGTCAAAAGTGCCCACGCATGCCTGCTTGCGCAAAGCCCTATCGCTGGTATACCAGAGCCGAGAGCTTCGTTCGTTGTTGAAACGCACCGCAAAGTTTGGCTTAATATTAAGAATAGAATATAATATGTTAACTACAGTTAGATTTTTATGTGTTGGTCTATCCCTACGGTGCCGCACGCACTCACACGCTTGCATCTTCCTCAGAGTTAAAAGTTATCTTGCGAACCCCGTGAGTCGATATCGAGACGTTCTCCTGACACCTGTACAAGACTGACCGAGCGCTTTCTCCACGTGTTTCCTTTGGGAGCTCCCTATAGACTGTGAAGTGTTAACCTGGACCCTGAAATTTGTACCGGCAAGTACCTAGATATAAGTGCTCAGACCTGACCCCTTTGACCACCCTTTTTTAATCAGTATTAGCCCCACGTGTTAATCCACTACCGATCTTTCAAACAGAATAGAATAATTTATTTCGCTTAAAAGTGGTACTAGGATGTTAAATTGGTTTAAGATCACACATTTCACTATAGTATGGCATGCGAAATACAATTTTAACTTGAATTTAAATTAATGAATTAGTACTTAAAATGTCACTTAACATACAATCATTCATACATGCAAAATAAATAGGTTACAACATCTTGGATTTTCTTGGATTTCTATCAACCACCTTGTTGATAGAAAAATACAAACAAACATATATAAAATATAGTAAACAAATGATCGTTACCTGGTCGATTGACAGCCACCATCGACATCGCTATTCTCGTCGTCCAGTTCGTATCCTGAAGGCACCACAAAGGCTATCTCGTTTGTGGAGTCTGCCCAATACAGTACCTGAAAATAAAAACGGAGCTCTAGAGACCTGTCTTAAATCATTTATCATTACTATAGCCTATAAAGTTGTTTCGAAATAGTAGCAAGGTAAAAAAAAAAGAGCCATGTGCTTAATTCAGGCCTGTTTACAGAAATAAATTAGTTTTATGGGTTTTTTATTGATCATAGTCAAGTGCCGCTGCACAGTGTTTTAGGAAACCCTAAAATCAGACATGACTAAGTTAACGCTGTGAGTCGATGGCGTTTCATATTTCAAATGCATGAGTGAAACCCCCGTGTGCGCAGCTTACTTCGCTTTTTTTTTTAAATCCGAAAGTTGATGTTTTTTTAACTCCCTTAAAACGAAAACTACTTTTTTTAAAATAAATCACGAGAGTTTGTAAACTTGCTCCAAATCTGATTAAATTCTTCATTAAGAGACATATTTTGTATTTTATTTAATTCCTTCAACTCAAGTATTTCTAGTTTTTTTTTTTTCAGTATTTAGACTATTTTTTTTCTTCTATCATTAATGATTTCAGCAATTGTATTCTATTGTAGCGATATCTATCTCGCCACATATAAAACTGACGTATCCTAAATCGCGATATTAAAGTTATCGGAGCGATTGAACCATAAATACAAGAACCCGACAAATAACCGTCGGGCAGTAGCCCACCAGCCACAACACCGGTCTGGTCGGAGGATCCTCACTTTCAATGGGGGATGAGGAACTCAACATCCTGTTCCTCTCACCACCCCCAAACTATTCTGAATAATACTTTGGTATAGCCTTTATACAACAATTTTTTTTTCTATTGCGAGTCCGGTCTAGTACCGGAGAATTACGAATTTCTTTTTTTTTATTCGCGCCTGGACAAATTTTTAGAGCAAAGTTTCATTGATGCTTTAAAAAATTATCAGGCATTTCCGATAAAGGATTTTGTATGGCACGGGAAGAGGTCCACCCTCGTTAGACGATTGCCAAAACCCCGTGCTAACACACACAACCCGGAGAAGCGGGGGTGAGGCGTCATGATGCCGATAAAGACCCATGTCGCTACTGACGAAACTGAGGATTGACTCATAGCGTTAACTTAGTCATGTCTGATTTTAGGGTTTTCTAAAACACTGTGCGCTGCTATAAATCCTGTCAGATAATTTATACATCAGTAATTTGTTGAAAGGATTTAATAAAAGTGAACTCGAATTCGAATACGAACATTATATGAATTGGAAGTAATTATCAGCAAAAACAAAAAACACTTTTCCGTAATACAGTGAATTGCGAGTAGAAACTACATTTTTATCCTAAAAAAAGTGCAGTAATAAAATACAGGGTGACTGGATAGACGAGGCAACGGGTTTAACAGGACCGAATAAAATATCTAACTTGGATTATCGTAACAATATCGAAATCGTGAGAAAAAGAGTTTACCTTACATACAAAATAGTAATTTACCTGGATGATAATGGAGCATCAGTTTTTTTTCTGCCGATATTGGCGCCAGTACGGACACACGATGAGGAACCAGACAATTTATTTTGCCAAGGGCGTCTTCCAGCTCCGATCGATCGATTTTATAAATTGACCCGAAACAGGAAACCCTTTGCGTTCATTACGCCAATCATATCATCATCAATTTTTAGAATTACTCAGCTAGACGTAGGCTTCTCATATAGAACCGGCAAGTGCAGCATAGGACGTCCTCCCACAAGGTGGACAGACGACCCGGTAAAGGTTGCAGTAAGCGGCTGGATGCGGGCTGCTTCCAACCGGCCAATCTGGAAGTCATTAGAGGAGACAGTTCAGCAGTGGACGTTCTATGGCTGAAATGAAATGATGATGATGATAGTAAAATTCCCTCGTGTTGTTTTGTCACCTGTTCCCGTCCGTCGTATATCGCAGGGGCGAGCTCGCTGTCCTGTTGTTGTTGTTGTTGTTGCGAGGGAGGGGGCGGGGGCGGGGGCGGGGCGTGGGGCGGCGGGTGCGCGTCGTAGCTGGTGGCCACGCGGCCCGTCCAGCCGCCGTGCCCACGAACCAGAACTGGCGTGCCTAGCCTACAACACGTTATTAACACACCTATATTAGCTTCACTTGATAAAAAGGGTTTTGTGACAGTTTACTGTTGACACGTATAGTGATGTGCTTTAACGATATCCAATTGATTCTTTTTGAAAATCAAGAAAGTTTAATCGATTTTTATTCGGGTGATCTTATTTAAATAAGATCTATTCTGCAATGTTTTAACGCCAGAGTGCCGTATAGTTTTTTGACATTAATTTCGCATTTATAATACTACAAGCTTTTACCCGCGACTTCGTCTGCGTTGACCTTACCCGGATAAAAAATATTTTATGTGTTAATCCAGGTCTATCAGTATGTCAAATTTCATCAAAATCCATTTAGAAATTTTTGAGTGAAAGTGTACGGTCTGTTGCTAACCATACACCTTTGTTACTATGTTGATGACGATGATGAAGTGTAAATCTAAAAGTCCTTGTTGAGCGTAGATTATATTATTGATTTATGTAAATTATACAAAAATAATAGGTTAATAAACTAATTATAAAATTATTACATGTAATGAATTTGGGTCAGCCGCGCATAGTAACGTTATTGCTGGTGTAAGAAAATGTACGGTCGGTCCGTAACCGTACAAACCGTAACAGAAAGAGTGACAAACATCCATACTCATAAACTTTGGCATTTATAATATTAAAGTAGGATATACAGATATACATATCTATCGTTTGGTGGGGCTAGGGCTCGAGGGACTCAGTGTCTTGGGGTAAAAGGGACTCTACGCTCACTGGGGAGTCAGTTTCCGTCTGACCGCATATTCTGGACGTCGGGAGCGGTGCCACACTCGCTTCCCGCCTGTTCATAATTCATACAATCGGAGACCCCGCAGGGCACAACAATGAGATAGGCATTGCGGGCGGAGAGGATGACAAGGAACCCCGTTCGGTTCGGACAAAGGTCTCGCATTCACCCGTGCAGCATGCGCGTGAACCCGGGCGGCACGGCGCGCGCGCTGCGCACGTTGGCGAGTATGTCCCCGGCGCGGCGCTGCGCGGCGCGCGCGCACAGCACGTGCACCGTGAGCGGCGCGCGCGCCCCGCACGCGTCCAGCCGCCGCAGCGCGCCCGCGAACCCCGCCGCCGACTCGTCCAGCGCCACGAGCCGGGGCGGCCCGCCCTGCGGCAGGGGGGGAGGGGGGGTACATTATCCATGCACAAAATCTAATATTTTCAGCGCCTAATTTACGAGCTTTGGAAAGATTTTAACGATGTCAAATGCATGGTCGGATTCGCGCACCGAAGGTTCCGTACGAACCTGTGGACCTATATAAGTAAAAGTTAACCCGTCGCGACAGTCGCGTCGACATATATTTTTGAAAATTTTATCATTCTCTTATTTTAGAAGTTACAGGGGGACACATTTTACCACTTTGGAGGTGTCTTTCGCGCAAACTATTCAGTTTAAAAAAAAATTATATTATAAACCTCAATATCATTATTGAATAGATACCGCAAAATTATGATGAAAACATTTTTTTTAGTTTTAGTTCTAAGTATGGGCAACCCCCAAAATTTATTGTTTTTTTTTTCTTTTTTTGTGTGAAAATCTTAATGCGGTTCATGGAATAGATCGACTTACTAAGTTTCAACAGTATAGTTCTTATAGTTTCGGAAAAAAGTGGCTGTGACATACGGACGGACAGACAGACATGATGAATCCATAAGGGTTCCGTTTTTTGCCATTTGGCTACGGAATCCTAACAAGCCCAATCTTTACTTTAGACGTTGAATGAAGAATATTTGCAAATAACACCACTTTTATTCATGAAATTGTCAATCCCACCACCTCGATTGACGAAAATTCCGCCTAGTCAATTTCGAGCTAAAATGAAAAAAAAAAAGAAAATTCATTATAGTACCTGAAAAAATACGCCAAAATATCAGACGTATAAATTTGGCAATATTTAAGAATATAAATAACTCCAAAATAAAAATTGAACAATTTATGATTTTTTTCAAAAAGCGCCGCTTTTATTTATACTGGCGAAACTTTGCTTCTTGCTTACTTAGCCTATTTGTAAACTGTGCTGATAGAATAACAACAAGCACTCAATAAATTTTGACGAGTCCTGACATAAACAGTTTTTTTATTGTGATGACATTGGCAAGTTAGCCGCATTGCAAGCAGCACGCAGCCAACAAAATAATATTTATAGCTGATTTCTATAGGTCACATAATCGCATACCTTCTTATCGCCACCGATGTTCAAGTAGCCGAAATGTGACAGGAACAGCCTCGCAGTCTGGAACTCTGTCACGGGCTCTGGTGGTACGTATTCTTCGGGAACCTGTAAATATAAAAAAAAATTACCGAGAAAAAAGTCGAATTCGTGACCACCTAGTTTGTAGCGCGAAGTCCATAACCGAAATATCCACATACTGTTTTTAAATCGTATATTTTACTCGTTCGCATAACCGGCTGAACGGATTTCATTGACTCTGATATTCCGAAGACATTCGTTATTATACACAGTAAAAAAAAATGTACTTACAACATTGTCTTCGCTTTCTGTCACTCGTTTCTCTATAGTAGCCTGTTGCTCTAGCAGTTTAAACAGCGCCGGCGCTTCAGGGTCGTTCAATTGCCTCAACACTGACTCCAGACTTGGGAACGCGCTGTCACTGTTCAAGATAAAGAATGACATGTAAGGATTATAGTCGGATGAAGACATATAAGGCCTTGTTGTTGACTCTGCTGGGATTCGAGCCGCGCAGTGAGCATTGTACTAGAGCATACTAACAGGGCGCAGGGCGGGGCCTGCTTGAGCGGGCGGCAGGCGGGCGGCGTGTCGCGCGGGGCGGGCTGCATGTCGACGGGCCGCGCGCAGGCCGCGCCGGCGCCGCGCGTCGAGCAGCGTGCCGCGCCGCGGCTGCGCAGCGACCACGCGAACCGGCCCCAGCCGCACCGGATTATCACTACGGCAAATATTTACGGCTCCTTCAGAATAACTTATTTTCTGCGTGTTATTAAGTCATTGTGACATACGAGTGCTAGGTGTACATTCCGCGATTCAATAAACCGAACGCACGTTTACGTCAGTCCCGCGGAACGCGGGAAAGCGTCGTAGACGAGTCGCACTTTTACGAGCGTATTAGCATGCCCAATCAAATCAAACACAAGGTGTTACAATAACGAGCTTAAACGCACTGAAAAACGTTACTCTGAATGAGCCCTTGTAATATTAGCCCCCAGAGCAGCTTATGGCAAGCTGTAGCTGAGTGGCGACACCTCAGACTCAGATCCTCCGGAGGGTCCTTATTTATTTGGGTCTCACCTCTTGTGCTTGCCTCAACTGGCCGGCCAAGAGTGGAGCTGCAAGAGCAAAACCTGTGCTCTAGGTTAGATTGGATTGGATAGATTCCGGTTTCTTTAAACTAAAAATGGGAATGAATGTATAACTGCTGATAAAAGTTTCATATGAAGTTGATATAGGTTACACAGTCACTGCATGGAGCGATTAATAATTATTTCCTATTTAAGTGATCCTTCTAACCACAAGCAGTAGTAGTGGGTATAAAACTCACCGACAAGCGTAGGTTGTGGTTCTTGGCTATTCGCGAGTGGTTCCTCTAGCAGCGACAGCAGCAGGCTGCCGTCGGCAACAAAGTGTCGTAACCTCCCGTGCCCCAGCGCCCGCAGCCACCTCTCGTCCAGCCGGCACCACCGACCACCGCCGGGGGCATTCTCGCCCTCCTAATCACAAATAATGCTAAAGCTAGAATGGCAATGGGCAGACCACATCGATCGCAGAACTGACAACCGTTGGGGAAGAAAGGTTTTTAAGTGGCGACCACGAAGACGAAGACGCAGGTGGGGTAGGCGGTGGACTGACGACCTAGACAAGGTTGCGGGCAGCCGCTGGATGCAAACGACCGATCTATAAGGGAGGCCTATGTCCCGCAGTAGGCTTCTGGAAGCGGATGATGATGAATCAGAGCCGATAATGATGAGTCACATAGTACCTTACTACTCGACCACAACTATTAGGCACATGACAATTAACATGATTCGGCGATAACACCTCGCCTACAACCCGCGCTTCGCTAACACGCGTTTTACGTTTTTGGAAGTGATATTACGTCTATGAAGTATCATAAGTAATTTCAATAACTGGTATTCTTTTCCCTTATCCCAATAACATCTTGCTGGCAAGCGTCTAATAGTCGTGGCCGCGTAGTACATTGTAATGTGAGCTGTTGGTATATTTTATTTAACATTATCTACCTTATATGGTTTATTCAGGTGTAGTGAAGTACTCGGAGTATTTATTTATTTATTGTCTAATATACACCATAGACATATAATTTTACGTACAGAATCCGATTAAATTTAAATGCATACAGTAAAATTGATGGAACAAATATTTACCTGATCTAATATTAGCATAAGCAAAGATTCTGCAGCGTCACGAACTCTCATAGACACTGGTTTCAACTCCTTTTCGTCTTTCATCTTTGGTGGGTCGCCAGGTTTCCCTTGGAAGAAGAATATAAATATTTTCATATGTCTCAAATCTAATTATAACTGAATGGTTGTTTGCGAGGGTTCAACTGAATTTTAAATTATGTAGTGACAGTAATCACAATCTTTCTTCGGTATAAAGCGATTGTACCTGTAGTAGTAGAAGTGATGTAGTAATTCGTGCGGGTAACAACTAAAACGCGAACACTGAGTTTTATTGGCACTACAAAACGCGATAGGTGAATGCAATATGGTATTGTAATACAGCGATAATGTATCTAAAATAAAATCGCGAACGAAGCAAATGGTAATGAATCACTTAAAACGAAACGTAAATAAAATCTCTGTCAACCATATTTTACATATAACATTTTAAACTTTCTTGTTGCATTTTTTGAAACGTCGGGAAAACCAATAACACAATATAAGGTGTGTTGCATAATACCCGTTTAGTGCATAGCACATTTTACATATCAATGTCATTCTTCCGTACTTTCTACTAGTAGAAACTAAAGAGCAGAACTCACGGAATGAATTTTCAAAAATTGTGATTTTGGGTATTTGCATGCGTGCATGTCATAACAGGCGACTAATTTATATAGCAAGAGACGGGTAAAAGCGTCTGCGTGCGAAATCTTAGAAAAAGGTGTGTTCACCAACCCGCCTGCCAAAAGTGGCAAGTATTGGCAATCCCTCCCAATGAAAGTCATTGGGGGAGGCCGTGTTCAGTAGTGGACGTTCCTATGGCTAAGATGATGATGATGCAAATCAGACGATTTCGTACACGGATTGAAATTCGCATGATTAAAAAATACGTATTCTAGGTTCTGCACTCCTCACTCACATCAGAAAGTCTCCCTCCTGACAGAGACTTGTCGTTGGCGACATGTTGGTCGATGCAATGACAACTTGTGTAGGTGGGGTTACACTATCAATCTTAACAATAGATGCGTAGTATGTCGTAGTAGCACGAGACGGGCAGCAGCGTCTGCATGTGAAATCTTATAAAAAACTGCGCTCGCCAACCCACCTGCCAAGCGTGGCGAGTATTGGCAATCCCCACCAATGAAAATTCTAAATGAAATGTTTATTTATTTAATATTTTGTAATCATAATCAAAATCTCAATTTTATTTATTATTTAATATTAATCTAATGCAAGTAATTTAAGATGTCATTTACAATCTATATCTATGAAAATCTCTTCTTCATCTATATGGTCAATCACGGTTGCGTCCAAAGCCGTTGCTTTAGAGCTCAGGATCTACTTAAATCTATGAAAATCTATTTGTGTAAAAAAAAATTTTTTTAAGTCATTGGGGGGCCCTATGCTTAGCAGTGGTCGCTTCTATGATGATGATGATGATAGTGATGCGAAACTTGCAAATTCGTATTCGTATTCGGATTCGAATTCGCATGATTTAAAGATACGTCTCCAAAGGAGAGGTGAGAGGTGTCTATGTGGCAGCGGTACCTTGGCTCTTGGCGCCGGAGAGGCCGAGCTCGACGACCTCGAGCAGCGTGGCGCGGCAGTCGCGCTGGGCCAGCAGCGCGGGGCACAGCCAGGCCGCCAGGCACGCGTACGCGCACACCACGCACGAGTGCAGGTCGCGCGAGTGCGCCTGCGGCGGCCGGCTGCACTGCACCACGATGTAGTCGCAGATCCAGCGCACGGCCCGCTTGCGCTCCACCGCCTCTGTTCTTACATATACACGTTTTAAAACACTGACCTAAATGTTTTAAGCCTGTACCCCCATGGAAACTTTAGCGTAACTCGTTTTTCCTACTTTTTAGTATCTTTCTACATTGTTTTTAGGGCCCAGGGCCCCCGCAGAATACCAGTGTTGCGGCAGCTATTTCTAGCTGTCACGACTAATACTGAGCGGGAAACCCTTTTGGGCACATTTTTTTACTTTTATGTACGTGAAATGTCACATTTTTGTGCAAAATGAATAAAATTATTTTATTAATCTACTCCTTATTTAATGCATATAAAAATATATTGAAAGACATAACAATAATCTTTGAGTTTTATCTTTAAAATCATTTTAATTTTGTATGTACTATGTTTAATGCTTACGATAGGCTTTTAAACTACGTCGTTAAAATGTATTACATGCATCTCCTCCGTATGTAATCATTATCATAATTTTTGGCTTTGACCAATCGATAGAAAATTGTAAAAACTCAAAATAAGCCGAAAGAAATTTTGAATTTGTCCATTATTAACATTTCTGACAATAGATGAAGAAGAAGGAGAATGTGGTGTGGTTTTAGTACGTGTGAAACAACTCTTATAATAAAAGCGAGAACGTGGTAAGTTTTAAGGCGGTTCCCCGAGCATTTTTCTACTCTACCCCGTACGGCACGCCAGAGAAACAGAAGTTCGTAAATAATAAATAATTATCAATCCCGGTTGCGCCCAAAGCCATTGCTTTGGAGCCCAGGGTCCGCTTTCCTTGATTTAATCCTCCACTTCGCATGGTCTTGAGCGTCTCTAGTTGTGAGATCATTGACACGCATGTCAGCCCTCACGACGTCAAGCCAGTATTTCAGGACCTGGCGGTAGCAACATAGTCAGACATTTGTTTCCTACGTAGCTTGCCGGTTTCCGCAAAACATGGCCGTACCAGCGTAGGCGACTCTCCTGCAGTTTGTCTGCAATATCACGGACACGAAGGCTTCTACAGATGCGCGAGTTCCTCACGCGGTCCTTCCGCGTGACTCCGCACATCCACTGCAGCTCCTGCTTGTGTTGCTCGAGTAGCGGCCACGCTTCGCTGCCATATAAAATGATAGGCCTAATGATGGACTTATAGATCTGTCCCTTTAGCTTAACCGGCATTCTGGGGTCACAAATGACACCAGTCACCTCTCGCCATTTGGCCCACGCAGCATTAATGCGTGCTTTGACGTGGCAATCGATGTCTCCCGACGCGTGAAGTACAGATCCAAGGTATTTAAACTGGTCCGTGCGCTCGACCTTGTCTCCGCCTATGCGGACGGGCGTTGGATCTGTAGTTACAGGCCAGGTACTCGGTCTTCGCCACATTGACGTTCAGACCACCGCTCTCAAGCGACTGCTTCCACTCGTTCACCCGTCTCACCAGCCTGCCCCTGTCCGCGTCCACCAGTGCGATATTGTCAGCATACATCAGCAGCCATGGTGGCTGCTCCTGTGAGTCTCTGATGCTGTCTGACACAACTTCTAATATCACACTTAGCAGAAACGGACTCAAGACGGAACCCTGGTGTACTAAACCACACCACATTGCAGCAGCAAAAAGTGGTCAAGCAGTTTTTGCAGCAGTTTCTTGCAGTTGCGTTGTGGTAACGACGATGTGGTTGCGTTTTCGCTAGTAGTTGCAATGTGGTTACGTTGTGGCTAGTGTTTGTTCACGGTACTACGGGTAGTTGCTATGTGGTTAGTATCACGGTTGAATTTGACGGCAAAATGTGTTACGTGTGAATAACCTACCTACGAGTATTAATTTTCATTCAAATTAGCGCCCGCCCACGTGTTGCCGTTATGATACGTGTAAAACAAAATTTTGTCGTTTAATAAGACCATACCATGTAGCGCTCCTACGCTACGCCGTTGATAACTACTAAATAGATCGTACTTATTCATACTTGTCTACTATATTTCTAGTCAAATAAAAATAAGTCTACTAGAAAATAAAATACTTAGGGCCGATTTTTCAATAGTCAGATAACTTTTATTTGAAGAATATGTTTGACATTTGATAGTTTTCGTATAGCATTTATGTCAAAACGTGAATTTTATTTGTAGAATAAAGTTGTCTAGCGATTGAATAATTGGCCCTTATTTGAATGACAAAGTATCTTAGTAAAAACATTTATAAATCTGACACTTGCAAAGAGATTGTAAACCGAATGCGTACAATGTATATTGTCCTTTAGCATCTAGTAGTAATTCGAGTAAACTGTTACTTACCAATCATAAATTCTAGAAAGCATGCAATAAAAATATCTCGTCACAAATTTTGCTAAAACAATTGGAAATTTTACCTCAATTATATACAACAAACTTACCCGGTTTAGCGGAGTGTAGCTTGGCAAGACCTGACAGCAGTTCCAGGGCTGCCAGAGAGACCTGCAGATCTCCCTTCCAGGAAGAAATAAGCCGGTGGCACACGAGGTACGTCGCGCGGACCACTAGGGCTGCACCTGTTTAGTTGGACTGATGTGTAAGCTTCTTACATTGTTGAGGTGTATTATCCCCCGATTTTAAATAAACCGCAAAGTAATCGACTTTGACTTGTCACATGCGTGCGTTTCTAAAAGACGAGAGAAGAACGAGGCTGTAAAAAGAGATAGGTATTTTAGAGGAAATAGTGGCGAAGAAAGTAGCAGAGCGGGGAGAGGACGACTTTAGAATTTGTGGACGTAGACAGCTGTTCATTAGTTGGTCAAGATGTAGGTCGACTTTAACTGGTTGAGTGATCGCATTTCATGTAATCAACTAGTTATCAATTTTATTGATCAAATGGCTGGCCGACCGAATCCAACTAACCCTGCACCGATCCTCTTCACTCCCGTTTACAAATCAGCACCAGATCGTTCTATCTCATTTGGTGCTGCGTTATATTTTTTTTAAATCTTCTTCCTCATAATACTGTTTCCACATAAGCAAAGCAGAGACGACACGTGTATTTCAAATAATCTGATCAGATTATGGGTGCATGGTTCGTGTCCTCTCCTTTTGCCTCCGTTTTGGAAGCTGAGCTAACCTAACCAACCAAAGCAGTGAGTTGTGACAAGCCGATTACTTATTCAGCGTACGAGAAACCGGAAGTATTATTCAAAAGTTTTAATACACATATGTGTTATTAATACTATGGATCAATTAGGAAATACGTAATATTAGCATTTTTCTAGCATCTAACATTTAGATGTATAATTCTGAAAAACACATTTTCAAAAGTAAACGTTTACGTCTAAAAATTGAAGTATAAAATATATTATAGAAATTTTAAACATTTAACTATGAAACATGTTATACATATTATTAATAGGACAAGCCCTATTGATAGCTTATTATACTAATAAATAGTAAAGAAAGACTAATAAAACACATAGAAAAACACATTAAACTGTAAATCTGGCGGGCTTTTTTAAACATTTCTGAAACATACGAACTGCATACAGTAAATTAATATTTTTAAAGGTAAGAGCTGGTTCTAGCCTATTTTCTAAACGACAATGAACAGTGATAAATACTAAATAAAATAGCAAGCA